>OX637588.1:9941285-10562437 GCA_951800085.1 Comarum palustre | reverse complement strand
AATTCGTCGGCTATAGTTAAATAAATAAAAATAATAGCTATAGATGACGAAATTTAATAAAATTTTGTCGGCTAAGGTCCAAAATTCGTCCGCTAAATTCCAAAAATTAAGCGATGAAAAAATTTTTCGTCGGCTAAATAACTGACTTTAGCTGACGATGAACAGTAATTTCGTCGGCTAAAGTCTTGGCCGACGGCTTTTTCCCGATGACTTCTTAGCCGACGAAATTTAGGGTTTAGCCGACGAAAAAATTTCGTCGGCTAAAGTGGTTGTTTTTATTGAAGACATGAAATGAAGTAATCCTAAGTAATTAGGATTGGTATCACCGTTTGTCTGATATGATCTTCTCACATTAGAGGAAATCTAGTCTTCCCTTATTTAGTTCTAGTACAGCTAGAATTGTGGATCAAAACAGGTTGGTAGACTTGTATATATATGTTGTACAAACTGTTGGAAAAAAAATCAAGAAATTTTCGTTCATCACCAATATCATCCTTCTTTATGGTATCAGAGCCATCGTGCTCTTGAGTCTTTCAAAACACAAAACCCTAACCATAAAAACCTTGTCGATTCAATGACAGGAGAAGAATCAAAACCCCAGACGGATTCATCTTCATCACAGAAGGGTCCGGCATGGGAGAATTCGAATCACCCTCTCTACATCCACCACTCGGATCAACCGGGAGCAGTTCTAGTTCCACAATCTCTGGTAGAAGACAATTTCAATGCTTGGATCGAAAGCATGAACATGGCATTTCAAATCAAGAACAAAATAGGGTTGGTTAACGGAACCCTACCTAAACCCTTGAAGAACCCAGATGAGCAGAACCAATGGAATCGATGTAATATTCTAGTCAAAACTTGGCTACTTGCATCGATGTCCAAGGAAATTTCGAAAAGCTTTTCTCATTGCAAGGATGCAAGGACAGTTTGGCTTGAGTTATATGAAAGGTTTGGACAAACTAACACCGTTCAACTCTTTCACATTGAGAATTCCATTCATGATTGTATGCAGGGCTCTTCATCTGTTACAACCTTCTTCACTCAACTCAAAAGTCTTTGGGATGAGAAGGAAGCCCTATGTAACTTTCCTACTTGTGTCTGTGATGCGGGAGAAGAGTTGAAATCATATGTAGAAACTCAGAAAATCATGAAGTTTTTGATGGGATTAACTGACGAATTTGCTACCGTCAGAAGCAACATCATTGGCATGGATCCATTGCCAACGTTGAACAAAGTATATTCAATCTGCCTAAGACATGAAAAGCAGGCAGCAGTGTCGGCAAGCAAGTCCATTGTGCAGCCTTCGGATTCAACTGTTTTCTGTGTGCAGCAACAAGGCCATACCATGCGCAGCAGCGAGCCCATGACCGAGCCCTTTGCTGGCCATGTGCGCAAGCAGCAACGTAACACTGGCAGCAACGTAACACTGGCAGCAGTGATAGTAGGCCGCGCTGTGAGAAGTGTGATAAGACAAACCACAGCACCGAAAACTGTCGAGCTCATCTCCGCTGCACAACATGTAATTACCGAGGACACACAGCCGAAACCTGCCGAGCACATCTTCGATGTTCTTTATGTAATTTTAAAGGCCATACTTATGAAGAATGTAGAAAGAGGAAGCATATGCAGTCTGGAGAGGGCGCAAGTCGAGTGAATCACATATCGGCTCATTGTGACAAGTCTGCCTCTTTTCCACTTTCTCAAGAAGAATGCGCAAAACTTATGGATCTCTTGAGCAAACATCAATCCTCAAACCAAGCTGGTAATATTCAAAACTATGAAGAACTATCTGGTAAGGCTACCTCCCTAGCCAATAATTGTTGTCACACACCAACATGGCTTATAGATAGTGGTGCAAGTGATCATATTGTGTGTGATGATAAGCTTCTTACTTCGAAACAAATTGTCATGAATTATACTGTGAGACTCCCATCTGGTTCATCTGCCCATGTTACGTATATTGGCACTGTCATATTTTCATCTCAATTAAAGTTTGAAAATGTGCTATGCGTTCCCTCATTTTATCTGAACCTGATATCAGTTAGCAAGTTGGCTCGTGATTCATTCTATGTAACCTTGTTTATAAGACAACTTTGTATTGTGCAGGACCTACGATCGGGGATGATGATTGGGATGGGCACTGAGAGGGAGGGAGTGTACTGCCTCGACAATCACAAAAAAGGAACATGCAATGTGGCTCAAGTTCAGACGTCAAACCTTTGGCATCAAAGATTAGGTCACCCATCACAACGAGTATTATCGTTACTTCCTTTTTCCAAGAACGATTATGCATCAAATAATTGCTTTATTTGTCCTTTGGCTAAGCAAACTAGACAACCATTTTCTTTAAGTGCTATTTTCAGCAAAGATTGTTTTGAACTAATTCATGTTGACATCTGGGGTGGTTATCATGTCCCTTCACTCACTGGTGCACAATATTTCTTAACCATTGTTGATGATTATTCACGGGGTACTTGGGTTTATCTCATGCAACACAAATCTGAAACCCGCTCTCTTCTTGTCAGTTTTGTCAATCTGGTTATAATCAATTCGATAAAAATGTTAAAGTCATTAGAAGTGATAATGGTCCTGAATTTGCCATGCATGACTTTTATGCGTCCAAAGGTATTGAACACCAGACAACATGTGTTAATAATCCCCAACAAAATGGTGTTGTCGAAAGAAAGCATCGTCACCTCTTAAATGTGGCTCGTGCTCTTCTTTTTCAAGCTAATCTTCCAAAACGTTTTTGGGGTGAAGCCGTTTTAACTGCTAGTTATCTCATCAACAGAACACCAACTCCACTTTTGGATGGCAAAACTCCCTTCGAAAAACTCTTCTCAAAGGCACCAATGTATGATCATCTTCGTGTTTTTGGTTGCCGTTGTTTCGTGTCCACACATCCTTCCAAGCCCAGTAAATTCGATCCCAGGTCAGTCGAATGTCTCTTTTTAGGTTATCCTCATGGTAAAAAGGGTTATAGGGTTTATGATTTAAAAGGAAAGAAAATATTGTTTTCTAGGGATGTTATCTTTTTCGAATCAGATAATCCTTATCAAAACATACCCTCAACTCTATCTGATTCTTCTCAAAGATCACAACTTGACCCTTCCGGTTTTGACTTTGGTCATCCAGTCTGCTTCCCTAGCGAAACAGAAAGAGCCAGTCAATCTCATACCAATCCTAACCCTCCTGTTATAACTAGGAATCCTTCTTCCAATTCTCAAGAGATAAGCACCGATCCCACCATCTCTATTCCTCCTCATCTCATCGATACTTTCTCATCTCCATCCACTTCCGCTGCCCACAATATTGATCCAGAACCTTCTCTTTCAGTTCCACCTACACTTCCTCCAAACACACATCTTCCTGTGTCTGACACCTCCACTTCAATTCCATTTGCTCCTCGACGATCTACTCGGCTTACAAAGACGTCTAGCCTATTGCAAGACTTTCATATTGAGGTAGCTCTCCCCTCACGTGCTGTTCCACCATCTTCATCGACCGAGGTCTCAGGTACGGCTCATTCCTTATCCACTGTGTTGTCTTATAATAGAATATCTCCTACACATCGAGCCTTTATTGCTGCCCTAACTATGCATCGCGAGCCTACATCTTTTTCACAGGCAGTTCTTGATCCTAAATGGTGCACTGCCATGCAAGATGAAATCCGTGCACTACAAGCTAATCATACTTGGAGTCTTGTGTCACTACCGGCAAACAAACGTCCTATTGGCTGCAAATGGGTATACAAAATCAAGTACAATCCAGATGGTAGTGTTGAACGGTATAAGGCTCGTCTTGTTGCTAAAGGTTACAGTCAGATTGAAGGCATTGACTATAGAGAAACATTTGCACCGGTTGCCAAGCTCACTACTGTTCGCATTCTACTCAGCTTATCATCTCTGCAAGGTTGGCATCTTCACCAACTTGATATTAGCAATGCCTTCTTAAATGGAGATCTATTTGAGGATGTTTACATGCAGTTTCCTCCTGGATTCGGAGGAAAGGGGGAGACAAGAGTCTGCAAGCTTCACAAGTCTTTATATGGTCTCAAACAGGCATCAAGGCAATGGTTTATCAAGCTGTCTAATGCTCTCAAAGAGGCTGGTTTTCAACAATCCTGGTCAGATTATTCCTTATTCACTAGGAATTATAAAGGCCACTTTACGGTCTTGTTGGTATATGTTGATGACATAATTTTAGCAGGCAGTCACCTTGATGATATATCTAATGTGAAGAAATATTTGTCTGACAAGTTCAAGCTAAGAGATATGGGAGTGTTAAAGTACTTTCTTGGCATAGAGGTTGCTCGTTCTAAACAAGACATTGTTCTCAGCCAGCGAAAGTATGCGCTGGAAATATTAGAAGATTCTGGCTTCCTTGGAGCGAAACCCACAACCTTCCCAGTAGAGTATAACGTAACTCTAATGCAAGGGGAAGGGAAATTATTATCTGATCCAGCACAGTATCGAAGATTGGTAGGCAGATTAATCTACCTTACAATTACAAGGCCAGATATTGTTTATGCAGTGCACATCCTTAGCCAATTCATGGACAAACCAAGAGAGCCACACTTAGAAGCTGCGCATAAAGTGTTGCGATATCTGAAGCAGACACCAGGACAAGGTTTACTCCTACCTTCCACTGGTACCTTACAATTAAAAGCTTATTGTGATGCAGATTGGGCAAGGTGTAAAGACACAAGAAGGTCAGTAACTGGTTATTGTATTTTCCTTGGTAATGCACCTGTATCTTGGAAAACAAAGAAACAAGGAACAGTGTCAAGATCCAGTGCTGAAGCTGAATACCGATCTATGGCATCTACATGTTGTGAAATAACTTGGCTGCAATACATCTTGAGAGATTTGAATGTGAAAGGTACACGTCCAGCTTTACTCTTTTGTGATAACCAGGCTGCTCTCTACATTGCTTCTAATCCCGTCTTTCATGAACGAACGAAACATATTGAGATTGATTGTCATGTTGTTCGTGAACAGATAGAAAGAGGACTTGTCAAAACAGCTCATATTCGAACAGCAGAACAACCTGCTGATTTGTTCACCAAGCCACTAAGTTCAAAGCAGTTCAATGATCTACTGATCAAGTTGGGTGTTATTAACATACACTCCAACTTGAGGGGGAGTATTGAAGACATGAAAGGAAGTAATCCTAAGTAATTAGGATTGGTATCACCGTTTGTCTGATATGATCTTCTCACATTAGAGGAAATCTAGTCTTCCCTTATTTATTTCTAGTACAGCTAGAATTGTGGATCAAAACAGGTTGGTAGACTTGTATATATATGTTGTACAAACTGTTGAAAAAAAATCAAGAAATTTTCGTTCATCACCAATATCATCCTTCTTTAGTTTTGGTAGTGTAGTGGTAATCCATGTAATTGAGGTTACTACAGTGTGATTGCAAGACTGGTAATTTTTATAAATATATCATGTTCTTCTACAGTTCATTATGGATGAATTTGATTGACATAATTTTTGAAGCATATGGAGTTTTGTATTTTGTTCGTGTGCCCACCTTCATTCAAACTTATTTTAAGATTGATAAATATAATTCTAGTTTAGTGGGAGATTGTAAGATGCAGCTATGCTGCATATGGAACTAGACATATATTTATAAGTCTTGAAGAAGCTTTTGAACAGAATTATGAAACATTGAATATAACTTATATATTCTTATGTGTATTAATCGATTTTGTTTCATATATATAAGTTGGACATCTGTTAAAATTCAATATTGAATTCTAAGTAAAATCATTAAGACAAGATATGGATTAAGACAAAGGAAAAGTTAATGACAGTTTCTTGCATCAAGAAACTGTCATCAAACTAACTGTAACAGTTGATAAACTGCATAACAGCCTCTATATAGCCTATCTAGATCCCTGCTAGAACCTAACTATTCTCATAAATTCTATCCCATCAATAAAGAGAAATCAGAGTATATAAGAGAAGATCAAAATGGATACGAACACAATTCAATCAATTACCATAAGTACATTTTTGATCTATATTTGACATGTTTAATACTATAATTAAATAGGTTTATGCAGTAGATCAGAATACTTACAATTCCTGCATAAAAGTTGAAGACACTTATAGTTTATTTTTACAGTTCTTCAATATTCTATACATTTAACACACCTAATAACAGGAGTAAACTCAAAAGTGTTTGCAATATCCGACCAAAAACAAATAAAGAGTGACCTGTAATAATATTTCAGAGATCAATCATACACCTCATCGCGCAAACCCGCAAAAAGACAAACTTTTGAAGCACTCCTATCCTGATCCTTACCGGCCACAAAGTTCAGTCCTTGTATCTCGACTGTTCCTTTAACCTTCCTTGTTACCAACTCTTCCTCATTCACCTGACTTACGTAGATGATCATCATCACATACCACCTTTGATGAACATCCCCAAGTGGAGGCACCTAAGTGGAACCCTGACAACATCTTTACCCTCGAACGCACACACTCTCCCATCGATCACATCGTAAACTATAATCTATGAAAAAGTCTGGGGCAAAGAGAAGGTACTAAAAGTAAACTTTCCTACACAGACGGCTTCAAAATAGCTACGCTACGGCGGTCGACCAAGGATTAGTGGAGATTTGCCGGCCAACGTCGGCAGTCTGCGTCGACATCGAAGCCGTAAACTACGATGGTGCCGTTACTTGTGCTATCTTATATGACAATTGGCTTCTAAGCAACAGATTAAGTTCACGCTGAAGTCACATGATTTGGAATAAATATAATTGATCTCTGAGTCACAGTAGTACAATAAATCGCATTGTCTTGAATTAATACCAAACATAATACATAATCACAATCCCAATACGGTTTCGAAGACACTAATTAAGAAACCCTGATGCATGCCACGCATACGCATAGTGACTCATCAAACTAGGTTTACAGATGAAGCTAAAGCCACTACAAATCCATAAGCTGGACCGAGTGCGCTTTTTCTACGTACATTTGAAAAAATGATAACAATAATGGCAAAAACCAACCAAAAAACTTGGCATAATACTTCAGCCAATAATGTAATCTAAGAATGTGATTCCTTTCAACAATCTCCGTCTTTGGCAGTCGAACCAGGCTATTACAATATCCCCGAGGTGAATGGACACCCCCAAACCATCCGCTTAAACCACTCGAGAAGACGGTCACTCACCAAGTGGGTTTGCCGGCTATCTATCAACGACCGGGGATAGGGCTGCGGTCGTCGAATGATAGCCGGAAAACCCACTTGGTGAGTGACCGTCTTCTCGAGTGGTTTAAGCGGATGGTTTGGGGGTGTCCATTCACCTCGGGGATATTGTAATATTCCGTTACAAAGGCCTTCAAGCGTTGCAATGCCAGGTCTAGGGTGTCCTCGGACATGTTGGCAAAGCAAACTCGAAACCAACCAGGTTCCGTGCAATGGCACGAGGATCCGGGAGAGATATTCAGGCGGACTTCGTAGACAATCTTTTTCCAAAGCTCCATTTCAGCTTCAAAGGTGTTGGACCGGAGCAAGTGCCTCATGTCGACCCAACAGAACAAACCGGCATTGCCCTTGAGGCAGGTTATGCCGGTTTTCTGAAGTCCGGAGACAAGTTTCTTTTGCCGTTGCCGGAGCCTTTTGTGGTTCTCGAATATGTAGTTCTTGGTGAGTTTCTTGTCCGATAGTATGGCGGCGAGAAGGTACTGAGTTTGGGAAGAGATGAGTCCAAAGCTTGACATTTTTGTTGCTGCAGACACAACCCTGTCATCGTTGGAGTATACAGCACCAACTCGGAAACCCGGAAGCCCAAGATCCTTGGAGAGGCTGTAAACCACATGAACTCGGTTCCAAAGTTCGGAACCATTATCGTCGTTGACACACTTTCTCTCCTTGAGAATTTCCATGACGCTGACAAAGCTTGGGGTGGTAAAAGCCGTGCCGGAGTAAATCTCGTCGCTAACCAGATGAATGCCTTTGTCTTCAACGAAGTTAACGAGCATGTTGAGCTCACTTCTGGTCATTGTTGTTCCTAATGGGTTTGATGGGTTGGTGACCAAAACCCCCTTGACTCGCAGATTAAGCTTTTGGGCCTCTTGGTAAGCTTCGTGTAGAGCTGTTTCAGTAACTTGGAAGCCATTAGAGCTAGTGCAGTGAATGGGAACAATCTCAACTCCGGTACGCCACTTGAGGTCTCTATCAAATCTGAAAGAAAATGCAAGTTACTAAGATCAGTAACTAACTCTACGTTGAGTATATAAACAACTTGATATTTTTTACGTAGTTTACACAAAAGTTAACGAGTTACGTACCCTGGGTAGTATGGAGTAGGAAGAAGAAATGCTTCACCGGGCTCGGCGAGGCAAAACATAAGAGTCTCGTTGGCTGAGGTTGCACCGGCGGTGAGGACCAAGCGGCTGGGATCAAAGGTCACTCTGTTTCCTCTGATCTCAGACATAAATTCCGCCAATGCCTTTTTGAATTCCGGAATGCCATGGTAGTCTTGGAAAAGTGCAAGCTCACAGAAAATAGACTCTCCATTTCTCTGGAATCCGGCTGCTTCTGGATTCTTTGCCAGCCACGACTTGAGAATATCGAAGCAGAGCTGTAAAGGAGAATTGAGACATGTAAAACGTCAGGAAGGTTCAAGAGTGCACGTCAAGATAGAAACAATAATTGGTGATATTTTTGGCCCGAAATATTAATTACCTGATTCTCAGCAAGTCCCATCTGAATGATCCCGTTGGTGTTGCTGACCTCATGAAAAGGGTTCTTCTCATACTCCTGCCATCCTAGGAAGTAAGACGAGTCCTGGCCGTGGGAGTTGCACGTAGCCATAGTTGACAGCATGCACATTTTGCTATGTTGTGTATAAAAGTGCAAAAGATCAAGGAGAAATAGAAAGAGAGAGTACTGGAGGTTTTGTGTTACGGGATTAGAATGTTGAAGATGGTTTTTGGGTTTTGGAGTGGAGACGAGGTCTATATATAGCAAGTTGTATTAAAATTATGGGATTTCGTTTTGATTTTGCTATGTTGTGGCAAAAGATGAGAGAGAGAAAGAGAGAGAGAGGTTTTGGTTTTGGTGTTAGTTTTGTGTTATGGGATTAGAATGTTGAAGATGGTTTTTTTGGTTTTGGAGTGGAGACGAGGTATATATATAGCAAGTTGTATTAAAATTATGGGATTTCCTTTTGATTTTGCTTAATATGAACTAATCTAATCAACATGTTAATAATTGTACACGCTTTCCTCTACCGTCCCCAAAACAAAGCAAAGATATGGAGAGCAGACTGACACTCCTCAAGTTTACTCATCAAAATGAACATGCACTCTTTCAGGCAGTGTTTTGCACCATCTACGTGCTCGCGTAGACTTCGAATCGTTTAGTTTAGAATTGATAGGATGATTGAAATTGTAATTAACCTTGAGAAAACAAAAAACGAAGGCTAAGTTTGATTTCTAGTTTTGTTGAGAAACTAGCTAGCTCTTTACCGATCGACAAGCAAATATCGAAGAAAATGGGCGAAGTGACCCACAGGTCCGAGTGTGTCTGACCCTAGACTTTGCCCCGGGTCCATATGCTGCTTGACTGTAAAAACCAAGGCTATTATTGTCGGCCATTTTTTCTCAACACTATCTAACCTTTTCGGCTTTTCTTATAAGCTCTTCTTGGTGGTTTCGAATGAGAATTCTTATATGTATGATATGTAAGTAATTTTTTTATTGATTTACTTATTATAATCTGTCAACGCGAACTGAAAAGTAAGAATTATTGATGGAAAATATATGAAGAATTATTGATCATTTGGACTAAAGGCAATGTTTTAAACGATTTTAAATTAACTGTTGCAATCTTCATAATGTTTTTTAAAGGAGGGTCGATCTCTACCTACATGGCCGATTGATTGAAATGCTAAAAATAGTTTAACAAATCTCTGATCGAACTGCCGAAATCGATCAGTTGCAAATTTTTCTAGTCGTATTTGCATCATAACGCTCTTGCCTTCTTCGTCAGTGGGGACTGGTGTTTCCTTTAGAATGAAAATGATAGAGCTACTGAAAAAAAAATGCAGCTAGCATAAGGTTGAAAAAACTATTGAAGTGGGTGGATTATAAAGGCAAGCAATAATGATTCTTAACAACTTGTAACCCACATTCCCCCGCCATTAGTTTCTGCTACCTGGTTTCTAAACTCATTCCCATTGTAATTGGCATAGATTATTATTCATTATAGCTGTTGTTTTCATTAAGGGATGAATTCGATCATTACAAATATATGCATAGTTAATTTGTTAATCGATCTCATGGGACAGATTAATTAGGTGATTTTTAGACCTTTCCCGATTTGGCTCTCAGTGGCAAAAGTGAGTGACGGGTGAATGGGGTGATGTAGCTTTCTTCACCTCTCTGGGACGTTGTCTTCCTATTCAGGGGTAGGTGGATCACTCTAAATTGGTGAAGAAACCACTATGATATAAACTTAATGATATATATATATATATATATATATATATATATATATATATATATCCTAATTGTATCGAACTCTTTTTAGTTAGTAATACAATCCATACATGCATTGATGAATGATCGATCTCCGAACTAATTAAAAACAGTGGATAATGATTTAAGTTTGGTCTCTCATTTGGTTAATTTGATTGATGCAATTTGTGACTAGCAAGAGGGTCGGACCGCTTGCCGGGTTCAAGCTGCGAATAGGGCGACAAATAAGACATTTGATTAAACTTCAATTCCAATAATGTGTGGCCGCTTGTCTTTCGATTTTATCATAATCTAGACTTTAAGAGTAACTATCCTACATTTGCATACCTAAACTGAAACACCTGCCCGGACGTAAGCCTAATTAGACGACTCCCTCCCCTTTGGTCGCCACCAATAATAGATTTAGAAGATTTAACTTCACCCAACGTTGATGAGTTTCGTAACTGGCCAAATGTGATCAGGATCACGTAGAAACTCTTTCCTGTTACATTGCATATAGTTACACAATGTTAATCTAGCTTTCCATCCACAGCTTAACAACATATATAACATGCTAATTCATCAACAAAAGATTTTGTCAATCTATATACCTGGTATAGGTGACTAATCAAGTTTGAGATATCAACTAGAAAGAACGTACACCACGTGGTTTGTAGTATAGAGAAGCTATTAGGACATGTGAAACCCTCGTTTATATAAGTGCCCCCACGCCACATTCCAAGCACACATTAAGAAATTAGGGACCATGAGAGACCTAGTCCTTTGTGACACCTAACATGTTGCTCCATGTTAGTCCATTCCTAAGAAGACACTTACATGGACCATTTGCTCCCTTTCTTCACCATCCTAGGGTCCCTTCCCTAATCTCACCCTCCAATCCATTTCACTTATTAATACTTACATACACAATTTCTAACTCATCTATAATGTCAACGAAAGCTACTCTATCCACTTGATTAGTAGAACCAGATTCCACACATACGTTAATTCAACAGAGCTCGATCAAAGTCTCCCCCATATATCCAAGAAAATCTCCTCTCTTTTTTAGGATAGGCATAGAGGGACTAATCAACGTTCTCTTAAAAAGATTAAAAAGATATAAAGAAGGTGGATGACCAGACCAATGCCAATTATATAATACAAAAAACGTCTAATATAAAGAGAAATACTAATAAAACAAACGAATTAATGAAACCTAAACCGTAAAAGACCTAATATATCACTTTCATAATAAAACAAGCTAAATGAAAGAGGCACATCATATCATGCTTGCTCCGATAGAGATGTTGCATGATTAGTTAAAACATATGCTACCTTATTAGTTTTTATAAATATGTGGGAATATTTAAAAGTTATTTCCTTATTCATTTTTATAAATATGTGGGAATATTTAAAAGTTATTTTAAAATTTTATATAGCCAATTCAACCAACTCCAAGTTATTAAGGCACAAGTGAAGAAAAATGGATTGTCAACTATGTCTTTTTTTTAGTTTTTGTTTTTCGTTTTTGAGACCATTGACTTTGAGTAAAAGTCCTGAAGAAGATGAATAGTTTCAAGTTATGTGCAATTGTGCATTCCCCTACTACTTGTCCTTAGGTGTCTTGCTTGGAAAAGAAGGAGTCGATCATTGTTTCTCTGTAGATTTTGTATAGCTGTGGACTTGTGCATGTTTGTTCGTGTCAGTGTGTACTCATTTTCCTGGAAGATATGTAATGTTGAATTGGATTGATAAAGATGGTGACTAATAATGGTTAATTTCTACGTATGTACGATTGACTTATATGGATGTACCTCCACCAGTTGGGTATATATGATTTGAATGAGCAATATAGTTGTGTTGCCATAATCTTGACAATCGCGCATCCGGATTGGGAAATTTTTTTTAATCCTGCATGACAATATTTAATGATGTTATATTTTAATTAAATTTAGACATATAAATTTATTATAATTAAAATATAAATTAATTTTTTTTATCTTTTACGAAATGACTTTTAAAAGTATTTATTGAGTTCATATTAAGTCTAGAATTTAAAATTTATGGTATCGGGAATATGATATATGGTTTGAGGTATCGGGTTTCGGGTATAGAGTTTAGGGCTTAAGATTTAGTATTTTAAAAAACAATAAAAAAAATCCAATATGGTATTTAACAAAATAGCTAATATCCACACGTTTAAATTTAATTATAATAAATCCACATGTCTAGATCTGATTGGATTATAACATCACTAATAACTGTCATGTTGTGTTACGATAGCATTGAAAAACTTCTCATCATTGGGGCCAGAGGGGGCCATGACCCCTACATCGATTTTGGAAAATCCTTTAATGTCAATGGTTGATTTGTGTTTTTGCAATAATTATAAATTATTTAGCCTAAAATCTATGATTATGGCCCTCCTAAATTCAAGTTTTGATATTTATTATTGATTGTGAATATGAAAGATTGTAATAATTACATTAATTGTCTTACATTTTTCCTATATCTTAAGGCATCTTCAACAATTGGTCTAAAACCTAAACCTATATTCAAATTTTGGGCCACTGAAACCTATAATTATTCATATAGGTTTTGCATCTTCAACCCATGAAGCTAAAACCTAAACCTATTTGATTATTTTATATCATTATTTAATCACATATAGAGTGAAAACTAACTGTTTAATTATATTATATCATTACATTAATAAAATATGACAATGACCTACACCAACTCACCCTCATAAATTATAGGTTTTGGTCATATTTTGTTGAGTAAAAATAAAACACATTTTAGGTAAATCCTATTTTAGCTTAATTTGGCTAATTGGTTGGAGATGAGATTTTCTAAATCCTAAACCTATTATAGGTTTTAGACCAAGGGTTAGATATGCTCTTATAACATACTATAAAAATTAATGCGTGCATTTAGAAGAGATTTATTTGGTTTCGAAAATGAAGAAAAAAGAAATATTTTTTCCATGACATATATATATATATATATTTTTATTATAAAAAAATTATCATTTTGCTTCTGCCTCTTCCAAGACAAGTTTCTAGTTCCGCCATATGAACAAGTCGATCAAGATGACGAAGAAAACGATCGATGTTTCTTAGATTTGAAGGAGATAACCAAGATTCATGAATAGTCTACGCTGATAAATTGAAATGGACTTGTATGCATGCATGTACGATACCTGTAGAATTAGAGAAACCAATTATCTTGAGTTAGCTATTATAGAGTGCTGGGTACGTACCCTACTATCATGCGTGGTTTCGATTCTTCATTTTTTTGGGAGAATGTTTCGATTCTTCGTGCATGATTGTCCGGATATATCAAGCTATATATATACATATATAGAGGAAAACTAGAGAGCTATATAGCATGCATGCAATATCAAATCAGCTCAAATATTGTGTATTTGCATTGTATGCACGCCAACATTTTGTTAAAATATGTTTGATAATTGATAGGGTAAACTACAGAAAAATACATGAATTTTAAAGCTTATTTCAAATAAATACTTCATCTTCAGATTCTTTAAAAACATACACGAGCTATGCAAAATCCTACAAAATCTCAATTCCGTTATACATTATAAACAAACCGTTAACTTGTCTACGTGACATATGTGACATGTCAATTCTTATTGACCGGACATGTCAACAAGTGTTTTTTACGTAAAAAATAATAATATTCTGAACAAATTGATAAATTAAATTGTCAACCATTTTCTATCGAGTTTGCACGTTTCTTTTTCTTCAACAAATTGAGTATTGTACTTCACTCGAATATCATAATATTCTCTTGCATCATGAATAACCCTAAGCCATGAAAGTACAATGCAAACTCCAAAAAGAGAATAAACTGAAACATAAAACAACTTGACTGCTTAATCATCTCCAAAATGACAATTTAGTGCTAATGATGACATTAAGCGAAAAAAAAATATGTTGCCTATAAATGGAAACTCAATGGAAAGTGTTGAAAATTTAATTTATCAATTTGTTAAGAATATTATTGTATTTTGTCTAAAATATCCTTGTTGACATGTCCAGTCAATAAGAATTGACTTGTCACACATGCCACGTAGACAAGTTAACAGCCTGTTTTAACGAAATGTAATTACCTTTGACCCTTTACTATTTCAGAATCATTTGCCAACTATTAACCCTACTCACTATCTCTATAAATTAAAGAGCAGTCTTTTCACTTTCTTCTCATCTTCTTCAATAGATTTTATTTCTTGCATTTTCTTCAAAAGCTCTTTCCACCAGATGATACCATCATAAAAAACCTGTCTAAGTTTAGTGGTATGTACTTATATGGTACATAAGTTTAATGACATGTCTTAATATCCTTCCACAGTATGTGAATCATGTTGTAGCATCTATCTGAATGTGCAGCATCCTCATAACATGGTCCATAGGAGGATAATGAGGATAGCCAACTCGTACCTCACCCTTTCTAGCTTGTGTTCATTTATTGACCATCATATGTCATTCCAGTTCGTATATATGATTCTCCTTCGCCATCAGCATCATCCTATCTTATACTTCTTATGATAGATAGCGAATAACAATAGGGTTGCATACTATAGTATCAAAGCCATTTTTTGGCTTTTTGTAATGTTTTCGACCACAAAGTCGTAGTTGAATAAAAACACTTGATTGTTTTCTTCATAGTATTTGCATTAAAAATTGGTTTCCCAAGCGTAAAACCATAGGCATTGGTTCAATATATATACAATTGAAACTCAAATAGCTACAGATAATACGAAACTCTGCAAAGTTTCATAAAGTTGAAAATTTTGAAAACTTGGGGTATTAAAATCTTCTGCTTGGTATAGTGTTGCCCCCAGTTTGAATTGGTTACCGTGAACAACACCAAACCAAGCAAACTCTATGTATAAACTATGCCCCCACAGTAAGAACTTAGAGGAAGATTAACGTTGGATCCACAGACTGAACAATTGGTGGAGCGTCTTCATATTCTCACATGCTAGGTATGTATTTCTTCAAATGTCGGTCATTGATAGGATTAACATGTATTTATCCATCCAGATCTATGAGATAATAAACACCTTTACTGACTAGTCGATCAATAATGAATGGACTATCCTAAGTTGGTGACCACTTTTCACATCCGCGAACGTGCTCGCCAAAGGGTAAAATAGCTTTCCAGACTAAGTCCCCAACTCCAAAGCTAAGTCATCGAGTTCGTTTATCATATGCTCTGATCACTTTCTTCTTCTCCACGATCAAATTATCCAACACCTCCATGCGTTTATCATCCAATTCTTCGTGCTCTTAATACATTGCTTGGACATAATCGTCCCCAATCAACTGATGTTTGCGAACGCGTAAGGAATGTACATTGATTTCCATAAGAAGCATTGTATCGTGACCAAACATCAAGGCATATGGAGTAGTACCAGTAGGAGTCCGCTTGGAAGTTCTATATGCCCATAAGGTGTGATCTAACTCATTGTGCCAATCTCTGAGATTGTCTGCCAACATTTTTCTCAAAATGCTCAAGGTTTGAGCCTCTTAAAATCTAGTACCCAGTCTCTTCCAAGTCAAGGTTTAATAATAGGTTGCATGAGAATATCTGAAACATGTTGAACTGGTCCTTGAGTCTGACACTCAAAACAACCCTTAGTGAAAGTGATACAGTCTTTGAGAATAGATGGCCAGAAAAAAACCCATATCGACGAAGGAGCAACCTCATCTTTGATCCAGCTTGATGAGATCCAAAAACGCATAAGTGTACCTCTCTCATCAATCTTTTAGCTTCTTTGCCATACACACATCTGAGATCAACACCTTCTTTGCCTCGTCGTAACAACACTCCTCATTTGAGGACATAATTGAGTGCAAAATACCTGACCTTATTGTCTACTGGAGCAGCTGGATTTGTCAAGTATTGCATAATAGGTTGGCATCAATCAACATCAATGGGGTCCATTGTAGCCAATAACCATTCATCATTAAGTTCTCGGCGAGCCATAAAAAAGGTAGAGTACATTTCTGACGTGTCATTAGTTGACCTGCAATTTAAAACCCTATCAGTGTAGTATGTGCAAGTAGGGATCATTCTAACCGGGGACACTAGGGAAGGATTATTATTCTGCAAAACTCAAACATTAGTACAAATATATAACATATATACATATATACACGAAATATGGGGGTTTTGAGATGATTTTGACATAAGATGAAAAATAAACAAAATATAAACAAACATATATACAAGTGATCATTCAATCCTTTCAACATTTAAAATAGCACAAAGCACCGATTAGACAACATGCAAGTTCATGAAACAGATTAAAAATGCAGCAATTATATTTTCAAATACTTTGATTAATTCCAACTATATAGGCTTCTCATGTAAAATTAGTGCCTACAATCGCCTGACACTAAATTTGTATATGTGTCACCTTGCTCAGTGCCTACAATCGTCTGACACTAAGACAAGATACACTTATCGAACAAGAGCCATTGGAGACATGATCCTAGGTATGACGTCACTCATCCTATTAGCATGCAAATCGTTTTACCCTACCATCCCTTAGTAATGCCTAAGAATCAAGGCCTACAATCGCCTGACCTTAACCCTTAGGACACTACGGCACATTAAACTCCCCCCTTAGGAACACCTACGTCTAGATTACCTTCCGGTTCGATTATATGTTCGGGTAAACAATTAATCAATTAAAGTATTTTAATCACATAAACACAACAAGTTTTATCTTTTGTTCATAACCTAAACATGCATTCTAATCGTTATATCACAAACAATCACATACATAAATCACAAAGAACAATATATGAACATGTATGAGACATAAAACCACAAAACCATAATATATAGTCAATGAATTCACATAAACACAGTAAATAACACAAAAACTTACAAAGATCTATACCTAAAACCAACTAGATCAATCGGCAAAGGATGGGGAAATCGGTGGCGGCAAGATATGTTCGGCAGTGAACAATGGGAATTGCGGCAACTTTTGTGTTTCTCTAGTGTTTAGGGTTTTTGGGTAGAGCTTGACTCTCTAAAAGTTACAAAGGTTGAAGACACTAAACTAAGAGCTATACATCTCTATTTATACAGAAAATTTCGAACAAAACCCTAGGGAATTCGGGAGCTTCAAGGAGACACAACCTTTGTTTGACTTGGAATCCTTCTTAGACTTGGTTTCCTCCTTTCATCTTTGGACAAGGATTTCGACTTGGACCTTGAATTTCTGATTTATTGGACTCCTCTACATGTTATTAGATCCATGTAGGCCTCATACTCAAGTTCTTGGGCTCATAGGCAGCCGAATCCATTGCTAGAACTCGGTAGGGACAGACTTTCCCGGTTTGACCGGGAAAGCTCTATACTTGGTTGTTTCGGCTGCCATGATGACTTCTTCGAATTTTCTTCTTCTATGCAGCTTCCCATGACTTCATTAAGCTTCTCTTAAGTCCTTTGACATGCTTGGGAAGAATTTTGGTGAAGAAACATCCTCCCAAACTCGTGTGACATCTTAGGCAGAAACTGCCCAGTTTTGCAGCTTGAGCTCCGTCCATTTTTTTGATCATAACTCCTTCATGTAAACTCCAATTGATGCGATTCCAGACGATATGAAAACTAGACACATACAGCTTTCTATTGATATGTGTCTCGTCCTCAGATTCCTCCTGGATCTTTAGATATGATTTTCCGAAGTTGATGTAGGGTTTCTGGAAATTTCTGCTCGGATCAAATTCTTATGTTTCGGAGTACTTCTTTTCCATGACTTCTTTTGTTGTCCTCTGTGAATCCAATCTTCATGATTCTTGTTCTCATATGCTCATTTACATGTCATCTACACATTAAACCAAATTCATCAAAAATGACAATGTAAAGGTACGGTGAATCATAAGAGAAATAACCAAGTCTTATCCAAAATCGGTTTTACAACACTTAAGCACAAATTTCTGTATAAATACATGTTTTAGCCATTGCTCTACAGAAAAACCCTTTTGACTCAAAATAAGTAAAAACGACCTTACTAAGGAATGAACAAGGTACAAATGAGGGCAAAAACATATTAAAAACATAGCGTAAAACGCACTTATCAATTTCACAACTTTCAGAATTCGTTCGCGAACTCCATTTGCCAAACTAACACCAGTAGCAATCTGTGTTAACTCGTTCACCGTGAAATTCTTCTCCCTAGGGATGTAATTAAGCATAACATCTGTGAACTCATCCAATAGTTCCATTGTCCGCTTCTATAAAGAAATTAGTCCGAATGCAATACACTTGTACACTCCTTTTAACTGATTAATGACTAGGAGTGAATCCCCTAACACTTCAACTTCTCGAATTACCATTTCCAAGAGTATCTCCAAGCCAATTATTAATGCTCCATACTCTGCTTGGTTGTTTGTACACTTCCATTCTAGCTGAAAAGAATAAGAGAACTTATCCCCGACTGGATTAACTAAAGAAATTCCAGCCCCAGATAACGAATCTGTGCTGGTGCCATCAAAGTATGGAGTCCAAGGCTGAGTATACACTAAGCTGGCGTCTGTGTCCTGCTGCTCTACTTTTTTCTTGAACATGATGATGTAAAAGGAAATCTGAAACATCTTGTCCAGTCTGCGCTTTAAGTGGAACATATTGGAGTGAAAACTCAAATAAAGCTAACATCCATTTGCCAACTTTTTCTCTCAAGAAAGGCCGAGTTAACATGTACTTCACGAGGTCAGTTTGTGCTATTATCAATGTATTGAATGACAACATGTAATGCCTTAATTTACAACCGGCAAAGTATAGTGCTAAACACAACTTTTCAATTGACGAATATTGAGTGTTAGCATCTAATAACCCTGCTAAGGTAGTACACCGCGTGTTCGATGATCTTACCATCTGCCATAGTTTCATCTTGAGCTAACAACCCTACAATGGAGTAAGAAGATGCTAAAATGTACAACTTCAAAAGAATTTCTAGACGTGGTGGCCGTAACACAAGAGGACTTACCAAACACTCCTTTATCTTATCAAATGCGTACTGATGAATAGGCTCCAATTAAATCTTTCGTCAGCGTTCAACTTCAAGAGAGGTGACAAATGTGCAATCTTCTCTGCAAAGTTAGAAATAAACCTTCGCAGAAAGTTAATCCTGCCTATTAGACTTTGTAACTCTTTTTTGTTCCTTGGTGCTGGTGTCTCTATTACTGCTTTTGCTTTATCTCATGAAACCTCTATACTGTGCTGATGCACCACAAACCCCAAGAAATCTCCCGCATGAACCCCAAAAATACACTTAGTTGGATTCATACTAAGTCTGTGCTTTCTCATTTTGATGAACACCATTCATATATCTTCTACGTGTTCTTCCCTCTTCTTGGACCTAACTACGACATCATCGATATAAACCTCTATCTTTGTACTAAGGATATCATGAAAAATGTGGCTCATTGCTAGCAGATAAGTAGCTCATGCATTCTTAAGTCTAAAAGGCATGCCAATATATTCAAACTCCCTTATGAAACCGGGACATCTGAAAGTTGTTTTGTGTTTGTCATCTACATGTATCTGGTGGTAACCAGCTGTTCCATTTATAAAAGATAACATCTCGTGTCCTACTACAACATCCACCAACATATCTGCCATGGACATAGGGTACACATCTTTAGGTGTTGCTGTGTTAAGGTTCCGGTAGTCCACACATACTCGTATCTTCTCATTTCTCTTACGAACGGGAACAATATTGGATAACCACTATGTATATTTGGCTGGCCTGATTATCCTTGCTTTCAACATATTCTGGACTTTTATTTTGACAGCTTCTGATATGTCTGCATTCATTCATCATTGTTCCTGCTACACTGGCCTGTAGCCACTTGATATAGGTAACTTGTGACAAACCAACTCAGATGCTAGACCTGACATATCTTCATATTTCTCGACGAATCAATCTTTAAATTCTTGTAATAACTCAATCAGTTGTTGCCTTTGTTGTCGTTCTAGAAATTGACTAATACCAACCTCTATTGGTTCCTCAAGAGAAGCCAGCTTGATTTTCTCAACTACATATTTTACTTTAGATGGAGTATCATCCAAGGCTGCAGGAGTTGGTTGAATTATCTTCTCCTCATCACATTCGTCGTGTATTATGTCGTCTTCGATACACTCGACTACGACTATATCATTTCAGGCTTCTTGTCCCTATCTGAAAATAGAAAATCATTGATGCAGGAACGTATAAGCCTCCATTTCTTCCTTGCTGAGACGTGTTATAATTTCTGAGTGTCAGAGTTAGGTACGATGAAGCCAGGTTTGTTGGTATATGCTCTAGTCTGGACTAAACCCCATCGTGAAAGCTCTGAAGAGGTAACCCCATACAAATTGTCTTTGTTGTCTATTCCCACGACCTCAAGAGGGCGCATATATCCATAGTATAATTCTGAGTCAAGTATGCATTCATCCACTGAATATGGTCACTCATCAGCCTTGACCAACTCTGGTTGGTCTGTAACTAGATTCCACATAAGCAATTCCTGATGTATTGAAGATGGAACACAATATGTTCTATGAAGTCAATCCTTTCCAATGATAATAATATAAGGTACAGTACAGTCAGTGAGAAAAAATGACTGGAAGGAATTAGATGATCATATCTTAATCTTAAGAATCAAAACCCCAGAAGTTTTGGTTACATTGTCTGCAAAGCTCCTAACGCTCAAATTGTTGCTAACGATTCTCTCTTTAGGGATCTTTAAATCCTCCATTGTTTGCACTATGATGATGCTAATAGTTGCACCAGTATCAATTAAAATGATGTTGACTTTCATACCCTCCATTTCAGCTGTAACATACAAAGGTTTGAGGTGTTGAGACATGATTTGGTTTAGAGAACATCCTAAATAGCCTCCTGAGATCAGATTTCTCATTCATATCTCCAGGCCTATCAATTTGGGCTTTTTGCTCCTCGGTTGTCAACTGTTTTATCTTTTCTGTTAGAGGGAGCTCTTCTTCCTCAATGTTTTCGAGTTTAAGACATGAGATGACATAGGGCTTGACATGGTGTACTTCTTAGAAAGAATATATGTCATATTACAGTCTACCTCTGGTGCATCATTGGTTGGAAAGTCTGAAATTGCCCCCAAATCAAATATAACATGTCACAGTCCAAGTTGTTTTCCTGTCCCTCTGTCTCCAGCTCCTCCAAACCCTCATCGCTACTAAGTTTTAGCTCTGTATTACTTTCCTGCTGCACCATGGCAGGTGTAATCTGGTCAACTTCTTTGTGAATTACTAGAATCTCAGAAACAGATTTGCTTTTTAAAATGGCCTCAGATGTAGGCCTCTGAACAACCTTTTCTTTGATTGCTTCTTTTCCTACTCGAGAAACCACTTTTGGTTTCCATTTAACCTTTTGTTGACGTATCACTCTACTAGGAGTAGTGTCTACTCTAGCTCTCTTCCCTCTAGCCTCGTCTGCCTTGACTTTCTTTGCGAAGGATAACCTGCTGAGTGCAGAAATCCTATGTCCTTGACTACTGTCTACTGATGGCCTTGACAACCTGCTGTGAGCGCTTTCTCTTTGCCTGATCAGGTTCTCTGCGCTTGTCTCCATGGTGAATGTGAACATAAGACCTATCCGTCAAATGTTCCATTAATCCTTGGAGTGGTTCCGGCGTTCGCCGTATCTGACTAGGCAGAATGTCACCTATTTCGAACACCTCTAGAGTACGCTTTGCTTTACCATACTTTGTCTGCATGTTCTTTGTCTGAGTTGGAGTTGCTTCAACTACTCTTCCCTTCTCACGTATGTACCCCCTATCTTCTATAATGCATGCTTTTGATGCAGACAGTATGTATGGTTTTGTCAAGATATTTGGTTGAGGTACTGAGCAAGACTCAACCCTAGCATTGGTGGAAGTCTGAAACTGCTATACTGTTTTAGACTTCTGAAAGATTTGACTCACTTGTCTGGGTGTCTTCACGTTCCTTGGACTAGTGGGTGCATAATGATCTGTTGGCGAATGCAGCATTGTGGCCTGTGATGACTTAACGCTCTTCTCGAACTCTTCATAACTCATTTTCAGACGGCACTCCATCTTGCATCTGGAACAAAGAACCACTGTAGATCCTTCTACCGTAGGCTCTACTTTCTGCACTATAATTGGTGGTTCTGAACACTTTGTCTTGTTCAGATCTAAAGTCAGCTTTCGTGCTCCTTTCTAGTTAAAACTGACATCAACCATGGACACATCTGCTTCTGGTTTGCTCTCAAAGTTTAGATATCCCTCGTTGAGCCACTGCTGGATCTAGTCCTTCAACTAAACACAAGTCATAGTATAGTGAGTCTAAACATTATGAAACTTGCAATACGTCCTACCTGCAAATAACTTATTCAGTTGGAACTGTCTCTCATGGAATCTCCATTATTTGTGCATTTATCATTGTATCTAATTTAATGTGTGCCAAGTGAGCATCATATGTATATTCTGAAAACCGAGGCTTAACACTCTTCCATGTTGGGGCCATTATTGGCTTAAGATCCACCATAGCTACTATGGGGAATGGATCTATATCCACCAAAGCTGTTATCTTTTCACCATCAACATCCAACTTACCATTGTTGATCCTTGTTTGAAGCTGATCCTTCAACCTGATGCATTCAGAAGTATTGTGATTTCATAGATTATGGTATTTGCAGTATTTCTTACCCCTGATCTGCTCTGGTTTTGGACAAGTCCCAAAATCGTGTCTTCCCTTGGGCGAATAACTCGTCTAGGATCTCTGGAGCTTTGTGGGCATTATACGTTACGATTCATACTCAGGATTAGCGAATGCTCCTGTCGTTATCTTGACTAGGTTCTTTTCCATGCGCACAACTCTAAACTTTACAACATGTCTCCCTACCAACTCTACTGCTGCCACGTCTTCTTCATTTTCATCTTGAGTGTAGACCTGTGGCTCCACATAATGGTGTTGTGGACTGTAAAAAGAATCCAGATGTGAGTACACTGTGGACACCATCATGTGCCTACTAGGACCATACCTCGGTTTCAAAGTGCCTGGAATATAAGAAGTTGGTGGCCTTTGGGGAGCTCTAATACCACCATCTAGTTCATCCAAAAGTTCTGATAGCTGGCCACTTTACTCATCAGTTTAGCCATGTTTGTAAAATGAACATCATGATACTTGGCTCTCTAACGCCTCTCTAAGCCCTTGATAGCTACGTGAATGACATCTTGTTCTGAAATCGGAGTCTTGCACTTGGTTTGCTGATCTTAAATCTCTTAAATTACTCCATCGGTGATTCCATTGGTTATTGGTACATGGAAGTCAATGATGCATGACAAATCAACCTCAGGCTCAACTGTACCAAACTTCGTTCTGAACATAGCTTCCATAGTTGGCCAATTAAGAACTGACCTAGGAGCCAACTTAGTATACCAAGTTAATGTGGACCCTGCAAGAGAAGACCTATAAACTCTTAGTTTGAAAATATCATCTATCCTATAAGAACTGCATTCGCTCTGTAAGCGAGAAACATGTGTAGCTGCATCTTCTGACCCTTCCCTAGAAAAGGTTATAAAACGGATTTGCCTGTAATGGTCAGGCCACGGTGTACGCGTCACCTCATCTGGATATGGATTAGAATAGTTCGAATTAATGGCTGGTTGGTCCTGCATGGTTCTCACAGTTTCCTGAATCATCTGCATCACTTGAGCTGGTGTGCAGACATGACCATTCACTATTTCATTTGGAACTTCCATTCGCGGTTCAAAACCCCTGCATGGATCCTGATTCCTTGTTTGCCTCGTAATTAATTACCTTTTGTCTGGGAGGCGTCGTTGTTACTGGTTCTCATTTATCTGTTCGAACCAATGTGAAAGGCCCAGTAGCCTTGATGGTCATGGTCTTTGTAGACGATGATGCAGCTACCGTCTCATCAAAACCCTGCTGCTCTAGCTCCTCTTCGACTTTTCCTTTTGCTCTAGCAGCCTTATGAGCATCATGCTTTCTCTCAATGCCCAAGATTTTCTCAATCTCTCAAAGGCGTTTAAACTGCCTATCGATCTTATCATCTGCATCAACAACATCCTGAGTCGTAGCGCATTGCAGTTTCTCTACATTGACACTTGTTAACTTAATCTCTAGACTCTGCTAAACTTCGATTTGTCCCAGCTGCTACATGGTAGCGTCCAACCTGTCTAAGATCGCATCAGTCTTTTCAGACTTCTCAGTCAGTTTCTTCACATGTTCAATAAGAGCCGTCAACATTTTGTTTATTCTGCGTCTATTGTTACCTTGCTACTGTTAGTTGATTCTTTTGGTAACAATCCGAAACGCAAAGTCGTTTCCTCGATCGTCAAACCCCTGCATCTCGCTGAGTTATGTGAGTTAACCCGCGAATGCTTTGGATTAGAACACTATAGGTATGATTTGGTGTATTTGTTATCACGCTCAATTTTCACAAGTTAAGTCCCACTGCTGGGCATGCCAGATGTTCGGTGCGAAAATGAATTTTCTCGAACAACCAGACTTGGAGCGTGCCAGTACCTATGGGTCAGGTACAAACTTCTCTTCTGCGCTTGTTCACCTTCTGACTTCTCCTCAAACGACTAACGTACGGGCGCTGGTCAAGCCAGCACTGAAGTTCTTCACAGACCTAGCTGAGGAGCAACTAGGATTTTCCTCCTCTTCTCGCGAAGCGGACGTTTCTTACTCAGACCGGTATAGTTGAGCAGAGCTATAAACAAAGATAACAGGACGTCCGCTAAAGAGTTCCTTGACAAACCGAGGATATTTGCTAGAGTTATTCACTCCAACAATGATTTTGCAGGTATTCGTATAAGGATAAGTCTTTGTGAAGCGGGGGTGGACTGTTCGCTCACGGATTAGGCTTGGTGAGGTAGAAGCGGGAACTGCCGACGGATCGGGCTTTGGTGAGTAGCAGCGGAAAATGTCTACGGATAGGGCTTTGGTGAACAAAAAGACCTAAGGAATCTTTTGGTAGAGGTGCTCCGAGAGAGACTTGTTTTGCAGTGTGCAAAAATTGTTTGTTGATTGATTGATGATGTCATTTTCCTGTAAACCATTGAATCCCTTATATAATAAACGCTAGGGTTCATCATTCCTTGCACATCAAGGTAAACCAGATTCACTAGGAAAGAAATCTCCCGAATGATTATGGAACAAATCCTTTGTATTCTTGCAAATCAGCCAAGCATGACCTCAAAAGGAAAAAAAAAATATGTACAATTATTTCGACCGCAGGAATCTGTCCAGTGAGCTCGAAAAATCAATATTCGCCAAAAGATATTATTTTAACCCAAACAGCACTTGTACTCGGTTATCAAATATGATATTACTATAAGACTTCGAAATTCAAATATCATCACCCAGAAAGCTAAATGTGGTTGACAAATACAATATAAATTAATATATTAAGCATAAAACTATAGAATTATGCAACATATATATTGTCCTATCCGATCGATAAATATCAAATCATGCAAGCTAGGTCAATTAAATCAAGTTGTTCGAAGTCACACACCACTAGTTATATGATTAGAGGACCATTTGTGCTGCCCATGGCCGTAGTCGTACATGGTTCTTTCAGACCAGGTCAGGTTTTGTCTTGGCATATCCTCGATGAGTAACAGTCAAGCATGGAGTGTGCCTCCCATCAATAATGGGGACTCATCCAATTATTTGCTGCTGCAGAAAACCATCTAATTCAAACAATTAATCCCAAGCCAGAATCATCTGTGCGTCTTGTAGTGATCGACTTCCTTATTGCACTTCAGATGGGGACTCGTCCAGCCAAGCTTGAGAGTGATACGAGTGTTTGCTTAATTACTAGAGCTGACCTGCTTAACTAGATGTGTTGGTTTACTACTTCAGGTCTGTGCAGCTGCTTGTGCATGTTACACAACTCCAAAAACATATCGGACCCTGAACCACACAACCCGGATCCACTCCATTCAAATTCGGCGACATTTATACTGGATATGTATAGGGTTTAGGAGAGTGTTTGGCAAGGCAATGAGCAACATGCACACATGAGAAAGATGAAACTGATACAAGCTTGTAATACGAATTCCAGTATCACGTCTTCAATAGGAATTCCCAATGACGATTCCAATTGGTTACGCTAGCCTCTTGCGGCTAGCGCACGCAATGACTGGCCTCGAGGAAAATTGGACTCCAAATTAGCCACTCTTTCTCCGATACCAGCAACTACCCTCCGCAATATCATTCCTACAAACAAAGCCACTGCTAGTGGTTGCAGTAGAGTAGAGACACCAAAAACACCATCACAGCTCGCTTTTAAATAACCTAGAAAGGTTTACACCAGCTAACTGGCCATCAGACAAGATAATGAAACGCAACTGTTTTGAAACACAGCCAAATCAGAACAGAAAGACATTTCACTGGCAAAATGCTGAGGATTCTCACTATGATATCATATCTGGTATGCCAACTGCATAGTGAGAATTGTGGATCTGTGTTGGATATGCCTTGTCATTTTGCCGGATCCAATCAAGAGACTTGTTACCACTGTTTATTTGATGAAACACCTTAACAACTTGGTAATTTCTATTTTGAAGGGTATATACAATAAATCCAATATGGAATGGCAAACTAAACTAGACTATAGACCATAATGTGGATTTCACAACTCTAATTCAATAGGAAACGTAAACGGGTTGTTGTTCCAGTGAAGATAACAGGGGTTGGCTATAGTAGCTGCCATAAAGGGTCGGACCAAATAAATGGCAAAGATCCATAAAAATACACAGATTCAGTTTTCCAATTCAAAATACATCAGATGGAATAGAAAAAAGCTTATGTGATATGTAATTAACAAAATTATAAGAGTCAAACTAACCTGAAGAGAATGCTTTTTTCCATCTGGTTCTGCAACTACACATGAAAAAACCTACTAACTAAAGTAGCATTACATTTGTTCAAAAGATTGACCATGAGATCTTCCAGACTTTTATCTTTGAGCCAGCACACCAAAGTGAAAATCATTCCTGAAAATAGGATAGACAAGTACAAACACGTTAAAATATACAGGTTTTCATTTCAAAAGGAAAAAGTACAACACATTTGGTAGATTAGTATATACGGTTTTACATTTAACAGTAATAAAGCTGAAGTATATAGTCCGAATAAATCCGTTATGGCATGTTATCAGTTGAAGAACACAGGACGCAGGGCACCAGTGAAAATATACAGGACACTGAGATGCTTCCTATATGACAAAAATATGTGGTAACTGATGCAACTTGCTTCATAGCACAAAGTGATACGCTGATTTTACAGATACTAAAAGATATTTTAAAGGGACTAAAAGATCCGTCCTAAAAGATTTGTGCTCCAAAGAGACTAAAAGATGTGTCCTACAGCATAATACATAATTCAAAGAAAGAATAAGCAACCTCCTATGCACCATGGGGGATATTTGAAACACATGGGGGATATATGGGAGAGATTAGGTTCTAGGCAAACATACGAGTATTGGGGAAGTTTTAAGATTCATAAAGTTCTAGATTGAAGAACAATGTTAGTCTAGGGTAATTTTTTGGATTGTCACTAGCTGTCATCGCATCAACAAAAGAGAAGAAAAAAGTTCAATAAAAAGGGCATAGTTTCAACTTTCAGACTGCTACCAAAAAACCATTTCTAACAGACAGAAATATAAAGTAAAGAAAGCTACAGAAACTATGCCAACATGGGATCACAAGAAATCAGAGGAATACAAATCAAGAAGGATTTGGAACTGTTCAACTTCAGTGCAGGAAACAGAAATAGAGCATAAAGATGCCTGAACAATTCGAGTGTAACGAGTCATAGTCTAGTAGAACCCATATATGATAACATAATAGGATAATACAATAAGACAATCAAAGTGGTATTTGTGTTAGCTTTGATATATCTCTCTTGCACATGCATTGCTTATGGGTTATGGCTATCTTTCTAACAGGAAGATGGGTTCTACTTTCCTTTTTACATTTGGTGAACCATCTTCATTGGCCATGGTGTAACTCAGAGGTAAGGTGGATCTATGGTCACTACATACTAAAACTAATAAAACCAAATGGTACATTGATCATACACTTCCATGAGAGTGATCCGGATTAGTAGCTACTGTAGTGTAGACTGAAACAATTCTACTACAAATATGAATCGTGTTAGTGTGGTAGGGAAGACCAGTCTGAAATCTATAAACAGGTCATTATTCTCTACTTTTCTGCAACCATGGCCAATGAAAATTGGAGTTATGAATATTTCCATCAAAAACAACACAAAATTAACCATCCGAAGTTAAGAACTCTGAGAGTACTTTCAGCATCCTGAACAATCTGAATTCAATAACCATTGTAAACTATGGTCCAACAGTAATACAATTATGGAACTTGACTCAATCCACTTCAATACAAAACATGATAGACCACTCTGAAGCTAATTCCCTTTGATCAACACATTTTTCCAATTCATTTATCAGCATCCCATGATTGAGTGCCCTTACATACTAAGGCCGCATGCAAGCATAAAGGAAAAATACAAATCCAAGAAAAGCATTTGAAAGAAATTCATTCAAATGTAATAAAAAGACTGTAGCATAGCAGAAAAAAACAAACAAATTATGTTTAAACGCATAAGAGGGAGGAAAAGCAAACCAGCAATGATTATATTTCATCCGAGCTTTGTGAGGCCCTAGTGCTGCGTTTTCAGTTTCTTGCCCTCTCTCTCTCCTGCTACTTTGGTTCCACCATAACACAACAAAATAGTGTCTCATCATGTACAACCATGACACTCCCCCGCCATGCCTCCTACCCTGCCACCCATGCATATAAGTAACCACCTCTTCTTCTTGATTCTCAACTCTATCAACAACTTTGACCAACTCCAATATTTTTGGCGAATTCTCACTCGAATACCTCAGGAGAATCCTACTGTTTTCAGTGATCAACAGAGGTCTCAGATATGTAGTCCTTACTGGTGGATTTGGAACACTAAAGCTATAACTCCTAGTCCAAGAATCAGCATCTCCGTACCTTTCCAACACCCAACACTCCAAAGTTTGCGCAGACCAAGTTGGATACAGCCATACACACAGACATGTAAACAGTGCTAGACTCTCATCATCTCCAACGGAAGCCATCGGAAGCTTTATTAACCGAAAATCTTCATTTCTCAGCAGCCAGATACCGAACCAACTCAAATTCTGGTTCATAGTCGTGAACAACCAAATGCAGCGTCTCGTGTAGTGCAACCCCCCTCAGCCTCATCTACAGACATGCGAATATGTCATCTTACTCCAATTCTGATCCCTCAATGACAACACCCACAACTTTATACTTGTCGGTTTCCTGCACATAACCAACCAATGCCATGATGATAGAGCCCGTGGGAATAATCGTCTGCCGGAACCATGATCCGGGTAACGTAATCCTTCCTCCTCTTCGGTTAGTTTGGAGGGGTGGGCCAGCTTTAGGGCGGAAGAGCGATCGCCGAAGGATTGAGCTTCCAAGACAGAACATTCGAGCTGGGGGACGTGAGGGGAAGTGCATACGAGGAAGCCGTGGGTTAGGGTTTGGATGGTGGAAATGGGTTCTGGCAAAATGGAAGCCGGAGATGAGAGAACACCACCGTTTCGAGACGCACTTGAAATGGCAATGTGCCTTTTTTTGCATATATGTGAGAAATTTGTATTGAAATGGCAATGTACCTGTTTTGCATTTCCACTTCCAGCCTAGATGCTTTATGAATTAATCCAACTGCATCCAGGAGTCTTCACCTCCCCAGTTCTGTTCATCAATTCTCTCACATTAGCTGCTTCTTCCCATTGACCAGCAGCTGCATATATACTTGCCAAAAGCACATAAACTGATGGATCGTTTTGTTCAGTTTCAAGCAGATATCCAGCAACTATTCTTCCTAGTCTTAAATTACCATGTGCTGCACAGGAACTAATTAGTGTCCACCAAATATTAGGATGTGCTTCAATTTCCTTGCTGTTTATCACTGTTTCTGCCTCATCAAGGTACCCGGCACGACCTAGAAGGTCAACTATACAAGAAAAATGATCTACTTCTGGCATAAAGCCGTAATTACCAATCATGGAATTGAAAATTCGTGTACCATGATCAACCAAACCGGCATGGCTGCAAGCGGAAAGAACTGCAGTGAAAGTCCCTTGGTCTGGTGTGATGGAAGATAAGTCTTGCATTGCCTCAAAACAATCAACAGCTTCCCTTCCTTTCCCATGTTGTGCATAAGCTGATATCAGGGCATTCCATGAGACTATATCCCTTTCATTCATAGCTTCAAACACTCTTACCGACCAATCTAAAACCCCGCATTTAGCATACATCGTAATGAGGGCATTGCCTAAGCAAAGTTGTTGAGAGAACCCAAATTTGAGAATGTAGGCATGAACTGGTTTTCCATCTCTCAAGGATGTTATGCTAGCACACATGCTTAAAATTATACTCAGGGTATACACATCTGGACTGAGTTCTGACACCAGCAGCTCATGAAATTGCTCTAACCCTTCATTTACCATTCCGTTCAACATGAATCCAGATATAATAGCATTCCAGGTGATCAAGTTTTTGTACTTGGTATCTTGGAATGTCTGATAGGCTAGATTCATCTGACCCTGCTTTGCATATGCAGAAACCATTGCATTCGGAACTTGAATTTTGAAGATAAGCCCATTTTTGTGTGCAACAGCCTGAATCATTTGCACGGCCTCAATACACACAGAGCTTGCCAACAAACTTCCATATGTAAACTCATCTGGTTTCTCAGCTGCCCTCTGCATTTGCAGGTAGACCAAAAAGGCCGATTCACTGTCATTCACATGAGCATAAGTTGAGATCATGGCATTCCATGATATAAAATCCTTCTCTTCCAATTTATGAAAAACTAGGGACGCCGCTTGTGAATCCCCACAACCAGAATACATAGTTATTGCTGCATTGCTCACAGAAGTAAATGCTTCAAATCCCAACTTAATCGCCTGCGCATGTACATGCTTAGCAACACTCACAGCCAAACACGAGCTCATAACACTTACAAAAGTCAGCTCAGTCGGCTTCAGACCCGCCTCTTGCATCCCTTTGAACATTGTCAAACCCTCTTCATCTCTTCCCACACCCACCAAACCATCAATCATCACATTAAAACTGATCTCATCACACACCCCATCTCGAAACACCTCCAACGCCTCCACGACACTCCCACACTTAAAATACATCGTAAGCAGAGCATTCACGACCGAACCTCTCCCCAACAACCCGGTCCTAACCACCAAACAATGCACCTGCCTCCCAAACCCAATCCTCTCCAAACAACACAAACTCAACACACTCGCAACGCTATAATTATCACACCTAACACCCATCCTACGCATTTCACAAAACAAACCAAACGCAACCTCCTCCGCCCCGTTGTCCGCCCAACCAGTAATCATCGCATTCCAAATCGCCACATTACTCTTCTCAGGCATTTCATCAAACACCTCACATGCATACTCAACCTCTCCGAGTTTCGCACACGCCGAGAGCAGCGTCGTCCACGCATAAACATCAGGCTCTGCGATCTCACCAAACATCAATCTCACGTCATCCAAATCTCCCGCGCTCGCGTAAAGCGAGAGCAGCGGGTTCGCCACGTGTGGAAAGGCTTTAAGGCCGGAGCGTACAACATTGCCGTGGAGTTGCGTCCCAAAAACGACATGTCGTAGCTTCGCGCAGGCTGTGATCGCCGCCGAGACGGTGTAATGGTCCGGCCTAACCGACTGTGGTGATGCATTGATTCCGTTGAAAAGCCGAAGAGTCTCTACATAACAATGCGAACGGTTAAGCTTCGCAAGCCTCTGGTTTAGCTTCAGTACACTGGCGGCTTCGGTTATAGTCGTTAAGGCTTGTCCGCAGTAGCTTAACTTCATCTCTCATTTGAGGTTGAAGAAGACTACTCCCGCCATGGTTAAAACGATGCCTTTTAGTTTTACTCTGTAAAAAGAAAAAAAACAACACCAAAACGCACCGTTTAGCTCTTTCTGTTTCATTCGTAAGAGAGCTTTGAAGGTACAGAGGCGAGAGTGAGAGACCTAAAATGCGAAGGTTGTTTCAGAAATCGATTTCTCTCTACGCCAAACCCAATTTCTCAATTTCAGTTTCGTGTAATCCAAACAGGCCTTTACATCTCTTTCATACTCTTCACAAACCCAGCAAACAAACACACCATGTGTCCAACGAGCGAAGATCCGGGTTCGGGCTGGTTCGTCTCGACACCGACCCGGAACCAAGCCCGGACGACTGCGAGTTCGCCGCCGACGTGGAGAAGATGTACAAAATACTACGCAAATTCCACTCCCGGGTCCCCAAATTGGAGCTGGCGCTGCACCAATCCGGCGTCGTTTTGCGCTCCGGGTTAACCGAGCGGGTCCTGAACCGGTGCGGCGACGCCGGGAACTTAGGATACCGATTCTTCGTCTGGGCCTCGCAGCAGCCCGACTACAGACCCAGCCACGACGTGTACAAAGCAATGATCAAGTCCCTGAGCAAAATGCGGCAGTTCGGCGCCGTTTGGGCTCTGCTTGAGGAGATGAGGAAGGAGAGTCCGGAGCTCATTACCGTGGAAATGTTTGTTGTTTTGATGCGGCGTTTCGCTTCGGCCAGGATGGTGAAGAAGGCAGTGGAAGTGCTCGATGAAATGCCCAAGTATGGTTGCGAGGTTGATGAGTACGCTTTTGGTTGCTTGTTGGATGCTTTGTGTAAGAATGGGAATGTGAAGGAAGCGGCAAGTCTGTTTGAGGATATGAGAGTTAGGTTCAAGCCGAGTATTCGGCATTTTACTTCGTTGTTGTATGGGTGGTGTAGAGCAGGGAAGCTTATGGAGGCGAAACATGTGCTGGTACAGATGAAGGAGGTTGGGTTTGAAATTGATATTGTGGTGTATAATGTGTTGGTTGGTGGGTATGCGCAGGCTGGGAAGATGGCGGATGCGTATGAGCTTTTGAAGGAGATGAGGAGGAAGGGGTGTGAGCCAAATGCTGCGTCCTATACGACTGTGATTCAGGCGCTTTGTGGGCAGGAGAAGATGGAGGAGGCGATGAGGGTGTTTGTGGAGATGGAGAGGAGTGGGTGTGAGGCTGATGTTGTGACTTATAGTAGTTTGATTGGTGGGTTTTGTAAGTGGGGGAAGATTGTTAGGAGTTATGAGATTTTGGAGAGTATGATACAGAAAGGGTTTATGCCGAGTCAGATGACTTATTTGCAGATTATGTTGGCTCATGAGAAGAAGGAGGACTTGGAGGAGTGTATGGGATTGATGGGGGAGATGAGGAAGATTGGTTGCATGCCTGATCTTGGTATTTACAACACAGTGATTAGGTTGGCTTGCAAGTTGGGGGAGGTGAAGGAAGGTGTTCGGCTTTGGAATGAAATGGAAGAAGCAGGGTTTTCTCCAGGACTTGACACCTTTGTCATTATGATTCATGGATTTCTTGCACAAGGTTGTTTGATTGAAGCTTGTGATTATTTCAAAGAAATGGTTGGCAGAGGCCTTTTATCTGGGCCACAATATGGTACCTTGAAAGAGTTGATGAATGCTTTGTTAAGAGATGAGAAGTTAGAAATGGCTAAAGATGTTTGGAGTTGCATTGTGACCAGGGGTTGTGAGCTTAATGTGTGTGCATGGACAATTTGGATTCATGCATTGTTTTCAAAGGGGCATGTGAAGGAGGCGTGTTCGTACTGCTTGGACATGATGGAGGCAGAAGTGATGCCACAGCCGGATACTTTTGCGAAGCTCATGCGTGGTTTAAAGAAACTTTATAACAGACAGATTGCTGCTGAGATCACAGAGAAGGTGAGGCAGATGGCTGCAGATAGAAAGATCACTTTTAAGATGTATAAAAGACGCGGGGAGAGGGACTTGAATGAAAAGGTTAAAGAGAAGCAGGATGGGGGGAGGAAACGGAGGGCTCGTAGAAGGCAATGGCCTAGTAATGCTAAAGCCTTGTAGTTTGAAATGAGAAAGCGGTGAAAGTTCTTCAAGACTGTCCGTTGTATGCTGTTTATCTCATTCAAGACACGCCCTACACTGCAGCATAATTGTCGAAACACTGGCCGTATTCAGCTATGAGGTGCAGCTTGTATCCCAAAATCTCTTCAAATAGGCAAATGAGCTGAGGACCTTTTGCCTTCATAACTGATCAATGGTACATCGACTTTCACAATACCATACCCAAATTCCTAGCTTTTGATATTGCTTATTCTGTGTGAAGCTCCATGGATGGATGTTGTATTTTTCAGCTCAGGGTTCTGGCCCTATTGGTTCCAAAACCTGAAGCAAGTAAAAAACTGCTTAATTTAGATGCTTAGCAGTGACTGAATTTGATAGCAAACCATATCGGCTGAATTGATCGCTCAGACTTATTCTGTTTATTCAAGGATTCATTATTGATACAAGGGCCTGTGTTATAGATTTTAGTTTTAGCTAAAGGCCTAAGCGATTATAGAAGGGCTTAATGTGGTTGTTTGTCCAACCATCCATCTTGGTTTATAAAAGTAGCAGTATTTGTTAAATATTTAACTTCGTCATCCGATAACTTCTTCTCCCAGGAAATCCTATGAGACATGTTTGCTCCAGGTCCTCTGCATTTCACTTCTGAGAATGTGATTGAATCCCTGTTCAATTTGTGTGTCAAAGAAATCAAACAAAGAAATGAAAGAATAATACGTCAAGTTGTGCTCTTTGCAATACGTTTTGATACAGAAATCAATCATCCATTCCCACAGTATTGATGTTTAGACAACTTACACTGGCTTGACTTCCCATTCTGACCAACCCTCAGGTGCAACGACGTTCTCCATATACGTCCCAGAAAACAAGACTCTTGCGTATGGTCTGTATGCTCTTGCGTTCTGATCCACATACATGACAATCTTTGAAGACAAACCCAGTAGTTTCATTTCCACCTTCACGATCTTGAGCTGTAATATAACCAGTAGTGCCAATTATTTTGCTCAGACATTATCTGACATTTCTGCTAAGTGCGAACAACTTATTCGAGCTTAAATACATGCTTAATGTCTTGTTCAAAACAAAAATACATGCTTAATGTTCGAATTCGATCAGGTAGCTAAACTTGTTTATTGATATGAGAAAAAGCAGAGGGACTTTCACCTCGTAAATTGACTGGCCATTTCCCCATATGAAGTCTATAGCAACCGTAAGAAAGCCAACGATGATTATTCGTTGCCACTGTCGGTAAGCACAATTGCTGACCTCTAACGATATATCAACACTAAGAATCTGGGCCACTCATCCAGAGAACCTCGGAGACTGGGAGAACGACAGGGGCCCCGAAATCATACCTCACCGAGCGCGTGTGGGATGTCTCGCCGAACGCGTGCGAGAAGCACCAAAACATTCTCTTGTCGAAGGTGCACATGAGAATACCAAGGCAGGTAGAACCGCTCAAAGCTCTTATACGACCATCTCTCAACGGCCAACTGGCATGCGGCCAGCGCTCAACAATCAGTGCTCAACGACAAACTCGCATGCGGTCATCTCTCATATGGCCATCTCTCAGCGTTTCAACGGTCATCTTTTACGCTGCCATCTCTCAGCACTTCAGCGGTCAGTGCCTAAACACCTTAGTGGCCATCTCTCAGCGCTCAGCGACCAACTCTTGTGCGATCAGTACTGTTAAACTAGGTTGTTTATAACTTCCGACTGTGGTAAAAAGTTCAGTAGTAGCTGTATTACTCGCCGTCTTGCTAATGTATTTTTTGATTTAGGAATTAGGATTTTGTCTCACGCGCGGCCCCAATGTTGCCTCTTGGCACATCACTGTCACAACCGTGTTAGTCCCACATCGAGAGGCAAGAGGAAGCATTCCCACCAACAGCCTATAAAAGGTAACCATCTCTCACCTCATTAACTAAGCATTCAATACTCATTTGCTGTTACTATGTCAATATCAATACTGACTTACACATCGGAGAGTTGAAGACCGCCCTTCGGTGGTCTTTGATCTGCGAGTGACGTCTTGTATTCCTATTGACAGCGTGACAAGAACATAGGGATCTCACTACCCCAGACACCCTGCATACACTTGCACGAACAATCTGTATATCAAACCTAATAAGCACCAAAGGTTGAGAGCTCTCAGGAACGTAAATTGTTGGAATGGGGAGAGGAAGTTTGAGGCCTTTTCTAGAATGGATGATTCAAGAGTTGGGCTCCAGTAGGCCGGTTGTTTGGGTTCACTTGTAAACGCTTCAATATGAAATCTCTTGATAAGGAGCCCAGAACTACAGGAGGTTGACCACTTCCAATCAACAGAGAAAATATATGATTTTCTAAATTTCCCAGTTAACTCCACAGGTGACATGATACCATCTGTAATGAATCCTGCTGTAGCAATCTTTTGTTCTTTAGAAAATGAATTTTTGCAACATTATCTAAATCATTCAACATTATCTCTTTCAGGGCGCATTTATACTTTCCTTATTTACTCTATCTTTTCTTAAATTTAATCCTCTTCATTACATCTGTGAAACCTGCTTGTGCAGTTAGTGGAAGCATTTCATGCGACTTTGGAAGAAGTTGTGGTATGATTGATTACTTTAGCTATATTTCAGGGCGCATTTATATTTAAGCGTTATCTTATGATAACACACTAAGATATGCAACATAATGAAGTCAAGCTTTTGAGCCTTTGTTTTGATACCCTACATCAATATGATATGATTCAAGTAGCATAGATAAGGGTACGTGTGTCCGTATCTGACACGATACGATACGTGGACACGTCAAATTTTTTTTATAGTATATGGACACGTGGTGGACACGTTATTATTTTAAATATTATTATTTAAATAATAAATATATTTTTTATTATTTTACATTTATTACCAAGTTCATAGTGTCACAATGGTAGAATGATAAGAAAAACTATTAGAGGTTTGCATGTTGTAGAGTCTTAACCCTAAACCCTAATTGAGTTTTTTTGCTTAATGTCCTATTTACCCCTCGTATCTTGTTTATTTTCGTGTCATACCCAGATACTCACGTATCCAACTAAAATACGCGCGTGTCCGCAACGTGTCCAAAATAAGATACGCGTGTCCGATCGTATCTGAACGTATCCGAGCGTATCCGTATCCGATACGCGATACGGAGGTAAAATGGAGTATCCGTGCTTCATAGTTCATATGAATTGACTGTGAAGCACATAGAACACGGTAGGGAGATGAAATATTCACCGATACGTAATGTGGTTCACATGACAATCATGTCTAATATTCCTATGTTTATCCTTGCAGCATGTGTTGGATTGCTCTGCTCCTAATATTGAGGAGCACCGATCAACTGTATTACATGTTCTTGAGCAAATCGGCGTATCCAAGGAGAAGCTTGAGAATATGATTGAAGTTTGGAATAAGGTATCGGTTCAGGAGAAGATGATGATGTGGAATCTGAGCTTTTACCAGGAGCTGCAAACTATAAGGTTGATGATCAGGAACTTATGAGGTGTCAGCTGAGAATATTGAAGCCATGGATGACCAGGAACTTGATTGCCGATCAGAAGATAGTCAAGATCCTTGGGTTGAAGGTGGTTTGTGCATGGGCTCAAACACTGCTGACGAACAACAAAGTGAGTACCCTAAGGACTGGGCCGTAGATAAGGAATTGCAATCACAAGTTTCATCCGGTCCACACCATAATTGGAGTTGGCTTGCAATAGTTGGAGCTCATTGATGAGAAACTGAGGGTCGCAGATGTCGTGCAAAAGGGTGCATTTGATCGAAAATGGAGGCCCCCTTCCCACAGAGGAGGGGATTGCATCTGATCAATGATAAATGCATGTGAAGATGTTTGTTCAATTATTCTATCTCTCAAGAACAAGGGAAACCCACAACTATAGAGCAATTCTTGAGGAATCATTGGGGGCTCATGGCAGAATAAATGTCAACAAAGGACTGGAGATATTCTAGCATCCAAATTTCTTCCAAGTACATCAGTGAACATTTCTTCAAACCTTAGCCGTTGGGAAGTCCCCTTCCCTTTGTTTTGTACCTAGTAGAAAATAAGAGCAATTTTGGGATTTTTTTGCTGATAGAGAAAAGAAATTTTGGTTGAAGAGGTCTTTACGAACATAACTTCTCTCCTGTTCTCTTAAAAATAAGAAAGATTAAAACAAATACAAAGGAGGGGGAATTTTTCCCTATACGGCTGTACCATTAACACCACGTGACACTGTCATTTAGTGTTTCCAGCCAATTATATCATTTGGTGTTTTCAGTTAATTATATCGCTCAGATTCATGTGGAGACTAGCATATGGTAAAAAAATAAAATTAATACATCAATCAGAAGATAAATAAAGACGAAATAGTTTGACCAATAAGAATAACCATATTTACCTGTTTCAGATATCAAATTTCCTAGAAGACGCGGAGCAACTTCATACCTAACCAAGTTTTTGCTGAGTGGAAATTCATTTGAGAGAAGAATACAACTTAATGCGAAATACCTAAACACGAATGAGATTTAGATCAATATCCACTAAAAATTTGAAATTAATGAAAATGCCCAAACTACCCCACACCCATCAGAGCAAAAGATGACCGCCGACACTAGAATGGCGCGTTCCTCTGAGCCATTCATAATTACGACGTACACCCACAAATTATATATCTACGGCACACACCATTCTCTCTCTCAGCTAAAGCTAAACAGAGAAAAAGCAAAGCCCTTTTTCCTTTTCCTCTCTGTTTCTCCTTTTCGTTTCACAGATCTAAGATCCAGAAGGATTGCCGTTCGTCAATGCGCTGCTGACGTCTGCTCATCTCAGGTCAGTTCCCTCTTTCCGATTGAAATTCGTTTTTGCTTCGCGCGAAAAATTAGACTCGGAATCCCGAGCTGTTTCCGCTCGCGTTTCGCTTTCCTGGATCTGTGTTTCCGTCGATTTCAATGTGCTTGTATTTCGATTTGTGACACTCTGTAATTTTGCAGTGTAGAATTCGTTTCCGGCTAAGTAAGCACACAGCCATGTCCAGGAGGCAGGTGGGATCCACGCGCCGGAACGGTAACTTTCCGTTTGCCGGAGCGTTCGACTCGAAATCGAAATCATCGCCTTTGCTATCCATAGGGCTTGTAGTTGTGGTAAAGCTTTTCTTGATCCAATGTGTTTGAATTTGAATGTGCGTATCATCGGAACTTAATACTGTGTTGTTTGTTGAAACGTGCAGGGAGCTATTCTTCTAATCGGTTATGTTTATAAAGGCTCAGGTTTGTGTCGATTTCTCGCTTGTGTTAAGTTTAGTTGTTTTGTAAATCAGTTAGAATTGGATAAAATCGCTTGTGTTGGGTTTAGTTACTTTTTCAATCTGTTAGAATTGGAAGGATCGTGTATGGCGCCTTAGTTATTCGAATAACCTGTTTCCTAGTAATATTCTTTTACGTAATTTTAATTATGGAAATGCTTGATCTTGAAATTTCAGGTCCTTTTGGGGGTAGCAAGATAGTTGGCAGACTTGAAGGTAGTTATTCTGATCTTCAACTTTTGTTTTCCTCAATGGTTTCTGGGTTATATGTTATTGTACTTCTCATGTTTGTCTTGTGGGCTTTCCTATGTGTTATGATCTGTCATTTTAAGTATATGAGTTTGGATCTGTGGGATTTTATTTTTTACTGATGTCAGACTGTGATTTTCTTCCCTGATTAGGGGACTTCTCATGCACATTGGAAGTTCAGAGAGCTATACCTTATCTGCGGAAAACGTATAGTAGCAGCATGCACAAAGTTCTGCACATTGGCCCTGATACTTGTTCAGTTGTGTCTGCATTGTTAAAAGATCAGGAAACTGAAGCATGGGGTGTGGAACCATACGAGATAGAGGAAGCTGATAGCCATTGCAAGAGTCTTATACGCAAAGGCATTGTGCGTGTGGCTGACATTAAGTTCCCTCTACCATACAAGGCAAAGTCTTTCTCTCTTGTGATTGTTTCTGATGCTTTGGATTACCTCTCCCCAAAATATCTGAATAAGACTCTTCCAGAAATTGCAAGGGTTTCTATTGATGGCCTTGTTATTTTTTCAGGTAACCATTTCTTTTTGTATATCTATAGACCCTGAAGTAGTGTAGCATCTTCATATATTCTGTAGATTAGAATTTTGTCAGAAACTAATTTGGACTACATGAGGCAGCTACGCTCTACCAGTGCGCTTTGATTTATGCATCAGATCTTAAATGAATTTAAAGATGGTTAGTATTTTTTGTCCTTGCAGACAGATGCACACACCCCAGCCAAATGCTTTGATCCTTTTTGGATTCTATAGCTCTTGTCTTTTGATAATCTTTTACCAAAGATACTGAACTTGAAGTACCCTTATTCTAAATCCATTTCACCATAATTTAGAGCTCTTGGAGCACATTGTACACAAAGGATTTAAGTTATTAAGTCCCTCATTGTTTATTTTAGGACAGATTACACTCAATTTCTTAGCATGCTGGTTTCTCTTTGTATTTGACATTATTGTGTACACAAAAGGTATTGAAGTTTGCTTGATCTTTTATAATGAGAATACTGATTTCTGAAATCTTTGGCATTTCTATTTTGTTAGGTTTCCCTGATCAACAGAAAGCTAAACTTTCTGAGTTATCCAAATTTGGACGTCCTGTAAGTATTTGTGTTTTTTTTTCTGCAAGTTACTTCTGATCGTTTTCGATTAACTGTCCTGTACTGTTCTGAATCTCAAAGAGAAAATATTAGTAGATGGCATTACTCAATATGCATATAAATGACGGGTTTAACATTTTAAGGATGATCTTAGTCTCAAAGACTAATCTTACTCTGATTAGTGGGGCTGCATAAAGCTGGTCTTGGTTCTTACACTCGATAATAGTAAAAAAAAGAAATAATAATAATAAGAGATGGAATATGTTCCTCTGAATTATGATTAATCTTCTTTATGACTTGTTCCATCTATGGAAGGGATTTTATATTTTCTTTTATTTTTTGTAATACTTTATGTTTTATTTTTTTGAGGATAAGATTAGCTTGTATCTGCCTTTTGACTTGATGACATATGTTTCACTTAATTAGGCCAAAATGAGGAGTGCTTCTTGGTGGGTACGCTATTTTGTCCAGACCAGCTTAGAAGAAAATGAAGCTGCAAGCAAGAAGTTTGAGCAGGCAGCAACACAGGGGTCATACTCGCCAAGCTGTCAAGTGTTTCACCTTAACTCATATCACTAATATAGAGATCACCACGTCTAATTCATAAATTTTGGTACCGCAACAAGGGTGGCAAAGTGAAAAAGAATTTCTTAGCCATCATTGAAAGCAGGTTATTTATTTATATAGCTGTCTGCTGGGTTATTTGAGGTAAAAGATACATTAAAGGATGTCATATTTTCTGTTGTGAACATTCACCATTGGTGGACATAGTTGATGGAATATAGGGTAATATGTATGCTGATTCGATTGAATTTGTACTCTGCTCGATATAGTTATTGTATTCAGCTATTCATGAATTTGTTTTCTGCAATTCTGACTACCTAATTTCTGTGTATGGTACATTAGCACTTGAATTTCTTTAATCAGAATTGTAATGAGCAACCCTGTTCAACAGGTCTAACAAAACCTTACTAATTATTAAGGAGAAGAAAAAGGAGCAGCCTTTTTTCAATCTTTTGGCTTTATCTGGTAAACTTCTATTTAAATACATAAATCAGGACCAAGAATCCATTGGTCGTTGCAGAACTAACTTCAACGCCTAACAAAATTGAGTTATATTGTTGCAACAGCCATTTTAAGCTAATTGCTTGCAGGAGCCGGTCTTCAATTTTCTTTTACTGAATGTCATACTCGAACATTACCAATAATCCCCACAAGAACACTGCCCATCCTTGAAGCAATGAAACCTGTGGGCATCCCTCACAGTGATTTCCCTTCCAGTAATGGCAGAGATATACTTGATTGCATTGTGACAATCACCGCATATCCTCAGGTTCTTCACCACAAGTATAGGCTCCCCTTCTCTCGTCGAGATCAAACCGAAAGCAACTGCTAACTTTTCACTATGATGTCCTAGCATTATCTCCTTCTCCCCTTCCACAGTTTCATCATCCTTAACCAATGCCCATTTTACATCAGGCACATACCCAGCTTGCTTGATCTTCTTTGACATCTCCTCCAAGTATTCATGAATTTCTTTTATCATTGGGTGGGAGCTTTCTTCAGCCACAAAAACATGGACCCTCTTATTCACCTCAGTCCAACTTAAACCTGGTTTCTTCTTCACTCCTCTATCTCGCATCAACTTTCTCATTTTTGCTACCTCATCCCATTTTCCAGCTCTAGAGTACATATTTGATAGCATAACATATGGAACCGCGTTTGTAGGTTCCAACTGAAGAAACTTATTGGCCGCCTTAACTGCTAGATCAATATTTCCATGCGTTCTACAGGCACTGAGTAATGTAGCCCAACCAATGGTGCCAGGACTGAATGGCATCGCCTCAATGAGCGTCTCAGCTTCGCCCAGTTTGCCTGCTCGACCTAAAAGATCAATCATACATGAATAATGTCCTACATCTGGTTCGATTCCAAACTTCTCCTGCATCATACTGAAGTATTTCCGACCCTCCTCAACTTTTCCAGTGTGAGCACAAGCAGAAAGAACAGAGATAAAGGTTATACTTGTAGGAGCAACATTGGTCTGAAGCATATATTCAAAAAGGCATAGTGATTCCCTTCCAATTCCATGCTGTGCATAACCAGCAATCATCGAATTCAAAGAGACAGTATTATGGTCCGGCATCCTATCAAATAACCTTTTTGCATCCTGAAGTTTCCCACATTTTGAGTACATTGCAATCAGAGCATTATGCACTGAAATTCTATTCGAAGGGATCTCAGATTTGATTGCCAAGGCATGTATCTGCTTCCCCTGGAAGGGCGACAACAAATTAGAGCATGCACTGATCACACATACAAAGCTGCAATCATCAGGATAGTAACCAACATGTTGCATTTGCCGCAAGCAATCAATAGCATCTTCAGAAAACCCGTCACTCTGAGAGTATCCTGAAATCATTGTGTTCCAAAGAACTAAATCCGGAGCAGGAATCTCCTCAAACACTTTCCTACATTCCGACATGCCACCAGCACACTTGGAGTACAAATCAATCAGGCCACTCCCAACATGAGAATTCTGGTGGAAACCGGTTTTGATCAACTTGGCATGAAACTGCAGCCCACCTAACAAGTCCTCCACGCAAGTAAACGCAGTTAAAACACTAGCCAATGTAAACATGTCCACGCAAAACCCCCTCCTCACCATCTCCTGAAACAGCCCCAGCGCCTTCAACCCTTTCCGGTGCTGCCCATATGCCACAATCATCGAGTTCCATGTCACTTCATCTCTCATCTCTCCCATCACACTAAACACCCTCTTCGCCTCTTCTAATAACCCATTCTTACTATAGTAAGTCAGCAACGCATTGCTCACCGAAACATACGAATCAAACCCCCCTTGAACTACCACACAATGCAGCTGACTAATCAAACCAACGTCTCCACAACAACTGGTGATCACCGCCGAGATAGTAAACCCATCCGGGTCTAAACCCGCCTCTCTCATCCTAAAAAACAATCCCAATACAGCCTCAGTGTCTCCTCTTTCGGCATAAGCCGAAATGAGAGTGTTGTACGATACCAAATCTGGTTCAGGAATTTCGTCGAACAGTTGGTGTGCAAGTTTGGTCTGCGATTCTTTAGCGTAGGCAGCGATGATGGCGTTGTAGGAGAAGACATTGGGGTCGTGAGTGGCAGAGAATGCGTTGCGGGCGGAGAGGAGGCGGCGGGAGTTGGAGTAGAGGAGGATGAAGTGATTGGAAATGTAGGTGGAAGAAGGAATGAGGGACTTGAAGTAGAGGGCGTGGAGGGCTTTGCCTGTGAAAAGGTCTCTCTCGGCTATGCATGTCTTTAATACATTGCGGAAGGTTTGGAATGTCCATGTCACTTGCTTCATGTAACAAACTCAACCAAACAGGGATATGAGAGAAAATAAGTGCCGCACTATTAGTCTTAGTCAATATGTAATATTTAAGTCGTCACTCAAGTAGTGGCAAAACAGCCAAAACTACAGACACTGCTTTCCACCAAGGCCAATCAAGGCACCTTCACTAGAAATATTTCAATCTTTGGTTATTTGCTAAAGCTGCCTGAAGAGACGACAGGCCATGGTTTCAGTTAGATCAACGCAAATAAAATGGAACATACTAATGCCTTGCTTATGCATGTCACACTGTCTTTCCAACAAGTCTACAACATAGAGTTGACATGATGCAAGAGAAATGCTGGTTGCATTGACCGCAACTATCAGAATGCTGATTTTATCCGAATTACGTGATTTTTTAACCATAGACGTATTTCACCATTCTGGTCATATCTTATTTCATGACTTTTTTTCGTTTGAAGCTTTTACGTATAGTTTGTTTTTGAATCGGAACATTTACATCACACTTAGTAAACAAGTTATACAACATTAGTAGGCATGTTGTTATTCCGATCATCAAAATTCACAAACAAAAATTCAACTGTTAGATATCATCATTATGTTGAAATATGTGTATGAGAAAAATTCATTTAAATCTGACAGCGTTACGGGCTCCATCCGGGCGACCAATCCCGTAAGTCAAACCTCTAAACGCACGAAAACGGTCATTTGACCATCTAAATTACCTATTTTGGTCGGACCTGCAACTGAAAATAATTTTAAATCGATGAGACACAACCAGTGGTATATATTTTTTATTTTATTTATTATAGCATAGCCGACGAAATATTAGGGTATTCGTCGGTGAAGGTTTAGGGTTTAGCGTTTTAGTCGACAAAATTTATTAAAATTCGTCAGCTAAAGTTAAATAAATAAACAAAATAAATAACTATAGTTAGTTATTTTATTTATTTTATTTTATTATTTAACTTTAACTGACGAATTATAATAAATTTCGTCGGCTACAGTTAGTTATTTTATTTATTTTTATTTTTTTCTTGTATTTTTGATTAATTTTTTTTTCTTCTTCTTTTTCGTTTTTCCACCGATGGTGAAGGAGGAGGAGCAGAGAAGAAGGAGATAAGGAGGAGGAGAAGAGGATGAGGAGTTGCTGCCACCGAAGGAGGAAAAGGAGGAGAAGAAAAATGAAAGATATAGAAAAATTCTGAAAATTTTGAACTTTAGCTGAAGAAATACCCTAATTTCGTCGGTTAAATTCAAAAATTTAGTCGAAAAAGTTTAAAATTTTCAAAATCCCAGTTGAAAATTTTGAATTTTGAATTAACTTTAGCCGACGAATTTTAATAAATTTAGTCGGCTATAGTTATTTGTTTATTTTATTTATTTAACTTTAGCCGACAAATTACCATAATTTCGTCGGCTATAGCTATTTATTTATTTAGTTTATTTATTTAACTTTAACAGACGAATTACCCTAATTTTGTCGGCTATAGTTATTTTATTTATTTAACTTTAGCCGACGAATTACCCTAATTTCGTCATTTAAAACCCTAAACTCTATATGTAAACAGTGTTCTAAAACTCGGCCTAGTCGGCCGAGTACTCGCTAGTCGGCGTCCTCCCGATGCGATTTTAAGAAAATCGAAGTACAAAGTCGGACGGAAGAAAATCGGTCGAGTAGTCGGCCCAACTCGGAAAAAATCGGCCCAACTCGGAAAAAATCGGCTCAACTCGGTAAAAAATCGGCCCAACTCGGTAAAAAAATCGGTTCAACTCAGAAAAAAATTGGCCTAACTCAGAAAAAATCGACCAAACTCGGCATTTTATTAACTATTTTTATTATTTTGGACATTATATTACCTTTTAAAAAATTATATTTAATTATATGTTTTAAAAATAAAAATAAATCCAAAAAATTAAAAACCGAGTACTCCCCGACTACTCTCTCGACTACTCCTCTACTCGCTAGTCCCCGGCCGGCCGACCGACTAGCGAGTTTTAGAACCTTGTATGTAAAAGCTTCAAACGCAAAAAAGTCGTGAAATAAGATATGACCGGAATTGTGAAATATGCCTACGGTTGAAAAATAACGTAATTCCGGTAAAGTCTTGGTGCCGATAGTTGTGGTTAACGTAATTTTCCATTCTTTCTCCCCAGAGGTAGCCCTATCTTCGGTGATTATTTTTCATAAAATTTGTATACCACTGGTTGCGTCTCATCGATTTGAAACTATTTTCAGTTGAAGGTCTGGGCAAAATACGTAATTTAGACGGTCAAATGACCGTTTCCGTGCGTTAAGGGGTTTGACTTACGGGATTGATTGACAAAATTAGCCCTCAACGTTGTCGGATCAAGTTAAATTTTTTTCTATAGACATATTTTGATATAATGGTCATATCAGACGGTCGGATTTTCGTTTCTAAAGTTTGATCATCGGAATCACAACATGCCTACTAATGTTGTATAACTTGTTTATTAAGTTTTAAGTACATGTTCCGTTTCAAAAACAAACTCTACGTAAAAACTTTAAACGCAAAAAAGTTGTGAAATAAGATATGACCGGAATTGTGAAATATGTCTACGGTTGAAAAATAACGTAATTCCGATAAAGTCTCGGTACCGATAGTTGTAGTCAACACAATTTTTCATTCTTTATCCCTAGAGGTAGCCCTATCTCCGGTGGTTATTTTTCATAAAATTTTTATACCACTAGTTGCGTCTCATCGGTTTGAAAAGAATTTTCAGTTGAAGGTCCGGGCAAAATACGTAATTTAGACGGTCAAATGACCGTTTTCGTGCGTTAAGGGGTTTGACTTACGGATTGACTGTAAGGATCGAGCCCTTAACATTGTCAGATCAAGTTGAATTTTTTCTTATAGACGTATTTCGACATAATGATCATATTAAACGGTCGGATTTTCGTTTATCAAGTTTGATCATCGGAATCAGAACATGTCTACTAATGCTGTATAACTTGTTTACTAAGTTTTAAGTAAATGTTTCATTTCTGTTGAGCAAAAAATGGTGAAATAACGTACCCAACATAATTTCGTTCTATCTCATTGAGTGAAATAGAACTTTTTATTATGTTAAGTTCGAACCATCCCAGATAAAATATATGTTAATTACAACCCCTTTATTTAAAGAAGAAAACCCTTTGATTCTGATTGAGATACCAACTGGAAGGGTGTGTGTGTTTGTTTGTTTTTGTGGCTGCACCCGAAATTTTGAATGGGTTGCCTACGTACTCTCGGGAAAGGGATCAAGTCATTTGTAGTTCAAGATCCCCAACAAGTGAATGACTCGTTGGAGAGCTTTGATTTTAAAATGAGAGTAGTGTTTGGATTTGTATTTGAAGGCGTATGAGCTATGGAGTGAGGCTTCAGAAGATCCGAGAATTTATTTGGAGTTGTGGTTGCATCCAGATTTAAATCTAGGATGTCTACATACCCTGTGAAGGGATCAAACCGATTTAGTTCGAACATTTGATTTTTCTGGTGATTTGAGAATTTGACTAAAGTCATTTGGACTGGCCGTATTTGAGTAGTGGTATCAGAGATTCTGTTTGGAATGATGGTTGTATCTAGTGGGTCGCTAGATTGCCTACGTACCCCTTTTGAGGGGATCAAACCGACCGTAGTTCATTAATATGGATTTGCGGTTTTGTACCGACTTTTGTAATTTGACAAATGTACACATATTCTTGAATCCGTCAACTGTATTTCCTGTCGACACCCAATTTGATAGAGTGTCTGTTGATGTGATTTGGTCACCCGTCGTGCCGAGTATTACAGTTGGGCCTTGGAATTTGGATTAGGCTTCGTACTGCTTCATTTTAGTTTTGAGGTAACTAACGGGTAATTTGATGAGACCTCAACTTGCATGCACAATGGGCATTTATAGAGTGGGCTTGCTTCCATTTTATTTGCAGGTGATCGACAAAGGATATTTGTAGAGTGAGTTTGGTTCTATTTTATTTGCAGGAAGCCCAAAAGTGGATGATGATAGAAGACTTGAAGTTGAAACCTTACTAAATGCACGGAGTCTTGAACTCTAGAATTGTAGTTTAATTAGGCATCATTCTTTTTTGAAAGAGGCAGGCTCGTGTACAATCATATAGTCTGAGAGCTATATTTCTTATAGGTTTCATGATTTGCATGCATGGCACTTGAGCGGTGGAGTAACTGACACGAAATGGAAGAACCATATATGCACCCGTGTGTATAGAATTAACAGAGTTGGGGTCTGCCCTTTCCACATGTTCGCCGACTTCTCCTTATGCTCGAGGTGATCTTGCTTTCCTCTGCTTTTGTTTACCCAGCAAAGAGTTGGTTGTATTACAGAGACGTCCACCAAGAGGCTGTTTGACATGATAGTCATTACCAAAATTTGTCTTCCTCGGTATTAAGTCTCTGCGCTTATATAGATCATCATGTTGCTCGACTTGTTTACAAGCCACTCTAGTAGATCACCATCTCGGCTGTGAACAAGGGTTTGGTACAAACTTCATGTTTTTACCCAAAAGCCGTTGATCATTTGCTTGGTGTCGATGCAGCAATTCTTCAGGGTGATATCTTTCAAGGCCTACTCCCGCCCCCTAATACGTTGGTAGCCACCGTGTATAGACATTGGAAGAAGCCTAAAAAAGTAACACATAGACATTGAGCACGGTGATACCGTTCAAGACTCACTCTCGTCCCCTAGTACGCTGGTAACCACCGCGCATAGACATTATGAGAAGCCTGAAAAGTAACACTGACACAACTTTTGAACTCACTCCCGCCCTCTCTAGTACGCTGGTAGCCGCCGCTCATAGACATTGAGAGTAAGTCGACGAGGGGGCAGCAGATTGATCACTCCGTGATCGCTGACGTGGTAGTTGGTTTAGTCAACAGGAGATTATGAGAGTGAGGGTAAAGATGGACACTAGGTAGAGACTTTGTAGTGTTTCATGGATTGTATTTGTGACGACGTTAGAGGAATGTCTGCGCCATGAACAGAGAGCTCAGTAATTTCAGACGATATAATTACTACAATCATATAATTTCAGACGAAACTTCTTCTACTGCAATGTGGTTCTCCGTCTGCCTCCACTTAGAGCTTTAACGACAGAGTGTAGTAGAAGACGTTGAATGAACTCTTTCCTCCTTTCAAGTGCCTAAGCCTTTTGCTCTTTAATTTTGCAGAGCTTCTGCTTAGCTCTATCTCTACTCTCCTTTTTCTGCTTTCTATATTTTTATGCCTCTGCTTTCTTCTTCGTCCCCTCCCTCGACTACAGAGAACCTCTTTTTATATACGCTGAAGATCAACTCGGATAGGCTACGTCTTCAGCTTCGAATTTGAATTTCACAAAGGTCAAATCCCTTAATCCGAAGAAACTGCATATTTGAACTTGAGGTTGGTCTCTTTCGAATTCAAAAGAGGTGGAAGTAATCTCGTTCGGTGGATAAGCCTCTCGAATGCAAGGTTTTTTTTTGATTGACCCATTCACCTTGATTCGTAACAACTCAAGGCTTTCTAACGGGTTTCGACTCCTTTGTTCAGATGAAGTCCTTTGTATATTTTTGAAATCATACTCACTCAAAGTTCAACTCTTAATTATGATAAAATTTCACTTTTCCTCACGTGAGCTCTTCACCCATTTGAAAAAGGAGGTCAATATATATATATATATATATATATATATATATATATATATATATCTACTAATTGATCACCATAAAATTTAATATGGTAATTTTTTCGGTTTTAATAGTTTCAAAAACAAATTCTACGTAGAAACTTCAAACGTAAAAAAGTTGTGAAATAAGATATGAACAGAATGGTGAAATACGTCTACGGTTAAAAAATCACGTAATTCCGGTAAAGTCTCGGTGCCGATAGTTGTGGTCAACGCAATTTTCCATTCTTTCTCTCTAGAGTTAGCCCTATCTCCGGTGGTTATTTTTCATAAAATTTTTATACCACTAGTTGCATTTTATCGATTTAAAACTATTTTCTGTTGAAGGTCTGGGCAAAATACGTAATTTAGACGGTCAAATAACTGTTTCCGTGTGTTAAGGGGTTTGACTTACGAGATTGATAGTAAGGATCGAGCCCTTAATGTTGTCGGATCAAAATGAATTTTTTCCTATAGACATATTTCGACATAATGATCATACCAGACGGTCGGATTTTCGTTTTTCAAGTTTGATCATCGGAATCACAACATGCCTACTAATGTTGTATAACTTGTTTACTAAATTTTAAGTAAATGTTCCGTTTCAAAAATAAACTCTACGTAGAAAATTCAAACGCAAAAAAATCAAGAAATAAGATATGACAGGAATGGTGAAATACGTCTACGGTTGAAAAATCACGTAATTCCGGTAAAGTCTCGGTGCCGATAGTTGCGGTCAATACAATTTAGAGGTTTGACTTACGAAATTGATTGTCCAGATGAAGCCCTTAAATTTATCGGATCATGTTATATCTGATTGTCGTATTTTTGTTTGTGAATTTTGATGACCGGAATCTAACATGTCTACTATTTACCATTATTTATCCATATGGAGAGCCCTATCATCGAAGAGTAAATGTCTCAAAATTTTTAGATGGGAAGTTGCGTCTCATCATGGTGAGAGTTTTTGTGTTGAAGGTTCGACCAAAATACCACTTATAGATGTAGATATAGGCATTTTGAAGCCTTAAACGAACTCGGATGGCCAAAAAAGCCGATATGTCATGGCAGTATCCATGAGTTTGACTCGTATGCCCGTTCCGCTTCCAGATTTGTATCACAATAGTCAATCGAACACCAAAATATCCGTTGTGCAATTTTGTAAGTAAAAGGTACTTTAGCCGACGAAATACCCTAATTTCGTCGGCAGAACTTTTCAAATTTCGCCAGCTAAAGTTCATAAACTATAGCCGACGAAAAAATTAGTTTAACCGACGAAATTTTATTTCGTCGGCTACAATTGACTTTAACTGACGAAAATATAACTTAGCCGACAAAAAAAATTTCGTTGGCCTGGTTTTTTATATTCGTCAGCTAAAGTCTTTTTTCTGGTAGTGGATCATGACATGGCTTTAAGATCAACGTAGAACAGTGCTTGAAAGATTGAAAAAAAATCCAATATCGTCTCTTGTTTCAGATCATGCCAAGATCAATTCTCACTATAAAGAAGCCTGAAATAAGGAGAAACAAGTTACAATACTCCTACCACATAAGTTATATAAGGCTTAGAGCATATGCACCCATGCCAAACCATCAAACCATCAATTTAATTGCCTCTATCAGTTACTATTCATTGTAAATTGCTTTTCTGAGCCAGTTTTTATGCAGCGGTGCAACTCCGTTAAATTAACAATTACTATTCATTGATTACATATTTTATTTTTTGAGATTTCATATATGATAATCAACTAATTGTTAAATGACACGTGACATTTATTTGGTATCCTTATCACAAAAATAATTTTATAGATTTTCGATAGGATTTCTGAACAACCAAAAGGTGACACGTGTGTGTTTATCGGCCAAATAATGTCACTTAATTTTCGATAGGATTTTGACCAACCAGAAAAAGAAATGTGTGACTTTGTCTGTCAAATAATATCATTGGATTTTCGATAGGATTTTCGACGAATGACAATTCGACACGTAATATGATCTTCAAATTCTATGATCTGAAATTCACTATAAATAAGCTGCATCACCTATTCTATACTCACTGAATCTTCACAACTCATTTCCAAATCCTCAAAAACATATTCGTCAATTACTTCGCCACATTCCCCCATCACTACAATGAGCTTCTTTCGCAAATTGTTGAAGCATATACAATAACACAGTCAAGAAGATGCTGAGATGATCGATGCCATGGTGACTAACACGATGATGCTGATGGAATATCTTGATAATTCAGATGAACCACAAGGACGGGGTTCACGTCCTAGCCGCTCTCCTAATCACCCCAGAAGTAGGGTATCTGGGGGAACTAGTCTCATATCATATTACTTCATCGAGTGTCCGATCTTTAGGGCTGAGGAATTTCGTCGGATGTACCTAATGCATACCTATTTGTTCAACCGCATCATGACAAAGCTTTGCAACAACGAACCTTATTGGCATCAAAGAGTAGATGCCATTAGACTAATAGGGTTGCTGCCTCAACAAAAGATGACAGGTGCCCTCCGAATGTTAGCGTACGACACAGCTGTTGATCAGTGTGCTGAGATATGCAGGATGGGGGAATCAACTATACTAAAGTGCATGTGATTTTTTATTACATTGCATATTATGAAAAATAGCTAAAGACATCTCGTCTTTCTCCGTTATACCTTTTTTCCCTTTTTTTCTTCCTTGGCCGCCTTTATTCCCATAGGTATAACGAGACTTGCGGGGCGGGGTCTCTCTTGGTTCGACAGTGGAGTTGTGAATTCGTCCTCACCATCCAAGTCAATATGCTCATCCGTGTCAATATGCTCATCCGTGTCAATATGCTCATTCGTATCGTGTTGCTTAGGAGAACATGGAAAATTTCGCTCAAATAGAGATGAAGTACTACTTGTAACCGTCACAAAATGAGGATGACTCAACATTGCTTCATACCAATTTTTCTTGTTAAATTCTTTTTTAATCTCTTTTAAATATAGTGATTGAGCTTGAGTTTCCTAAAAGGAAACGAATATTAGATTTATAGGAAAATTTAATGTAAACAAAAAATTTATATGAAGAAAAAATAACAAAACAATAAAAAAATTTATTAATAAGAAAATTTAATCTTTGTTAAACAAAGAAAACATACATAAAAATTGATTAGGCATACCTCATCTACCAAATTCGTCCGGCTAGCCGCACAGCTTCTTGCTTTGCCTAATGTTGTATGCCACTTCTTGAGCATTTTCTTCAAACGTGAAAAATGTGATTCAAGCACACATTTTGAGGAATGACCTTGACGAGGATCTTTAGGGTTGCCGCACCAATTTTTTGCGTAATCTTCATAAACTTTTTTTCATAAATTGTCCTCACATTGATATCGACCGGTGATGTTGCAAGTGGATTGTCATACCCAAAAAATATATAATTGCAACTCTTCAGATGAAAGCCAATTAGAACCCATTTGATGAAAGAAAGATGGAAGAGAGGAGAGGAGATGAAAATGAAGTATGATGAAGTATTTATAGGGAAAATAATGAGTATTTTGTACTTTTTCGAAGTAATTTCAAAAAAAAATTCGACTGTTGGCTACGCTGGGAGCCGTTGTTCCAGTCTCACGCCACGTGGTAGTCTATGACTGGCCAACGGCTATGTAGATGCTGGCCATATTTTTTTAAAATTTTTTTTAACGTTGGCCATATTTTTTTAAAGGTCACACGCGCCAGATTTAAAAAAAAAGAACGCTAGGCGCCCATGTGCGCGGTCCCAGCCATTGCTGCCATCACAACAACAAGCAAAGATAGCTTGCCTGCTTTTCTCCTATTTTCTTGTGGGACCCACCTACTTTTTTCCACATGCTTGTCCCGCTGCATGCTGTTGCAGCATCACTGTCAAAAAAACTTGATTTTTGCCATGATGGTTCATGACCGCTGCATATGCTTTTATAAGCTGTTTATATTTTCCCATATAGTAAGCTATATGCCTTCTTCCTCAACAGAAGCTTGGTGTCTGGCGGTGTCCGGCCTATTCAGGGTCGCGCCATGCCGGCCATCCCGCCGGACAAAGATGAGCAGAGAGTCCCCCGGCGAGTGTTGACGGGAAGAGTTCCAAGTTTCTTTTTATTTTTTTGAAGGCGGACCCCAAGCATGCTCTCCAAAGGCCAACCACATCACTTACCGCGATGACACGTGTCATCCCCACATAATACTGTAGTATTTGCCTGGATTTGGTGCAAGCTCTGGCACGGTCAAAAATGGAGAATTAACTGGTCCAGGCATAGTAGAACTTCTCAGACCGCACTGAAGCCACAATAGGAAGATCAATGGAGGCTTCGAACCTTCTGTGACGAAAGCTGCAGGGTTGGAGTTGGCAAGAAACATCATCCCTTTGAAGCACAGTCGGAGGCACTCTTCCAGGTTTGAATATAATGCTTCTGCTGCAAGAAATGATGCAGTAGTAAGCCATGTCCGAAGAAGAACCAGCAAGTCGCCATACAAGCAAAGAAGAGAAGATGGTACAGTTCAGGAGTTCGAGCAAGATCAGAAGTAGAGCAACAATGCAACCGTGATGTAACACCAACTAAAGGTGAAAGAATACCATCACCATTGTGGCATTGTCACAGGCACTGGTTAGAACAACACCAACTGTAAGGACAGAACACCATCCCCAATCACAAAAGGGTTGATCCATAAACAAAGACAACACACAAAATCGCTTTCTGTTGGAGAGATCAATGAGATGATTGACAATGTAAAGCCGTCTAGAACTCCTCCAAAGGCTCATGGTTCTCCATTAGCTTTTGAAAGTTCAGACTCTATTGCACCAGGTGATATTTTCTTCTCTCGCAAGTGCAGAATCTTGGCACTGCCAAAACTGTCAGTCCCATACCAAAACCGAAGGATGTTAGGGTTTTGAGAACCGCTTAACTATGCCTAATGTCAAATGGTTACCCAAACAGGAAATGGTTTCGATCATAATGCTCGAGGGACTCCATCGAGCTATGGTTTGTCACAGGCTGACAGACAACAACAAGCTCTGCATTGAGCAGGCAAAGCAGTAAGGTGAGTGGTACAAGTGGGAGTACATCTGCGAGTGCCAAGAAATTCACAGCAAATGGAAGGAAAAGTGAAAGTCACTGTTTGCTTGTATGAGAAAGGGAGGGTCTTCTTTTTTCTTGTCCAAAAAAGAAATCACCTGACCGTTCTCTTGTTTTCAATGATGCTTCATTCATCGAGGAAAAAACTTAGCCAAAATACGCATATCTGTCTGAATAGTTTCAGAATCTATAGATACTTTCTATTATTATTATTGTGCAAATTAATCAAATCTTTCTTATCTGTTTAGCTTCTATTTAACAGAGTGCCGGAAGCATCTGCATTTATCTGACCCATATATTACTTCATATTTTTTCTGTTCTAACAATGTGCAGTACATATACACTTCGAATTACATGAATGATTGTTTATACACTGCAAGAATAGTAGATTGATACATAGATACAATAGGAAACTATCATCAATAAAGAATCTTACAGGTAGGAGCTGATATTTTTGGACTCTTGGAAATAACAATTCTGAAGATCACTTTACTCTTGGTCTTGGATATTATTGTTCGCATCTCAGATAGCAGGAGGAGCTCTATGGTAGGCTGGAATAGTTGCAGGAAAGAACATCTGTCTCACACCTTCTGCCTTGATGATGGGAAAAATTATGCCTGCAGCACCCTAAGAAAAGAAAGAAAAGATCTTCATTAAGAATTACAGATAACGATTTGATTCATACCAATCTCATTAAAGAAGTATATATCTAAAGCTTGAGTTTGAAATGTATGGTATTGAATTATGATGGTAATGAATTTGAGGGAAATTGGTAGCAGAAAAACCCACCCAAATTAATCTTGCTCCAATCCAGATGCGTTTTGGTGAAGGAAATGGTAGAAGCAAACGTCCAACACCATATATCGCAACAGCAAAAAAATGGAGAACTAAACTCAGAGGGCGAGGATTTAGACCAGAGAGCAGAGCCACTGGTCCAGATGAACAGACACCTCCAAGGCTCAGGTAGTCAAAACATGCTTGGCGCATCTCCTTCCTTGCTTGGTCAGGGGAGGCAGAGAACACCTTGTATAGGGCACCTGCCAGGGTGTTTATTGTAGATGAAACCGGCTGCAAAAGCAACATCAAAAATCAGTTGATGAGTAATGTGTAAAGTAAAAACATGATCTCAATCCAAACAACTCTTCCTTGAACATTACTCCATTGTATATATTTCTAGTTCTTTTGATAGATATAAATGCACTAAAAATTTACTTTCAATCACAGTGAAAACCTAAGACAGTCACATTGTAAATTAGGCCATAGAGACAAATAAGAAGTACGATAATGGCAACACATCTTACCTTGCGCAAGGTATAAAAAGATTCTAGGTAGTTGCACAACGAAGGAGCATCATTTATATCACGTAATGGCTTAAGAAGATCCCTGAGTATAACAATGTCTGATAGTGCCACAGTCATTCCTCCACCAGTTAAAGGATGACGCATATTGAAAGCATCGCCCATTAAAAGTGCTCCAGGAGTTGGCTGGGGATTGGCCGGCATGCTTCTATTCGGCATAGTTCTAATATTTCCTTTGTCAATTGCAGATACAAAGGGATCATGAAGTTCAGGTGGAAGCTGAAACAGACAATTACTGGATTAATCCAAAAAAGAAGAAACACTCAGGCGAAAAAGGAGCAAAAGAAATAATTGCAGGTAATAGGCTGGCAACTAAAGTTTCAAATTGAGGCAACTGCTTTCGATACAACAGGATCAAGCAACATGCTTCTATATTTTCAAATTTTAAGCACTGCAATATCAAAAGAAGAAAGGTACCTGTGGAGCAACCACATTCTTCAAATAGTTAGCCATTGCCCCATTGGCAATGGGTGGTACTTTCTGGCCAGGCACATCAACTAAACAGCGGACCTCTGTAGTACTGATTTGGTAAAACAGGATCGGAGATGGATCAGCTAGAATAACATGCCCGTGATTTGCAAATGGGAGTTCGCAATTTTCCAAAATTAATCCCACAAAACAAGATGGCACTTCTACCTGTCAATGAGATTAATTTTGTCTGTGTCAATTTAAAGTCTGAACATAATGTGAAAATTTAGTACATTTGAATGTCATTCAAGCATAGATGTTGTGATGCTGGGAGATGAAAAACAAATTGGTCAACTGTTTCTGAAATTTCATCCTGATTAGACCAACTAAGAGAGTCCAGTAGTTAAAACTAGCCAGCCTTACCTGAGGCTTGCAAAGAGTGCGGCGCAGGTTTGAGAAGCAACCATCACAGACGATCGTAAGTGGAGCATGAGCTTGAAGTTCTTGACCATCCTTGGTTTTGTACTGAACCCCCTTAATTATTCCATTTTCTTCAAGCAGAGATGTGACTGTACCTTGCTCCAATTGTACACTGAAAATATACATTGAACACATAAGAATACAACCCTCCAAGGAGATCAAGAATTTTCTAGCACAAGAGAAAATCTACAGAAGGGGTTTGTGGCATGGAACTTGTTCAAAAACTAAGTCAATTTATGAACAAAAAGAGGGATCATTCCGATGAGGCAACAAACATTACTTGGGAAGAGTGGCAGCCTTTTCTCTCATCCTTTGTATGAACCGTCCATTGTGGAAACTTCTACCCGCCACATCTGAATGGAACCGTTCCAGGGGATAGGATAGAGTAGTATTCTTCCCATCCTTAAACAGAGCATATCCAAGAACTCGCTGAGCATCGATTTCCTCAACACAATCTGAAGCCAATGCTCATAATATTAGTCTTCATTTCACAACCAAAACCAAGCTACTACCCTATGCATTTCGATCACGGCCATCTAAATGTATCAGAAATAGCATACAAACTCGAAAACACTAGCTTTCATTACCTTCAAGTCCCAAGTCAATCAGTTTCAGGTACCCCCCGGGCTGGAGAAGTTCCCCAACAATTCGATCTGGCTCTGTCAAGTCTCTTTCAATCACATGAACACGTCTTCCCTCCTGAGATCAACACAAGCTCAAGTAAGCTTCCACACTAATTCTACACAAATATCTCTCTCAAAGGGACCTCAATGCTAAATAACAAGTATATTAACTTGTGGAACAAACAACACTGAAGTAGAAAGCTAGAAACCCCAAAACTCCCACTTGTTCATATGCCATTGATTTCTTTTCCTCTAAACTATTAATCGTATCCCATTTCATCTTTGCGTAGACGATTTAGTCTCATCTACAATCATTGAACCACAAAACTCCACTAACTCAATTGCGTCATCAACTTTCCAAAGAATAACAATCAAACCCACAACCTCAATAAAGCTAACTAACAAACTGATAAAACTAACCATGCCAAATTCATGACTTCAATCCTTCAAAACAACCAACCCATCCAAGATGTGACAAATGAAACAACGTTTAAGTCTTTAACCAAACCATTTAGTGAAGTAAAAACAAAATGTTAACTTCCTTATTACCTTGCCGAGGGTGTGTGCAAGAGCAGCGCCAGCAACACCGGCGCCGACGATGATGACGTCAGTGCCGGAGCTCTTCACACATTCTTCTGAAACATGGTTCTCGGTCGTCTTGTTCTTGTTTTTACGCTTTCCTTTGTCCTTGGCGGTGGTATTACCGTGATTCCGGAGACGGAGAAGGGAAAGAAGAAGGAAACCCAGTAAGGAAGCCAAGAATGTCCAGACAACGTACGGATCGATCGCCACCATTGCCACCATCTTTGAAGTACACGACGAATTACAAGTCCCAGGTGAAGAATAAGAACAAGAAGAAGGAGAATGTCTCTGTTTGGTTCTCTTGTCTGTTTGTGTCAGAATGCAGTTGCAACTGGTTGAGCTTTCGGGTGTTGTGGTTTTGGGTGTTGCCGATGTGGGTTTATGGAAGCAAAGAGAGATTGTGGGAAGGTGAGGTTTATGGGGAAGATGGGTCTGAGCAAAAAGCTGTGAGCTTGGTTGTGGTGGAAGATGGAGTCTGGAAGATTGGCTTTTGTAGTTGCATTTCAACATATGTGGTTGACAGGTTGAGGTTGGGGTCTGCTTAATGATCGTAGTTATGGTGTATTTAGACACCTGCCCGATTCTCCATTATTGTTACTGAGCCAGCTAATGACACAAACGCAGAAGCTAAATATTTCCAAACGTTTTACTTGCTACTTTGGGTTTGGCGTCTGTTCTCGCTAGGTAAGAGGGACGGTAAATACGGGAAAGCATTTGGGGTGTGGGTAAGTTTGTTGAGATAGATACTGACGAATGGAGACCATGGTCAAATTAGGGTCACGGGTTATTGTATCGATGCTGGTGGTATCGAATTGAAAGGGATCGACTGGGCAGACATAATATTAGCTTTATGTGTTTATTAGCTTCGTTTTTCAGTGTTTAGTATTGGGTTTTGTTTGAAATTGGGATTAGTTGGGTGTTTGTATGTTGAGATTTTACTCTGTTGTTTGCAAATTTTGGTGCTTAATAGTTTAGTAATTTTGAAGTGTGGAATTGAGTGGGTTTTGATAATGTGTTAATGAAATAATGAGGAAATGTGGATACAGTTGTTGTTCATTAGCTACAAAATCGGTCAATACTGGCAATGTTTCAATGTTGCTTTGGTGAGACATTCATGGTGCTGAGGGGCATCAATACAAAAGTATGAACTCGCTAATTCTACTGGAGTGGTTATGACTTTTACATTCAAAATTGTGTCCTCTTCACCATAGGGTTTGTTCAATTGATATTGTTAACAATATAAATCTAATAGTATTAAGTGATGGAAATGGTGTTGGCTGCTTGTGTAGCATGATTTCTATTGGAGATGTGTGGCTATTGATATGTAAGATATTTGAGGTAGGGAAGACAACTTTTCCTTATTGCTATGAATCTAATTTAGCATCACTACCAGAATAATTATCATAGCCGACGAAAAAAAATATCGTCGGCTAAGTGAATTTTTTGTCGACTAAAGTGGAGTTTTAGCCGACGAAAAACAAATTCGTCTGCTAAAATGGTTTTTTTCGTCGGCTTTACCATATTTCGTCTGCTAAAGTTGTAGTTAAGCCGACGAAATGTACAATATTTCGTCGGCTTTTCTCCATTTAATTTTTAATTTTTTAAAATATTTATCCGATGAAATATAGTACATTCGTCGGCTAAAGTATTTTAAGTTGACCGACGAAATATTAATATTTCGTCGGCCAAAGTCTTATGTTTAAACCGACGAAATATTAATATTTCGTCGGCTAAAGTAAGAGTGGCCGACAAATGTTTTGAAATTATGTCATCGGCTAAGTGTTACACTTAGCCGACGACGGATTTTATTTCGTCTGCTATAACTTTAGCCGACGACTTCTTAGCCGACGAATTGGTGAAACAGGCCGACGAAAAAATTTCGTCGGCTAAAATGCTTATCCTAGTAGTGCATGTTATTGTTGTGTTTGTGGAAGTTTTCTCTGTGATTGTTTTAAATGTGTCTTGAAGATAATAGTTGGCTCATCAACTTGATATTCTACTGAACTTCATCGATACGATGCTCCTTTGAGTTCTGAAGTCCTTATGATATTATTATGAATTTGTAGTCACCAACTTGTTATAGTAACAAGTATCCTTTTTTAGATGTCTTGATCATGAATATAAACTAGCCCTTGAGTATCTCATCTGAAATCATTGAAATGAGACCTTGTGTTTTCATGTTGTTTAAATTCTTTCTTCTCAAGTTAAGTTGCAGTCATACATGACTCCTTCAAATTTGGTACTTTATTAATATTGTTTTATTCAAAGTCTGAGTTATGTCTACCTTGTTTCGTAGTAGCACTTTGTAATTTCTGAGGAAGCTTTACATGGCTGCATTTGAGGTTATTTCTTATCAAATTATTGATGTTCATTTGTATTCAGAATTCATTCGTTCAAAGCTCTTCATGCTAGTGTCCTTATTAAGCTCTAATTTTTATCAAATTCCTTGTTGTTTTGTTGTGTTCCTAAATCCTAACCCACCAGTACATATATATAACATATTTGCTAAACCAAAACTGAAATCTGAAGATTTCAGGAACTCTTAAAATTATGGCCACATTCTAGTTTCATTGTTATTATCTTGTTCCCTTCTGGCAAAGCTTGTGCAGCGTATTAAGTTCTTGCTTCTTATTCTCTTCTCAACTTTCCAATGATCTTATCAGCAAGTTTTATCTCAGAAATGATTCCTTAAATTCACATGATTATAGGTCATTGCCTTATAACTGGTAGTATTCCTTAAAACAAATCCTATTGTGAACTAGTCTTGCTGCAAATTACCTTCGAGTTTGAACAGATATCCCATGTCCATTATCAGTTTACTAAGTATAAACCATGTCCCTTGACATATGCCTGTTTTTTCTTACTAAGCTCCGGTTAGTACGGGGTGTTCTCGTTGCCTTAATACAAGCAATGGGCTCTAACCGGAAAAGGAAGGATTTCAAGAATTTCGTTGGAAAAGGGACGTTTAACAAAGTGTTTGAAAGAAAAAACAGACTCGGGTCTTGTTGCTATTGGTTGATTTAAGTTTGGTTTAATTTTCTAATGTCAGAGTGTGACTCAAAGTGTTGGTCTCAATTCAGTTGTTTACTTGTTTATTTAAGCGTGTCCCAAACTGAATGTCGTCTTTGTTGAAAGCTGAGTAACCTTATATCAATTGAGTCATTGATTCCATTCTCATAATTCTCAGAAGCAACCTTCATAAATTGTGAGCTCCGAAATTTTGAGAGGCAACTTTGATTTTGGTTTGCGGAGGGAACAAAAATTTCAAACCGAAGATATCTGTCTTAGGGTTTAGGAGATTGTTTGGCAAGGCAATGAGCAACATGCACAGATGAGCAAGAGGAAATGTAGGACGAGCTTTTAACATCAGCTTCACATCTTCAATACGAATTCCCAGTGATGTATCCACGTTTGGTTTTGTTAGCCTCATGAAGAGCCAGAGCGCGCAATCGATCTCCAAAATGACTGATCTTGAGGAGAAATTGGAGACGAAATCAAGGTTGCTAACAATTCTGCAAACCCGACTCCAAGTTCTTTGCCAAAAAAACCCCCGACTCCAAGTTGGCCACTCTTTCTCCCTTACGGCCTTACCAGTGAACATCATTCCCAACAAAGCCAATGCCAGCGGTCGCAGTAGAGACACCAAACACACCATCACAGTTCGCTTTTAAAATAAACTAGAGGGGTTCAGACCAGCTATTTGGCCATAAGATAAAATTAAGGAAGCGCAACTGTTTAGAAACGTAGCTGAATCAGACCATATATTTCACTGGCAACATGCTAGGATTCGCACTATGATATCATCTGGTATGCCAAATGCATAATGAGACTTGTTGCCAGACTGTTTGATTTATGAAACACCTTAACAACTTCGTAATTTCTATATACCATAATTCCAATAAGTCCAATATGGAATGGCAACTTAATCAGGCTATATACCATAATTCAATAGGAAACATAAACTGGCTGTTCTAGTGAAAATAGCAGGGGGTAGGCCATTGTAGCAGCCATAAATTTAGGGTCGGGCCAAATAAATGACAAAGAACCATTAACATATGAAAATTCAGTTCATCAGATTGAAAAGATAAGGCTGACTTGATATTGTAAATAACAAAGTTGTAAGAGTCAAATATGAGTGCTACCCGAAGAGAATGCAACTACACATGAAAATCCCTACAAATTAACATAGCACTGCATTTGTGAAAAAGATTGACCATACAAATCTTCCAGACCTCTATCTTTGAGCCAGCACGCAAGTGAAAATCATTCCTGAAAATGGGATAGAAAAGAACAAACAAGTTAAAATCTACTGGTTTTCATTTCAAAAGGAAAAAAGTACAACACCTTTGGATGATTAGCATACGCTTTTACATTTAACGGTACTAATGCTAAAGCATATAATTCGGATAAAATGGCATGTTATCAGTTGAAGAACACAGGACGCATGGCACCAGTGGGCTGAGATGCTTCTTATATGACAAAATATTTGGCAACTAATGCAACCAGCTTCATAGCACAAAGCGATACACTGATTTAAGTGGTATACTATGTTCCTAAGAGACCAAAAGAGCAGTCCTATAGCTTAGCAACTTCAAAGAAAGAATAAGCAACATTCTAAGCCCCATGGAGCTCAGCTCCAACCATCTATATACTAATCTTTAGGCCAGGTTATTTAGCTCACATCCAGACAATTAAGCATGAGATAATCAGTCTACTTTTGCCTTTAGTTTTGAATAATGATGAGAGTATAAAACGAGACACTGAGACAGTTAACATAACATGAATTTTGATAACTAATTTTCATAATGTTTATTCTACAGTTGGAAGACTTCTTGTTCCTATTACTTTCCAGATGAGTTTGATTTTGGCTTTAGAAGAAATTTGAATGATGAAGAGGCATTAGAGTTTTCTCCTTGTTGGTTCTGTTAGAAAGAAAGATTGGTAAATTCAAGGCCAGATTAAGGTTTTTAATAGTTTTTCTTTTTAAGTTAAGGTTTCTTCCAAAACCCAAGATTTTCAGATTTCTGCTGTCACCTTCGAGGGTGAAGACTTGTTCTGCAAAGGAGGAATCCAACTTATTTTTTCAGCAACGATTTGGAAGTGCAAAACTTTCCTATAAAAGTAAATGAATAAGAGGATATGTTGAAAAATGGGGGATATTTGGGAGAGAGTTAGGTTCTCGGCAAAGATACGAGTCTTTGGGAGTTTAAAGATTACATACTTTCATTAATAGTTCTAGATTGAAGAACAATGTTAGTGTAGGGTAACTTGTTTGGTTTGTCAGTCTAGCTGTCATCTTTTCTACAATGAAAGAAGAAAAAAGCACAATAAAAAAAACAAAGTTTCAACTATCAAAGTTTTGCTATCAAAACCATTTCTAACAGACAGAAGAATACTTCATATGGACATTTCAACTCACTTCACTGGGTTTGGGAGAAGGTGGAGTCTCAAAGGGTTCTGGCCACTACAAATTTAAAACAAACCTACTAAAGCTAAAAAAAATTAAAACATAAAAGCTAAGAAAAACTCTTGCCATTGTCCTGATTAAAATCCTATAAGATATAATGCTGTATTAACACAGTAAGCAAAATAAGATGAGGATTTTCCGCCTCTCCAGTATCTAATCTCTTGAGAGGAAAAGTAACAGTAAACATTGCACTGACCGCAAGATGTACTTAAACACATGTTTCTTATTCACATTTATCAACTATGCTGGGTTAAGAATGTTAAGATATATATCTCACATTGAGAATATGAGACCTTGCATGTGGGTTTATAAGGGTTTGAGTCACTTTTTCTATTACCAATTGGTTTTGGAACGGGTTACCCACGTACACGTGTGAAGCCTAAAGATCACACGAACTTTACGACCACCCAAGTTGTTGTTTATGTGTTAGGCTTGAAGATTCACGAGATGTGTTTGAGAATAACCTGGTATTATATTCTGATTAATATCATGATCATTCAACACACATCTCTTTAGATAATGTTTCTATAGTAATAGTGTACACATCCACCTAGGGATGAAAATTTTCATAATCAATCAAAGAATAGGTAAACCCAGACCCACATGGAAGACCATAAAGAGAACTTCAGAAACTATGCCAACATGAGATGACAAGAAATCAGAATCTAATTGGGTTAGTTTTGATGTACCTCTCTTGTGCACGTGTTGCTTATAGCTATCTTGCACAGGCATTGCTTACAGACATGTTTCAACTGATGTTGCCATTGATTTGGTTATATATATGATGGTGAGTTATGGCCACAACCAACTAATACTTCAAACAGCAGATGGTAATTTGAGCATAGTTTCATGGAAAAAGAAAATGTTAAACCAATGTAGAGAAACAACGAAACTGTTTTTATTGGCTTCCAACGATTACCGAGAAGAATGCGGTCGACCTCCAACGATTCGAGGTGGTGGGCGTTGTTGGCGGTGAGCGGGTTACGGTATTCTTCTCGATGGCCAAATCAAAATGGGACTGGACGAATTCTGACCGGGATATGATTTCTTTCCACGTTTTGTAAACTGACTTGCCTACCAATAACATCTTCACCGGACAATTTCGAGACTACTTTTTCGACGGGGAGATACTCCGACATTTTCGTTGAACTAGGGTTTAGCCGCAGTGGCGGGTGGCGTTTTATTGGCTTTCTAATATTTTAAACCACAGGTGCGGTATTTTTAAACTGTAAGGACGTTGGTTCGATTCCTTTCTAAAGGGTTTTTCATTCCTTCCTTTTTTCGGTTCACTACATGCATCTTTGATATGAATGAAATCGTTAACTTGGTCCTCATGATGAGATGGTATTTCAGGTACAACCAAAAAATAAACTTTTGGGTTGGGTTTGAACCAAACGGTGAACTTGCATGAAAAAATGTTACAGTTAACTTATGAAGTTGTGAAGGTCATTTTTAAATTAGATTGCGACTAGATCAAGATTAACTTAATAATTAGGTTAACGAGCAATCTTTCTAAAAGGTTTTTTATTCATTCCTTTTTTCTTTTTCTGATTTTCACTACATTTTTTATATGAATGAAATCTTTAACTTGGTCTTGATGATGAGAGGGTATTTCAGGTACAACAACAAAAATAAACTTATGGGTTTGGACCAAACGGTGGACTTGCATGAATAAAAATGTTATAGTAAACTTATAAAGTTGTGAGGGTCCTTTTCAGATTAGATTGTGACTAGGTCAAGATTAGCTCAATAATTGGATTAATGAGCAATCTTTTATGTGATTCAAACAATGAATGAGGTTTGTAGCTTGTGCATGGTATGAGAGCTGAAGAGCACCGCAGTGAATGAGAATTAGACTGGTTTTGAGAGTAAGGTTTATTGGAAAAGGCTGGGTTTCAGAGACAAGAATTGGAGGATGAGCAATAGAGATTATTGGTTGAAGGCATGAAAGCATGAGTGTCTGGGGAGATTTTTTCGGTTGTTGCTTGATGACATTTGCAGCTCCAAATCTCTCTTTTATATGCTTGATTGATGGTTTATGAGGTGGGTTGCAATGCCTAATCTGCCAGGTAAAAGGATTTATCTTTAAACACGTGATTATGGCCTTAAAACATGGGAAAGAGAAAACTTATTTCGAGAGATGAGGGAGACAACTTACTGTAGAGATTACTGCAGAAAACTTATTTCATGCCTTCAACCAATAGATATTATTGATTGAAGGTATGAAAGCACGAGTGTCTGGGGAGATTTTCTGGGTTGTTGCTTAATGACCTTTGCAGTTCCAAATCTCTCTTTTATAGGCTTGATTGATGGTTTATGGGGTGGGTTGCAATGTCTAATCTGCCGGGTAAAAGGATTTCTCTTCAAACACGTGATTATGGCCTTAAAACATGGGAAAGAGAAAACTTATTTCGGGAGATGAGGGAGACAACTTACTACAGGGATGGTGCAGGGACGGAAATCGGGAATGATGTTCACAAAACGACTTGAAACTTGTGACCTCGTGAGGATGAAGAAAGATCTTTAGAACTAGCCACACACTCTTCTTCCTCTGCCCAGAAAAAGAGGTGACCACTTAGTTGGATAAAGCTGGGAATCTAGGGTTTGTCATTGCTGCGAGGATAGAGAAGGTTGAAGAACTGGTTTGAGGATGACAGAGAAAAGGAGATTGGAATTTTTATAAGAAAAATGTTTGGGCCTCCTAAAAGAAGAGGTGTTGGGCTTTTGGATTTAAAAGTATTTTGGGTTTAGAAAAGTAGTCAAATTCTCATGCATTTCACCAATTTGTTATCGATTTAACTCGTCGGGTTTGAATTGCAGACCGAAGATCGAAATTATTAACAATGTTAAATCGATGAACGAGCGTCGTACGTCTTTGTAACCTTCCACACCACACCCCACCCAAATCTACAAGCCCTAAGGATGTGTTGATGCGATTTGGGTCCATATCTATGGGTGTGTTTGCTTGGCATGTTAAAATCTAAGATTAAGTCCATGATTATAAGATTTCGCATGAATTACGTCGTGTGGGCAAATACGTGATTTTTTAGGTATCAACATAAATATAAAATGTTGAAAAGAGGACTTATATGAAATTTTCTATTGATATTTTCATTGATAACTACAGCAAAGCGCTATAACTAGTGATCATCTTATTATCTAAAACTTTGGTTATATTAAACAAAAGTTGAGGTGAATGCTAAAGTGATCATCCTTTATCATAAGGAGAATCAAACTCGTATCTAACATATTCTTAACTGAAACTCAATTCTTAATAATTTAATCAATTTTTGCGAGTATTTTCTAATGTTTTACAAAAAGAGTAGGGGACAAACTAATACATTCAGATACGGTGTATAAGTTATTAACACATTTATAAGTCATCTATATAGAGATCGAACTTTACTCATTTACAACCGTTTATACCCGAAAAATCATACATTATACCACACAACAATTTGTTATGCAATTCATGTGAAAACCTAGTCTTGGGTAAAACCATTGATTTTAACCCGCCAAGTAAGCACGCTAATTGATATGGACCTAAGCCACATCCATACGTATCTTTGGGGCTTGTAGAAGTGAGTACGGTGTGGAAGGTTATGAAAGCGCATAACGCTCGTTCATCGGTTTAACATCGTTAATAATTTCGGTCTTGGGCCTGAAATTCAAAAGCCTAACGAGTTAATCGATAACGAATTGGTGAAATACATGAGAATTAGACTTTCTTTTCCCTAAACCCAAAATGTCATGGATATCCAAAAGCCCAAATACTTATTCTTTTAAAAGCCCAAACTTTTCTCTTCTTCTTTTCTTCTCCCATAGTTTCTTTGACTTTCTTTCCCCACAGCTATGAATATGTTCACAGCTTTATACAGTAGAAATGTCACCTTCTTTTCTGGGCAGAGGAAGAAGAGTGTGTTGCTAGTTCTAAAGTTTTTCCTTCATTCTCACGAGGTCACAATTTTCAAGTCGTTTTGTCAACATCATTCCCGGTTTTCCATCCCTGCAGCCATCCCTACAGTGAGTCGTCTCTTTATCTTCCGAAACAAGCTTTCTTTTTCCCAGGTTTTAAGGCCATAATCACGTGTTTGAAGAGAAATCCTTTTACCCAACAGATTAGGCATTGCAACCCACCCCATAAGCCATCAATTAAGCCTATAAAAAGAGTGATTCAGAGCTGCGAAGGCCATGGAGGAACCATCCAAAAAAACCCAAACACTCATGTCTTCATCCCATCAAGCTACAGCCCAGAAATCTCCCAATAAGCACTCATATCTTCAAGCAAGAGGCCTTCATCCCTCCAAACAACATGCTCCAATAGTGATTCTCTCATTTCCTGCTCCTCCACCTTTCAAGCTCTCTTGGCCATTTTTCCAATTTCTATCAATTCTCCCATCCTTTTCCAGAAGCCAGATTCCCCGCAGCTCAATTCTCCCATCCTTTTTCAGAAACCAAATTTCTCGCAGCTCAATTCTTATTGCCGCGGTGTACCTCTAGCTCTCACGCCAAGCTCATGCTACAAACCTCTTTTCTTGATTATGAATCATGGATAAAATTGTCTCAATGGTTCAAGTCTGGCTTGATTTTGGCATAGTCATAATTCAAATTAAAAAGAACCCTCACATTTTGGTGACTCCACTAGGGACTAGGTTGTGATTCAGACAGTTGTTCATGACGCAGTGACTCGATTCAAGCATGCTTGTGTTGTTCGTTACTTTTTTTTGGCGAAGTGTTGTTCGTTACTTGTAGATGCAGGTAACAGAGTGATATCTTATTCGACATGGTTCACAGTTATTATGTTTTTATCATTGTACTTTACAATTCTCAACCTACAACTTTAATTCTTTGATTCAACCTTTACTATGATCATAGTCTTCTGCTCAATACCCTCGATAAAAATCTTCAATCATGTTTGATGCTGAAACCAAATAAACCTTGTATGAAAAAATGTTGATGATTCATGTTTCAAGCCTCCTTTCTTTTTTCTTTTTATTTTTAAAGTTTGAGTCTTCCCTACAGAAATATAATTTTTCACTGAAGTGATCAAATTATTCACTCTTGAGCCGATGTTTTTACTCTAACAGCTTTGATGACATAACATGCATATTCGATAAATTGTCAAAAGAGTCTTTGTTGATGTATGCAATGAGTATTTTGCAATGTTACCTATATTTAGTCATTACCAAGTTGCATCATGCTTATTGACTTGGGGATTGATGTTGAAAATTAAACTCTCAGTCATTGCAGGATATATTCATGCCAAATGATTATTCTCATTTAGTATTGGTTGTGGTTGTCCAACGTTCTTTTGAAGAAAAATTTAGAACCAAGGCCAAGTAAAGTAGCCATCTATATCATGTTCAACCCTCATCTACAATTAACACAAACTCTCTCATTGCAAGCATCCAAACCTTCTACTGTAGTGTTCTTTGAACAACTGCATAATTCTAGAGTGAAAATATTTCGCCTTGCTGCAAGCTTTTTTCCAATATAGCTCTCTGCGTTGTAGCAAGAGTCTTTATAACAGTTGTGTATTTTATGTTGACAATTATTCAATCTCAAGCCTACCATACTGAATCATTCTCTCTTCAATACAGCCTAGTTCTATTTGTCATTTTGTATGTACCAAAATCTCAATTCCTATGTCATTTGATTCCAATGCCAAATGCTAACGAGAAGACATGTAGTTCTTGTTGCGGGACTATCTTTCAAGTTCTTTTCGCCTTCTATGCCATTCTTGAGTCTTCACAGCATTTTCTAACATTTTTGATGCAGTAGTCAAGGACATTTCATACCATAAAATTTTCTTTCATGTTTTCTCAGATTTCACTCTCAATACCTGTCTAAAGTCTTCACCTCTTAGCCAAGTCCTTGATTATAAAAGCTAATACCTGATTTTGGTAAAGCCTTTGTTGTTTTGGTCGTATGGCATTCCTTGAGAAAATCAATTATTATGTTGTTACTTGGAAGCATTTATTGTGGAAGGTCTTCATTTCAGTAAATTGCATTTGAAATTGGAGAAGATATATACAAGCTTCACGTTATATGCAATTATCAAGGATATGTTCTTCTTAGTTAATCTACTAAATGCAAACAAGCAAATGATGTTGCGCTTTACAATGTTTTGCATCATTTCATGCTCAATGCAAAAAAATGTATTGGTACTGCTGTAACACACCTTGTAGCTACAAACCATGTAAACACGCTTAACATGCAGAAAGCAAGACTCTACAAGAACATTGTACAATATTGAATTTTATTCAAGTATACCTTCCACGCTTATAAACTAGGGGTTGAGGAGTGGAAGTTCATCCGTATTGAGGACTTGATATATTCATGCTTTACTGCAATCTACAAATTAAATCCTGACAAGAAATATTCACGTCTATAGTCAAATATTCCTATTACCAAAATCAAGCCAGAATAACAATTCCCACTATAGTTTACAAAATCCCTATTACATGCCTTCTTGAACCAAAACTAATACACCACAGCTCAAACACACATTTTAGTGATCAAAATGAGAAATTTGTTTTTCATATCCATATATTTTCAAAGCTAAAATAAAATCAAAATCCTTATTGCAAGCCATTCTCAAGCCAACTCCCATAGAAGTCAAGATTTTCACTGATTTCATTCATTCCTATAGTGGAACAGAGAGTTCTTAGTCTTTGATTTTAACTCGCTCATCATTCTTCAACCTAGTCTTTGAAGTCTTCGGTACATTCTCAATAAGCTAAAGTCTATGTCTTTCCTGCACCAGGTTCTTGAATAAACCTACCCACAATCTCGTGAAACACAAAATGTCAAGTCTTTGTTCCTCATGTCAAGAAAAATCCATGTTTGTCTCTGTCCCAAAAAAATCAAAACTATAACATAACTACTATATGTAGGTTTGTTAAAAGGCCTTCTTTATGTCATAGTACCAATAGAAATGCTCTGAAATTCAATAAATGCAGTCATGCTCTACCCTAAAATTCCTTTTGTCTATAGCTAAATCCCTTTATTGTAACAACAATAGTTCAATTTGTGCAATTATTCTTCATCTACAAATTGTATCAACCACAATGGAGAAGTCACAACCTCAAGCAACAAGCAATACTTTATCAAGCAACAAGCGATATTCAGTCAAGCAAAAACCATTAAAACAAGCAATTAACCAAGCAAATTTCAAGCGGAAGGCATAATCGTCGTCGCTCTTCAAACATCCTATCTTAGATGACAATCTAAGACACTCGGGGGCTAAATGATGAGGGTATTGTTCAACACAAACAAATCAAGCATTATACATGTCAGCGTACCCCATAAATTATAGTGTCAGTCTAAAGCAAGTACATTTTATGAGCAATGTCTCCGTTATTCTCAAACCATCTTAATAATGTCTATATAGTATTAGTATCTCAAGTCCCCCCAAGCCAAAGAACCGATGCATGTAGCTTGGTTTCAAGATTATTTGTCCCCACATCTTTTAGACTAACATCCTAAAATCTGTACCTCTCTTTTGCGCCATATATCTCTCAAGCTTCTATGCTAACCAAAATCAATGACCTTTTTAATCTATATTCTTTTACTTTTCCAAATACAAATATGACGTTATTACAAACTTTTCTCCAAGCCAAATAACCAATTAATATTCCAATAGACGGATTCTATCATTGCTCTTTCTCCCCGCAGCACCCAGTCATGTCTCATTCCTTCATCACTGTTGTAATTTGCCCCAATAGTTATCCTACCCCACAACCCAAACTTCAACATTGACCACCATATTCAACTCTATACTCCAACAAGGTCTAATGACACACCTATATCATTTGTGCAAGTTTTTCTCAAATTAGTATTGAATCCACATTTTTTCACTCGTGCAAGCAAAACACCTTATATAAAATTTATGCTAGAGTCTTACGTTAGCATTCTTGCTGACACACTCCATGCATGGTATTTGTCATTTAAAATACCATATAAAAGCCACATTTACAAACATCATGTATTCCATTAGCAAATCAAACCCTAGTTTGATCTACCACGGTCTTTTACCGTGGTGGTCAATAGACACCTTTATCAGAACAGTGTTTCATAAGTTTAATTTCCCCTACATATATGTTCAAACTTCAGAAGGCTATAGATCACTACTAGTTTCATGTTACTCTACAAGTTCCTCAAGCACACTTGTATCAAACTACAAAACCAAGCTTGTGAAAACATTTTGTTAGTAAGTCAAGCTATATGTTATTTTATAATTCCTACATGCACCTAAAATAAACATGTCATATAAATTCATATACCAAACTCAAATCTATACACAATAAGCAACAATGCCAAGTGAATCAAACCAAGTCAAGACATGTCATACTACAACACACCTCATCATAATGAATCTATTATCAATATTTCACTCCAAGCATAGTCAATGTTAAGCAAATCAAGCCAAGTCAAGCTAGGCCGGGGTGTGAATTACATATAACAAACAACTAAAATAAACAACAAACAATAATGTCAATCAAATCAAGGCAAGTCAAGCTAGAGCATGACATGTTTATTGCCAAGCACAAATACTGCAGAACCTATGATAAGTACACACACATAAGGGAACATGCAAACACAACAAACACACACACTCAAGCCAATCATCATCTCTTCTAATGCGAACTCTGGATTGATGTCAACTCGCACATACATGCAAATATGTATAATCAACATGCATATGTCAGGCTCCTCTTTCAAAAGTCATGAATCATCTGAAAAGTCTTGATAAAGCCACGCCAAGCCCATCTCTAATGCAAATAATTTTTGATGCATGCATGCTTTTTATGGTCATTCAAATACAAAAGGCAACCACAAGCTGAGGCAATCAAAACTCATGCTAAATACAGGCATATGCAAGGTTGCCACAAACTAAATCTCACTTGACGTCAAGCAATTGCAACATGCATATTCATTCTAAGGTTCTAAAACTTGCTAGTCGGTCGGCCGGCCGGCCGGAGAGTAACGAATAGATGAGTACTGGGGGAGCACTCGGTTTTTAATTCTTAGATTAATTTATTATTTTTAAAATATATAATTAAATATATAATGTTCAAAATAATAAAAAATAATAATAAAAATTACCACATTCAAGAGATAATAATGTCTAAAAAGTAAAAACAACAATTACAATAACTCAATAAGTTCTAAGTAATAAAAGGAAATACCAAATTAAATTCTTGCAAACAATGTCAAACATATCATTTGTAACTATACCTCAAATTCTTCTTCTCCATATCCATCTAGTACTCCTTTTGAATCCGACTCAAATTAAAAACTCATTTCATCTATTTATGTGACACAGAATAATAGAACAACTGAACAAGAACACAATGTAACATATCAAAATCCAATTCGGCTATCCAATGTAGTGTGACTATGAGAGTCAGAGAGCTGCAAAGTGTGAGAGACTGAGACAAGAGAGCGAGAGACAGAGTTAGAGAATTAGGTTTGAAAAAAAAACGACTTCGTTTGCTTTTTTTCTTTTTTTTCCTAGCTGATCGAGTTCACTCAGTTGGACCGAGTTGACCGAGTACTCGGTCAATTTTCTTCCGGCCGACTAGAGGCACTGAGTAGGCGAAAAACAGCTCAGCAGGCAGCCGAGTAGCGATTACTCGCCGAGTACTCGGCCTAGTTGACCGAGTTTTAGAACATTGATTCATTCAAAGGCAAGCAAATTGAGGAAAAACGCCAAAATCTTTATATACCCCCAAGCAACCACTTTGCCGTAAATATACATTTCAATCATACACATACAAAAAAGTGTAGATTCTATTGCAGTGATTTAAGAAGATTGATCCCAAGAAAGAAGACCAGCCATCATTCGCATAACAAAAATATCTTCATGTACGTAGAAGAAATTAGCTGCGATGATTTAAGAAAAATATAGTCTAGCTCACAGACCTTACAATCACTTGGAAAAAGATTTGCAGACAATGCATATTTTAAAGGACATGCTAGCTAATCGGGTCACTTGCCTACTTTAAGGATGCAAACTTCATTCTTGATCACATGAAAATCAAGCTAATCGATAACATCATTAGTCATCAATCTATAAACATACAAGTATAGTTTTCTATGCATATTGCCTCATGCCTACACTACATGCCAATTCATTCATTCAACTCTTTGATATCAATCAAATAAAGATAAGTCTTTCCATACCAAACCTACACAGCTAAACCAAATTTACATTCTATTACAAACTAAACATATAATCTTCCTTGTGGTTGCAAATTCCCTCACTAGATGTCTCTTTATTATTAGCTTACGCTCAATTGCTACATCCCTTCACCATATTCCATTGATAACAAATAAATTCCAGCTCATTTGGCCTCAGTACATAGCCTTATACGCTTGTTTTCATTATTCCTTATAGTCTTATGCTCAACACTTAAGTCTAATCCTCACATTATTATGACATATAGGCGAAGCCTAACAGTCAAGTGATATACAACTTTTTGTATCAATGCATGAACAAGCCAAGTAAATCTATGCGTCAAAAACAAACTATGACCAGAATTGTCAAACACACAGTGCACTCTTCCCTATTTTATTACCCAAAACCATTTCTATTGAACCTACTCCAACACATTCAACCTCAATTACTTTTTTCCCATAGGAAGCGTAATACAATAACCTTTTTCACTATGCTTAAACAAGCAATATCCAAGCAGAACCAGTAAAGGCAAAGAAACAATATAATGTTCCTAACTCTTACAAGGTGAGAGAAAAGTTTCCTAGCTGTCACCATGAATTATTCAAGCAATTTCTATCCTAAAGAGTAACAATTTGAAGCCAAACAAGGAGATCAACCTTACAAAAATCAGAAGCGTGTATCGCTTGAACATGCCAAAGTTAAAGCCACATGCAAATCACAACAACAAATAGCCAATTCGTAACAGAAGCAAACATCATTCATATCTTCCATGCTAGAGTTCATTCAAAACAATGCAAACACCACTAGGAAAATCTTATTCACCAACCCGTCAAGCATCGTAGCAAAAGGGTTATCCAAATTCAAGAAGACAAAGAATTACAACTTAAAAAAGGAAGAAACAAAGTCTCTCTACTTTCAAGATGGAGGGGTATAAATACTAGATTCAGGTCATGCAATCAATACCATCGATTGAATAAGATTTGTATTAGAAGGACGAGTAGATGGATGCGTGCAAGATTTCTAGTCAATTGATTCCCTGCAATGGAAAAAAATCATGAACCCCACAGTAGAAAGAAGGAAACGAAGCAACCTAGCATTTCATTCAGGCAATCGGGGAAAATTTTATCTTACCTTAGAGCCATGGTGAAGATCTTACGCGAAGCAGGCCATGCATCTCTCTGAGATACTGATGCACACGAATTCAATTTGAGACGAAGAGTGCAAGAGAGTCAAAAGTAAAATAACAAGGTCAGTCAAGTTGGGCTCACTTGCGTTGACTAACGCATGGTATATGAGCATGGTTGATTTTTCTGGTTCTACTTTGATTATGTGCCCCATTTCAAGCCTTAAATAACCCACATAATCAAGGGGACTAATGTTGATACCTGAAAAATCATGCATTATACCACGCGACAATTTGTTATGCAATTCATGTGAAAACTTATAATCTTGGGTTAAACCCTTGATATTTCAACCCGTCAAGCAAGCACGCCAATTGATATGGACCCAAGCCGCATCCACATGCATCTTGTAGAAGTGAGTGTGGTGTGGAAGGTTACGAAGGCACATAACGCTCGTTCATCGATTTACCATCGTTAATAATTTCGGTCTTAGGCCCGAAATTCAAAAGCCGAATGAGTTAATCGATAACAAATTGGTGAAATACATGAGAATTATACTATCTTTTCCCTAAACCCAAAATGATGTCATGGATATTCAAAAGTCCAAATGCTTATTCTTTTAAAAGTCCAAACCTTTCTCTTTTTCTTTTCTTCTCCCACTGTTTCTCTGACTTTCTTTCCTCGCAGCTATGAATAGGTTCACAGCTTTATACAGCAGAAATGTCACTTTCTTTTCTGGGCAGAGGAAGAAGAGTGTGTTGCTAGTTCCAAAACTTTTCCTTCATCCTCACGAGGTCATAATTTTCAAGTCGTTTTGTCAACATCATTCTCGATTTTTCGTCCCCGCATCCATCCCTGTAGTGAGTCGTCTCCCTTACTTCTGAAACAAGCTTTATCTTTCTCATGTTTTAAGGCCATAATTATGTGTTTGAAGAGAAATCATTTACCCAGCATATTAGGCATTGCAACCCACCCCATAAGCCATCAATTAAACCTATAAAAAGAGAGATTCAGAGCTGCAAAGGCCATGGAAGAACTGTAGCGGCCCGGAAGGAGAAACTACAATGACCACGATTTTAAGTCAATAAGAAACCAACATGTCCGAATGACGTGCCAACAACTTATTAACCTAAAGTCGTAGGCTTTTTAGTAAAAAAAATACAATTAAACTTTAAACTTTGAGTGGCACCACATGAAATTCTTAAAAACATTCATCAGAGTTTTTTTTTTCTAATTTCACGGAAGGTGGACAAATTAAAGGGTCAATTAAAAACTTTAGCGATAACAATAAAAATATGCAACAGGATCAATAAATCAGGAAGACAACTTTACTGTTTATGTTAAATGCTTTGGTAGACGACCCTAAGGATAAAACAGGAAAAGTGAGTACAATTCAGACCAAACATTGAGGAAGGAATGAGGCTCCACACACACTGCTCTCTCTATATATCCCGTCACAGTACACAGTACCTGCAAACAATCTGTTGTAAGGGTGAACGTCGTCCTCACGTGCTCACATATAGGTCCACCAATGATTGGTTTGAAAACCATAAAACCATATATATATACGTATAGATTTGAGCTCTAAATAAAACCATTTCGAAAATCCTTGGCATACAAAATAATCATTTTATATCTTTCAGGAAAACTGTGCAGTATGCTAAAACAGGGGCTAGAGCACTCATTGAACAATACAGCCTGCAGGGCTTCACGGATCTAGGCGGCCGAATCCCGGGTTTGTCTATACAACAAACCGGGGCCAACTACCTATGCGTCCAATGACAAATAGTAGCGAGAGTGTCCATTTACAGCTAATGTCCAACACATCACTGATAGTACACACCGCACTTACGGCTCACATAACTCTATACGAGACAAGCGTAAGCGAGAAAATAAAATAAACAGGGCATTGTCCCTCCAGAGGTTCACGGTCATCGACACCGTATGAGTACTATATACTAGGTCCCGTCACTCTCAGGCCAAGCACCGTAAATCAGGACAACGGTACTACTTTTCAGTTCGAGTCGTCACATAAAAATCCGGTGAAGCCCGCCGCCTAGTCTCGTGGTCAATCTCAATCCACAATGGACGACAAGACAAATATTCAATCAGGTGTCTCCTGGATCTTTGTCTAATTTGGTCGAGCTAATCAAGTATAATGTATTTAAAAAGTTGCTTACGAAATCTAAACATTATCATTACCAGAATGAAATCTCGACTCTTTTGGCACGTTAAATTTCCTGTTAACCTAGTTGATTGTTAGATTGAGACCCAAAAATACTATATAGGAAAAGAGTAATACTTGGGTACTAATATGTTATCTTTTATGCTACTAAACTGTTTAAGTAGTCAACTTACAGTTTACTCGTTACTTTTCAGCTATACGAAAGTGTTTTTTACACTACTTAAAAGCAGTACCAAACATGTCATTAGTACTCTTTAAACACAAAACATGTGCTTCCTATGCACAAATCTGATCATGACGCATGGGAGGCAAAGTTCCCTTTCCTCAATGTTCTAATCATCTTGTTGCGTAAGAAATTGGATTCATTCACGTTATGCCACCAAAACCCATGAGTGATTCGCAAGAGAGGAGAGCTTTACTCGAATACAAATTCATCCTTTACAAGAATCTAGGTTCTGTGGCACAGATACATACAAAGCTTACATAACAAACAAATCTAACACTATCTTAATGTCATTAATCTACCTTAATCTAAACTCAAAATTAAGCCAAACAAACTTGAATCCTTTGGAGGGCTTAAAGATCCCAAACTAGCGAGATCCTAGTCTCTAGACCCATGTTTATATTGGCAAAATAAGTACAAAAATTGATGGAGTGGGGGCAAAAAAGGACCTTGTGTCCTACAAAATATACCCCAAGTATCCCACAAGCCACAATAATGTGAACCACCATATACATGTTAGCTAATAATCATCAATACAAGTTGGGAAAATATTACTGTACTGTGGAAAAGCGTTGATATTAAATTTGAGAATTAGCCTTTCATTCCCGGTATGCAAAACTACCTAGTATGCACTCTTATTTAACCAGTGTACCAACTCAGTTTATTCACTCTTAGTTTGTCACTCCTAACACTCACATTGTGATCGACTGATCGCTAACATTTGTCCATAATTTAGTTTCGAATGTTATGCACCGTTTAGAATGAGGAACAAGGTTGCGCAGAATGCAGAATGTTGGCCTAGGCAGAGCAGAGATGATCATCATCCCCACATATTAAAAGCCTTTCACAGGCTCAGATGCGTCGACAATGTCCGTACCATGTGGCTTTGTTGGTCTCCTACCAGCTCTCAGAGGCCAACAAGCACTAGACCTCCAAATTTCCAAAACCAACTGTAACCTCAGCTCCCATTATATTATAACTTGCTTACCATATTTTAGTTCACTGCCCGACAGACTTGCACTGTGCATTAAGCCCCGATTTTTTCCCCAACCTTACCCTACTCCACACACAGCCACAGAGAGCCTCATGGACTTTGCAAACTTGTAAGATGCCGGGTTCTCTTCTGCAGTGCTCGACAGTTCGCTATTTTGCAATTTAGGAAGAACTAAAGCAACACAGAGGGTTGTGAAATCCATTTATATCATCTCAGTTACATATTACATTACATCAATGAGACTCAGATGAGGGGGATGAAAGAAAAATAGAGATTTATACCTGCGGCACTAATTTGACTGAAGAAGCATTCTTGTTTTGAATTGGGGGAGGTCTACACATACATTGTTGAGACAAAAAAAGGTTATAGAGATATACAAACCAGAAAAGGAAACAAGTGACTCAAAATGGTTAAAGTGCAAAAACCAAAGTAAGCAAATTGATCATCCAGGACAAAAACAGAGGGCAGAGACTAATTAACCCAATAGAGTAGCTCAAGAATTGAATTAAAGCTCTTCAATAATCAGGCATGAGCTGAGTGATCTTGCCTTCCTCAAGAGCCATTTTTCGTTCAGTGATTTTGAGCCATATACAAACCCCAGTAAAGCTAAGCACCAAGCTCGCAAGCCCACTTCCCAATCCGATCCCAACAATGGCCAGAACCGAAAGCCCTTTAGCTTTCATAGGCGGCAAAGGGTACCCATAAAGGTCCTTGTTGCCCGCAAACGACGACGCATTGAATCTCGGCAAGCTCCCGCTCCGGTTCCCCAGAGAACTCGGAATCGGACCGGACAGCTCGTTGTTGCTGACGTCAAAAGCCGAGAGGCGAACGAGGAGGCCTAGCTGTTGGGGGATTGTTCCAGTGAGGAGATTCTGGTGGAGGTCGATGACGTTGAGGTAAGCACACAATGTGAGCTGCGGCGGGATTGGCCCGGATAAACGATTCGACGAGAGGTTAAGGACGGCGAGATTGACGAGAGATTGAAGCTCCGGTGGGATAGGGCCGGCGATGAAGTTGGAAGACAAATCGAGGGACTGGAGATTGGTGCAGTTGGCGAGGAAGGGAGTGATGGAGCCACGGAGAGAGAGGTTGGTGAGAGAGAGCTTGTAGATGCGACCATTGTTGCAAGTGGCGCCTTGGAGATAAGAAGTGAAGCCGCTACATGGGTTAGCGAAGGTGGATTTGGTCCAGTTCTGTAACGAGTGGTTCGGGTCTTGTAGAGATCGGCTTAGATGAGTTAGGCATGCCTCGTCGCTCGGATCTGATTGGCTTGGCCGGAACAACAGGGTCGCAACTAGAACAAACACACGACACACACTAGTTCTACTTTTACTTCTGCTCCTCCGAACACCCATTAGAAATTGGGTTTTGTTCTGTTTATTACTGTGTACAAAAGTAAACAAAACCCTTTTTTGTGTTGTCTTGAATCTGGGTTTTGTGAGATGGAGCACAACAGAAGATATGGGTTGTACCCAAAATGGTTGGGTTTTTGGGGCTTTTGGTGTTGAGTGGTATGTGTTTATGTATATGAGAAAAAATGTTCACACTAATTCTGGGAAAGAGAACAAGAAACTGTTATTGAAATTTCAGAGTTGTAGAGAGAGAGAGAGAGAGAGAGAGAGAGAGAGAGTGGGAAGCACTAACTGAGCAGGAGTGATGGTGAAATTCTCAAATTCTCATTTGGTGAAGGGAAAAATAAAAACAATGAGTGCGGTGGACTGAGCTCGCACCATAACGAAAGTGACAAGACGACGAGGCCAGTATGGTAAATTCAGGGGATGCAGTTCTGGGGAACCAGCGGGGACTATCTGATCGATAGGGTCGAGGGAAGGGGAGGAGAAATGGGTGGCTTGTGATGGAAGAAATGGAAAGGTTGTTAGGAATGAGGGTAAGAGGGTTAATTATTCTTTTTTTTTAAATAATTATTTTTAATTTGTATAGATATTAACAGAAATGAAACAGATCATTTTTCTTTAAGAAATATTTTATCAGTCTTTAATATTCTTCAATAATAATAAAATAAAATAAAAATTTATACTATTTTAAATACTTAATTCAATTAATACAAACCATGTCAAGAGTTTCTTACCTTATTAATCCTTACTAATATGTAATTTAATACTTTAAATTTGATTTATGATTTTATTTTTATTTTTTATAAATAAGCTAAATAAAAACAACACATTGATATTTACCATACATTGATGTACATTATGTCTCAAAAATAACATATTGAAATTCTGAAAATCTGAAGTTTATTGAAGATGAATTAATGGTTTGTTCAAGAGCACGTTTTCATTTTGAATTGGTATAAAGAACATTGTTAAAATTAAGTTTGTGTCACTTTTTAAACAAAATCGTTTTGTTGCTAAAGAGTAATCGAAAATCATTTAATTTTTCGTTAATCAAATTTAACACTTCTAAATGAGATATCTGACAACGCCATTCGAATGGTTGAAGGGTTTTGGACCGCTTGATGTGGGGACGTTGTGATAGGGGGATCATTGACCGTGCATGATTAAATGGAGCTACGAAGGAGGGAACGGGAAGGACGGTGGTGTCAGAATGTCAGTTAACTGAAAATGTGGGAGGTAGGATTCTGCGAGAGAGGGAGGGGACGATGGAAAGGCGGGGATGTAGCACAAATCTTACGTATTTATTGAACAATGGCAACATTAAGGACTGGGCAAGTGTAAGTTCTGTAACTAACATTGGGAAGAACATGAGAGGGTTATGGACTTATGGTAATCACCTTCAAATCCTGGCCTTAATACTTGTTTTTTTTACAGTGAGGAGACAATTTCATTAGAGCATCTCTAGCAGGTTTTTTTTATAAAAAATTTAAAATTAAGAAGTAAAAACTAAAATCTCTAAAAAAAATTGGTCTAACTCTAGCAGCTTCTCTGTTTTAGAGATTTCAGCATTTAATGAAGCAATACAATATGTTATTTTAATATTAATTATAACAAAAAATATATTTTATTTTTATTATATCCATAAAACACCTAATAAAATATTCTAAATATATTTATTTTTTTATTAGAGTACGTGAATAATTAAATTTTAGAAAAAGTTAGCTTTGCTGCAAATCTGGAGAATAGATGTTTATTTTTCTTCTTCATCTCTATTTTGGAGAATGGAATGTGGAAGTTGTTGGATCACAAAACACACTAAAATTCTCCAAAATTAAGAATTTTAAGAAAATGAGGAAGCTGTTAGAGATGCTCTTAACAACCAAAATAGTGAGGCATGAATAACCTGAATGTCATACAAGCAGCTAACACCTAAAAAAATAAAATAGCCTAAACTAACATCAATTGCTAAAAAGCAATCGAATTATTAACTAGCCTAAAAATAGTATTGCCAAATAAAAATCCCAAGAAAAACAAAATGAAGCCCTATTTGAACCCAAAAATGAGACCATTAGGTCAAACCTCTAGACATCTAAGACCCCAATGGTGTAAGTTTTGAAAAATTAGCCCAATAAAGGTAAAATATGAGAGCCAAAGATCAAGTCTGGCTTAAGAGCCTACCGAAGCCTAACAAATACCTCAACTCTCAATCGAATAACACCTATGTTGATACTGGCCATGTGGTGATACGTGTATGCAATGTGTGTTATGACGATATGTGATGTGTTTAATGACGAAGTAACCTTTAGTTCAGTAGTCTCTTTACTTGTATAATCATAATCACATTCCTTAGAAAACTCTTCTAATAAGCACCTCTATCATGACGACAAGTTGAACTTTTGGGTTTATGGTTTAAAAAACTCATTTTCTATCACATTTTGGCATCTCACTTGTTCAGTTTTTAAGTCTATAAGAGTATATAACTTCTACAAATTTTTCAATCAAATTGGTGATCGATAAAGTAATGAACTGTACCAAATCAATGGACGAATCAAGTCTGTCAAACATAGATCGTTTAAGTTCATAATTGGTAAATCATACTTATGAGTTATGAATGTCTTACAATTTTCAATATGACTGAAAGTTTGCATATATAATTACTTCTAAATACCTATAAACTGAACTATCAAAATAGAAATATAAGATCAAAAATGGGATATACTGAAAAATCCTTGTTATAGAGTTCATTTTTTTCAAAAACTTTTTATTATTAACTCACGCACCATACATAAGTTCGTGAGGTTTGAACATGTGACCTCAAAATTATCAATTAAACACTTTAACTAACCAAATCACGACTCGCCGTCTCTTTATTATACAAATCCTCAACATCCCTTTATTAGAGGCTTGATCTGCATGCTTGCTTGATCAAGCCTACAACGGCGTACTGAAAGTGAGGGTAAGCTCTAATTATATATAACTATCATTTAACATGACATGCCTAATTGTCTGGTACATTTAGAATGAAATAGCAATCCAAAAATTTCGTTGGTAATAGATTAACCGACTGATTAAAGTAAAACAAAGTCCGTGTGGGTTTATCCTAAAATCCATGGCTTTCCATTCTTTCTAATCAATACATGCCAAAATATCTTCATGTTTAGGCGATTGCTTGTTCTATTGGATTTCATCTCCACTCTAAAGTCTGCATTTTCCCAGCTTCTATGATTACTGGTTTGACATGGTTGCCATGACTAGCACAGCACCACATTCCCTTTACAAACATGGATCTCAGATTAACAGCTCGAAGGGTCTTCATCTTTGGATTTGATATAATATAGGATTGCATTTGGGGGATAAATTAAGATTATGGAGAGGGGAGAGTACGTGAGCTAATTTCCTATATACTAAAGGTGATGCAAGGGTTTCATGTTCATCACTACTGTTCAAATGAAGCCGCTGCCTGTGTTTGGCTATTCGGCTTGGATTCGGTGGCTGGGCTCGCTGAATAAAATTTCTAATATACCAATTCTGAAACAAGATGCTACTGTTCATAAGAAGCCAGCCACAAAGCCAAGCCAAGCCACGGTCATCGAAAAGACTATTTTGCACTCGGTCATCCTAGCAATAAAAAGGTCTGCTTTTGTTGATCGTTTTCTTATCTCGCGTCCCAGAAGAAGAAAAAAACAACAGACGAAAAAAATAGGCGACACATTCAGTTCAGTCCGACTCGGTCCCAACAGAAGCGGTGGTTGATTATCCGTCCTCCGGCCTAGCCATGGCGTTATAGAGGTGGCCAGAGATTCGTCTTTTCGTCAAATCGAAGGTATGCTTTCCGTCTTTCAATATCTTCTCTTATCCCTCCGAGAACGAAATTGAAATTCATTTACCAATTAAAGAATATGAGATCGTTGAGGGATTAGGATTTTTCGGTTTAGTAAGATTAGTCATGTTTCCCTCATACTTTTTGTAGGATTTGGCTTGTTAGATAATCAATTTTAAACCTTAACTGTGGTTTTCGAATCAGTTGTGAGTAGTTTTGAAGCCGTGAAGATTGCTATGGGTAATAGGTTTTCAATTCCATTAATTTTTTTGTTTTCAACAGTTGAAATTGATTTTCTTTACACTGTTTTTTCTTCTTAGACCAAAATATTGATGTTCATGGTGAATCAGATTTACAGGTGTCCTTAATCAGAAGTGCAACACATTGAAAGCTTCTGTGAAGGGGCAAAACATCATAATCATGGTGGTAAGCCTGTAACTGTGCGTATTTCTTTAGTTGTTACAAATCTCGATAGTTTTTTTTATCACGTACTCAATCATAGGTGAAACCATTCTCTCAAGTCTTAACAAAGAACGATAGGTGTTTCTTTTTGTTGTTTGAATGCTATTGTGTTTTAAAAATATTTAAGGTTTGAATCTTCATAACCGTTAATGATCTCATCTCCTATTTTTTGCCTCATTAGTTCATGTCATTTTAGCTTTAGAGATTTCTTGCAGTTAGTTGTAAGATTTGGCTAACGAGAAATTCAATGAGCCCAAGTCCAGCTCTCTTTTGTCTTTCTTTCCAAATTATTCTTTCTTCATTGCTATTCCTTTACCAGGAAATTTACTGTGCCAAAGAAAATAAATACAACTATACAATTGACAGTAATGTATGTCCAAAGTATCAGCTCCATGTGAAGTTATATTTTAGGTGATGAAAGTTTACAGATTGATAGCTTGGTACGTGTAAGATTTGGATTTCTATTTGTGTAGAGGCAGAATTTGATATTTTGTGCTAGGAAGTATTGTCTTGCAAAAGCATTTTTTATTTGTTGTACATAACATCATAATCTTGGTGTTTTAGATTTGGTGAAAGGGGGTATTCTGTGTTTATATACTGTTGTGCCATCAACCGTCCCTTAATTTTGCAATCTACATAGGTCAATTTTTAATTGCTCATCAGGTGACCATATATGATATAAGAGATAAAGGCTTGATTGCATTGGAAATAAAATTCCCTACCCATATTAATTTTTAGTTGTACATGCTTTACTCAGCATCCACATGAAAACAAGTCTAACAAGTTGAATATATAAGGTTTTAGATAAGCATATTTGTAATTGGCAATTTATTCTGGTTGGTCTGATTTATCAGTATTTGCGGTTGTTGGTGATATCCATAGCTGTATTACTTATCAATTTTGTTTTTGGTTTTTTAACATAAGGTGCATAATTCTGTTATTTTATGCTTAATGCAGAGCTTTATTTCTCACTGATTGAACAAATACATTGAACAGTTACTATGATTTTGTCTTAATCCCCAGTGTATTGGCTTGACGTTACAGAGTGTCAGTGGAGTATCTTTATTGTTCCAGAACATGCAATATCTTGCTTCTGTTTTCATGTTGTATGCGATTACTTTTTGTCTGAAACTGAGATGTCTGCTATCCTCCCTGTTTTTATTTCTCATTATTTGGTTCAATTAATTGTCATGTCGTATCAACTGAAGTCTACAGAAATCTAATAGCCATGTTACTTTATTTGCTTGGAATGACAATTGACAGTCAATCAAAGTAGTTTTATTAATATACAAATTAGGATAGGCATGCTCATGTATTTTATTTAAGATATTGTGATTAAACTAATGTAGTTATTTAATTTAATGTAGCAGTTATTTAATTTTTATTGCTTTGCTAACTTATATTGATTTTTCTTGGTGCTCAGGTTACAATAGAGTTTTTGGAATGAGTTCGAGCTGTGGAAGTATTTGCACAGGTAAATAATTAATTTTTTAATATGCAACTGATTTTCTTTGTTAATGTTCTCCTTTTCCTCGTCGTTATTCTTGGTTAGGTAGTAATAGAACCACAGACTTAAGCTTGCATTAGCTCCCAGATTTTGCTTTCACTATGACTGACATAGTTATTTCAGTTTGGTTTTATTTTTTCCTCATCTTTTCACCAGTTTTACTAATCTTAGTTTTCTTTTTTCTTAGCTTATTTGCTTTTATTATCTGAGATTCATGGTTCTCATATATACATATGTATTTACAAAGATAATCTATTTAGTTGATTTTCATGTCTAGCTAATCTGTTTCTGTTTTGTGTGGTTGGGTGTGGCTATTACTACTCCATTACATATGAAATTTGATCCCTCTTATGACTAAAGTTTTCGACAATGTTCATTACATTTTAACAAAATTTCAAACAATTATAGGACTGGAATGCGATTAGCTTATTTCTACTGTGACAACTGATCAAATGATTATCAATTTTTGTTTCAGTTAATTGAACAAGAGTTGTCGGAGTAGAAAAAGGAGCTATTGAATTTTGTGCTTCAAATAGATATCGAGAAAGGGTGAGGGTTGAGCATCTAATATCTTTATCAATATTAGTTTATCGACCTTGAGTTTCATTTTGTTAAATTTTGCTGCAATAAGTTCATCAAAGACTGCTGCTAATAATGATCTCATATGAATAAAGTCAATCATAGATCAACCCAAAAGATGTCGACCTTTATAGTTGTATATATCATGTTATTCTATAAATCAATGATTTACAATTAAATGATTTCTGTCATTACCTATTTTATGAACATAATAACTATTACCGTCAGTTAATTTAAAACATCAAAATAACATTATAACTTACTAATTTATTATTCTGATCGCTCATTACATCACCGCGTTAAGTCGGGCACTTAAGTCAAACACAAAACTGGTGAAGATAATAGAGGTTTGGTTTTTCTTTTCGTCATGAGCTGGATAAGCTGACGGCGCCGTTCGACTTCAAGAGGTTCCTAGAGCTGATGAGCAGACACATGAAAGTCGGAGCCGTTCGATCGGCAGATCCAAGGCACCAGACGCCTTCAAGGTCCTCGGACGCCACCTGGTTTGTGTCGATGTCGGAGCTCAGGCACATCCTGACCAACATCTGCGAGAAATTGGAGTTTGACGCCAGAATAGTGGCCAAGTGAGAAATCTGTTTGTCTATGTGTGTTGACGAATCTCCAAGCGTCTGATCGGAGAAAAAATCTAGGGCTGGGATCGGTACGGGACGGGTCGGGATTTGACCTATCCCGATCCCGAAGTTAATATAGTAATCCCGATACCGAAATTCGGTACAGGACGGGTCGGGATTCGGGACATGTCGGGACCAATCCCGATCCCTATCTCGAAAATATGCAATTTTTAGTTCTAAATAGCTACATTTCTACTAAAAATTCGGGACGGGTTCGGGATCGGGACGGATAGAGCCTATACCGATCCCGACCCATTTAAGAAATTCGGGATCGGGTTCGGTATCGGGACGTGGTATCTGAAATTTTTGTCCCGTCCCGTTCGATATCGGTACGGGATGGACGGGTTCGGGATCGGGATTTCGGGTCCAAATTCCCACCCCTAAAAAAATCTCGGCTCTTCTTTTTTCTCTTCCGATTTCAGTAGCATGGGAAAAATAGCCACGTGGCGATGTGTGATAGAACGGTCGCAGGAGCCACGTGGCACGCCGGACGCACAGAAGAATCCCTCCTATAATATATCCCAGTCAACTTGTAAAAGTTTCTCATCATGATCTCTAGCTAAGCAGCAATATGTAAACTCTTCTTATCTAGACTCGACGAGAGAATGAGGCTTGCACATCGATCCATTTCTTAGGTTACATCTTTTAAAAAAATCTTAGGTTACAAGCTTGGATTGGCTTTAGGGACTCGCTTCTTTCTTGAGTACAAACTCGATCTTAAACACACTGATGAAATGTGCATAATCGCCTAAGTTAGGTGAGTTAAAGATTTTGAGTCTGAAATAGAATGTGGTGGCAGTAGTTCAAGGAGTTATAGTGTATAAGGTGATTCACGAGTTCATCTTATAAATTTTAGTTTTAAATGTAAGTTTTCGATTGAGTATGCGAAATTATTCATTATTCACTTAACAATCTTATAGTTTATTTTAACATAGCTAACATTTGAATCAAACAACGCATTATTATTGTCAATTGAAAGAAATTATGAAACCAATTAGTAAATTTGGAGAATCATTTACATCAGTGCTAGAAAATTTACAGGAGTTTGGGCATGTATCGATGGCCCATTACTTTGCTTGGTTCATTCTGTTGATAGTTACATAAGCCCCTACAGGGGTGCCTACAGACCAACATTCTGTTGGGCAGTGATTGAAGCATTGAGGGGTCATGTAGACCAACACAACGTGAAGGAATGTCCAATTGAGTTTGAAGGACCTTAAACTCATACGCCCTTTGTTCTTACGATTGACACCTAGGCCTCCAAAATCGTAAGACAAACCCAACTTGGCCCCCAGACGTGTGCATCTTGGTCTATGTTTAATTCGTGTCATTTCCACACTCGATCTCTTGAAAGCTAACACTTTACCAACGTCATATGGGTCTTGTAGGCACTCAGTAATCAGCAGCATCCTACCAACAACAGACTATTGATTATTGGGGCTCGAACTTTGGTGAGGGTTTCTCTCAAACAAGTACGTACCTTGCATGCCAATCTTTCCAGTTCTCATTAGCCACTCTTAGCCTCTTAGTCTTCATATTTAGTCCCTATACGAAAAAGGGCATGCGCACGCATGATCGACTGTACATGGATAACACCTAGATACGTACTCTTTTCCATATCAACCACCTATTCGATATAAATCAATATCATCTGCGTCCTAATGCATAAGCACCAAACATCTAACTTTTGTATAAGCATGCATGGGTGGGACAAACTCAAATCGAAGAGACTCCATCGGGTGTGCGTGTGAATTGGACTCTTGCGGGTTTACAGCTCGACATGCCAACTCTGCTGAGTCTGTTTAGATGTTGATTTCCAGATGAAGCTGAAACACACACGACCACTTTTGGAAAAAAAAAAAGAGCAATGCAAGGCTTATAGTTAGCGGAGCTAGCTAGCTAGCAAGCAACCAAAACGTTGCAACGATTCTGTGGTGGTTTCCGGTTGACCAATTAGCCTTACAGGTCCCATTTTGATCTTGCTAAATAACAAATCCCCCCTGGTTTGGTGCTTTCTTTGCTTTATGAGCAGTAAAGCTATTCTGGATCTAGCTGGTGGTGCTATATGTTACTAACCAGAATTAACACCTGCGCCTTGTCGCAGCCGCAAACCCAAAAAAAGGTAAATCTGTAATTTCATGATCCATTTATGAGCATAACCGTCTTTTTACTGTCATTTGTGAACAGTACTTGCACTGTGACCACTTTTTAGTATGTAGTTAAATTTGCCATCGATTTACCCACATTTCTCAGGTAGCATTTTAGAGTGAAACTTGATCGAGGTGCCTAAGTGCCTAACCTGAACCTTACAGGAAAGAAATAGATGTTTAGGTAAGCATGAGAGTAAACATTCGAACTTAGAGGTAGCGAATCTATACACTATTGAAATTGTTTTAGAGCTCAAAATCTTTGACGTGATCAGTGACAGATCCATGAATTAACATCGAGATGGGCTTTGATTTTTTTGTTTCTAGTTGATTGAAGAGATAAACAAAATAAACCGCAATTAATCTAAAAAAAATTAACTAAAATATATTAGATATACAATTTATTTATTAAGATGTAATAACAAAAATACAAGAATTCATTCAAAACTTCCAAAACCACCATTTTTAAGCAACCGCTAAAAAGATACGAATTCATTAAAAATTAATACCAAAATAGATCTAAACATTTTACCAAAAAATGTTATGAGACCCATTGTTCAATTTAGAGCCCAACATGTATTGAAAGAAGTAAAAAGATAAGAAAAATGGAGATTCTAGTTACACCTTCAAATCAACTGAGTATACCTCTAATATTTTTTTCTTTTTATTTGACTTTGTCAACTAATGAGAAAATACGTATAAGGACCAACAAGACTATTTAGATAACGAACACGACTAATTTCAGTTTTTCTTTTCACTTTCAAATAGGTTCTTCGTTCAGTCTCTCATGGTTGGATGTGAGATCACTGAGATGTAGAAAGTTTGAGTCGCTGTCGTTTCTCATTAACACATTCATTGAAGCGCGCCATATCAAGTGGTTATTCATCTTTTGTATTGTTATACGTACTGTAAAATAGCATTGCAGTTCGAAACCCTAAAATAGGGTCGTATGGAACAAACTGACGATTCACCAATGAAGAGCCAAATCGTGGTATGTAAGTCTCAGAATGATAAGGTATGGCTAAAAATTCATGTAGGGTAACAAAAAATTTCGCAGCCGGCCGGTAGCATAGATTACTTGGTATATCAGAACATATAAATTAGTATATGATTTCGCAGGATGAACTTCAAGATGATGACATTGAATATACAAAACATGACGGGGCTGGACAGGAAAGCAAGGAAGATTATACAAATGCATTCATGCCAAACCGGGTAACCATTAAACTCTGTGTGTTTAGTTTTTTCTTTTACAGTCTTTTTGCGCTTCGTACTCATAAACTATGGTCAAATCGGTTTCCATTATGATCAGTCTGTGTGCATTTAGGACTAGCAGATATTGCACTAGGTGGATTACTATCCTGACTTGTTAAGGTTTGTAATTTGGTCTCATCCAATTCCATTATCATAAATTCTAGATACTGTAAACCTAGTTCTTCATACACATATAACCCCAGCAACATAAGCTTTGAGATCTAAGAAATAAACTTTTGTATGGAAGTCACCAACACATAGTTTCTAAACCACATTGGTAATTATATATTCTTAGTGACAACTTGATGAAGAACTAGAAAATATTTGGTACTCCACACAAAGCAAAGTCACAAAACTAGGAAGCTAAGGAGTCTGAAATTGTTTGCAATCTAAAGCTGTAAATTGTTTCTAAAGAAAAGAATCAGTGTGCCTATAAAGCATAAGATTACAACTTGAAGTGCTATAAAGAGTATTTCTAACAAAGTTCAAACTTTGAAAGTTAGAAGAAACTTTTTTCTTTTTTTTTATTGTCAATAAAACTGAAGAAAGTTACTATTAGTTTTATCATTGGATTTGATATGGTTTGTAGGTCTTTGAAAGTAAAGATTCACTAGTTGAGTGGGTTCGTTCTGTTGGAAAAAAGAATAATATGGTGATTATTACTCAGAGGTCAGATTCAGGAGATATTGGGAATAAGAAAAAGAAACCAAAAGTAGAGTTAGGTTGCGAGCGTGGTGGTTATTTTAGGCGTACTTTGAAGTCTGATACTCAATGTGACAGGAGTTCTAAGGAAACTGAGGGAGATGGTAAAAAGGAGCGTCCTAAGGCTAGTGGTACAAAGAAATGTGGGTGTCCATTTGCATTGAGAGGCATCAGCAATACTGGAGATGCATGGACATTAGAGGTGATATGTGGTGTACATAACCATCCTTCTTCTCAATCCCTTAATGGTCACTCCTATGCTAGACGTTTATCTAATGAAGAACATGAAATGCTAGTAGATATGTCAACTAGCTTGATGAAACCTAGAGACATATTAAGCGCTATTAAGAAATGAGATAGAGAAAACGTAACAATTATGAAGATAATATATAATGTCAGATCAGCACATCGGACAAAGGATATGGCCGGGAGATCACAAATGCAATGTTTGCTACATAAGTTAAGACAACACAATTATGTTGAGCATCACAGAAGTAAAGATAATGATATCACTGACTTATTCTGGTGTCATCCTTATTGTCATGAGATTTTGCGTACATTTCCACATGTTCTTATCATGGATTGTACCTACAAGACAAATAGATATTGTTTTCCCCTTTTTGAGATTGTTGGGGTCACATCTACATAGAATACCTTTAATGTTGCTTTTGTTTATATGTCGAGAGAAGCGGAAGATAATTATACATGGGCTTTGAGCAGATTGAAGATTCTTTTGCTTGATGACTATGCTCCGGGAGTTATTGTGACTGATCAAGAATTAGCCCTAATGAACAGCATTAGTAAACTATTTCCTAATTCCCGACATCTTTTGTATACATGGCATATTAATAAAAACGTGATGAAAGAGTGTAGGAAGAAGGTTACAGAGATAGAAGAGTGGAAAGCATTTCTTGATGCTTGGTGCACTGTTGTTAGTTCTACAACTGAGGGTGAGTACTTGAACAATCACAAGTTACTGGAGTCAAAATTCAGTACATATCCCACTGCACTTGACTATGTGAAGAGCAGTTGGTTAGACAAGTACAAAGATCGATTTGTTGCTGCATGGGCAGACACTTGTATGCACCTTGGTACAACTACTTCGAATCGGTAATCTCATCTTCAAGCTTTATTATTTTCATACATCATAACAGCACATTTGATTTAATTAAATTATAGGTCGTAAGTTTGCATGTTTTCTTTGCTTTTGAGTAGGGTGGAGAGTGCTCATTCAAAATTAAAGAGACAACTGAGCTCTAGCCAATTCGACTTCAATATTTCATGGGACAATATACATAAACTGATGGAGCTGCATCACATAGATTTTAAGGCTTCATTTGAGAGAAGTCGTTTCTTGTAACATGATTTCAAGCATGATTATTTGAAGGAATTAATAAGTTATATATCAATTATAGCCTTGAACAAAATCATTTGTGAATCTAATAGGTAATTTCAGTTCAATTATTATATAATATGTATGTATATGGATAGTAAAATCTAGTTAATTGTTCTAATCTGCTAATTAAATGCAGGGCTGGCGATATCAAGGACTTGGCATGTTGTGGTTGTGCGATACGTGTTACGCATGGCTTGCCATGTGCACGTGAGATTACTGAATACAAACGCTCTAATAAGCCTATTCCTATTGATTCGGTCCACAAGCATTGTAGACAGTTGGGTGTTGGTCAGACAATACATACTAGTGATGTGCCAGAAAAGGTTCCAGTAAAACAACATATGGTTCGATTGGAGGAGTGGATTCAACAACAAAATGATGAAACAAGACGAGAATTTTTGATAAAAATTGATGAGCTGATGAATCCAAGTAGCACTTTTCTTAAAGAGTCTGCCGAAAGAGTGAAGACAAAGGGTCGTCCACGTGTTGACACTAGTACTCGTCGTTTGCCGTCTACATGAGATATTGATAATGATCTTTCTGGTCAAGACAATAAATCATTCGCACCAACAGTTTATGAAGTTGGTCAAGATGTTCCACATGGCCCAATTGTTCTTGTTCGTCCTACTACATCAAATACAAAACCAAAAGATGTGCCAAATAAAGTTTAGGTATGAATGCCTTTTACAATTCTTATTAACTGTCTAAATACTTAATATTTCATTGACTAACAGTTTTGCTGGACAGAACCCAAACGAGTCTCCATATGCAGTACTTACAACCAAATATAATTGTCAATTCCAACTTGGAATGCAGCCATATATTATTGGTGCATTTGATGTCGAATCCGATGGTAATTGTGGTTACAGAGTTGTGGCATCCGCAATGAGATTTGGTCGAAAATCTTGGCGTCGAGTTCGTAAAGATTTATTGAATGAATTGGATAATATGCCACAATTGTATGAAATACTCTTTGGTATTGGACAAGTTGAGAGGGTTAGGAAAACACTTGCCCATTATAGCTCTGGTTTCGCACCAATAAGATGTTGGATGTGCTTTCCGGAAATGGGGCATTTAATTGCAACTTGTTATGGTGTGGTGGTGATTAATATATCAGGTGGGCAATGCGTAACATATCTGGTGGAACACCATATTGGACATCTGAGTACTACTACTGACATTAAAGAGATTGGAATTGGTCATGTGAATAAAAATCACTACGTACATGTATGTACTTTTAGTCAAATACATGTATTTATGTTTTACACTTGTTTAATTTGATACTAACCGGATGCTTCACATTTTTCAGCTTAAAATGTCTCCAGGACATCCTTCGCCATACCTTGTACCAAACTGGAAGAAGAATGCAGACGCTAAAGTTATACATTTGTATTCAAAATATCAGAATCGTCTAGCGCAATACAACACATGTTGTCCTGTTACTGTTTTCATAGTCGATGACTCTCAGTTGTCATACCCCGAATCTTTTGAAGTTAATAAAAGTTACCTTTCACAGAGATTCACGAGTTACCGAGGACTTTTAATTGCGATCGGTAATTCGATAAGTTATCGCTCGAGTTAATTTTCGAGTTTTTAAAAGTACTCCAAATACCTGAATTGATGACTCGATGTTGTAGTACGTGTCGACATGAGTCTCCCGGTATTTTCGGAATATCTGGACCGTCAGATCATTTGGGGAATTGATCTGGACCGTCCATTCAAGTATATAAAGAGAATTGTGGTGTTGACTTGGTCAAAAGACCAAAATCGGGTCAAACCCGAGTTCTTCCCCTTCCTCTCGCGACACAGCGTCGCCTTCCCTCTCGCCGGAGCTGCTTCCGGCCACCCCACGCCGGCGCACCACCTGCAAAATACTCCCCTCACTCTTCTCTTCACAACCCCTCAACCAATTTCCGCCAATGTACGCCGTGGAGGGAGATCCGCCGAGTAGGACGCGCCGGTCAACGACCGGAATCCGGCGAACCCGGCGGTGTTTCGACGAACTAAGGTTAGGTTTCTGCTCCTCTCCTTCTTCTCTTCCTTCCTATTTCCTTGGTTAGTTGGATTAGGCTCTAATCGAAACCCCTCACTGTTTCTGTGTTACTGTGCTTGCTGGGTTCTTGAGCTTGTGACTCCGGCGAGGAGTTCATGGGCTTCCGGCGACCAATTGGAGCTCAGGCAAGCTGCAGGGCAGCTGCTGGTGCTTGGGCAAAGGCAGAGGCAGAGGTCTGGTGTTCTGCCTCGGATCGATGTGAAGGTGAGCTACTGTGTTGTGCAATTTGAGTTTAGTGTTGGTATAGTTGTTGCTGAAATCGTGTTGTTTTGTGCATGCGTGGTCGATAACTTGGTGACGAAGGAAACGGGGAAACTATGGCGAAATTCCGGCAAGTTACCGGAATCCGGCGAAGATTCCGGTGATACCGTAAACCGGCAGAATGCCGAAGAGGTAGAAATCGAATCCTCGTTACTCGAGTCAAAAAGTACGGTTAATTCGTAATTGAGACATTTACGGAAAATTAGACGTAAGTAGGAAGTTTCCATTTTGGGAAACTTCCCATTTTAAGGAAGACTTACCAATTTAGGAAACTTTCCATTTTGGGAAACTTTCCCTTTATGGAAGGTTACCAGTTATGAGGAAAGGTTAAATCGGTAAATCGACTCAAGGTTAAATGTACTGATTAATGTGACACGTTGGGTGTCCATAGTAATTTAACGAATTAATACGTGACACCCTAACGTCAAGTTAAAGTAATAAATGAAAGTTCGGAAGCTGAGTCGGACTTTCGGTAAATTGAGTTAAGAGTCGATGACCGGGAAAGAAAGTCAAAAAGGTTAAAGTGCTAAAGAAAGGAACTTGGTCAACACGTGGTCAAATAGGATTTCCTGGTCAAACTAGGAAAAGACCAAGTCAACGATGTTATGACTAATATAATGATTTGTTGGTACAGTCTCTGGTCGGACGTGAGACGGTCTCGACTACGCGGTTAGTTCGAGAGTTTCGCTCGAGGAGCTTTCCGAGCAGGAAGAAGGTCACAATAGTACTGTGAGTGGACATATTATTTTAAATAAATGCATGCCTTAATTATTGAGTTAATTGCATGGTTTTTATGATTGTTTTCGAGAATTATATCCTTCTCGGGTTCTCGAACGTTTTTATTTGGATAAAGTTTAGCGGGAACCTCGGTTAAAGATTTTTACTATTGTTTGAGATGTTGACTTTTATGCGTGAACGTATTTACAATATTACTCCATTTTCTATTTCTTTTCGAAAATGGTTATAGACGGGGATGGCCCGTCCTTTGAATGGAATTGAACCCGAGACTTCGTGGGAAATTGGATTTATGCATATATGACAAGGAATTGTTTTACTTATTGTTTTGGGAAGAGAATTTGATTAATGTATTGTTATGAATTTTTATTTTAAGGGTTGACCAATAAATATGCTAGCTAGAGTAGCGTGAGGGCGCTACTAGAGCTCTTAGCTCCGACCCTAGCCTGAGAGGTCAGGCAAACTACGTAGTGCACTATGAGGGTTGACCGTACCATTTTATTTAGAGCTCTTAGCTCCGACCCTGGTCTGAGAGGACAGACAAGCCTGAGAGGTCAGGTTGATATTATAAGGGTTGACCGTTATTATTTTATCTAGAGCTCTTAGCTCCGACCCTGGTCTGAGTGGACAGACAAGCCTGAGAGGTCAGGTTGATATTATAAGGGTTGACCGTATTATTTTATCTAGCTAGCATAGCGTGATGGCGCAACTAGAGCTCTTAGCTCCGACCCTAGTCTGAGAGGTCAAGACTTATTATTGTTTGTGAACATTTCTCTTCCCATATTCCTTACCTGTTTATCTTATCATGCATTTGCGGAAATTTAGTAAGTGTGGGCATGCATAAAGGATTTTTAAATTGATGTATTTTTGGGAGAGCATTAAAGGAAATAGAGTTTTTATAATTGCTTTTCGTCCACTCACTCTAACAGTTCTCCAATGTTTCTCCCCTGGGCCTTTCGTTTTTAAATGCCCAGTGATGTAGGGTTCTTGAGAGGAGGTCGAGCGCGTACGAGAGTCGAGGCATAGTCGATCATTCCGTTGCTGCTTGAAATTCTGTGGGGTAATCATCTTCGTAGACTGCTCTGACTAACCCGGTTTAGTTAGTTTTGTAGGAAGGGTTGGCCATTTCTAGGGGGTTTCGGTAAGAAGTTCCCTTGAGGTGGTCCCCGCAGGATTTACTTCGGGTTAAAGGGGTTTAACCCGGGGTGGGTCCTGACATCAGTAGTGAGATGAAAAAGATGTATATGAATGATTGCAACCTTGTATTTGATTGTTGAAACAATTGTATGAATTTCTTTCTGATTTGGTTGAGATATGAAGATATCCATTGTTTTGTCTATTCATTAAGAATTTATGTTTTTAACTAATATCTTGACCATAGTCATAAGATATAAGCAGGTTAAACAATAACATAAACACTTTCAAGTTCATTATGATATTATCAAATAAACTAATGAAAAGCTATGAAGCAAAGTTCAGACAACAAAAAAGTAATGGAACAAGGACGCCCCTTTTTGAATCAATAAACCCACACTTTGAGTCTTCTTGTTCCTCATTCAAAACATAATGGAAGACGACAGATTACATAAGAGGGGTATTTCTATAAAAACTGAGAGGTGTACTTAGTATTTTAAGATATCAAAAAGTAAAATAGATGTGTAAATAGTAAGAGATGTATGCTCAACAAATTTGAAGGTGCAACTAAAATTCTCCTAAGAAAAAAATGAAAAAAGAAAGAATAGTAAATTGTCCATAGAAACTAGTTTGCCCTGCAGGAACTAAATTGGAGTAAAAAACCTACACAGACCATCCTCGTTAAATAAATTTACATCTAGTAGGGATGACTGGGATGTAACTTAGGTGCTTGGGCCAAATCCTAAAACACAAATCCTTGGTTGGTGGATACAAAATGTTGGGCCCAGTTGATCATAGAAGTACCCAGATTTTCTCTAGTGCACTGAAACCCACCTCCCTGACAAATTATATGTATTCATGCATTGCATTGCATTGCATTGTATCACAAAAACATGTCAAATTTTACACAATACCATCGCATGACTCGAAGACTTAAGTTAAGATCGCGGTCTAATTAAAACATACGCTCAACATGTGTCACATGTAAAAGCCTTAGCATCTTAAGAACCTTAGCATCTTAAACTTTGATGGTAAAACTCCATCTAAACTTGTTTTTCTACATGCATATATTCTTCAGTATGTATAGTATCCAATTTTCACTTAAAGTCATCATTTTCACTTGCATACTTCTGGTGCCAATTTTCATTTTAAGTCATTTCATGGCATACACACATGAAAAAGAATTCCAGAGACGCTTCTCAATTTGCCGTACACCTTTGTGTAAATTAGGACAACAGATATTCCTGTCTTTTGCGCTCTTTAATTTCCACGTCGAGTTGACCCCCCTGCATGCTATATATTCTCTCTATGTTCTTTTTTCCCCAATTGTTTTCGATCATCAGTAGCTTTATCTATCTGTTTGTTTTGCTTTCTTCGATCTCATGCATGCTGTTCTTTTCTCTGATCTGTTCCTTGTTCTTTCTCTTGTAATTTGCTGATTTTGATCCCACTTTACTCGAGCACTCCTACTCGGCTACTCTCTTTTACCCTTTAAGAATATATGAACCAAGATGCTTCTCCTAGATCGATCAAAAGCCATCGTTCTCAATCCAAATGATCATATCAGTGATATCACAAGGAGAGGTTACCTTTTTCCAGTTTTCTGCACAAGAAATAGAGCAGATTTCTTTTGCATGTCAAAATAGGCCGGCGTGCCCTTATTATGGGTTGTTAAGATCTTACTTTCGTTGTTTAAGATCCTTTTCATCACCGACGTGAAAATTACATGCATCTAATCCATTGATATTCTGACCTTGTACAATCAAAAAAAGGAACTGATCGATGAAACAACCCTAATCACCAGTGACATAGCCAAAAATTTAAATTCAGTGAGGCACGACAAAAGAGAAAAAACTACAACTAATTAGATATAAATTTTATAAATTTATTACATTGATGTGTCGATGAGATTGCAATAGTGTATCGTAATGTTTATATCAGAAAATACTTTCATCATGTGTGGCACCGTTTCTAAATTTGCAGTCGTAACTGATAAATGGTAAAATCATTGATAATTAACACCAAAAGAAATCATAATACTCAATAATTTTTTTTCTTTCGTGTAAAGTACCTCAAGTATTTGAATGAAGATTTATGTATTAGATTACGATCTAATATTAAGAGTTAAAAAAACACTCACTAAATAAAATATTAGTAATCGTCGAAAATTCCCACCATGTTAGAAAACAAGAAAGACACTAATGTCTCTTCCCTTTAGTGAAAAGCTAGATGATTTGTTGATTTGAATAACCTACTATAGGGAAGGATATCTCAAACTAATTAGTGAAAAAATGATTTTATCCAAATTAATATAGATCGTTTCTTCTCAAAAAATCCGGACTAATATAGATGATATATATATATATATATATATATATATATGTTACATGTTCATCAAACTCAACAGGACACATAATAATATAATAGATTGGTGCCCCATTGTTTTTTCATGCAAAAATGATGAATAGGGCACATGCCCCATAAGCTCTGTATGATCCTTAGACAAAATTTGTTTAGAGATCGTATTCAATGCAAGCAAATCCAGTTATACTGTCTTGCCGTTACTTCATATCAAAGTAACCTCTTCAAATGTGAACCTAGCTATCAGAAAAGGAAAGATATAATTATGGTGAATGATAACTGAGTGAGTGAAACGTGTGAAGATATTTGGGATTCATTGTTGTAGTAGCCAACGATAGGACATGGGATTGCTTTGTAGGCCGGCATGATTATTAGGTTTCACAGTACACAAGTGTGAGTGGGATTAGAAAGAAACGACTTCAAAGTTTTCCAACAAGAGGGAATTTGATCGGATTCCAGAATACCAGACAAACTCCCGTAGTAATTGTCCATAATAATCATTAACAGACCCCCTAAGGTTTTGATCTTGGAAATCCATATTCCACCTTCAACCCTCTTTCTTTGAATTATGAGAGCAAGGAATCTCTCATCTCTGTTACCTTTGGAGAAAGCTCAGGCAAAAAGGAGATCATGTAATGATGGTGTCAAAACCCTAAAGCAAAGAACACAGAAACTGAGCTGGTCCAGAACTTACACAAAGCAATAAAGCTGGTAGCACATTATGAATGCATGCCATACCAAATGAAATTCATAAATCAGCTTCAAGATCATATTCTTTCCAATGTTTTTACTCCCTCAAATTTCTTTCAAGATTTTGATAATATAGGAATCATAGGATAGGCTAAAATTAAACATTGATCAGTGGAGTTTTCTTTCACATTGTTCACAAAAAGGTCATCAAGACCATCATTAAAAGCTACATGAACTATTGAAACTCCTACTAGCGATCATGCATCAGTCCAGGGAGCGAAAAAAGGCATGTGAGAGAGGGATAGGTCTGGCCTGGATTCAACTGCCGGGATCCAAGAACTGGCCGTATTATTAATACCGGAACCTGAGAAGAACTTAGTAGAAGTTGGAGGCATTCCAAAGAAACTTGGTTGGCTCAACTTGTCAGGGCTGCCTTCTCTGGAACTGTTCAAGCTTGTCACCAATGACGAGGCATTGGATAAGTGAGTAGTAGTCCCCATTGTTGGGGACTCCTCTGCCCCATGATCTGCTTGAATCACATTTTGATGATCAGGTACTTGCTGGGAGGACTGAAAGAGCTGCATCAATTTCCATTCCTCAACTTCATTGGTGTTCTTAACTGCGACAGTAATGCTTTGTTCACCATTGCTGATTTGCTTAGCAGCCTCATCACCTGGTTGGGGCAGCGCCTTATTTCGCTTGGCATTGTCTCCAGCAAGAAGGGTATTGCTTGCCATGATTCGTTCAACATCGTACCTTGTTATGTCAAAGTTGGTCACAGCATTCAGTCCTCGAAATTTTATGGCGGCAATGTCATAAGCCTCAGCAGCTTCTTCTTGTGTGCCTAAAATTGCAGATTAGAGATGACTATTTAGCATATGGAGTAAGCTCGGGAAAACTAAGCTTAGTTCTAATTCACATTGACCAATAAAGAATCGCTTTTTTCCCTGACTTCAATTTGTTGGCTACAATGCAATAGTAATAATAACATGGTTTTCTTCTTTTAAGGGCTAGTACAGAAGTGACTCACTGAATGTCCCAAGGTAAAGATCCTTATTCCCAGCAACCCTTCCAATCCGGGCTTGCCATCTTCCATGTTGATGATGCCTGCTACACAGATAATAAACAGTCAGATATTTCAGAGATTTATTGTGTTTTCCTTGAGACTTCTAAATTTTCATATGAGCAGCTTGTAAGACCTTGTCACTCCTCTGTACATGGAAGCCCCCCTTGAGAATCCACTGCTTTTCCTGTATAAGTATATTCAGGTTATAAGCTGAAGTAGAGGCATACACTAGTGGTCATTTAGTGAGGACAATATTCTATCCACCGTTAAAAAATAAAAAAACAAAAAGAATGAAAAAAAATGAACTGTGCGTGTCTGACGGTAAGGAAATGATCAAACGGTACAAATTGGACGGATTATAGATGATGACGGTGCACTGAATAATTTTCGCATTTAGTCGGCATCAACCAAAATAAATATGTGGTTCACATTTTTACCTTCTTAAGTGAGCAACATATTCTTGTCTACTCATGTTCTTCATCTCCTCGAGCTCTTTTTGATAATTTTCCAACTGCTAAATCAGCATCACAGTTGTATTTAGTAACCAAACAAGGATCATAAGGATATATATGTCTAGTTCTACTAACAGACTGAGAATGATTCAAAAGAGAACAGAATTATTACTGGGAAATTGATATGAGTAGATGGTCCCCAATACTTGAGTGCTGCTAGATCATAGGCTCTTGCAGCTTTTTGTTCCATATCATAACCTCCTAACAGATAAATCTTGGAATGATTAGTTAAAAGAACAATATTGTAGGAAAGTTCAAAAATGATTAACCAGACTGAAAATAAATGGCTTACGGTCTTACCCAGGTAAACTAAGATTCATCATTTGATTTGCATCCACAGCCAAGCAAGTAAAACCCCAATCCCCAAACATTCAGGCAAAAAATCAGTAACTTACACTACTGGGCAGGTCAAAAAGAAAAATGAGACCAAGAAAAATGCACATCTATTCAAATCAAAACATCATTGTGAATTTGAACATAGCTAGATTGCTTCACCAACCTTGTCTTCCTTTCCTGCTCTGACCTTCTTTCTTGCAACTGTTGTCCCATAAATGAGCTTCATATCTACCAGTCCATCTATGCCTGCTTATCAAAATCCATAAAACAAAATCAGAACACTGAATAAACAGAGAGAACACAGTTTAATAATGAAGAGCTTTGTACTTGAATAGTGTAAAACACAGTAAAGGACTAACCTTGTGACTCCTCTATACTGAGAGGTTCTCTGCCCAAATGTATCCAGAGACTTCCTATGAACAATTTGCTTTTGCTCCACTTTTTCAGGCCCTCTTTTCTTAGAAGAATCCATGGTGGCTACACAATCAGTAGTAGTAGTCAAAGTGGGTGAGATTTGCTGTGTTCCAGTAACACAGCTTGATTGAGAGCCAGGGCTCATTGACAAGCTCAAACACTGTAAATCCCCGTAAGGCATTGAACCAATAGACCCTGCAGGTTCAGCACCATTGTCACCCATGCACCCAATCATGTTCTGCTCCAGCACCCCATTATTATTATTAGCTGAGAAATTTCTGGAAACCCAGTTCTTCATATAAGAACTGTTGTGATTAAGTGACCCCAAACTTGAGTTTTGGACATTGTTGTAATGCTCAATCTGGGCTTGCTGCTTCTGGTGATCCTCAAACATCATCTCATGGGTTTTTAGACCATAGTAGGATGAGTAGTCTTGCTGTTGGGACTCACGATCTTGGTTAAGCAAATTTTGGCTGTTGTTGTTTGGGTCATGGTGATGATGATGGTATGGGATTTGTTGGTAAAACATGCTGTCTAAGCTTAGAGCCATAGCTTCCCTGTCATTGTTGCCATAGTGGTTATGGGTCCCCACGGTTGCACCTCCAAAGAAGTCCTCTAGTTTTGGAGTTGAACTTGAGCTACTAGTTACCATTTCTTGATATAACATGTAAAAAGAGTCAAGAACTTTACCAAAACCCACAAAGAAAATAAGACAACGTAGAAGTGGAAGTAGCTAGAAGTTTGATTTGAGCTAACCTTGAGGATGATGAGACCTGCTGAGAGCTTCCATTATGCAAAGAGAGCCATCAGACTTTATTGGCATCATAGGCAAAGCAGAGTACAAACCAGTATGATCTGCTTGATCAGCACCATAGTATATTCCATAGTTAAAGTGAGGTGGGGAGTTGAAAAAGGCATTTGGAATGGAAGGAGAAGAGGACTGAGAAATATGGGGGTGAGGGCCTGAAGGAGGAGGAGGAGGAGGAACATCCATCTTCATATTAGGGGAGAGAGAAAAATCCAACCAGTTATTGCTACTGTTGGTGTTATCATTACTCATGGATTTCATGGTCTCTCAAGGTTTAGAGTAGAAGCAGACATATTGTTGGGGTTAAGAAACTCAATCATTGGGGTACATATAAGCTAATCATAATACTCTCAAAACTTCCTTGCATTGTTTTGGTGGTACAGGTTTTTTGCTCTCTTCTCACTTCAACTTTGAAACTGGGTTTTTTGTTTGCTAGCTGCAGAAGTACTGATTGGTCCAAGTCTAACTCTCATCTAAAACAAATCCCAACTCCTGCAACTGAATCTATGCTAGCTTCTCTCTCTGAAAAGATGCATATTTAAAGAGAAGGATACAAGCTCCTTTAAACTAACAAAGAGAATGAGTTGTTCCAGGCAAGCAATGCTGGGTATCCTTCCCTCATTCTATAGGCATCTCTGATGTGAGAAAGCCTTTTCTTTTTACCTTTAAATTTTGCTTCTTTTTTTCTTTTTTGGTATTAATTATATTTTTCTTCTTCCACAGGGTTTGAGACCTCATTTTCTCAAATGTGGGTAAACACTGCAGAAATAGTAGCTCCTAGAAGAATGCAGCAGTCGCTCACAGGAACCCAGCAATTCTCAGAAGTTATTGACTCCATGGTTAAGTGGGTGAAGCATTATTAATGGTGCTGGGTTCAGGATTAAATGGCTCCTCAGGCATTTTGAATTCTCAGGTTTCACGGGCACAAGACAAACTGTCCCTCCAGTCACTTCATCACAGTTGAAGATAACAGTAGGCTGCTGCTGCCCTCTGCTGCTCTGTTTTACTTCGTTTCTGTAGCAGAACTGGACCTACTTGAACTAGTGACACTATTCTCGTAGAGACGATTGGGTAGGCTACTACAAAGATTTACAGGGTATCTTGTGTTAGATATGATGCATGTATATCCAGAAGTTGGAGTGCAATAAAAGGCTCTACGACGCCGTCTTGATCAGACTAGCTTTGACTGACTGGCCGGGTTGGTCTTCGGCTTCCCCTTCAAGTACTTTCTCTATTTCTTTTGTCTTGGAAACCTTCGCATTATTCACAAGGTCAATGCGTTTTTCTCCGTGAGCTAGCTATCCACAGATGGCCGGGGTAACTATTCTCCGTTTCAATGAATTCTTTTCTTGGAAGAAACACAATTCCGGGCCATTTTTCTATGAAATATCCCAACTGAAAAATATCATTCTAATATCATTGGATTCTGATGATCTGATTATTTCAAGACTTTTTAGCTTTTGTTATTAACAGTTGCTGAAAATTAATGAATTTCATGTCGAAAATTTCTTTAAGTTAAACTTGATAACTTTATATGCATACCCCTAATAAATCATTTGTCTACGTTCATGCATATGGTAAGGCGATCGATCAGAATTTAAGCAGTGAAAAAAAACCAATGAACTAGAAAACTTAAACTCCAATATATATACGGTGAGTCACTGTGACTTGTTACAACAGTTGTTTTGTAAATCCGAATATCCGATTGAAAGGGTTTTTGTTTTGAGTTGTGAATTCCAGGCATCCATTTTTCTTCTTTTTTGATAACTTGAATTTTGTCTTTTTAGTGACTTAAATTTTGTTTTTTTATGAATGTGTTAACTAAAAAAGAGAAAAGATGTGGTCTTCAATTTGAGGTATGAATTTCACATTCCATCATTTTTTCCTTAAAAGAAAAACCAGAAAAGCAACATCGATCCAATGTGAATGATATAGATGATACGAACACAATAAATTTGTTTGACAAAATAATAGCCGACTCAGAAAAAACACAACAGGAAGGAACAAAATGACATATATCGATATATGTATGGCACTACCAGAACAACTACTTTAGCTGACAAAATTTTTTCGTCGGCTAAATAAAAAATTTCGCCGGTTAAGAAGTCATCGGGAAAAAGCCGTCGGTCAAGACTTTAGCCGACGAAAATACTGTTCATCGTCGGCTAAATTCATTTATTTACCAACAAAAAAAAATTTCGTCACTTAAAATTTAGACTTTAGCTAACGAATTTTTGGACCTTAGACGACGAAATTTAATAAAATTTTGTCGGCTATAGTAATTTATTTTTATTTATTTAACTTTAGCCGATGAATTTTATAAAAATTCTTCGACTATAATTATTTATTTAATTTTTTTATTTAACTTTAGCCGATAAAGTTTAATAAAATTTATCGGCCATAGTTATTTATTTTATTTATTTATTTAACTGTAGATAGTTATTTTTTATTATTATTATTTTTTTATTTAACTTTAGCCGATGAATTTTATTAAAATTCGTCGACAATAGTTATTTATTTTTATTTCTTTTCTTTTTTTATTTCTTGTATTTTTATTAATTTTTTTCTTTTTTTTCGTTTTTTCACCGGTGGTGATGGAAGAGGAGAAGAAGAAGAGAATGAGGAGGCTAGCTAGGCCGGCCGAATGAGAGGAGGAGGAAGAGAATGAGGAGGAGAAGGAGAGGAGGAGGAGGGCAAGGAGATGGATCGAGTTAGGGGAGCTCGAGGAGGAGAGAAGGATGAGGACTAGTTGCTGCAGCCGGAGGAGGAGAAAAATGAAAGATATAGAAAATTTTTCAAAATTTCAGCCGAAAATTTTGAATTTTGAATTAACTTTAACCTACGAATTTTAATAAATTTCGTCGGCTATAGTTATTTATTTAACTTTAGCCGAAGAATTACCCTAATTTGGTCGACTATAGTTATTTATTGTATTTATTTAACTTTAGCCGACAAATTACCCTAATTTCGTCAGCTAAAACCTTAAACCATATATGTAGCAGCTTCAAACGAAAAAAAGTCGTGAATAAGATATGACCGGAATGGTGAAATACGTCTACGGTTGAAAAAAATCACGTAATTCCGATAAAGTTTCGGTGCCAATAGTTGTGGCCAATGCAATTTTTCATTCTTTCTCCCTAGAGGTAGCCCTATCTCCGGTGGTTATTTTTAATAAAATTTTTATACCACTGATTGCGTCTCATCGATTTGAAACTATGTTCAGTTGAAGGTCCGGAAAAAATACGTAATTTAGACGGTCAAATACCGTTTTCTTGCGTTAAGGGATTGACCGTGGATCGAGCCCTTAACGTTGTAGGATCAAGTTTAATTTTTTCCTACAGACATATTTCGACATAATGATCATATCAGACGGTCGTATTTTTGTTTCTCAACTTTGATCATCGGAATCACAACATGTCTACGAATGTTGTATAACTTGTTTACTAAGTTTTAAGTAAAGTTTTAAGTAAATGTTCCTTTTCAAAAACAAACTTTACGTAGAAACTTCAACCGCAAAAAAGTCATGCAATAAGGTATGACCGGAAGGGTGAAATACGTTTACGGTTGAAAAATTAAATAATTTCGGTAAATTCTCGGTGCCGATAGTTGCGGTCAATACAATTTAAGAGTTTGACTTACGGGATTGACCGTCCGGATGAAGCCCTTAAATTTATCAGATCAAGTTGAATTTTTTACCATAGACATATTTCAACATATTGATGATATCAGACGGTCGTATTTTTGTTTGTGAATTTTGATGACCGGAATCACAACATACCTACTATTTACCATTATTTATCCCTATGGGGAGCCCTATTATCAATGGGTAAATGTCTAAAAAATTTAGATAGGCAGTTGCGTCTCATCATGGTGACAACTTGTTGTGTTGAAGGTTCGACCAAAATACCTCATATAGATGCAGATATAGACATTTTCGTGTGTTAAGTGGTTGGAAGAAATGCATTTTGAGGCCTTAAACAAATTCGAATGACCAAAAAATCTCATATATCATGACATTAGCGATAAGTTTGACTCGTACGCCCGTTCTGCTTCCAGATTGATATCACAATTGTCAATCGGACATCAAAATATATGTAGTGCAATTTTGTAAGTAAAAGATACTTTAGCTGACGAAATACCCTAATTTCGTCGGCTAAACTTTTCAAATTTCATCGGCCTGTTTTTGGTCATTTCGTCAGCTAAAGTCTTTTTTCTGGTAGCGAGCTTTTACATTATAGGGACTAAAGTGATGCCACATTACAAGGCCAAAGGACCAAAGTGGTGTTTTTTACATGGAAAATTTTAAGAACAATACATGACAAACAGTCTATTCTCAATTTTAGTGTTTCAAGTTTTAAAACAATCAAAATAGTATATAATGTTAAAAAAACATCACATTTTTAGTGCATGTCGTCAATAACACCGTTAAATCTATGTAATTTCTCATTTTTTGAAGGACACTTTCAAGTTTTCTCCATTTTCTTTTTCCTATATTATGTTTTTTTCTTTTCTATTTATATACTTTTTTATATTGTAAACTCGGACCATATTTATTCTCAAATAAGACAATAAAAATAAACTCAAACCATATTTTCAAAGATTTTGATATTTATCCCTGGTTTCGAGTTCTGGTTTTTTTTCATGTTGTTTGTTTAAGTTTATTTACTTACTATTCGTGATATTCGTAAGTTATTGGGTTTGATTTTAATGAATTAAGAAGCTCGATCTTATTCAACTAAAACTAGGATATAGCTTTCTCGCTCTTAGTTTCCTTACCCAATTCCCACCTATATATATTAAACAAATACTTTCATATTTTATTCATACCAAATCAAATTATCGACCAATTTCCTCCTCCCTCAATCACAATATATGTGTTGTTAGGTGGGTTTGAATGGGCCAGAGACGAGAAAGAAAGACAACAATACTTTTTTATTTATCTATCCTTATTGATTATTAATTGTAATAATTCATTACTACTGAATGGGAGAGTGATGGATTTGTCCCTCAGAGTTTAACGAAAAACATATTAGATAACTGAGAATATAACGACCGGTGCGTATATATTTTGAATTGAAATTACAAATTTATATATTATTATAATTGTTTTGAAACTTGAAACTAAAATTAAGAGTAAACAATTTATCATGTATTATTCTTACAATTTTCACTTTTTACATATAAATGTCTAGCACGACTCGTCACCAAGCTCTGGAGAGACAAACACAACATGGAATTAATGATGAACATGACGCAGTACAAATCGTTTAATTTATACATCTAGGCCCTAGCATGTTCATGCATTACTTGTTCTAGCTAGTCAACATCAAGATGAAAAGTGTGAGGTACATGGGTCACTCTAATTAGATATGAACTTAATCAATTAGTTTTTAGCTTAATGGTCGATTAATCCTCTAGATTAATGGATGCATGCACTAATTAGTTAAAGAACGTTGAGGAAGAACTTTGATCAAAGTAGATATTCTTGGAATGATGATCCAAGAACCCTTTGGGAACATTCTTTTGTGAGAAATGCATTCTATATCTTGCTAATCATTTTGCAGTTCTTATAAAACTCAGAGCACAATGCGAATCCGACTTTGGTTATCTCACTTATCTGTAACTTTTTAGTCGAATTCGAAGACTACTGAATCAACATCAAAGTAGCAGTGGAATTGCTTCCTTAGTTTAAATTATTATAGTCGTAAATTGTAATGACTAGTAAATAATGATCCCCTTGGACTTAGGTATATGTATTGTTAATCATCGTAAAACATTCTTAAACTAATTGTTTACAGTTTTCAAACTTTTGATAGGTTTAAGTGTTTAAGGTTATCGACGTTGCCAATCCAAAGATCTATTGTGAAAGCCGATAATGTTTGAGCCATCATCTAAACATCACTTGTTTAGACTGGCACCAATATTCGAATTCACTCATTTAAGAGGAGAGAATTCGTGTAACTGATGTTAGTAGTTAGTCTGTTACAGTATTTTGATCTCTTCTTAGTTCGATTTTTCCAAAATTAAACTTGAACCGATCGACCTCCAAAAAGAAATTAACCAATCATTCAAATAGGATTTTCTCCCTTTTTCATCATATTATCTTGCATGGAAATTTGCATGGCCGAGTTCGTGGAGACAGATTGTCAAGAGGCCATGATTTGGTTTCAAAAGAGATTGGTGAGTTTTGGGAGTGAAATATGACCGAGGACAGAAGGATATATAATTGAGGAACATAGAGAGCCTCCTTTTGATTGAAGTAATGATGAGAAAATGCATTATTTCATACCCACCATAGCCTTCGAGGCCAATGAAATTTGCTACAGTTGGTGCATGGCCAAGCAAAAGAGCATTGTGCTTCCTATGCATATTAGTTTTGCTTTCCTTTTTTTCCTCTTTAGTTCTTGCCAAATATCCTTTTGGTGGAAGCAGATGGGAAATGGTTGGTGGTGCCTCTTTTCTGTGTGCATTATATTGTGTGCTTTGAATTAGGGCAAGGAGCAATCCCCTTAATTAGCAAGTTGTGGGGTTTTCATCCATTAGATAAGTTTAGCATTTTGAGTTAGCTTAGGCAGAGCACTGATTAACATTCTTTTCCATACCTGCATACTGCAGCAATATGGTAAGGACATACCTCTCTTTGCATTACTATAAATATTGCCTTTAATTACATAGATTGATGACGTTTTAAAAATATCGAAGTATATGACGTTCTTTTCGTAACGTTTTTTAAATGTCATCGAAAGTTTTTGAGTAGTAGTGTTGATTGCTCTTATTATACGGTGACAAGAATTGTTAATATATGTCTTGAACCAGTCATCCGGGGTACCAGCTATTCGGGGATCTCGCTGCCCGGTCAGTGAGTCGGGGTCCAAAGGCGGCACGCCTTGGTTTGAGGGTTTGGGGGCAACGCCCTCGAGGCCCACGATACCTGTTATGCTGGGTTATGGTTTTCTGTTGGGCTTAGTATATAGGGTTTAGGGTTTAATATATAAACGTCCTAAACCTAATTGTATTTAGCATTCGATGTTTGTTTTTCCTTAAGATAATAAAACTGTTCTCCTCTAGCCGTGAACGTAGCTAACACATCGTTAGTGAACCACGTAAATCTGTGTTCTTTCTTACATTCGTTACAACAAGAATAAACTGCATCAATTGAAAGCCTAAAGTGGCATAATTGGATGAAGATGTACGTGAAGATTTACAACAAGAATAAACTGCATCAATTGAAAGCCTAAAGTGGCATAATTGGATGAAGATGTACGTGAAGATTATGATGGTTTATAACACGTAAGTTCGAAAGAAATGCTAGCGACTTCTTCCACAATCTTTCTCATCCTCTAACCTCTAACCAACTCCCTTAACACGCAACTCCATCGTTTAGTAATATTGGAGAGAAACTTTGACATAATGTTAGTGTTTAAGAGCATTGATCCCTAATCCCTATCCGTGAAATTCTAAGCTGAAAAAAATAGCCAACTATGAGTCTATGACAGGTTCAAGCCTTGAAAGCTATTATTACATAAAAATTTATAAGGCTCACAAGTTCTTGTTTAAGTTGAAACGAGTTGAAAAGAAAAGATCTCTCACCCAAAGCGGAGAGCAAGAAAGCACAGCAAACAAACCAGTCATGTGACCAAAACTAATTAGCTTTGGTGGTTTAGGTCCCAAAACCTTATGTGCTACATGTTTAGCAAACACACTAGCCTCAGTTGCTTTACTCCCTTGAGAAGCCGCAGCTCTCTCTGCAATTGCCTCCTTGAAATCCTTGTACAGTTTCCATTCATGATTTACCAACCTCTCAACATTAGCACTCCCAAAATTCGACCTTACTGCCCCAGGCATTACAAGCACCACATCAATCCCAAATGGTTTCAGTTCCACCCTCAAAGTGTTTGACATGGCATGAACATATGCCTTGCTTGCACAATAAGATCCTGCCCACGGGGTCGGGACTTTGCCGACTACGCTCCCGATATTTACAATGCTGCCACTGCGCCGCGACGCCATGTGTGGCACAACTTGCTGGACCAACCTCAGTTGTCCCAGCGTGTTTATGTCCCACGCCCTTCTAATAGTCTCTAACGGAAGCTCCGCTAGAGGACCGGTGCTTCCAATCCCGGCATTATTTATCACTACATCTATGCGGCCGCACTTAGATATGATGTTGTTGACGGCCGATTCCACGCTCTGATCTGAGGACACATCGAGCTCGAGTGTGTCAATGTCATAACCATCCAAAGACTTGAGGTCTATGTCTTCCAGGCGTTGGAAGATGTCACTTGCAAACACCTTGCAGTTCTGCTCAGCAAAAGCTTTGCAGTACTCGTAGCCTATTCCGCCTTTTGCACAACCTGTGACTAGAACAACCTTAGAGTCGCTCATTTTTTTTTCCGACAAACCTCAACGGAACAACTAAAGAAAACACGATGATCGGCTTGCATGTAAAGCTTATGCAGGAATGTCAGTATATAGAGGCACCGTGTTAGTTCCGCCGAGATGTTAAATTTTCTTGTTGATCATGGTTTTATTTATATATCTAGATCCAAGGATATATATGCTTGAGGGCATATGCCGTTTTTATTTATGCATGGTTGGCCGGCTATACTTGGGAGTGTTTTTTTTGGCTGAATATACTTGGGATTGTTTGGAATGGCTTTAACTGCCAAACTGTTGATGTCAAGTTTGGATTAATATCGCGTTAGATATTGGGGACACTAATTTGGATTTTGTATATGGTCAGGAGTATATATAGCTCCAATTATATAATTACATACCATGTTCACCTTTATTCATAAAACCTTGTAAACTCAAACGTCCTAATTTCTGTTGATACAAAAAAAATCACGTATTTTGCTCACATGATGTAATTCATGCAAATTATTATAATCTTAGGCTAAAATCTAGATTTTAACATGCCAAACATACATGTCATTGATGTTGACCCAAACCACATCCACGCATCTTTAGAGCTTGTACAAGTGGGTGTGGTGTGTAAGGTTGCAGAGACACATAACATTTGTCCATCAATTTAACGTCGTTAAATAGTTTCGGTCTTAGACCCGAAACTCAATCTTGACAACTTAATCAATGATGAAGTGGTGAAAATAAGAGAATCAGACCATTCACCCTTTAAATCCAAAAATATCCAAGTCCAACACCTTTTGTTTCAAAAGACTTAAACCCATCTCCATTGCATAATAAGTCCATTTTCATACCTCTCCCTTCTCGTTCTTCCTTCCTTAAGTTTTCATCCCCGCAGCACCCATATACACAATCCAAACCTCAAGCTTTGTCTTCTCTCTATTAGAGGAGCTTCAAGACCAATTAACAAACATCTTCTTCTATCTCAACCTCGAGTTCACTTCTTTAAATCATTTCTCATCAATATCTTTCTCAGATTTTCGTCTCTGCAGCTGTTCCCGCAGTGAAACTTTCACGTCTCTTTCATCTTCTGAAGTAAGCTTCTATTTCTCAAGTTTTAAGGTCATATTCACGTATTTGAAGGGAATTCCTTTGACCCAGCAAATTTAGCTTGTAAGCCACCGTAAAAACCTACCAAATTGAGTCTATAAGAGGAGGCAACAACCTAGAAAAATCTCTCAAGCACTCATACCTTCATCCGATCAAGCAACATATCTCAAATCTCCTTAAACACTCAAGCTCGCATGCCTTACCCACTTCCTAATTTCTATTCTTCCAACCACAAGTCATCCCAGCCATTTTTAACCCCTATTCTTGCAATCCCATCTTTTTTCAAAAACCAAATCTCTAGCCTAATTCAATTCTCATTCACTGCGGTGCTCTTAAGCTCTCACGTCACTTTCACGCTACAAACTAAGTAATCTAAATCTCTAGGTGAATCTTGGTATAGTCATGTTTAATTCAAAAATGACACTTACAACTTCAATTATGTCTAATTTGTTTCACTAGTATGACATGCATGGTTGGTCATATTTGTATAATTAAGATTGATCAATGAATTTTACACCCATTTATCATATTTGTTCATTTTCTCTTTAACAATTTTAGCTTTTCAAATCTTAAACTTGAACTCAAACACAGATATATCCTCGATTAATCAAGGTTGGAACTTGGAAGCATAATAATGAATCAATGAATGACCATAAGTGCTGAAAGTGATGCAATGTTAATTAGGTTATATAATCCTTCCGTTACTGTTATCACAAGAACCAACCCAAAATTATAGCACAGAAACCAAGGTCTGCACAGAAATGGCCAAGAGGATTCAATCCCCAGGGTCAAAAGAAAGGGAAGGCTCAGTATAGATATTACAGCAACAGACCGAGAATGCAACCCCAGCTGAGAGAGACCAGAGCCTCACCACTCTCTGTGCATGGGTACTAAAGGCTCTCTGCCTTCATTTCCTTTTTAGAGAGACCAAGACGATACCCTTTTTCTGTCTGCAGCTATCCTAGCGAACCCCCATTACCCTCTTTAATTGACTTTACCTTCTAATCCTCTGTCATGTCAACTTCATAACAAAATCAGATTCTGCCCACAGCTATCACTGCAACCTATGCACACAACTCATAGAAGAAACAAATTTCCTTTCCAGGGCATAGATTTTCTTCCTTCTAGCTGCTACAACACCATATAGATCTTCTTAGCTTGGCTAACTAGGCCTTAGCTAAATTTTATATTTACAGTGAGGGATAAAGCCCTGGATGTGAGCAAACTCAGCAAAGATAGCAAGTTATGGGCAACACCCTTTCTAGGGTGGTATTAAAATTCAAGCACTAGACCCTAACTTTGTCTCGAACAAGCTAGGAATGCAGGATATATACAAACAGAGAAGGGTCTGATGGAAAATGGTGTGATTTATATCTATTGGGGATTGGTTGGTGGGGGTTTATCTCTAGAGAAAATTCCAGACCTTTCACATTGCAGACAAGGTAGTCCCCTCTTTCAGCTTCATCAGTGCTACAAGGCCCGTGCGATGTTGACTAGTTAGCCTGGCATTTACTTTCGGCTATAGTGTGCCATGTCTTCGTCACAATTTCAAGGAATGAGTATGAGACCAGAGAGGTCACTGCTATAAATGCTGCATCACACGATCATGTTTATAGCACCGATTAAAATGTTTTGTTGTATGATGACATGAACTTATGTTTTTCAAAGGACCTTATGTTTCAAGAGATTATGTTTTAAGGAGCGAAATTTGCACTCGCCCCGTTTTACAACCTACCTTCTTTCCTTTTATGTTCCCTTGTTTGTTCTTGTTCTCTTTGGTCTATATATGGTAATGATGCTGGAGTTGGACCTCCATTGTTTCATGAATTGCTTTCAAGGGCGGAGCTACATTCACCCACGGCCGGAACCTTGCAAACAATTTCCAAATCTTCTATACTTGCTATGAATTCTCGTTTAAATGATGACATTTAGTGCTAATTAAATCACTCAACCCCCCTAATCAATGACTAAAACAAGTGAGGAGCAATTAAAGAGGAAAATTTAGAACTAATAATGCTTGATATATACTAATTACTAGGCATGTCAATTATGACCTGACAACTCGACTCGAAATTCGCACAAAATAAAACAGGTTGAACTCACACAATTAAAATACGGGTTAGCGGAAAGTCAATCTGCCAACACGAAATGAACCTACATAGGTCACATTCAAAGTTAAACTTCAAATTTAATTATAGATTATGTCTTTCAATTTCAGATTAAGTGTTTGTCTTTATATTAGAAATTTAGATTGTTTTGATTGCTTGGAAATTTGGATTTGATTAATAATCAAGTGATTTTTTATTTTATTAAATGAGACACAGTTGTTATGAGTCATTTTGTAGAATAAGACACGACCTATTTATTAAATGGGTTAAACAGGTTGGAAACGATAACCCGTTTAAGAAACAAGTTGGGTTTGAGTTTAGATTTTTGATACAATTGTTAAATGGGTCGAGTTTGAGTTTGTGTCTTGTGACATGTGAAATTCTTTGACCCGATACGAATCCGACCCATTGACAACCCTACTTATTACACCTAATTTATGAAAGAAATAGGTAAATGTTGCTTAATAAGATAAAAGAGTCCATTTAAGACTAATTTTTCAAGAATAGTTTGCAATTAAAAATATGAATGTGTAACTTATTTAAAAAAAATTTATAGACTTGATAATATATGTGAAACTTGTTAAATATAACATTATTATCCTATATATTCTCTATTCTACATATACATCAACTCCCTCTAAACATTCAAATTCTGACTTCGTTGATTGTTTCATGCCAACGTAGCAATGATAGCATGGCTGGAGATCGGTTCGAGGATAGCCCTTACTATTCAACAGATTACCCTTTGTCTTAGCCCGTTTTCTCTCCAGAAAACTGTAGCTAAAATTTGATAAAAAGCCCACCCCATTACTAGACACATTGGAGTGGCAGAATCAACTTACAACTGCAAATTATTTCATTAACTTCTCATATTAAAATTTGGATCCTTCATATCATACATACTAAGTTGACATATATAGTCAAATCTTCGTCTAGTAAAGGATAAATCAATGAGGTTTACATGGATGTGGCTCATCTCATGTATGTGCAGGAGTGAGATTAGCAGCTTCTGAGTTTTACATGCCAAGAGCATCTATATAGCTCTTTTTCACTAGGTTGACGGTCACCATCCAAAGCTCTTGGATCAGATACATAACGTCCGGAAGGGACAAACTTCCTTTTCTTCCAAACCCTTTGTAGGGATCTGTCCCATACATGCACTCTTCATAGTGTCCATACCCATAAGCGCCTCCACAGTCATAGCAAAAGAGACGATCGAACTCAAAAGCAAGATCGTAAATCTGAAACCATCCTCCGAACTCCAACCCCACTTGATCACGTACAGTCATACCAATTTTCCCATTGATTGTCATTATCAACTTGGGGACGAGCCTTCTGGACTTCAACCTTCGTGTTCTTCGCTTCATGAAAAGTTGTTCGCAAGACATCTTTAACAGCTTGATCTGATTCAAAAGTGATAAATCCGGAGCCTCTCGGTGTGTTGGTTTTTTCATCATACGTAATGATTGCACCAAACTTAGCAAAGTAGTTGATCAAGTCTTCTTTGAATTCTGTCGAATGGGATCCTTGACATCGAGCATGTTGATCTCCAAGGTTACTTTGGTTCCTATCTTGCCTGGGTTTTGAGGGCTTCACATTAATCTGTATAACCAAATTTTGAAATGTCACTCAGAAAAGATCATCAACTAAATCTGTATAACAGCTATAGTATTTGATTAGTGATCTAAATTAATTTGAAGTCTTGAACTTACCCTTTTGCCAAATATGAAGTGGTCTAATTCCATGACTCTTAGCCACCAATTGATCAGTGAAGGTAACGTAACCAAACGTTGTAGGTCGACCACTGATTTTCCGGTGTGACTTCCTAACCGTCTCTTTTAGTGCGAAACGGTGCAATACCACATTTTTCGACTCCCACCCCCAAAATGACATGATGCATTGACATAGCATTGCGGACCGGGTCAACGGAAGACTAGCTTATTCCTTTTTTGCTAGCTAATAATATTGGTGCATTCATGTATGAAAGATTTTGATTTTTTTATAGGTCTATCGTTCAAACTTCAATGAAATATATACAATAATAATTGATCATATGATACTAATTATAAGGATTGATTGCTCATCCTAATGAAAACAGAATTGACATGCTCATTCCAATTAATCTTATTGAGATTACCTTTTTACTCATGATCTATTATATTTGCTCATCTCTCCTCTATCACATATTTTAAATCGATATTCTCTCTCTCTGGTCTATCTCTTTTCTCTCTCGTCTCTTTCTCTCTCTCTCTCTCTCTCCTCTAGATCGGAGTCTGAACCAGCTCCAGATCAAAGCTCGACGCCGGTGACCATGTCGTTTCACTGGTTAATGTTCTCCATAGAGATCTGGACGATGGACGACGACCATGGAGATCTGAACGACGACGACCACAATAGTATCAGCTCAATCATGAAGATCTCAGCCTCTGCTTTTGGATTCTGACGCCGTCGCTTGAGTTTGTTCATCTACTAGAGTTTACTATCCCAGTAAAAGTTTACTAAGGGTAGTAACTTTATTTTTTGCATGTAAGTTGATTTTTCACTATTTTTAATGTGTATAATGGGCATTGGAGATATTGTTTTGCAAGTTTACTACCTCTGGTAAAGTTTACCACGCCTGGTACAAGTTTATTAGGGGTAGTAAACTTGTGATTTACTACCAATGTCTCGAGTTTGTTCATCTGCTCGAGTTTACTACCCCAGTAAAAGTTTACTAAGGGTAGTAAACTTTAGTTTTTTGCATCTAAGTTGATTTTTCTCTTCTGATCTCCTTTCTTTCTAACTGTCACTCACAGAGTCTTCGTCTCCACCATCTCCTACGACCTCATCCTTGCCTCCACTATCTCCGACGACCTCATCCTCGCCGGTCGCTGCAACACTGAGTCTGAAGAGCAACGTCAAATCCAGATCTGATCATGTCGTCTACATGCCAGCGTTAGGAAACGTCGATACTAGGATTAGTAGACTTGGATTTGATGAAATACTGGGGTTAGTAGACTTGGTTTTGAAGTATACTGGGGATAGTAAACTTGGTTTTGATGTATGCAGTGTGTTATTAGACTTGGTTTGGAGTATACTGAGGTCAGTAGATTTGGTTTTGTAGTATACTAGTGTTATTAGACTTAAATTTGGAGTATACTGGAGTTAGTAGACTTGAATTTGATGTAGATGTTGCCCCAGTAAACTTTCTGTAAAAGTTTATTGTCTCTAGTAGAAAAAAAATCTGGCGAAATTCCGGCTACCAGTAATTTTCCGACGTCCGGTGACTTGAGTCCGGTGGTTGGTGACCAGAGACCGGAGTCTGGCGACCGGAGATGCTCCAGCAAAATGTTCTCTCTCCTTTTTTCTCCAAGTGTATAAGGAACAAGGGTAAAATTGTCTCAAAAAATATTATTTTATTATGAATTTAATAAAGATTTGTGTATTTGAGCATTAGTAAGTACACTTGTATTGGAATAGGCATTTGACTTTTAATTCATTAGTTTGAGGTTTGACTTTTCTTATTTTGTACAAATGATCATTCTTCCTATATACAACATGTGAGTTATTTAATAAAATATTTTTTATTTATTTATTTCAAGCAAAAACACATCATATTTTCAAAATAGTCTCTTTTGGTAAGTAATCTTGGGAAAAATGGTTTTGTTATGTAGTCATATTAAAATTGCTTGTATGGTGTAAGCAATCTTTCATTTTTGGTACATAATATATATTTGATTTGGTAAGCAATAATTCCTACAGGTGATGATTTCACCTGTCTTCATATTTTCACTCATTTCCTCCACTTTTTATGCTACTGTGTAAGACTTCTATGTAGTAGAACTCCTGCATATGTTACATGATTTCATCAATTCGTGTACTCCACTACTCTGGCCTAGAAGTTGCTGGTAACACCTCAAACGTTAACTAAAGTTTCATATTACCATCCTTTGCTTCCTTAATTCTCAAAAACACAGTTGGAACAAAGATCTATCTGCATGATTCTTTTGAATATTTATCATCAAGTTTGTCCAGTCAAAAGGTGAATGATAAATTTTCAAAAGGGTCCTCAAGGAAGGGAAATCACAATAGTACACTTCTAGGATAACAATTGGTAAACTCAGTAATATATACTTCTATTATTTACTCAAAATCCTGCTACTGATATATTCCATTATGTATGAACAATTTTCTCCTTCAAGCTTGCCAATGCAGATGAATAAACATGCTGTATATACATTCTACTTATCATTAATGAAAGGTTGGGCCAGATTTCAGTATCAAACCCCTGAAAAATCTATAGATGGTACAGTTTCAAGATACAGGAAATTTGCAGCAAACATCAAATATATCATCTAATGGGGCATGATCACCTGTCCCTTCATCTTTCCAAGCATACAATAACTGCTTCCCTTTGAACACAAACATCCCTCCCTGATTTTTGATAAAAATGAGATAACGTCATTTCAGAGTAGTTCAACTTTAATTAAATCCATAACCAGGATGCATGTACATCTAATCCAACTCAAAAATACTGGAGAGATATTAAAGATCAAACCTGTTGTAACACACTATTTATATCATTTGGAGTGGCTTTAATCGTATAGTTCTTTAGAGCTTTCTGCAGGGACTCAAATCTTGAAAACACCCTTGCCTGTCATATCAGCATTTCACAAAGAGGCATCAAAACACCATAAATAGAAATAGACATTGTATCCAAAAGATATAGCAGAGAGCAGGAATACAAGATAAGAGCTTACACTAGCTGGATTGAAGAATGTTCGACCCAATCCAAAATATAAGCCCAAAACATCATATGCCTGTCATAAAAGTATCAAATTAGAGTTACAATCACCACTCACCAAAATAGATTACTAAGAGTTGGATATATCTAATGTAGCACAAATTAGTACCTTACGATCAGGATCAGCATAAAGGGAATCCATGGGAAATGGCAGCTGGATTGAGAACATCACAGGGAAACGATAAGATCTCCAGGAATCAAATAAGAAGTCCACGGTATAAGAATACAAATAGATAACTAGGAAACTGCAAAAACGACTTCGGATGTTGAAACTAATTACAAGATTTCTGTTATTCCGAGGTTACTACGTCTTTGAACCACTTTCTTTAAATAACACCAACAGCATGATTTCATATTCTGCTATGATCCAGCTTAAGTTTCTCAGAAAGGAAATGTCAGTAAGATACTTAAGTCCAACCCAGTACTTGATATGGCTCCAAGAGACTCATAGTATTTAGCACTTAAAATGATAATGACACTAGAAAACTTGTCCTGCAAACTATGTATCTTACTATTAGTAGGTGGAAATGTCTCCCTGCAGTTAGAAAGTGCACAAACAATTATCATCAACCATTATCATGTCAAATGACAGCCTAATTTGGATCTTTGAAATGAGAAGTCACCAAATGATGTTGTTTATATGTCCAAGGACTTCAATTTTTGAACATTTGAAATGTTAAAGTGAAGTGACAAATCCTTCATGTTAGTCATCAACTGAACTATTTGTTAGATAAACAAGTCATATGACATGAGAGTGACCAGCCATACATACATGATTCAACACATTGTGATGCAGGGCAAATAAGCTGAACTCTAAATTAACGGTTTAAAGTAGGAATTAAGAAAGGGATAGGTCTACTAGCATCACACCAGTAGGTTTCTAGGCATCACACCTAGGGATCTCAGGCATCACACCTAAGGTTAGGTTGCATCTCACAAACCTGGATACAAAGCAAGGCTCTCAAACTTTTATTTATTCAACTCTGCAAAAAAGACTACAAAGCCCTCTATATATAGAGAGGTTAAAACCCTAGATCAATTAGGATCAAGCAACCCTAATATTCTAGAACTTAAAAGATTCCCTAATAAAAACACAAATCCAAAATAAGAAAGAAATCATAAAATCCTGACTTAAGATATTATACTCCTATTCTGCATTACATTGTGACCAAGGGTGACCAAAAAAGTCGAAGAAATTATCATTGTTATCTTTCTAATCCACTGTGTATAGCAGACAAATGCATAGCTGCATTTACAAAGATTCAGTTTCCTGAACAGGTATGAACAACCATAAGATCAGAAACGGCTTTTCCCTTGAACAACCATAAAATAAGCAGCTATAATTTAATCTAACATGTGTTTGATGAATGTCCACTAGCATGCCTTCCTGACATGCATCCATTCACCCATATTACTGTTTAAAGCATTTCCCCTTATCATGCCATAACTGAGCTTGATACTTAACAAGCACTCTATATATATATATGCACCTAAAAGATTCTTGGATCAAATATACTTCTAAAAATGCAACTTCAGATATATTACACGAAAAGGAAAGCAAATGTACCTCTTCTGCAAGGATACGAGCTTTATCAGGAGTACCAACCCCGACCGCAATTAGTTTCACACCAGCTGAGTCAAATCTAGCTTTTGCTTCTTTTAGAGCTGAAGCAAGTTCCCAACTACAGAACACAAGAAGAAACTACTCATAATAATCTCCACAGACCCATGTAAAACCCATCCAACATTACTGGTCAAAGGAGATGCCTTACCAGCAAACACATCCAAAGTGCCTCATTAGCGCAACAACAACTATTCCCTGTAGAAATGCATCCAGAAACTATTTTAAAAGTAACCCACCACATCAATTCAAGCAAAATATACAATTTTTCATTGTTATGTCACACATTTTAGCATATTGGAGTAAAAAACATCAAAGCAAAATTCATATAATCATAGACAATAAATTGATGGTTACATGCAACTGTGTTATTTCATAAAGAATCAAAATTGCAGAGAATGAAATTAACCATAAATTTTGAAAAGAAAAAGGAAAGTAATTATAGAGTTTTACAGTGACAGACCTCGTTTTGATCCAAAAGATCGTTGAACAGTACGGAATCACCAGCAGCGGTGAAGATGCCAACTTCACCGAGGACCTCACCGATGCTGGGGCTGAAATCCAAAGCAGAGGATGTGGTAGCTCTGGAAACGACGAATCGTCTAGCGCTAACTCGTGCTGTTGATTCTGGGGTGTAGAGAGAGTGAGGATAGGATGGTGAGAGTGAGAGAGACTGGGCAGATGGACGAGAAGGAAGAGAAAGGGTAGGATAAGATTTCAGAGTCAGGGTTTGTGTGGAGATTAGGGCCATGGCTTTGAGAATCACCCCTTGGAAGAAGCTGAGATCGAGTTGGGAAGTACAAGGTGCAACCGCTTCTTTGTGTGGCGGGAACAACTTCTTGTTGCTTCCAGACCCTTTGTCGTCCCAGGAATCAGAAGCTTGTCTTCAGAGCTAAAAGTTATTGCTCATCTTTTTTTTTTCTCTAATGGAAATTGATTTCCCTAGATCAATAGCGCTTTCAACCAAAACAAAAATCAGTAGCGCTCGCAAATAGGACCTCATGTTTGATTCGGATCCCGTCCATGCAATCCGATAGGATCCTAATAAGACAAATCGGATCAGATCTTTATTATAAAAAAATACTTTCTCGTAGAAGCGAGACAAAGTTTTGGACGAGATTGGATCTTAAAAAATAATATAAAAATCTGAATAACTGTAATATTAAATTATATCTATTTTAGACTGTTAGATTTTAAGGTAAGAAAATATATAAAACACAAAACTTTAAGACATTCAGTCATAAACACATTATTTACATGTCTTAGTCGATCCTAATTCTCTCGACTATCTCTCTTCCACATCTTTTTGGTTTTCTTACCTTGACATACTTGAGTATATTATTGTAGATTTGTAATGAATGTTTGTCAAATCATTCAGCTCTAGTTTTAATTTACATTAGAATTCTATGCTTTGAAGTTTGAACATCCCCATGTAGTTTACTCCCTTTAATGTTGCTTTAAAAACTTAGAATTTTAGAAACATGTTTCATGAAAAAAATGTCTCAAATTTCAGGTTTTACGGATCCGAACAAAAATTTGAAATCAAAATTGATTTTTTCAAATCCTGGTATTTAAAATGTAGATCCGATTCAAAAAAATGAATGATTCGGATCACAAATCCTTTTTTTTAAGATTTGATCCAAACACAGCCCTACTCACAAATGGTCAATGGCTAGTATGGTTGACAATCCCTCTTATTCTAAGTAAAACATTAAAACAAGCAGATGAAAACTTCGCTCAAAAACCAACATAAACAAAGAAACTATGACATGAGTGGCGAAAATGACTGACCCACGACATTGTGCCCAAGATCCTAAGCCCAGGCCCAACAAAAGCCCAAACCTGAAGATGCAGGCAGAATCCTACCATAGCATCTGCACCGCCGACAAGATATCTAGCAACTCTTCAGTCATTGTTACTATTCAAACACTGATTATTAGCCAATGTCCAGATAACAAGCCCAACATGCAACAAGGAGCCTGCTGAAAATAACAATTAATATGCAGCGAAGACGATGGAAAGGATGCATCACCACCCATGAAAAGATGATAATATGGCTGAATGAATTTCATTGATACAAGAGGGATTACATATACTTGTACAACATATTCTAACTAGGAAACTACCTTACAGTCTATCACCGCAATAGGAAACATATATTTACATTTCTAATAGATATATTTGCATTCCTAATAAAGCTGATGTTATGTATAGTTTCCATCTACTAAACATTTTCTTTACACACCTTAAGTTGGAGAGTCCTGTACTCCCAACTTGAGAATCATAAGAACAAAAATTTTCTTTTCCAAAGCTTTGGTAAGTATGTATGCCAGCTGATGCAATGAACTAACAAATGTTGTAATGAGTAACGACAGATCCATCTTGGATTTTATCCCTGATGTAATGACAATCCATTTCAATGTATCTAGTTGGCTAATGAAAAACATGGTTTGCTGCTATATGTAGTGCTGCTCTGTTATCACAATATAAATAGGCAGGTTCTCAATGCTCCACACCTACATCTCTAGGTACCTCAACCAAGTCAACTCACAACAGGTTCCGGTCATCACACAATATTCTGCCTCTGCTGATGATAAAGATACAGTCTTTTGTCGTTTAGATTTCTAGGAGATTAGTGATGGTTAAAAGAACATACACTAGCTTAAAGTTGACCATCTATTAAGCGGACAACTTGTCCAATCTAAGATCATTATTAGAGGAAAAGAAAAGACCTTGAGCGGGTGCATTATTGAGATAACGCATAACTCCAAGGGTTACATCCATGTGAGCTTTAATTTCTTAGCTGATGCATGAAGTGACTTAAAACATGAATCGCATAGGTTATTTCCGGCCTTGATACAGTCAGATATATCAAGCTGCCTATTAGCCTACTATAGTGACTTTGATCTTTGAGCAAGCCACTATTGTCAGATAATTTCAATCCTTTTTCCATTAGTGTATCATTAGGAGTTGTGCCTAACAACCATGCATCCCCAATGATCTCCAATGCATATTTAAATTAGGAAATAAAAATCCCCAGTTGTAGAGGTAGAAACTTTAATGCTAAATATTTCAAATTACCAAAATCTTTGATATGAAAATGACTATGAAAGAAATCTTTACTCGCAACAATGATTTAAGGATCATTCCTAGTAATCAATATATCATCAATGTATATCAATAGGACAAAAAATGACTTGCCTCCTTTTCTGGTGAAAAGAAGTAATCTGCCCGAGATTGCACATAACCAGCAGAGCTACTGGCCTCTGAAAATTTGGCAACCCATTGCCGAGACGCTTGTTTCATATCTTACAATGACTTGTAGAAGCAACAAACCAAGTCTTCTTCCCCCTGTCGCCGAAGTCCTGGTGGAAGAGACATGCACTCATGCAAATTACTGTGAAGAAAGACATTGCTAACGTCTATCTGATAAAGGGACCGACCTCGTGCAGAAGCCAACGTAAGAAGGCAGCAAACTATAATGATTTTGGTTGTTAGTGAGAATGTGTCCACTTGATAATTGATTAATAACAAGGGCATGTGACCACGACAACCTATGATTAGACATGTAATTGGATACATGATATTTAACTTTGGCTTTGATATCTGGTTCATATTGTTTCTTTGGGATACTCTTGGTAACTCTATGTGATTTTCTAGATATAACACTATCTTCTCCATATAATGGATTTAAATCTAAAAATACCTGATTAGGAACATTCTGTGTGAATTCTTTGGTTGACGATGCTGAGAAAGGGAAAACATCTGACGAACTAATGGGACAACTCTTTGTCAAATCAGTGAAACCTGCTTCAGTTTGGCGCGTGGGACAAATGACTAATTCTATGGTGACATGTGTCGAAAACTGAGAAGAGGACGCTGGAGCCGGCGCGCCTTCTGCGGACGAGGATCGAGTGTCGATGCGGCTTGACTCACCAGATCGGCTCGATGGGTCGTCAAGTTGGCTCGGTACATCTTTATGTCTAGTGCTGACGTCAGCGTCGACATGCCCAGAGTCAATGTCAGCGTGCCTAGTATCGGAACTTTGTGGGCCATAATCATAGGTTGGTCTTGTATCAGAAACAGTGCTTTGTGTGTTTTGTGCTCCTAATCTCGATTCTAATGCTTCCAACTCTGCAAATTCTTCCAATTGAAATAAATATTGAGACTTTCCTTCACAACCTTTCTCCCCCTGAAGGGAAGACGCCAAAACTCCCCCTGAGTAATAAGCCTCAGACTCATGAAAAGAAACATCAAGTGACACATAAATAGTATCGGTAAGAGGATCATAACATCGATACCCTTTTTGAAACTCGGCATACCCAAGAAAAATACACCGTATGGCTCGGGGATCAAGTTTGCTGCGTTGAGCCTTGGGAATATGAACATAAACGACACACCCAAATACACGAGGCTCTAAGTTCGGCAATGATGGAACAGAAAGAAGATCTTGAAGTTGTTGTAGAGGACTTTGAAAATCAATTACCCGAGACGGGGTACGATTAATTAGATATGTAGCAGACTTCAAAGCTTCTCCCCAATATTCAAAAAGGTACATTAATTCCAAATAAAGATGCCCGAACAACTTCGAGCAACTGTCGATTCTTTTGTTCTGCTACTCTATTCTGTTGAGGGGCATATGGGTTTGAAGTTTGGTGTCGAATACCATGAGCTTGCATAAATTCTTACATAGGACCATTAACATACTCTCCACCATTGTCAGATTGAAAAACACGAATAGGCTGTTGATACTATATAGACACCATCTTGTGAAATTCTTTGAATCTGACACATACCTCACTCTTGTTCATCAAGAGAGACACCCAAGTCATTCGAGTACAATCATCAATAAAAGTCACATAATATCGGGCTTCAGAATACGTAGGGATCTTGGCAGGACCCCAAACATCAGAATGAATTTTCATGAATGGAATTGGACTTTTATTAAGAATAGGTGAATACGAAATTCGGTGACTTTTGGCCAGTTCACATACATCACAATGAAATTTTGAATCACTAATAGCCGAAAACAAATAAGGTTTTAATTTTTTTAGATAACTAAAAGATAGGTGGTCAAAACGCCGATGAAATAACCAAATTTTCGCCTTAACATTCTCTACTCCATTAACCTGGTTAGCTTGTCCCACAAATTGTTGCTCCCCTTGCTCTGTCAGATCCATGAAGTAAAGTTTTCTCTTTCTAGCACCATAACAAAGAATTCGCCGAGTTAGAATGTCTTGAATCACACAAAACGAGGGATAACAAGTCACAATACATGATGATGCCTAAATGATTTGGCCAACCGACAGAAGATTATATGCTAATGAAGGGGCAGCGAAGACAGAATCAAGGGTTAATGTGTTTGATAAAATAATAGGGCCTTCTCCGGTGACCGGAGTTGGATTACCATCAGCAATAGAAACAACAGGCTGAGTAGAAGGTTTCAGTTTGGCTATGAGGCTAGGATTATTAGTCATGCGGTAAGAAGCCCCAGAATCAATGATCCAGGAACTATTCATAGTAACGTTACCTTTCATACTTGATTGTGCGACATTAGCGGAGGCACTTGGGATTGTTGTTCCTCTGTGGTAGCTATAACAACTTCTACTTGATTCTTTCGATGTTTTTTGGTGAAGTCTCACCAATCGGATAACCAATGACTTCAAAACACAGTTGCTTGCTATGACCGAATTCTCCACAAATAGGACACTTGACATTGGCATAGAAATTTTGTTTTGTCGGAAAGTGACGTGGTGAAACACTTGAGAAGCCTGGAGGAGGTCCATGTTTGCGTTGGACAGCCATAACAGAAGACTCATATGCATGTCTCATAACCTGTCCGTCAGAATGCACCCTTCGAACATAGGCATAACTTTGCTCTAAGGTGAATTTTAGGTCTTTGGGAAGAATCTCATCACGGACTTGATCATACTCTGAATCGAGCCCACTAAGAAACATATGAACTCGTATACGTGCCATGTCGGTTATTTCTTGGATAACCCCAGCCACTGTATTGTTTTGAGAGGTACTGCGTTGATCGATCTCCTGGAACATTCTCATCAACTCATTATAATAGGTAGGAAGAGGCCGACCATTCTATCTTGCTGCAAAACACTTCTTATTCAATTCAAAAATTTGAGTCTCATCAGAATCATCATAAAAGGTTTTCTCAACCGCTTCCCAAACCTCTTGGTTGTAGGTAATCTGATATATTGATTGATGAGGGATGGCTCCATGGAATCAATAAGCCAACTCTTCACCTTTTCATCTTCTGTAGTCCAAGCTTCAAATTCAGGAGAATTCTCATCTGGCGCGGCTTTGGTTCTAGTGAGATAACTAACCTTGTCTCGTGCTTTAATCCTCATCTTCATAAGAGGTGCCCATTGTAAATAGTTAGTCTCATTCAAGGCAATTGTAAATGAAAATGTCGAGTTGTCTTGTGTGGTGGTATGATAATGGTTGACGACTTGAGGCACGAGGGCAAATGGATTTTCGTCTTGCTCAGCCATTCGAAAAAGAAAAAAAACTACTAGTGGTGTGGTGTGGGCGGGTCTGCTGTGCAAATAGGTGATATGCTTCTTCTTTATTCAAAAAAGATGTCCGATGATGATTTTTGTCTGCAACTTTTTGGTGTTTGTCTTTTTTGAGGTTTTATGTTTGGATTTTGGGATTTAGGGTTTTGGTGGTGATCGTGGTGGTACGCAGCGGAATACGAAATTTAGGGGTTTTTGACTCTGATGCCAAGTAGAAAATAATGGTTTGATTATGGTTTTCAATAATATTATTATTCTCCAATGGAGGTATATATACAGATACAATCATGGATTTAATAGGAAAATAATATCTCCTACATTTATACAGAATATTTAACTTCTATCTACAAAGAAAGTATATATTTGAAAATATTCTAAAATGAGGGAAACTTAAATCATGCTAGCTAGATAAATGTGCAAATGTACAAATCACAAATAATGACTCATAAGTGAACTAGAGTAGATTTCATTTTTAGTTTTGGAAATGATTTGATTCGGAAATAGCAAATGATTAATCTGAGTGTCATGGGTGAGTAATTTCTATATTTTGGAAGCACATGAAACAACTGGTTGAAAAAGCTTACGAGATGAAGTCGATAAAAAGCTAGGATGGAAGAGGGAAGGTGAGAAAGGGGACGAGTTTGAGTTTGGGATTGAAGGATAGGATTTTGAGGAGGTCACGTGGCAAACCCTCCGTGGCGTGTTTGTCCCAACGTAACGTCTTAAACCGCTAGCGGACTATTTCTATGGAATACCCCAAAATACCCTTGATCGGAAGCGCTGCGGCAAGAGCAAGAGGAAGCTTGACGTCATCCGTGGGTTCCAAAAATTATTTGGAAGTGACATGAATGCCCTTAAAGTAAGTGTGTGACCTTGGACTTTTAACATAATTATTACATGCAGTTTTACTTATATAATGCGTACAATTGATGAGTAACTGTGCTTATGAACTAAACATGTATCGATTGACATGTCACATGTTGTAAAACATTGGTAGATATACATTCTAGTTGTCTCAATTTGGTGACATAAGTTGTTGGACAACCACAATACAAATCACATATTGTGGAGGACCAAACAATATGAGTCATATCTATATTATTTGTTTGAGATACTTATATGCACCTTAAATTAACTGTACCTACCACACAATCTTGCATAACCGTTTCAATTAATATATTTTTGTAAACATGGAAGTGTATTGTTGTCGTGATGATCTAGCATATATACAAAAACTGGACACTATTTTAGACTATAGAAAATGTAAAAGAAGTTACAATTCAGTGAGGGCAAAGAAACCTGTTTAAATTTGAGTTGGCATTCAAAATCTCAAAAGATGGACGTTTTAGTAAATTTATTCATGATGAGCATCCCCTTAACTAGCTAATAAATACAAAATCCACTGCTTCTAAATCCCAGATAGAGTTTTCTTGAATTTAGCAGATTTAGACGGATAAAAAACAAGGATTTTCTTCCTAGTTCTTCCTATAAATAGTGAGATAAAGTCAGCAATCAAGCAAGCATTGTCTATCAGAAGCAGTAATAGTAGAGCTTAGTTTATGTTTGGTACTTCCAAGTTCCAAGTCCCCATCATCTATCTTAAGCTTAAGCTCTGTCTCAGTTTCTCTCAGACCAAAAAGACCATCTCTTTCAGCCACTCTCTCTCCAATTATTTATTTTTACACCTTTAAACTATTCATCTCCCAAAACTAGTATTACAAACCCACCCAAGATGCGCTTCTTGATTCTCTCTCTCCCAAAACCAGTTCAACCTTCTTCTTTTTCTTCTTTGCTGCTAATGAACTCATCATGCTGCTTCTCAGAGACCCTGTTCTAAACTGGTGTTGTCCGAAATGGATTTTGGGGTGCTGGGTATGGACATGAATTGTCTGATGGGTCCTGAACTCGGAGCAGCAGCAACAACAGCTCATTCTCAGGTCTCAGGACCCGAGACAAAACCGGGTCATGGATCTGGGTTGTCTTTCAAGCAACAGAGATCCTGGCCTGTTGAGGATGACTGGAGGGTCTCCAAGACCATCAAACCCGACGACATGTTGTCTCCCAGGACAATGCCATTGCCTCCTCCGCAGCTCCTGATGAGATCTAGCTCTCTGGCTCCTCCAGGACAAGAGCAAATGCTGAGCTTTGCCTCCAACAAATCAGATGTCACTTTTCTGAGCAAAGATGGAGGAGCAAGCTCAGATTTTGCATTCTACCAGCGCATGTCTGCTCCCTCTTTTCCCTATGTTAGAAATGCAGGTACTGATTAATTAGTTCTCTTTTGTTTTTTTGTTTTTCTTTGAGGTTTGGGTGTGTTTTGGCCTTTTTAGGTGGTTGGTCAATGTTGATTGTGATTTAATGATATGGGTTTGGGGGATGTACATGTAAAGCGGAGATCATTAGGCCCATTTTTGGGTAATGAATTGGTTTTAGTGATGTTTTGGATGACTGGTTAGTCTTTTCAAAGAGGCATGTAGAGGTAAATTAGAGGTCTTGTCAATAAAACTTGCCCATTTTCTGCTCGTGGGTGTTTTTCTTCTTATTTGGTAAAATCTGTCTACACCAGCTCAAAGATTGATGGAACTAGATGGGGAAAATATTGGGAGTACCAGATAAGACTTGTTTTGGTCAAATTTTTGAAAACATTGATATGATGTGATTTGTTCCCAGAAATGCTTAAGCAAAGTGGTTTGTTTGTAGGTTATGGGTCTGGAAGCTTGAATGCAAACATGCATGGGCTTTATGCAGCGCCTAGGGGGCCATTTACTCCTTCACAGTGGATTGAGCTAGAGCACCAGGCCTTGATCTACAAGTACCTGAATGCAAATGCACTTGTGCCATCCAATTTGCTCATTCCTCTCAAGAAGTCCCTGTACCCTTATGGCTTGTCTGGTCCCTCCCCTAACTCATGTAAGCTATGCAAATCATATCTTGATTAGAAATGAATTGTGTTTGAAATTTGATATTAAATTTTTATAAATTTGTTGCTTTGTTTCTCTGATCATGGAATTCCCCATTAACTCTGTTATATTGTTTCTGAATCAGAAATCATGTTGTTCTTGTTTCCCCTTTTATCTAATTTGTCTGTTTCTTCAATGTTGTGGGAATTCCGGCAGTAAGTTGGGGGTCTTTCCATCTACGATATTCCGGCAGTACTGATCCTGAACCTGGGAGGTGCCGTCGAACGGATGGGAAGAAATGGCGATGCTCAAGAGATGCTGTAGCAGACCAGAAGTACTGCGAGAGGCACATTAACAGGGGCCGCCATCGTTCAAGAAAGCCTGTGGAAGGCCAGACAGGCCATGGTGCCTCTAGGAGAGCAAATTCAAAGGAAGTGGTGCCTCCGGTAATCTCATCAAAGCCAACGTCGGACAGTGTTACATTGCAGCCGCAGTTCAAAAGCTTGGAGCCTCCTCCTCCTGCTGATACTGCCGCTGCCGCTGCCAATTCTTCTGTTGATGCCTTTGCCAACAGGTGAAAATCATATGGACTAATGCTTAATCTGTTTTAGTTCTCGTTAGGCCTTTTAGGCTTTAAAATATGACTTTGATTTAAATAGTTATGCACAATACCTTTTTCCTTTACTTTTATTGTAGACCCAATTATTCCTTCTTTACATTGGTGCATGAGAGTGACTAATCTTCCTAGTTTAGATAATTGAATTTGGATTTATGGACCTTTATGATTGAAACTATATGTGATTATAATGGGTGTGCATATTTGTTATGTTGATATTTCTATTTTATTATTGTACTTTACTTTTCACCCTTGATCATTTTCTAATCAGCAGCATATTGTGTTACAGAATGCAAGATCCACAGGGACACCCTGTGATGTCTGCTTCTAGCATCAAGCCGAAATCTAATGCTTCAAGTTTTAGTGTCCCCAAACGAGATTTTCCCATGGTAGAATCATCGCAATCAGAGTTTGGACTTGTTTCTACTGATTCACTTCTCAACCCGTCACACAGGAGCTCTTACATTCCCAAAGACTTTGGTGGTTCTTTCCTTGATTTCACTGATCAGGAAACACAAGACCAAAATCTGCTTCACCAGTTCATTGATGATTGGCCAAAGGACCAGTCCAATCAATCAGTTGTTACTTGGCCTGAAGATATAAAATCAGACTGGACTCAGCTCTCAATGGCAATCCCTATGGCGGCCGACTTCACCTCATCCTCTTCCTCACCCACCCGAGACAAACTTGGACTCTCGCCGCTGAGGCTCTCTCATGAGTTTGAGCCAACGCAAAACTTGGGGGTGAGCAATGACCAATGCGAACCATCAGATCAGCAAAGAAATTGGGTACCTATCTTGTGGAGAAGTTCAATGGGGGGTCCCTTGGGAGAAGTACTAACCAACACCAGCCGTGTGAACTCCAAGAACTCATCATCGAACACATCACCTCTGAACCTATTGAATGAAGGCTGGGATGGCAGCAGCCAGTTAGAGTCTTCCCCAACCGGTGTCCTGCAAAAGTCAACATTCTGTTCACTTTCAAATAGTAGCTCAGGGAGCAGCCCAAGAGCCGATAACAAGAAGAGTCGGGATGGGGCAAGCCTATATGAAGATGTTCTCGGTTCAACTTTAGGAAGCTCCACAGTTCCATCCTTGTAAAAAAACAAAGGAGTTGAAAACTGCAAACTGTGGGAAATCAAGCAGTAACTAGGAGTGAACTATCTTTGGTCTTGTTTATTTTCTCTCTTTTTTTTGTATCTCATCTTTTCCTCTTGGTTACAAACTACAGACATGGGTTCATCCCAATTTGCATAGGGTATTGGCCAGTTTGGCTAGTGTGGATTTCTTGTTATCTAAAGTTCATTATCAATCTAAATCAATTTCTGCTGTGTTAATATCTCACTTCATCTCTGTTCCCTCATTTATATCCAACATGTTCTGGATAGACTGGCATTATACTATATTGTATTAACCTCGAAACAGATCATGGAAACTGGCACAAAATGCATTATTGAGTAGGGGAGAGTATATCTTCCTGCAGGATAGTGAAAATGTAACGTACATTCTTGTGAGGCGGATATCTGTCCAGACCCTAAACCAGTGGGGACAAAGCAGATCAATGATGAAGGTTGAAGCTTCCATTATCATACATACAGCTAGATGAAACCTTCCAAAACACATATTGATCATTGAAGCCAAATTGACCTTCTGTAAATGGGACACCCTCCCCACCATTGAAAGAACCTCTTCAACCTCCTCTAGTTGGAAGGCATCAACTTTGCAGGGAATTACATGATCATGTATATTCAGAAACTCAGAAAATAGCAAAGTTAGGTTGGAGAGTTCCCTGACTTTCAGACAAGAGGCACACTTGTGGGCTGTTACCCAACAAACAACACTTGTATTGGTGGTGAAAATTTAGGAATGGGCCCAGTGTGGGCCTACATGGGCCCCAGCATAGTCCAAAAAGTATGTGAATCGTTTAGTTTAATGTGAAGGGACCAGGGATAGGCCCAGAATGGACCACCAAGACTTTTATAGTCACGATTCACAAATATGTTAAAGCTTGGACGGCCGAGTGGGATTTGTGATTATTGGGAAGATTTGGTAGAATCACCTGATCGTTCTTTAGTGGTTTCAACGGTAATAACGTGACCTTGAAGGACCACATTTTAATAGGGCTAGTCCTACCATCTCATGATCATCAAAATTGTCTTAGTTAGGTTATAGATTGTTGTAACCAAAGGGCTTGTCGCATCCCGGAACTATTTCCGGCCTCGGAACGCGACAGTAACCGCTGTGATCCCGGACTAATGAATAACCAATACGTCATCTGACGTATTGACTACCCACAAGGTCGAAACCACAAGACTAATTTAAATAAAATGACATAAATGTGAGGAGCAAATGAATGAATAAATAAAGTTATATACAAGTGCAGAAGGTAGCATACCAGACTTAGACTACAAGATACATGAAGAAAGTCCAAGTCAGTGAATATACAACATGGGTCAACGAGCAAAATACAAGTGGATAAAAGCTCGATAGGTCAGACTGCACCAAATACGTCTACATCAACAGTCACAGAGATCGAAAAGCTGAAGTATCACGAATGATGAATAGCTCCTCTAGGGTGATCTCGAAATACAGATGCTGAACAGCACGCACTGCCAAACCCCTAGTCATCGATCTATCTTTTCTAAAGCAAGTCTACCGGGTACCTGAAAAGTAGAGGTGAGCACTCGTCCTCGCTAACCCAAAAGGGGCCGAACCCAACTAAGATAGGGTTTGAAAACAAAGGTGTAGTTCTCATAGGTAGATACTACATATAGCTTTCACCGGTGATTAAACAATTCGTAAAACATGTAACAACCAAAAACTATAATTGGTTTTTCCAGCAGATTTATATAAAATTCATTTTCCATGTGTCAATGCTAACATCAAAAACTGAGCCCTCAAGTAAAACAACAGCCTGCAGGGCTTCACGGATCTAGGCGGCCGAATTCCGGTTTTGTCTTCACAGCAAACCGGGCCCAACTACCTATGCGCCCGAAGACGCGTAGTAGCGAGAGTGTCCATTTACATCTAATGCCCAACAGATTACTCAGAACAACACACCGCACTTACGACTCACATAGCTTTGTGCGAGACGAGAGTAAGAGGAAAAAATAAAATAAACAGGGCATTGCCCCTCCGGAGGTTCACGGTCATCGACATCGTGGAAAAACATAGTCTAAACACTAGGTCTCGTCACTCTCAAACCAAACATCGAAAATCAGGACAACGATCCTTTTCGATCAGAATCATCACATGTGTGTCTAGCCTCGGTTTTCTTAAACATTTAATAAAGCGATAAAGTAAGAAAATATATATTCCGAGGCATCGACTATGCACAAACAAACATCATATAACCATTATATCGTAAAGAACTACACAAATTTAAAATAACACTAACACGGAAGTTACGGCTCACCCTAACTGTTATGACGAAGCCGAAATCCTCATGCCCCAAGTTTCAGTCCTCAAGCTCTGAGTGCAAGCGAAATCCTGAATCCATCAAAAGACAAGTCAACGACCAAACAAGTAGAAAGTAGAAACGTAACGGTCATTCTATGGTCAACCACCCACTTTCCTAGTTTGACCAGGAAAGGTCAAAAGTTGACTTTTGGATTGACAAAGTCATTTCGGGATTGACCAAGTCTACTGAGTTGGTCAAAGTTGATCAAAACTTTCTGTTTATTTTTTCCGACACTAGAGTCTAATTATTTGATGCCTCGATTCTCGAACCGGGCGAGAATCGAGATTATCACTCATTCGGTACTTACGTCTTTCCGTCGCCTATTTAATTTATAAACCTTTAAACCATTTAATTGTAGCAGTAAAAACGCAAAAATTGGTTTTCTACGGTAAAAGTCAAAGGTCAAACTTGAATAGTAAAAGTCAACAAGTGAATAGTAAAAGGTCCACATGTGAATAGTAAAGTCAACGGGTAAATAGTAAAAGCCAACCAGTCAAACTGTAAAAAGTAAAAGTCAACCGGTAAATAGAAAAAGTCAACTGGTCAAACTATAAATAGTCAACCGGTCAAACTGTAAATAGTAAAAGTCAACCGGTCACACTATAAATAGTAAAAGTCAACCAGTCAAATGGTGAATAGTAACTCAGGTAAAAGTTAAACAGTAAAAATGACAGGTTGTAATATTGAAAACTAACAGGGGTATTTTGGTTTATTCATCTCACGGTAAAACTGTAAAAAAAAATCACCACGGTAAAAACTAGTGTTTTACCCCCTGTTTACCGGTCGACTAGTTCACCGGAAAACTGACATTTTCCGGCTAAACCAGCTTCCAAGACCTGTAAAAACAGTTTCTACACCATCTCAATAACATATCAAGCTAAGAATCGAGAGAAAATAGAAGGTTTTTATACCTCAATGTCAAAATACACAAAGCTCCGACAGCCCTCCTCCAGCGAGGCGTTCCAAGCTTCCTCTCTCCTTCTCCTAGCTTCTGGACAACTCCTGCAAGCTTCCATGAAGCTCCTAACGCTCCTCCGGTCCATTTCGAGCACCCACTCAACTAGACAGTGTTTTTGAAATTTCCCCTCCTCTGTTGGGCGTCAGTGCTGGTAGTTCCGAGCGGTGGTGGGCCGAGGCGCGGTCGCAAGAGCGAGGCGAAGCTGTTGGAGGTGGCGGTGTGGCAGCACGCGCACCGGCGAGACTTGCCTGGGGCAGTCTCCGTCGAGGAGAGAGAGAGAATGAGAGAGAGGAGTTCGACCAGAAAGGAAAGAAAAGAAAAAGGAAAGGAGGAGAAAAAGGAAAGAAAAGATAAGAAAGAGAGAGAGGAGTTCGACCAGAAAGGAAAGAAAAGAAAAAGGAAAGGAGGAGAACACGATCTCCTCTGACTTTTAAAATAACAAAAACTCGAAAACGTTTTCTGTAAATCACACACTGAAAATATTTTTTCAAATCACGTCCGTAAAACAGGACAAACACGTAGAGTGTCGAAAAAATATTCCGTAAATACTCATACGCAAGTGGCGACATTCGCTCTAACATTAAAATATTAGAGTGCATTCTAGACGTACCGAAAAAAAGTCATAAATAAACCCTCGATGTGTCAAAAAATTAATAAAATAAGTCAGGATCTCACAGGGCTTGTCAGGAATTTGAAGGATTATATGTTAACAATACATTAAAGATAGATTGTGAAGCCAGTTCTCTAGTGTAGACCATTTTAAGATCAAGTCGAGTTAGCTAGAGCATCTCTAACAATTGATTTAAAACCTAAATTTAGATTCAAATCTTAGGTTACAAAAACCTATAATAATTCATATAAATTTTGCATCTTCAATCTATGAAACCAAAACCCAAATCTATTTGATAATTTTATGTCATTATTTAATCACACATGGAGTGAAACTCAATTGTTTAATCATATTATATCATTACATTAATAAAATATGATAATGACCTACACCCGCTCACCCTCATAAATTATAGGTTTTGGTCATATTTGGTTGAGTCAAAATAGAACACATTTTAGGTAAATCCTGTCTTATCTCAACTTGGCTAATGAGTTGGAGATGAGATTTAACAAATCCTATACCTATTATAGAGTTTAGACAAAGGGTTGAAGATGCTCTTATAATGAAGTAACAATGTTTATGTCGAGTTTGTCAGCATAAAGTATGGTTAGGACTTCAAAATCAAAAACCAAAAATAACCGCATTAAAACTGAATTGTAATAAAAAAACAAAGAACAAGAAAAACCGTTTGGACTAAACCTTAAACCCTAAACTTTCTTCTAATGTTGGATAAGATTTTTGCTGGGCTTTTTTTTGGGACTTTTGGCCATTTTGGTCTACGATGGTAGCTGTCTGAAGTCTGATCAAATTAGCTCCATATTGTCTGTTTCAATCCCCCCAAAACTTATCTTGACAGTGTTAATTAAGCCCAACCAGCCCTTATCGTATCATTCTGTACATATTTTCACTTTCTGATTGTCCGTTTAGGACATTCTTCAGTAATGATAAGACTGAAAATGCAAGCCCCCCATTTCTCAAGGAAATTCCCATGCCTTTTCATGTATCATAAAATGCTCACATTTTGACTGACTGACTGCTGCACTTTCCAAATTGGTGTATCCTAACACCAGTGACAACTAAGGTGATACTCCACTCAGCATTAGCAAGTATGATCCTGCTTCTTTATTTTACTGAAATTTTTTTATTTAGATAATTTAAAAAGATTAGATTAAATAAAAATAATATCTCAAAGCACATCGTAGTTTATCAAATGATTTTAAACTGTACAAACAAAAAAAATTCAAACAAAGACATCAAATTCTAATACCATCAAAACAGTACCGAACTGGAAGTTCTGCTTCAGTTTCCAGGATGTCAGAAATTCAGTATTCGATACCACATGCAATGATGCCAAAACCAGCTTAGAACTTGGTACAAGTTCTCAAATTCAGTGCAATAACAAACCCAAATTCATAAATTAAAACCCAGAAATAAAACCAAAGAATCCAAAAGAAATTAAGTAAACAAAAGTCTAAAGGGAACTGGGAATAAAAGTGCGGCTCATATTCTATGGGTGTAAAGGGGTCTGTCATGCTTATATACCCAATTGCATATATACAATCAAGCATTCAGATTTACTTTGTAATCACAGCCACACCCAAGTTCATCTTATCAATCCAGAAACACATACTTCATATCAAAATGGAAAATTTATAATTACCCAATTCAAAACAACGTAAAACTGAGGGCTCAGACACGCATAAATACAGTCATCAAGCAGCAAAGGCATTAGTCCATGTATATAAGCATGAACTCAGAATCGAGAAACGTTTCATCATCATCGCCCTCCAGTATTTACAATTTCGAAAGCAAATTATGAAAAACCCAAATCCTAATTGAAATCATGAAAAAGAATGAAAGAAAGATGATCGGCGAGAATAGAGAGAGCAAAAGAGAGGCGAATGGTTTCGAAGACCTAGTTCTGTAGAGAGAGCACGGTATTATATAGGCGGTTCAAAATGACGATACTAACCTCATCTGTAACTTCTAAGCTGGGCTTAAATTCTAATCTTTGTTTCTTGGGCCCAAACCACCACTCTTGCAGCTGACTTTGGGCTTCATTGTTTTTCAATTATCCTGTAATGTAATTCATATTTTTTTTATGAAATGATTGGAGAAAATTCTTGTATGTACGATTGTATATGTACACGACACGATTTTATTCATTCATAATAATTTATATGTTTGACCACCTATGTATTAATATTATATTCTTTAATCTCAAGCGTTCATATGTGTCGTATACATACACGATCTTGTATTGAAAATACTCTGATTGATTGGTGGAACAAGTAGAATTTTTATGTTTTAATCTTTTAACCGTTGTTGTCTGACTGATTTACTTTGCTTCATTTGCATGTGAAGCGTGAACATAATAAATATTAGAAGTGCATCCTTTGGTGTTCAAATGACTTCTCTACTATATTGCAACTTTGCAACAAGACATAAAAAAAGTGGAAAAATGATAAGCTATGTTATGAAAAGGTAGTTCACATAATAATCCATGATTAGGAACTTAAAAATCTAAAAACGATAGAAGTGTGCGAATAAAAAATGTGATTGAGTACATTGTTGTGATGTCGTCGACCTTTCTAACACAATCGATTTATGATTCGTTTCTCAAATTTAATTTATTCCTTGTAGTCAAAAACATCATCCCTCAATCAATTTGTTTCGCACAACAAACAATATTCAATTTCCTTTTGCTATCACTAGTTACTTGTAATTGACTAACAAGATTGATCATTTTTATGTCTTACATCTGGTCTAAAAACAGAAAATTCATGTTTTCTCAGCCGTCTTTCTTAAACTAAGACACAGATAATATACAATGACGATATAAAATGACCAAAATTTTGTCACAATGTCCCTCTCTTTGTCCTTTTTAGCGCCCAATTCTTAAACCTGACTCTACATTCTATAATAATTGCTGGTATTGGTAACCATCAATCCCTTAATTAGTTTCTAATTATTTTCCAATTAATGACAATGTATGGTCGTGCCTCAAAGCCTGAATTTTATCCACACGAAGAAATTTCAACTAAGAAAATCAAATCAGCAATAGTATTTATGCTTGAAAGTTAGAGAACGATCATTTTCAAGGTCCGTATCAATAAATTAAAGTGTATGAATTACTAATAAAATATTTTTTTTAAAAAGGTCCCTGAAGGGTTTGATTTCATTTAAAACTTGCATAAGTTTCAAGGTCAATACCAACTATAAAGATAGACTTCCGAAGACGAAAGTTAACTTCTTAAAGAGAAGTAAAAGGGTAAAATTTGCTGCATACTGCTTGTTCTTTCACTCGCATCCTTTATTATCCACCTTCCAAGATTTATATGTCGATTTTCCCCTGACATTTTCATGATCTGTCGGCCATACATAGATTGCAGATTGTGAAACAAAGAACGTCAAGGAAGATAGCAGATGTTCTGGTAATTTGATATGAATTTGTCTTAAATTTGGACTCTTCAACCCCCTTCCAAGTTCCGTATTTTCTAATAAGAATATTATTGATCTCTTAAGCATCTAATGAATTAGAATATGGTAAAATTCTTGAAAAGATATGACTTTAGGCACGAACAGTACAACATGTTCCAGTTATAGTTAGATTTTGTCCATTTGGTTTGGTTTGGTTTATTCAATTCCTTTTTCCCATAATGTCAATACATAGCCACACAACAGGATTGTTCAACCTCCTTCCAATTATTTCAAAACGATATGATTTATAGGCTTAACAATCTTCCGGCATTTTCCAAACTGTACTTTCAACTTTCAATTACGTTTACTCGTTATCTTTTCAGCATAATGTATTAGTTATGACAGTTAAATTTGATCGAGTCCCCTAAAGTATAACCATTTTGGTCGAGTTCTATGTATTTTTATATGAACTTTTAAGTTAAAATTTTAAAATATGTTATGTTCCGGAATATGATATATAGAGTTTTTGTGAAAGATTTGATTTATAGTCTCAATAATCCTCTTGTATGTCGTAACTATTGTTTAATATGGTCATTTTGGTAACGTTTACTCAATTTCTTTTTTCTCCAAAATGCATTAATCACAGCATTCAACTTTGAGGCTTGTCTATAGATAGCGTTCTTGATAGATTTCAATGATATTGGGCATAGATATGGTGTCACACGTAATGTCATGGAAACGTTTACGAGTCATTGTATCAAACTTGCAGCGCTATTTGTTACCCTTTCCCTTCTTTGGGGTAAAATAAAGCAGCCTGTTTGTTTTCCCAAACCGCCATGCCCATTAATTATTTATGAGCACTACATCCCCACTTCACCAACTCCAATAATGCCACCATTGAATCCGTCAAACCCATTTCATGCTTTAATTTTCGTACCACACACGCTCTTTTTGAGACTAGGATTTGTAAACCGCTTCACAATTTGCTCATTGCTTCTTGGAAATATTGAAGTTCGTTTCAAATACCGACTCATCTTTCTTCTTCCTCTTGTTCACGTTATGCTTGCTTTACCCTTTCAAGTTTCTGTGGCAGTTAGAAAGTGCAGACTACATGAAAACCTAGGGCTCATTAGCATTACACTACACTAGCTTCGATCTTCTCAAGTACAGATACAAACCATAGAAACAAACCCTGTTCGATCGTCTTCTTTCCATTTCCATTTCCATTTCGTCTTCAAGAGCCATGAGTCACAGAAGGGTTCATTCACAAGGGAACATACCCTTTGCTTGGGAGGCCAAGCCCGGAGTCTCCAAGGTGACAAACAAAGCAGACACCCCTGCAGAAACCGAGTTTCCTGCTCTTGGTTCCAAACTGTCACGACCGCCATTACCTAACGGCGTTTCTGAAGATTCCGGAGAAAAACCAGTTAAGGGAAAGGATAAGAATGACATAAAGATTCCTCTCCCTCCATGTTTGTTGAAGGTTCCGAGCAGAAGCGCCTCTGGAAAAGGATTGAAGTGGCAAGCTGCAGAAGAGGACCCTTTTCTTTTGGCTTTCAAAGTGTGCACCAAAACAACTAGTATTACTTCTCCTGCTGTGAATTCTTCTCCAGGTAATAAGTTCGTTGGTCATAAAAACAAGAGAGGCTCTGTCAGGCTAGTTGGGTCGAAATTGAAGAGCAAGTACTCTGTGTTTTCCTGCAAGAATTCATGTGAGGTTAGGGATGATAATTTTGTAAAGCTTCCTCCTCTTCCTAGAGACAGAATTCGCTTATGAAGATCGATGAAGGTTGGTGTCCATTTCCTTCTTTACAGAAACTTAGGAGTCTTTATGTCATCTTGATTAATTTGTGATGATAATGTGATGGGAAGTTTTACTTGTAAGGATGAAACATAGGTTCTGATGATCAGTTCGAACATAATGGATTGAATTGCTTCTACTTTTTCATTTGATTTGAATTTCCCATGCATCTAAATTGGCCATGATTCATTTCGTGTTAATCAGGGTTATTTCAGTTTTTGGCCTATAATAATAATCTCAATTCTCAAGAATGGTAGCTAGTAGGTTTACGATTGTATAGCTGTACGTGTTGGATTTTCCTTCCAGATAGGCAAGTTTTGATGGAGCACGAGATTTCTATTTTCGGTTCATGGGGCATGACTTGAAAAGTTAGATGCACCAAACAGAACACCTAAAGCTTCAGAGCTGCTCACCTTCGAACCTTGTTTTGAGGGACAAAAAGGGAAAACTTTGTAATAGTTGTTGAATATTAAATGAATCAATCTTACGGTTTTGATGAAAAAATGATCTCATCCCCATTCTAATCCTTACTCCACTGGAACCGTTCTTTTTCTCCTCTCCCCTCTCATTTGTTCATCTTCCACCCAGATCTGTTTCTCTCATAAATTCCATGGTTCTAAAAGGCCCCTTTTAGCACCGTCTAGTCCATGACTAGGCTCTAGGCTGCAACAAGCCGCCTCGTTTTTCTTCAAGGCTTTTGTGTCAGGCTGTGGGCAATTAGGCGGTCGCCTAGCCCGCTTAATCGCCGCTTAGCCCGCTTAGGGTTTATATCTCTCCGGCTAATTTTATTTACATTTGGTGGTGGGGCTGTTACATTGTAGGGAGCATGAGAGTATAAGAGTAAATGATGTTTTTATAATTAGAAGTCTATGTGTTTATTATTATTGTTGCTCACTTGTACATAAAGTTATGCTAAATTTTGGCTATATTCTATTTTATAAATATATCTAACAATATTTATGTTGAATAATTTATCTATATTTGACTGTTTTCGAATATTGTAGTACATAAAATATATATTTTTAATTAATAATATGAAAAAGTAAATCGTCTAATCTCCGCCTAGTCCCCACCTAGGCTTTCCAGGCGCTAGGCTATGGGTCGCCTAGCGCCTATCGCCTAGCGCCTTTTAGACCATTAATAAATTCAATTTCATCTGATCTTCTTCTTCTCTCTCTCTCTCTTGATTAAAGATTTCTTCTTCTTCTTCTTCTTCTAAAGAAACTTGGAGTGAAAATAGGCTTCTGTATTTCAATGAATAAAAATGTTTACATGACTATATATATAGTGGTTTTCAGGGTAAACCCTAGCCTAGAAGAATTCGAATAAGGAAATCCTAGTTGAACTAGGAAACTTAAGATATAATCCATTTACATTAAGGATGAGATCGGCTAACCAAGGATAAGATCAATTAGCCAACTGGAATATCTCCTCTTGTTTTATTACTTCCTCTCAAGTTGGAGTGGATATTAATGACACCTAACTTGTTAAGTAAAGTCTCAAACTGGATGGAACTCAATGGCTTCATGAAGAGGTCTGCCAGTTGCTGTTTAGTTCCAACATGAAGCAATCGAACTGTCCCTCTGTGAACTTGCTCACGAACAACATAACAATCGATTTCAATGTGCTTTGTACGTTCATAGAAAACTGGATTTGTAGCTATGTAGATGGCTGCTTGGTTATCGAAAACAACCGTGTAGGGGGTAAACAATGCACATTTAAATCCTTCAATATGTTTTAAGCTAGGTTACCTCACAACGTGTAGATGTCATGGAACGATACTCTGCTTCTACACTGGAGCGAGACACCGTGCCTTGCGTCTTGGCCTTCCATGAAACTGAGGCATTCCCAAACATGATGTAATATCCAGTAACAGAACGTCGAGTATCCTTACATCTCGCCCAGTCAGCATCGTAGAAGGCAGTAAGTTCTATCTTGCCTGTTGAAGGAAGCAAGATGCCTTGTTTAGGAGTGTATTTGACATATCGTAAGACTCAATAAGCTGCATCCATATGTGGTTGACGAGGTTGATTCATAAATTGGCTTAAAATGTGTACTGAATAGACTAAATCTGGCCGAGTAACTGTCAGGTAAATCAGTCGTCCCACTAATCTTCTATACTGTGATGGATCTGGTAACAAGTCACCTTCTACTTGTGTGAGAGAAAGGTTATTATCGACTGGGAACCGACATGACTTGGCTCCTAAATAGCATGTATCTTCAAGTATCTCAAGTGCATATTTGCGCTGACATAGTACCAAGCCCTTCTTTGATCTTGCTACCTATATGCCTAGGAAATATTTAAGTTTTCACAAGTCCCTTAGCTTAAACAGATTCGAAAGAAACAGCTTATGTCTTCAATGTCTTGAATACAATTCCCTGCCAAAATCATGTCATCCACATAAACCAAAAGTATTGTAAACTTTCTACCTCGTGCTCGTACAAATAGATAGTTTGATAAGGATTGATGGAAGCCTGCATGCTTAAGGGCAGTGGAAAGCTTGATGAACCATTGTCTTGAGGCTTGCTTCAATCCGTAGAGACTTTTGTGTAGCTTGCATACTTGATTCTCCCCCTTTCCTCCAAATCCAGGAGGAAGATGCATGTAGACTTCTTCAGTGAGATCTCCATTCAAGAAGGCGTTGTTGACATCAAGTTGGTGCAAATGACAACCATTGAGGGAAGCGAGACTGTGCAAAACACGCACTGTAGTAAGCTTGGCAACCGGTGCAAAGGTTTCACGATAATCAACTCCGGCTATCTGACTGTAGCCGTTAGCAACAAGCCGAGCTTTATATCGCTCAATAGTGCCATCAGGATGAAACTTGAGCTTGTAGACCCATTTGCAACCAATGACATGTTTTTGTGGCGGCAAAGGCATGAGAATCCATGTCTTATTGGACTCCAATGCCTTGATTTTAGCCTGCATGGCAACCCGCCACTCAGGAACTTGTACAGCCTGTGCATAGGAGCTCGGTTCTATGTTGACAGTGAGCTGAGTATTAAAGGCACAGTGAGCAGGTGATAAATGCTGGTAGGATAATACATGAGTAAGAGAATGGTCAGTACCTGACGTCGGTGTCGATGGAGGGAGGCCTATGGAAGGCAGAGTTGTCTCAACATGAAAATCCTGCAAGAAAGTTGGAGTCCTCTGGGACGTGAGGAACGTCTAGGGGCTGAGACAATAGGACTCAGAAAAGGAACAGAAGGAGAAGACTCAATAATGGGTGGAGAATTGGAAGCGACCGAGATTGGCGCAGGTGCAACACCATCATAGGTAGGGATGGCATCATTGTTTGGTGGCAGAAGCGATAATGTATGTGGTGGGGTTGAAACCCTTGATGTTCCAATGTCATCAAAAACCCTACTATGTTCAGAAACAATGTGAAACTAGGACTCTTGTGAGAGAGTCCAAGTAGAATTAGGAATGTGCACATCGGCATAGGGAAAGACAGTCTCATGGAAATTGACATCCCTAAAAACACTAACTTGCTTAGTCTCTAAGTTATAAACCCTGTACCCCTTTTGTCCAAAAGGATAACCCAAAAAGATACATTTGTGAGCCCTTGGTTCTAATTTGGGTGGTTTGCTAGGATGAGTGAAGACAAAACAAAGACAACCAAATGTTTTGAGATAAGAATAAGTTGGTTCCTTTTGAAACAATCTTTCGAACGAACTATGGCCTTTTAGGATTGGTGGTCCGATTGATTAAATAAGTTGCCGTAAGAATGGCGTTGCCCCAAAAACTTTTAGGAAGAGAAGCTTGGAAAAGTAAAGCTCGTGCCATGTTGAGAAGATGGCGGTGCTTCCTCTCAATCACACCATTTTGTTGGGGTGTGTTGACGCAACTTGTTTGATGACAAATATCATTTGACGCATAAAACTCTTTGTGGTTAAATTCGGGGCCATTGTCACTATGCACAATTTTGACACTGGCATTGTATTGTTTTTCAACAAAAAGAATGAAATCAACTAGTAATTTTTGAGCCTCTGATTTTTGGATCATCAAAAATACCCAAGTACATCTAGTATAGTCATCAACTATGGTAAGAAAATATTTGGATCCCTGTGTATGTGGGCTCATGATAACCTTCCTAAATGTCAACATGAATCATATCAAAAGGGAATTTGCTTGAAATTGAACTTAAAGGAAAGGACTTCCGAGTTTGTTTAACTAAAGGACACACATGACAACTGCTTGCATCACAAGATTTATTGAAAAGAAAAGGAGGAGGAAAATACTCGACTTGAAGGATGTCCAAGTCTTTGATGCCAAAGTGACGAGGACTGACTTGACACCATGTGGCATGTGCCTTGCTTAGGTTTGTCGAGACAATACAATCCAGTCTTCTCAGATCCCGTCCCAATCATCTTCCCTGATCGTAGGTCTTGTATAAAACAAAACTCCTTTAGAAAAATCGTGATACAAGATGAATCACGAGCAAGCTTGCTGACAGATATAAGGTTGAGATAAAACAACGGTACACACAAGACATTGTGAAGCATAAAAGTGGGAGAGAACGACACGGTTCCAATATGGCTAACCCTAGCTAGGCGACGATTTGCTTGCATTCTTCCATTATTAAAGGGAAGTGGACTGCATTTCCTTCATCGTCAAACATCAAAGTTACATGATTACTTTTGGGATTTCGTTCTAACATAGCATTCCTTTTGTTGCAGTCTGCTGCAATATGACCTCTCCATTTACAAAAGGTGCACTTTAAATGGTTGCTGCAGTTTTCAGTGGGATGTCCCTTGTTACACTTCTCGCATCTTGGCTTGATGCCTTCACTTCGCTCAGTATAGCTATAGGGCTTTCCTTTGTCTTGGTCACTGCCTTTGACAGCAAAGGCCCCTGCTTCTGGTTGCTACACGCTTTGTTTACTTCCTGTCGCTGCTTCAGTTTGCTTTTCATGACGCAAGATCATCGAATATGCCTTGTTAACAGAGGGAAGGGGTTCAACAGCCACAATCGTGTCTCTCATTTGCGCATAGGTTTTGTTTAATCCCATCAAAAATTTCATTGTTTTCTGGTTTGCAATATACTCACTCAGTTTGCTGCCTTCTTGACACTCGCATGGACTTAGGTCACAAAGAGCATTTCTTTCATCTCATAGTTCCTTGAGTTTGGTGAAAAAGGCAGTCACAGAATCAGTGCCTTGCTCACAACCATGGATTTCATTCTCTATATTGAAGAGTTGTTGGATTGCATGAATCGTTCTTGCAACTCTAGTCATATGGCTCGAGCACTCTTACAGTGTCGAATGCTGTTGGCAATTGTACCAGACATGGATGCACCAAGCCAAGTTTTGACAAGAGTGTCACATCTGTCCTATTGTTGCCGCTCATATGCTTTGTCTTCTGTGGGTCGTTGTGAGGTCCCATTGACAAGACTGATCTTATTTTTGATTTGCAAGGCTTGAATTATGCATTGACTCTATGGCATGTAGTTATCTTCTGCCAAGGGGTGTGACACGAGAATCGCGCCAGGCTGATCCGAATGGTGAAGATAGAAAATGTGATTTGAAATCTCTCATGGTTCAGGTATGAGAGTTTGGCTTCCTGAAGAGGAGTCAGCAAATTCTCTGAGTATCTTCTCTCTTAGGAGAGCTAGAGCTCTTTGCTCCTCTAGTTCCTTCTGCTTCTACTCGTCGCCGTTTGCCATGAGGTAGGATTGTTTATGGTTTTACTGAGGATTGGTTTTGCTCTGATATCGGAAAAAAACTTAGAGTGAAATAGACTTCTGTATTTCAATGAATAAAAACGTTTACACGGCTATATATATATATAAGAATCATAAATAAAATGGTGAGATGTATATATAATATTCTCTTGTTTTATTATCTTTTAACCTCATCTCACCATTTTATTTATGATTCTTATATAACCTCACATACTCTTCTATTTTCATCTTTCATCAGACTGATGTAATTTGAATTGATAGAACTAAATTGCTGGATCTTCAGGCAAATCATTCTGCAGTATAAGAAAAAGAAGAACCCAACAAACAAGCATGGCGATCAACCCAACCAGATTCGAAGGTAGAGAGATTATGTTCATCTTCTCTAATTGGGGGTTAAATTTTCTTCCTTTGTTTCTGGTCGAATCTGTGCTATATGAAATGGAAGAGATAAATCTGGTTGAACAGAATTGCTATGTATGAGAGGAGAAGATGAACAGAATTATATTTGAAGAGTTCTGAGAGAGAAGATGAACATGCGCGTTTTATAGGGAAGAAGAAGAGCAATCCAGTTGAGTAAAGATTAGAATGGGGATGAGATCATTTTTTCATCAAAACCGTAGGATTGATTCATTTAATATCCAACGGTTATTACGAAGTTGTCCTTTTTTGTCCCTCAAAACGAGGTCCGTAGGTGAGCAGCTCTCCCTAAAGCTTATAGTTTTCCACAACAGTTGATTCGATTGCCACCTAGCATACAAACCCAAAGGGAGGAAATCATAATGACAGAGCCTAACATATATAAGATCTGTTAGATCCAAAAGTAAAAAGCCCATTTATGAAAGAACAAGTGAACCGATACCTACGGTCAGGAAGGTCAAGGAATGCTCAGAAAGTCAAATGCGCTCGCGAGGAGCATATTAGCGAAACACGCTCGCGAGGGAGGATAGCTTGCTCGCAGGAGGAGACGCGCTTGCGGAAGGGGCTGTGTATCATGAAAACACGCTCGCGGGAGGAAAAGCGTTCGCGAGAGTATTAGAAGAGAGAAAACACGTGGCCACAAGAGTTGAGTTGCAAAAGGAAAAGTATTGGGCTTAGAGGATTTGGACTTTAAGAGGTTGACTTGCATTGCAAGGAGGATTCCTAAACCCTAGCGGTATGATGCCCTATATATAAAGGGGCTTGGTGATCAAGGAAAAGGACAACGACATCTATCAACAAACAGACAACAACTTCGCCACGCGAAAGTCTTCAAGCCTCTCCGGAGCAACCAGGCCTGATCCGTCAGCAACCGTAGCCTGATCCGTCAGCTGCACAAGGGACTTAATCCGTTAAGTCTGACAGGTTTCAATCCGTTGAAATCTCACTACTCCCCTGTTCAATCGTTGAGCAGTTTTACTCCCGCAACCAGTTCTGGAGAATCCGTTCACCAGTCCATATCCTGCATATCTTGATACCCGCTGCTTAGTTTTCTTGCATACTAAGTAAGATTCGGCCATCCGCAAAGGTTGGAGAAAAATCCTAGAGGGACTTTTCCCTTGTAGGTCTGAAGAGAGAACCCAGCACAGAGAAAGAAGATCGGCGTCTGTCACGATCGCTGTGAGAAGAAGTCAGAAGAGGGACGCGAGCAGCATCCAACTTCAAGGTTGTACCTGACCCAAAGGTACTGGCACGCCTAGCACAAATATACAAGCCGGTTGTTTGAAGGACTGCAAATTCTACACCAAACATCTGGCACGCCCAGTGGGACGGTTTCAAGATTCCAGGCTTCGGCGAATACCGAAAGGAATACCCTTCTTGTTTCAAACCGGAACGCGTAACCGCAAAGCCGCACAACTCGGCTCATTGTAGAAAGCTATCAACAGAACAAGCAATTACCAAGTTTGGTGCCATGTCTAAAGAAGATCAATCACAAAACCTTGCTGAGCAAGTATGAACATTGAGCTCATCATTGGAAAATTTGACAAAAGGTTTCCAAGAGGTCTGAGATCGAGCCCGACAACAGGACAGAAAGGCCGAGACACAGGATCTAAGGTACAAGGACTTAGCAACCAAGATGGACGAAAATCAGCAGGCGCTGAACAGGAGGATGAATATGTTCATGGAGGCGTTAAATGCCATGAGAACTGAACAGCTTATCCATCAACAGCCTCCAGAAGAAGAGTTGCTAAAAGAAGTAGATCACCAGGTGGACAGAAGGACTGTGCACCGAGAGGGATTCGGCCCACTTCGTGTGGGTGATGACCAGTTGGCGGTGCACAATAACCAGAACCCTGGAGGAGCTAGAGGGAGACAAAGGGTTCCAAGGCAACCACGTCGTTCGCCTACGCCCGTTCAGAGAAGACCTCAGCTGGATTGGGATGCAGTTCAGAATATGATACAGGAAGCAATAAGGGCAACCCCCATTGTTGCTGCTGTGAATACTACATATGCGCATCCATATCCAGAGTGGGTGGCTGAAAGCCCATGGCCAGAGCATTATCGTGAGATAAGGTTCACCTCATTCTCAGGAGAGGGGTCTGAAGATGCAGCCACCCACATCGCAAGGTTCACAGGTGAGTGTGGACCGTATAGCGTAGACACTGTTTTTAAGCTGCGCACATTCGGGGCTTCATTGTCAGGGTCGGCACTGACATGGTACACCAAGTTGATACCAAGGTCAGTTCCTGACTGGAATACGATGGAGACCATGTTTAGAACCACATTTGGAACTATGGAACCAGAGGTTGATTTGTCTTCTTTGACTGCTATGTATCAACAACCTATGGAATCATCAGTAGAGTTCCTTAAGAGGTTCAAAGTACAACAAGCTAAGTGCAAGACGCCAATCCCAGAGCTTGACCTGATCAAGATTGCAATCAGAGGGTTGGAGAAGAGACAGAGAGCAAAACACCATGATGGAGTGTTCTCTAGCATGGCTGACCTAATGAACAGGGTTGGCAGCTACCAATATTTCCTGAATGAGCTAGATGAAGAGGCAAATAATTCCAGGAACAATTTGGCCCTCATCCCAGGAACGCTGAAGCCTAGAATGCCTCCAGCAAGACATAGGACAGTAGGGGCGATCTATTCCCACATGGATCCTTACTACTCAGCTCCACAAGCTATGCCTTATGCGGATCCGTACATGATGGGATATGAGGAAGAAGTGGCAGCAGTGGAGTTAGTAGGGAGACAGCCGATCAAGTCCCAGGTGCTTAAGATGTCCAAGGAGCCAGTAAAGATTTCGTTCGCCGCTTTTGCCAAACCGGAGTACGAATCTTACACGTATAATGCACACAAAGCACCAGAGATTCTGGAAGACTTGACAGCGTTGGGGAAGGTTAGGAACGATTTTGGACCTCCCCCTACCCCTGAGCAGCTCAAAGGAAAGAAGTATTGCAGATTCCACAATCTTTGGAACCATAATACATCAGAATGCATCCGCCTGAAGGACGCTATCCAGACGTGGATCAACGAGGGAAAACTTGGCGCGAATGAGGAAAAGACCGCAGCTTGGGTGGACATCGATCCTTTTCCTACAATCAATATGGTTGACTTAGTGCCATGTGATGGGAAGAAGGAGAAGCCACTGCCAGTGAAGCCAAAGTTCAAGGAGTACACCTATGATGCTAGTAGGGCTCATGTTATTCTGGATAAGCTGATTGCAGCCAACAAGGTGGTCATCCCATGGGGAGTCTATCCCCCAGAGGAAGCAATAGCTGGTAAGACATACTGTAAATATCATAACCTGTGGACTCACAAGACTTCTCAGTGTGTGCAGCTCAAAGATCAAATACAACAGTGGGTCAATGAGGGTTCCATCACCTTTTGTGATCCATCAGTAGCAGATATTGTTGTAGTTGATCTGGTACGGGGCAATAGAAAGCTGACTCTTGACTTGAGTACTGGAAAAGGAGATGAGGAAGTCTCTAAGCAGAAAGAGTCAGGAGAAGTTGCATCAACAGTTGTGTTGTGTGCCAGATACAAAACTGAGTGTGGCATTGCTGAAGAGCCACGGCAGGAGAAGAGGAGTGTTGTGATTACACCCCCTGAAGCGTATCAACCATACAGTCCGAAACGGTTGGTAAGATCTGCAAGTCCTAGTCAGAGGGACTCCAACCTCTACCTTCGCTTGCGCCAGGCAAGAATGGAGGGAAAGAAACCAATGGCCAACCTACAGGATGTGGTGACCAAACCTTACATACCGCCGGCTTCCAGGAATATACTTAAGGACAACGTCTGGATAGTTAGAGAGAAAGGAAAGGTGGTAGAAGCTACTCCTACTCAGACTAGGAATGTGCAGAGGAGGTATGGCAAGATCAAGAGACTGTTGGAAGCTTTGGATAAGGGTTTGGTCAGGCTAGACCAAATCAAAGAAACTCCAGAACAGTTGAAACGAAAGCTGGAACTGTTGTCAGCCAGACCTTATTGCCCTATCAGGGATGTTAGCAATGTTCCCAAGATTGCTAACACGGAACATAGTGGACAAAAGAGAGTCTCGCGAGAAGAACATAGTGGTCAAGGGTAGGCGTTGACAATAGTCAACATGCACGTGGGTCAGTTTGGTCTCGTGTAGGTCAGAAGGTGGTGGATAAAACATCCACTTTCACCTCTAATGAGACACCTGAGGCGTCCCCAGCAAAAAGGGTTAGGATCTCAGAATGTCCTAAAAACGAAGATAAGAGGGAGATGTCGAAAACAAGGTTTGAGTGGAGACCAAAAGCAATTCAGCGTCAAGAGCAAAGGTCTCATAAAACAAGTGAGGCTGAACCTATAACTGAGGTTGAGCAGCAGAAACCTTCTCCAGAGGTTTCATTAGTAGAGCAAATGGCTGAAGCGTTTGCCTGTACAGAAGATGACTCAGAAATTGGTGCACTTCGTGTTACAGAAGAGGAGATGGAGGAAGATGAAGAAGAAACTGAGGGCATGGACACAAGTTTGCCATGCAGCATGCTTTATGTAGAGAATGAGCACGGTGAGATGGTCACAGACCAATCAGGGTCTGCCCAGGTTTACGTGACAACCGAAGCTACGATGCCAACCCCAGAGAAAGACGCCTATTGCAATATGGTGTATGTCTTACCTTCTATGTATGCATTAGACGAGCCAATTGCGTCTGAGGTTTTCCTCAACATGTCAGAGGAAGAGAATGGAGCGGAATCATCTGCTCGCGGGGAAGAGCTTGCCGCGAGTGAAGACAGGGTAGACGTGGACTCTGAGCTAAGAAAGAAATATGTTTTGTTCTCCAAGCCCACCTTCGCCATGAAGTAGCATTTACGACCATTGTACGTGTCTGCTGACATGATGGGCAAAAGGGTCAGCAAGATATTGGTGGATACAGGAGCTGCTGTAAGTGTGCTCACTGTACAGACTATGAATTACCTCCAAATCACTAAGGAAAAGATTATGGAAAGCAAGATGAAGGTGAAAAGTTTTGCTGGTAACATAGCTCAGACATTAGGAGTGGTGATATTGAAGATCAAGGTTGGTCCATCAGAGATGTATCAGACCTTCTTTGTGGCTGAATGCACAGCTCCCTATACTATGATTCTAGGTAGAGATTGGCTTCATCAGGCCGGTTGTGTTCCATCTTCTCTGCATCAAGAACTTGCTATCTGGAACCCAGAGACTGACGAATCCGAGTTATTAAAGGCTGACCCTAGACCATTCTCAGTAGCAGCTTGCTTTGTTGAGGCAAGTTATTACTATAAGGATATGAGGCATCTGAAAGTCAGTGGTGTTACAGAGAAAGGACATCCACATGGGGTGACCTCCACAGAACTTACACAATGGGGATTGGCGCAACTCCAAGCAGACGTCAGTAGACCAATCTTCATGGTTCTACCCCAAAACAATCAACGAAGCCACAACTCAGCAAGGAAGAGTTGGAAGCCTACGCTTCCCTGCACCAGAGATTGTCTATTTTTACGCAGGAGCAAGAGGCTTACCAACATGTGGCAGCAGTAGAGTGCGTTAATGATGATGTTTTGGAGTATGATGAAGAGGAAAAGATTATCCAACCAGCTCCGGCTGCCTTGGATGATACTCCACCTAAGGTTAAGGATCCAGTAGAGAAAGTCAACCTAGGGACCCCAGAGGAACCAATGGAGGTTGGGATAAGTGCGTACTTGGAGCCTGAACAAAAGCAAAGGCTCATTGAGCTGCTACACGAATACAAGGATTGCTTCGCGGAGAAGTACGAAGACATGCCTGGACTGGCACCAGAGTTGGTTTGTCATAAACTACCAATTATGGACGGTTATAGGCCAGTCAGGCAGGAACCTAGGCGAATGCATGCCGATACAGCAGCTTCAGTGAAGGAAAAGGTAGAAAAGATGCTCAAATCTGGAATCATTCGACCTGCAAAGTATGCCAAATGGTTGTCCAACATAGTGCCAGTCAGAAAGAAGAATGGTAAGATGAGGGTGTGTGTGGATTACAGAAACTTAAACACAGCCACACCCAAGGACGTGTATCCTATGCCAATGGCGGACATGTTGGTTGATGCAGTAGCGGGGCATGAGCTGTTATCATTCATGGATGGAACCGCAGGGTATCACCAGATCCCTGTGGAGGAAGAAGACAAGCACAAGACAGCTTTTAGATGTCCAGGCTTTACAGGAGCGTTTGAGTATCAAGTCATGCCTTTTGGGCTTAAGAATGCTGGCGTCACATATCAAAGGGCAATGAATCTTATCTTCCATGACATACTGGGGAAGATATTGGAGGTTCACATTAATGATGTGGTAGTCAAGTCCAAGATTAAGGCAGACCATATAGAGGATCTGAGAAAGGTCTTCATGAGGATGAGGAAACATAAACTCAGGATGAATCCAGCTAAGTGTGTGTTTGGGGTTCAGTCAGGAGATTTCCTAGGGTTTGTGGTTCATCAACGTGGCATTGAGATTCCAGCTGACAAAGTCAAGTCAGTTGTGGAAGCTCCAGCTCCATCTAACAAGAAGGAATTACAACAGTTATTGGGAAAGATTAACTTCTTGCGCAGATTTATCTCAAACTCAGCAGGAAAGATTCAACCCTTTACATCACTGTTAAAGTTGAGAGCAGATACGCAATTTCATTGGGAAGCGAGTCATCAGGAAGCGTTTGATAGGATAAAGCAGTATTTAACTTCGCCACCAGTTCTGATGCCTCCACGGCCTGGTCACCCTTTGAAACTCTACATTTCAGCATGTGAGACATCAATTGCTGCACTCTTAGCACAAGATGAACGTCAAGATGATGGTAAGGTGGTTGAGCATGCTGTATATTACCTTAGCAGGACACTGATCGATGCAGAAACCAGATATAGTGACATGGAACGGTTGTGTCTTGCGTTGTATTTTGCTGGCTGCAAGTTACGTCATTATATGTTATCTTTCACAACAGTAGTGGTGGCACAAACAGACTTGGTGAAATACATGCTGACCAGACCTATTCTCAGGGGTCGTATTGGCAAATGGGTATTAGCATTGTCCGAGTTCTCACTGCAATATACACCTTTGAAGGCGCAAACTGGGCAAGCTGTTTCAGATTTCTTGCTTCATCATCCCGTGGAACAGGACTTGCAATACAGAGAGTTAGACGTAGTGGCTATTTTGATGCAACCGTGAGAGTTATACTTTGATGGGAGTAGCACTGAAAGTTTGTCTGGCGCTGGAATATCTCTTGTGAGCCCTCTCGGGGTTCGTCACGCTTATTCTTTCCAACTGGAATGGAAATGTACCAACAATCAGGCTGAGTATGAGGCGCTAATAATTGGCTTGGAAATGTTGCTCGCAATGGGGGCAACAGTGGTAAGTGTGTTTGGAGATTCTTTATTGGTAATCAACCAGCTTAAGGGCTTATACAAGTGTACAACATTTACCTTGGTACCATTTTGGGAAAGGGCTACAGAGTTACTGGAACAATTCAGTGATGTAACCTTAGACTTCATCCCAAGGGCCCAGGGAACAGGAATTATCAAGATTAACTTCCAACCATGAGAGTTCTTACCTGTGGGCAGGTTGGAAATTGGCCATGACTTGCACAAATTCTCTAGCTTCGTGCTCAGAGGGGGTTCTGGGTGAGGTTTTCACAGCGGAGAAAAGGTGTTTAGGAGCCATTGAATTGAAAGCAGAGAAGGAGAGCAAAGCGGCGGCGGTTTGTTCCAAAGGCGTTTGAAAAGAGTTGCAGAAGGAAATGATGGTTGAGTGTCCTGAGGAGTCTGATAACGAAAGGACGTTCACTTTTTGTTTAAATCTACGCCTAGGTATAGCTCTTTTCGATTTCCGCAAACGGGCTTAATCTCAAGAGCTGGGGGGTAATATTAGATCCAAAAGTAAAAAGCCCATTTATGAAAGAACAAGTGGACCGATACCTGCGGTCAGGAAGGTCAAGGAATGCTCAGAAAGTCAAATGCGCTCGCGAGGAGCACATTAGCGAAACACGCTCGCGAGGGAAGATAGCTTGCTCGCAGGAGGAGACGCGCTTGCGGAAGGGGCTGTGTATCATGAAAACACGCTCGCGGGAGGAAAAGCGTTCGCGAGAGTATTAGAAGAGAGAAAACACGTGGCCACAAGAGTTGAGTTGCAAAAGGAAAAGTATTGGGCTTAGAGGATTTGGGCTTTAAGAGGTTGACTTGCATTGCAAGGAGGATTCCTAAACCCTAGCGGTATGATGCCCTATATATAAAGGGGCTTGGTGATCAAGGAAAAGGACAACGACATCTATCAACAAACAGACAACAACTTCGCCACGCGAAAGTCTTCAAGCCTCTCCGGAGCAACCAGGCCTGATCCGTCAGCAACCGTAGTCTGATCCGTCAGCTGCACAAGGGACTTAATCCGTTAAGTCTGACAGGTTTCAATCCGTTGAAATCTCACTACTCCCCTGTTCAATCCGTTGAGCAGTTTTACTCCCGCAACCAGTTCTGGAGAATCCGTTCACCAGTCCATATCCTGCATATCTTGATACCCGTTGCTTAGTTTTCTTGCATACTAAGTAAGATTCGGCCATTCGCAAAGGTTGGAGAAAAATCTTAGAGTGACTTTTCCCTTGTAGGTCTGAAGAGAGAACCCAGCACAGAGGAAGAAGATCGGCGTCTGTCACGATCGCTGTGAGAAGAAGTCAGAAGAGGGACGCGAGCAGCATCCAACTTCAAGGTTGTACCTGACCCAAAGGTACTAGCACGCCTAGCACAAATATACAAGCCGGTTGTTTGAAGGACTGCAAATTCTACACCAAACAACAGGCATGTGTGAGTGTGGCGTATCCATATCACCCATGCATAATTTCTTATTCTTTTATATATATTTTTCTTGATTACTTCTTTTATATTTTCATTTCTCTTAATTACATTTTTTTTCTTTGACTTTTAATAAAATTTTAGAAGTTACTCGTCTTAAACTATGAATAATTACGTCTCTGTCTATATCTCTATCTTTTTCCTTTTTTTGGTCAATATATTTTGGGTCATACTGTTAACACACACATATTTGCTATTAACACACCTCTGACCCACATTTATTTACAAACTACTCAAACAACCCTCATTTAAATTTCTTTTTTATATTAATTTCTAATAAACTGAAATTTAAAACACACTATAGACAATCATCCATCAAAAACTTATCAACTTCGATGCAAAACCCAGGCACCATTGTTCTCGATTCGTCAAAACCTTTCAATTTCGAAGCAACCATGGTAGAACAAGCAACTTGAACCATAACATGCGTTGTGAAATTCTGTTAGGTTGTTCGACAATGAAAAACAAACGAAAAGCAAAGTATGTTGAGATATCAATCCCACATTGGGAAAAATGTAACATTGCTTGTGATTTATAAGGGTTTGAGTTATTTTCTCCATTGCCAATTAGTTTTGGAATTGAACCCCAGCTACTTTATCATGGTATCAGAGCGGTTTACACGCATACATGTGTGAAGCTCAAATGCCACACGAACTCCATGTCACCCCATATTTTGTTCACATGTTAGGCTTGATGATTCACCACATGTGCGGGGGTATGTTAAAATATATATCGATCACATCGGAAAAATGAGACCGTGTTTGTGGATTTATAAGAGTTTGAGTTATTTTCTCCATTGCCAATTAGGTTTAGAGTTAAACCCCAAACTACTTTATCATGATGACGCCTAACAAATTTAAATTGGGACAAGCGTGGCCCGTGGATCACTAATATACCGATTCTGTCTCAACTTAACCACATTTAAGGTGTTGAGTTTTAACTACAAAAGAGCTCGGTACAATTAGGTATGATCCACTCACATATATGTTGTATTTTATTTATCTTTTTTCTGATATAAAATCTTTCATCTCCAACAATATAGCCGAACTTTCGACTCATCCGTCTCCTATCTAGATTCGATAATGATTTGTTCGGGGCGGATTTCCTATGGATATTGTTCATACTGATTTTTGGATTGTTAACAGATGATTCAAGGTGGGACGGAGATGAAGATTCTAACAGAGCATTCATATCGAAACCCGAGTGGGGTGAGAAGAACAAGGCCATGATCGATCAAATCCAAAAAGCAGAGCATCTTCATAGTTCATTGCAATAGCTGAGAGAGGGTCTCATCATGCCTCACTGCGTCGCCTCAACTTGCCTGATCATATCTCCCCTCCATCTCCTCTCCAGAAACTGAGTGCATGATTGATTAACAAATTGGGAAATAGTTGTGATTGATAACGGAGGCGTGGGATAACCATCACTTTCTCGTGATAAGCACCGATTAGAATATGTTGGCATGAGTCGGGAGGGTTATGTAGGGTAATAATTAATTTTTTATTAGGATTGATATAATCTTATATATATATCTTATTCTTGAAGGATGCTAATACATTGCAATAGTCATATTCTTTTGAATCTTTTCATCTTGGCATCAGAGCCAGGCCGTGACGGCTATTCTTTTTCCGTTGTAATTTTTTTCTTTTGATCGGTTCTGTTGGAAGTTGAGGTTTGTTTGATCTTGAAGTTCACATGTTTGTTCTTTAGGGTTCTCTTATTTACTTGATGGTTAGTGTCTACGTTGGAGTACTTGGGAGTACTGTTGTCTGTTTGAGGTTTATTTGGTGCATGTTTTCATTTAGGGTTCTGTTGCATCATCTTAATTGAAGGTTATTTTGGTTTGGCGTGATCGACAATTTTTTGGCCATTTTGGATTTGTTTTTAGGTTGCTGAAGTTTTATTTTGGTCGTTGGGAAGACAACCTTGACAAATTTTAGGTGCATCAAGAAAACTTTTCTTTTAATTAGTTAAGGTGCTTTTGATAATCAAAGTAATCATTTAGCGGATGTCACGAATCCGTGGCAGCTCCATTCATTCTGAAAATTTGTTTGTTTTGTTCGTTGGTTGGAATAGTTAAAAAAAGGAACAAGAAAATAATGGTAGATCTGATAGTAATCGAAGGGAAGAGTCAAGACTGTGAAGTTTTTCATAGCATGTCCTCTTACAACATTGGAGGAAAATATTTCACAAGGGGTAATGTTTCATTTACTAAGGAAAATTGAGGTAAATTTGGTATGGCTTTACATCTTGCTAACTATACTGGTGGTGACACTAGGATTATAGATTGAGAAGCTTCAGATCATATGATGTATGATAAATCGGTCTTTGTGTTTACGTCATCATCTTTTGTATATCTTATTTCAAATGCAAATGATGCATCTTTTCTAGTTTTAGGTATTGGGTATGTTCATGTTACAACTTTCACCGTTCTTCATAATGTCTTATATGTACCCTCTTTGCGTCACCATCTCTTGTTTGTGTCTCAGTTAATCTCATAAAATAATTGCTATGTCACCTTTTATCCTATGTAAGTTGTTTTCAGGATCTGTGCACTTGGGCGATAATTGGAAAAGCAGACCTGAGGGGGAGACTGTTTCACTTGGATTGCATGTACACATGACAGATACCATTACCACAAAGACCAGTTATTTTGACAATGAGTTATGTTCGGTTGATTGAAGTTGTTTGTGGCACATGCGTATGAGTCATCTATCATTTGGTGTTATAAAGAAATCCATACCTTTTCTGTTTTATGGGCTACATTGTGAAACTTGTGTCCTAGCTAAGAGTTATCGATCTAGTTATCCCTTGAGTTCTCATTCAAGTTCACGAACTTTTGAGTTAATTCATTCGAATTTATGGGAACCTTTCAAAAATTTTACCTTGCTAGGTATGAATTACTTTGTTTTGTTTATTGATGACTTCAAATGATTAACTTATGTTATTTTGCTTAAGAAGAAAGATGTTTGTACAGTTTTTCTACATTTATAGCTTTCCATAGTCTTGTTCGTACACAATATTATGCTTGTATTAAGATATTTCGGTCTGATAATGGATGAGAATTCATTAACCATTTGTTTCGTGATTATTTCTAATCTCATGAGATTATTCATCAAACCACTTTTCCTCAAACAACAGAATAGAATGGGGTCTCTTAAAGAAAAAAAGTCATTTGTTAGACATGGCTCGTGTCCTCCTTAGTGCCAATATGCCCAAGTATCTCTAGGGATGCTGTGTTGTGTGCCTCTCATCATCTTCTTTTAAAGAACGTATTATGTTTAAACTGTTATCTAGTTATGTCTCAATTTCATCTCTTAATACACTTCTTGCCCATGCTTTTGGTTGTGTAGCCTATGTCCTTCTTTATAAAAACCAAGATCTAAGTTAGATGCTAGAGCTCTCAAGTGTGTGTTTGTCGGATATGAAACTCAACAGAAATGGTGCAAGTGTTATCATCCTTCTTCCCAGCGATTTTATGTTACCATGGATGTTACTTTCAATAAGGGTACATATTATTTTTCTTGTATTGGAGTACGTTCGTTGGTTGTTACTTTCAATAAGGGTACCATGGGAGTCATATTATTACTTTCATTAGCCGTTAACCTTGATTGGCCTTTGCAAAAATTTGACGTCAATAATGTTTTCTTGCATGGTGATTTGCATGAGGAACTCTATATGGATTTGCCTCCTGAGTATGGTACTTCAACGAGGGAGCGGATGGTGTGCAAGTTGAAAAAATCTCTCTCTATGGTCTAAAACGATCACCAAGAGCGTGGTTCGAGCGTTTCTCTATGTTTATGAAGAAAATTTGATATCGACAGAGCACTCAGATCACACTTTGTTCATTAAGTATCATTGTGGTAAGATGACAACATCAATTATTTATGTTTATGATATAGTTGTGACAAGTGATGACAGTGAGAAAATTCAAAAGTTAAAAAGATCAGTTATCTTCTGAATTTGAGATGAAAGATTTGGGTAGTTTGTGTAGCAGCCCGGGAGGGGGAGCCACAGTGTCTAAGATTTTTAGCCAATAAGAAGCCAATACGTCCGAAGGACGTGCCAACAACTTAATAACCTAAAGTCGTAGGCAATTTAGTAGGTAAAATAAAATTAATTTTTAACTTGAGTGGCACCACTAGAATTTCTTAAAACATTCATCAGAGTTTTTCCAATTTCGCGGAAAGTGGACAAATTAAAGGGGTCAATTAAAAACTTTAGCGACAACAATAAAAACATATAACAAGGTTAATAAATCAGGAAGAGTGAGTACAACTTGGACCAAACATCGAGTAGAAAATGAGGCTCCACACACACAACTCTCTCTATCTATCCCATCACAGTACACAGTACCTGCAAAAAATCTGTTGTAAGGGTGAGCGTCATCCTCGCGTGCTCACATATAGGCCCACCAATGATAAGTTTGAAAACCATAAAACCATATATATACACACATATAGAGGTGAGCTCTAAATAAAACCATTTAGAAATCCTTGGCACACAAAATCATTATTTTATATCTTTCAGAAAAAAAATGCAGTATGCTAAAACAGGGGCCAGAGCGCTCAATGAATAATACAGCCTGCAGGGCTTCACGGATCTAGACGGCCGAATCTCGGGTTTGTCTATACTACAAACCGGGGCTAACTATCTATGGACCTGAAGACGAATAGTAGCGAGAGTGTCCATTTACAGCTAATGCCCAACACATCACTCATAGTACACACCGCATTTTTAATCTGACGTTAGAGTGTCACATAATAATTCGTTGAATTACTATGGACACCCAACGTGTCACATTAACCAATTTATTTTTTAAGAGTCAATACATCGATTTATGTGAATCGCTAATTTTACTTAAAACGGTCAACTTGACATTTTCAGAAATTCAGTTATCATTTTCCGATAACAATTCAACACTTAACCAATTTCGTTGAACTTCAATTCTTTACTAAACCACTTTCCAAAAATGGAAACTTTCTCAAAATGGAAATTTTCCCATATTAGTAGGTTTCCAAAAATAGAAAGTTTCCTAAAATGGAAAGATTCCAATTACGGTTAGTTTTCGTTTTTAATATGTTTCCTTATATGTAATTTTCGATTACAGCCCTTTTAACTCGGTTAAACGGAAACGACACATTTTAAAGAAAAGGAGTCGAAAACTACCTCTTCGGCGTTTCAGCCGGATTCATTACCTCGTAGGAACCGGCACCGGATTCAGGCAACTTTCCTGAATCTTCTGTTGGATTCCGATCAACTTGCCGGAATTTTGCTAGAGTTTCTTCCGTTTCTTCATCTCCAAGTTATCAACAACATGCAACGAAAACAATATCAATTTAATCTCCAACAACAACAAATTCAACAACAACAACACAGTGTCAGCAATTAACAACACAATTCTAGGGGACAATATTTACCATGTGCCTCTGCTCCCCAAATCGATCACCAACACCACCGGACCTCTCTGGACTCAACTGTCGTCATCAGAAGCTACTAGGAGTCACCGAGGAGCTCCAAAACGTAGTCACCGACAAAAGGCAGAGAAACCCAGATTTTTAGAAACTTAAATCAAAGAAACTAATCATATAGAGTTGAAGAACTCGTCGAGAGGATCAAGAAACTCACCTCAAGCAGAAGATTTGGTGGCCGGAGGCTGGAGAAACCTCTCCTGAAAGTGGAGGCCAAATCGAGCTTCGTCGTGAACCTCACTAAAAGCTTAATCTTCGAGCACATGAAGTACAAGCTTGAGGTGAGGAGTGCAATGATGCCGGTCACGCGCCTTCAGGTCGCCTGAGCGATCAGAATCCGGCCAACACAGGAGCGTCTCCTCCTTATTCGATCTCTTGCTGTGGTGGTTGTTTGGTGGATTTTTAGGCTGGGCTAGGTAGAGAAAGAGAAAAGTAAGAGAATGGGAGTGGTCCGTCATTGAGCGGTGGCCGAACGACGGAGATATTATTTAGAGACAGAGGAGCAGGAGAGAGCGAGAGGAGAGAGAGAAGCTCGGGTCAACGCCCGAAATGGGTGTTTGACTCGGGTCAAATCTCTCTCCTTTTATACTGAAAAATGAATGGCAAGGATAAGATCTAGAAAAGATCCAATGGTCCAGATTCAAAGAAGGTAAAAATATAAATAGTTAAATGGTAAAACTGTTTTACCAGAAAGGTAATTAAAAAATTACTAGAAACTTTGAAAATTCACAGAAAATAGACCGAAGCTCTGAAAAATATTCTGAAAATACCGGGAGACTCATGTCGACACGTACTATGACATCGAGTCCTTAAATGAGGGATTTGAAAAATTTAGAAAAACTCGAAAATGAACGTGGTTGTTCACTCGCGAAGTTACCGAGTACGACTTAAACCTTAGGAACTCGTCATTAACCACAGTAAGAACGTGCGGGGTCTCACAGTTTGAAGTAGTTTTTAGGAATCAAAGTTTCTCATTCTAAGAATTGTATTGCGTTGAGCCAGAGAAAATATGTTTTAGACTTGCTTGCAGAAACTGATAAGCTTGATTGTAAGCCTGCTGATACTCTAATTGAACATAATCATCGGTTGACAGAATATTTGGATCAAGTGCCTGCAAATAAGGCACGCTATCATAGGTTAGTTGGCTAACTAATTTATTTGTCTCACACCAGACTATATTTAGAATATGCAGTTAGTGTTGTGATTCAATTTATGCATAATACCAGTGAGACCCATATGAAAGTTGTATTTCATATTTTGCGATATTTGAAGTCTGCTCCAGAAAAAAGATTAATATTTTCAAAATAGTCACTCAGATGTTTCTGGGTATACAGACGCAAATTGGGCAGGTAATATTACAGATCGCATGTCTACTTCTGGCTACTTCACTCTCATAAGTAGTAATTTGGTTACTTGAAAAAGTAAGAAGCAAAAAGTGGTAGCTCGCTCTAGTGTTAAAGCAAAGTATCGTGGAATGGCTCTTGGAGTATATGAAATGTTGTGGTTGAGACACTTGTTGAGATATTTAGGATTCAAACAAAAGAAGACAATATCTTTATATTGTGATAATAAAGCTGCTGTTGAAATTGCTCGTAACCAAGCTCAACATGACAAAACAAAATATGTGGAGGTCAATAGGCATTTCATTGAGAAGTTGGATCGGCATGTTATTACAGTCGCATATGTACCTACTGAGAAGCAGCTAGCAGGCATTCCTATGAAAACAATCTTTAGTAAGACATTTTATGACTCACTAGACAAGTTTGACATTTGTGATCTGTATGCGCCAGCTTGAGGGAGAGTGTTGGCGTGAATCAATCTATATACTATTAAGGTTGCGTATTGTTAGAAATATTTAGTATAATTAGTTTTCTATTAGAATTGGTGTAATCTTGTATATGTTTCATTCTTGAAGGATATTAATACATTGCAATATTCATAAGAATGATTAGGTGATACAATAGAGAATCTCCTATCATTTCCTACCCTAAAGTACCAATGCTATATTGGTTAATGAACTCTGCGGAGATGAAGTTGAACCATAGTTTCGAAACAGAGGTCTCACTTTACTTGAAATTAATATAGAAAAGATACTTAAATGATGATAGTTTGGGTAGTTTGTAAACAAAAATGGGTTAGAGGTGTGTTTATTGCAAATAAGAGTGTTAATAGCAGGACCTTATATTTTCTCTAGCACTTCGATTGTTATTTTTTCAACTTTTCATCGATAGATCAGAACTTGACGTACTCCTAACAAGATCACACATAAATTTCTTCAATACTATTTCATTTATTAAGCCTATTTCACCAACTTCTAGCAAAATTAAGAAAAATGTAAAGGGTGATCCCATATTCTCTCCACACCTCATTTTTATATTTTTAATTGTATGTCTACTTTGTTCACCCATTTACTTTACCTAGATTACCATTTTTTCAATACTACTTTTTTTTACCTATTTACAATTTTTAAAATACATTTCTTAAATCTTATTTGTTCACCCTATATTTTCTTCTCCATTACTCCGTACTTATGAGTTTTACGAATTGATCTATGCGTTATTCATAAATACGGTATGGTTGTCAAATGGAATTTACATACAAAATCGACATATATACACAACTGAATATGATAAATTTATGTTAGATTTTACGAAGAATGTGTTCATCCAAAACAAAAGGTTAAAACTAAGTGAAATCGTTTCGTTATCATATTCTCCCAAAAACTAGGAGTTGTGGACACCGAAAACCCTAGGGTTTTGGGCATAGGCGGCGGCGATTTTTTGGCTCATCGTCTGCGGTTAGGCATCAACAGAGCGGCGGAGTCTTCGACTCAGACTACGTAAGGGGGTTCCGGCAAGATAAGAGGAAGAGCAAGCCTGGTTGTGATATCTCAGAGAAGGAGGTAAGAGGTGATTGGTGGCCTCAGATCAGTTACGGAGGAGTTTGGAGTCGTCAACGACAAGCAACTTTGATCCCTCCTCGAATTTCCAGTGAAGGTGCGTAGCAGAAGTGTCATGTAGTTTGCATCTGACTTCTGAGTGGTTGTTGGGCAGAGGTAGAAGTAAGCGGCCTTGCGGTGCTAATCTCCAATCAAAAGGTCCTCAATAAGGTATGGATGGGATGATGGTGTTAGGAAGACCATTGGATTGACCGGCAGTCAAAGGCTCTAACATAGGTCAATCTCCGGTCAGGTTCACTGGTTTCGATGAGGCTAAGGGCTAGGTCTTTGGGCCTAGGCTCTACTGGGCTGTTATCCTGGTCTTGTCTTCTCAATTGGGTTGGACCTGTATTTGGACTTCCGTAGGAGTTACACCTCCACCCTATATGGTTCCAGATTGAAGCTGTTTTACTGTTTTGTTTGAGCAAAATTCACACCAATGGGTCTTAGGCATCAAGCTTGTCATAACAGTTGCTTTGCTCTTGAATGGTATGGGTTAAGAGGTTATTTTATTTGCTTTCTAGTCGATTAATGTACATCTTTTTAGACGTAGTTTTGGGGTTGTTTTTCAATTTCTTGTACTTTGGATTCAAGTTTGGCTTGTTGACTTGAGTGGTTTTCGAACCCTCTTGTTTTAACCGTTATGATCATGATGATCAATGATCATTGAGATTGTCCTCTTTTACCTCAAAAAAAAACAAAAGGTTAAAAAAAATAAAATGTGTACATAGTAACAACTTATTGTCCATTGCTATAATTTTATATTAGTATATTTTAATTTTTTAATAAATCAACAATGTGTAGGGTGAACAAAACAGTTTGTGAGGTGGCAACAAACGCACCCCATATAAAACAGACATGGCAATATGGTGTTGTAATCTGAAATTAAAGCCTTCATGAGTTCCAATCTCGCCACAATAACGATGATGTATCGTTGCCTAACCAGGATGATAATATTATCCCAACTCAATGAACGATCAGTGAATAATCCTCTACCCGGTCATGGTAATAGAATTCTACACCAAATCCAAAATCACAAGAGGGCTTCCCCATTTGAAAATTGATTATAGTCCCGTAGAAATCAAGCAAAAGTGCTAGCCGACCCATTAACACAGTAATGACTATGATAACATAAATAAACCTCATGTGATCAATAAACTAATTCAATGTTGATCAACTGAAAGGTTTAGCTAGATTGAGAGGAAGGATGAGAAAGGAGAAGAGTACACATGTTGGTCATATGATCAAGAGGAAGATGAAGTACACTACTACAAGGAGAATGCGTTTAGTTGACGAAATAAAAAAAAACAGGCCGATAAAATTTTTCTTCGTCGGCTATAGTCCACAGACTTTAGCCGACGAAATTTTAAAAGTTTAGCAGACAAAATTATATATTTCGTCGGCTAAAGTTCCTGATATTTGCAGATCTAGACATCAACTTATTTAAAAAAACGGGAGAAAAAGTTTAGGTGTTGTCGAAATTATTAGGTGTTGTTGAAATCTGTCCAAAATTAGTTTGTGGAGCTATATATAGGTACGTATATGTGTAATTTTGTTGATTTTGAGTTTATTTAAGAGTTTATTTGACTTATATAATATTGATTTTTGAGTTTTATTTGAGTTGAATTAATAGATTTTGAGTGTGATTAAGATGATCGATTTTGATTTGATAATATATATGAAGTTGTTAATAAGTATATATATATATATATATGTTAATTAATTTAATTATAATATTGTGTTGATGCATAATATGAATTAAGTTGTTGATGATATGTTGATTATGATTTTGTGATGATCGATGTTGATATATAATATTATTATGTAATTATTAACTAGTATGTATATATATGTGTGTTAATTATTAATTTGTTATTAATTAATTGTTGTAGAATACTAAATGACTTAAGATTTTATACTACTTCGATGCTGCCCCACAGTCATCGTCTTCCTACCACTCATCATAAGGTCTGATGTATCCTGAAAGATCTTGGGCTTTCCTACATCAAGATCCATGCATGCAGATATGATCTTGGTCTGATGTATCCACTCAATCGGATACCGTGTGAGGAAGTTATGGCCAACGGAAGTTGGTTTCTCTTTTTAGAATGTATATAAATAAAAAGGGTGGATTTCCAAAAATAGAAATATTCCATTTTCTTCTCCCATTCCACGCGCGAGCGCGTTGCTTCACTATCCGATAATTTGAATCGGGATCTCTTCCTCTCCTCCGTACGAGCCTCCTTGTGGTGTTGGCGTGGTCCAGTTCGGTCTGGAACAGCGCCTCTAAGCTTGCACAGTACGACGTCGAGACCCTGTTCTCAACCTGACTGGTTCTCCGGCGTGGGGCGACGGCCAGGCACAAAACCAGTCCAGAAAGGATGCCCAAGACATTCTGGGCCGACCTCCGGTGGTGTTGAAGCTCAATACGGCAGCATGAGCGGCTGAGGTGGAGGCACCCCTTTCGGGGTAGTTTTGGGCCACTTCTCGGCCGAGTTGATCAAAACCCCAGATATTAAAATTTTTCCTCTTGTTGTGATCTACAACTTTCATGTTTTGAGTTTGTTAAAATTTGGTGTTTTGGATGGAGGCGCGTGATGCCCACGCACCTCCGGCTGTGGCTGCGCGTGTAGGCGCGTCCGGAAGTTCTAGGAGTTCTGATTGCTTCTATAGGCCTTCTAGGGTTGTTGTGGTTGCATGTAGGTGGTTTTTGGGTGAAGTTGACCGGTTTAAGGGTGGCGGCGCTTCTGATATTCTCAAGGGCAGTGAGTTGTCCGAGGATCATGTACTCGCCGATACGAGCGCGTGGATATATAATTTGTCGGTTTCGGTTATCGTTTAGTGTGACGTTCAGTCGAATCGAGTCATTATTATTTTCGTGTGGTAACTAAGGTCGATTACATAATTGTAGGTGTTTATTGATCGACCAAGTGTTGAGGATTTACCCTGTGGCGATAGTTGACGCAGCGAGATTTCGAGGTGAGTAATCTTTCACTGAGGATGCAATCTCAGAAATACCCCTGGCGGCTTTGTCTATTTACAAGGCTGCCACTGAGTTGGAAATTCCATGAATACCCCTGACTGTTCTATTTGATTACAAGGATGCCATTGAGGCTGAAATTCTAGAAATGCTCTTGGCAGATTTGTATATTTACCAAGCTGCCATTGAGGGTGAATTAACTATACTTTCCTTGATAGTTTAAGATAATTACAACGGTACCCTTCAGTTGACAATATTACCCTTAGAGGATTTGTTATTTACGTGGATACTTTTATGTTATATTTTTATGTATGAATGTTATTTATAATTGTGGTGGAATGTTCGGGATAATCCCGATAGATAGTTGGGCGATGAACACCTCAACAGAGAGGTTAAGCTCCGGAATGACCTTAGTCGTACGCCATCCATGATAGGTTTTCTACAGATAAATAGAAAACGGGATTTGCCAGTTAGAGCGTTATTTAAAATAAGAGCTACGTGTGGCTTGATACCTGAGGACAGGGTACATAGGCAGTCTGACCGGGATTCGGGTGCGGTCACAAATATTATTAGAACCCTAGGTCCTCTAAATGTTTGGTTTTAGATCTAAATGCGTAAATCGAGATAACCTCTGGCTGTGAGGTCTATTCCGGTATCGTTTGGACTACTTGATTTTGGTTTGGAAAGAGGGTTATCATTTCTCAAAGGGGATTTCGAGTAAATCTCTTTTAGGATCGGTCCCGCACGTCCTAACTTAGGTTTAAAAAAGTAAACTTGGGTCGGGACGTGACACAAGATGTGCTCTATGAGGACATTTGTGATATTTCTTTTGTAACTCGGGGCTTAGGTCACATGTCTCCCCCGATGCATGCTTTCAATCCAATAAATGAAAACGAGTGTGGCTCTGAGCCTCGTTAGGCTTTTTCCATACCCCATTTGTTTTCAAAAAACCTAATTAAACTGGTGCATTGCTCTTGGTTTTCTTGAACAATTTGTCTTTCAAAATCATGAGATCGAAGTGTGTTGCCTTGAGAAAGATTTCATTGGATACCTTGTTTGTGAAAGAGTACGCAAGAAAAAGTTACTGGCATTAGTCAATTCTTAAGCGGTAACTAGTTACCTCATAAGCTATATACCACAAAGAGAGTAAATAATTTGAATATAAAGATTACACTAACTTAGCTTATAAACTATATTTTGACCAATTAATAAGATGCTTACAAAGCCATCGTTCTCAATCATGTAGAACAAGCAAGGCGCATCCTATCTCCATCAGTAGATGCTCCTATAGACAATCTCAAAGCTCATTTTATAATTTCGACAGTTTCAAGCTAGGTGTCATAAAGTGGAAATAGTTTACCAAAGTAAGGTAGAAATTAATTATATTATTGTTTCCTAATCTCATTCTTTCTAGCTATATGAAATTCTTTAGCAAGTACGATTAGGTTACGTAACTTGATTTTGATTGAAAATAGTGATACTGATCGAGCTCTTGCACAATATATACAAGGACTGACTTTATTTATATGATGAGAGATCGATATGAATATGTGGTTGAAGGCTATGAATTCTAGCTTGCAGGTATCTATCATATTCATCTTTTAAATACATGCAGCTTTCTTATTATGCATCAATTTTTATTCCTTCAGTGGAATCAAATGAATGCAAAGAATGCCCAACCAAAACTTGAAGAGCTAGCTAATAAGACTGCACTGAAAATAATCTATCCACGAGCAATCAATCAATTTTTGTCTCTCAGCAATGCATGTTCGTCTTTCACCGGCCTGTTAAGAGGATAGAGAAAGATTTCGATCTTATGCATATCCATATACTTTCTATATAAAATCAAAAGTTCAAATAATGTGTGTGCATATATTTCTATGGCTTAGTTTGATATTGTGGTGTGAATAATCAATGGTAAAATAAATCAGTTGTGAGAAAAATCTGCAATCAAATAAATTGATTTGGTGTGGTAAATTAATTTTATGAAACTGTTGCAACATTAAGGCTGGATTTGGTGCAGCTGGGCTTATAAGATATAAGCTGACTTTTAGCTTATAAGCAGAAGGTGAGTGTTTGCAGCTTCTCTTTTTTCTCTCAAAACATTTTATATTTTTTTAAAAAGTAGTTTATTTTGGACTTACCAAACACCAAAACTTTTGGTGCTTAAAAGCAAAGAAGCTTATAAGCTCTTCCAAACCCAGCCTAAAAGTGGTATCAAATGTGGTTGGTAAATCAGTAAAAAATAATGATAGTGACATATATTTACAAAAATAGCCTTAAATTAATACATGAATTTGCAGCAACCGATGCCTGGTAATGAAATGTCCCAGAGAACTTCAATATCCATGCAAGCCCAGATTAACCCAATCACCGCCCAACACTGTAAATGATCACTCCGAGTCCGAGTTGCCGTACATTAGGTGTTACTAACAAAATAAGGTTTGTAGATATCATCATTCTTTAATTAGATAATGAATACTTAATTAATGAAAGGTATATAACACTAAAAGAACATGTTTATACTCGGTTAGAATTGTTAAACGATAATAAATGTGGCTCGTGGATCATCCGTGTATTGATATTGTCTCAATTTAAACACCTTTAAGGTGTTGGGTTTTAACCACAAAAGGTCTCGGTACAGTTAGGAATGATTCACCCACTTATTAGTTATATTTTATTTGTCATTTTTTTGATGTGGAATCTATTACTCTCCAATACTCTCAACACACCCCCTCACGTGCAACCTAACTCAAGACTTGCACGTGATGAAATGAGACGGAACAAACCAAGGGACACTTGGTGACAATCCAATCGGGACTTTCTGATGGTGATATAAGCTCATACCGGACAAAGATAAGAAACTCACATCTGGCGCATAAGAGAACTGAGCGAGACATATAGCACAGGAGAATCAAATAAGTAATTGGAGAGGGACTCACTCTGATATCATGATAAAGTAGTCTAGGTTCAACTCTAAAACCAATTGGTAATAGAGAGAGTGACACAAACTCTTATAAACCCACAAGTAAGGTCTCATATTTCTGATATGGGATATATATCTCAACACGCCCCCGCACGTGTGACGAATCTTCGAGCCTAACACGTAGACAACAACTTGGATGGTCGTTGAGTTCGTATGGCCTTTGGGCTTTACACATGTACGTGGGTAACCCGCTCTGATACCATGTTAAATGGTGACAAGCGTGGCTCGTGGATCATCCATGTACCGATACTGTCCAAACTTAACCACCTTTAAGGTGTTGGGTTTTAATCACAAAAGGTCTCGGTGCAATTAGGAATGATACACCCACTTAGTTATATTTTATTTGTCACTTTTCTGATGTGAGATCTATTACTCTTCAATACTCTCAACACGTCCTCTCACGTGCAACCTGACTCAAGGTTTATACGTGATGAAATGGGACGGAACAAACCAATGGACACTGGGTGACAATCCAATCGGAACTTTTCGATGGTGATATAAGCTCATACCGGACGAAGATAAGGAACCCACATCGGGCGCATAAGAGAGCTGGGCGAGACATATAGCCCAGGAGAATCGGAGAAGTAATTGGAGAGGGACCCACTCTAATACCATGTTAAACGGTAACAAACGTGGCTCGTGGATTATCCGTATACCGATATTATCCTAACTTAACCACCTTTAAGGTGCTGGGTTTTAACCACAAAAGACCTTGGTACAATTAGGAATGATTCACCAACTTATTAGTTATATTTTATTTGTCACTTTTCTGACGTGAAATCTATTACTTTTTAATACTCTCAATAATAATCTCTTATTTGAAACATATATAAGCTTCAAATAAAACCAAAACAGAAAACAAATTTACGAGCACAAATTTGTCCTACACATTATTCATCCCAAACTTATGCTTTCTTGCTTTCCAAACTATATTTCACCCCTAAAACCTTTTGAAGGCTAGATTTTAAGAATCCCATTGAGAACTGGCGAAAGAAAGTTCATAGAACCCAGGACAATCCAAATAATTGCAACACATAATGGATAAGTTCAATTTGGAATGGTTTTGTATACAAGCCTAAATCAAAACGACCGAGTACGCACATAGTTGGTAGTTGTTACTTGTCACACCAAACATGATCGTCCAACATATCTAGACCCGTTTGCCAAAAAAACATATATAGACCTGTAAATTAAGAAGACATAATATTATAAGGATCCCAATCGTATGCCTTAATTAAAGATTCTAAACCCTAAACCCCAATTCTAAATTAACAAAAACAAGGAATTCTTTAATCGACGGTTCTCGTCGATCAAGTGGGTTTTAACAAATTTTTATGAACTCTAATGATCGACAAAGTGGAGTGCCCAGCTTTGGAGCCATTCTATATATTAATCAAAAGGAGAATTACATCAGCTTTGGATTGAGATATAATACGAGCTGTGAACCGTCATTAATTAACTTTTTAACAAATCAAAAATTTCAGATAGTTTTCATAAAATATGTGTGTTTAGAAAGTGACACTGTGACAGTGTAGAATAAACGACTGCAGTAGTGCCGCTTGTCAATTTTCATTGGTATGGTATGTAGTAGGGTTTATAGAACTAAATTAGAAACGATGATGAACAAAGGGAAAGGGATGGAGAAGCTAAGCCTGCAGTTCGTACACTTAAGATCGAAACATAGACATTGATCATGCCTTTTTTGGAGGATTTTTTATTTGGGTATGTTACTATCGATCGGTACCAACTCCCACTCCTGCGAACTATTTTGGTAATGCAGTCAAGATTAGAGTAAGTTATATCATCACTCTAAGATTTTTCATGCAGATCGACCATGTTTATTTCTAATACCAAAACTATTACAAAAGTCAATTTCAGAAGAAAATTGTAATTTGGACATCCATAATTTGAAGAGGAACATAAGCAGACCCAGACCTGATGCGAGTCCGAGGAATCATCTGACTTGAGGTTTAGAAATTTAAAGGGTCCAGAAAAAAAATATTTACTGTTCTTTCTAAAATCTTGATTAAACTACATATTAATGGAATGATATACATCAATTAAAGAAATGAAATGGCCTAAATAAGTTTGTTATAATTACAAACCAACACCTAATTTTATATACATATACAATAAATTGTGTGTCAAATTACTTAAATAAGGAAAAAATAGTGTTAATAGCTTAAAACAGGTCTCAATTATTATTCAAATATTTTGATGAGGTTGTTTTATAGTTTAATTTTTGTATAATTAAAAAATAAAAACCTAAACGCAAATTATAATTTGAGGACCTAATTTTAAAAATTCGAATAAGTTTGAAAATCTCATATGCGGAAAATAAGTTCTAACCTCAGTTAAGACTATGAATGAAGACCAGGTCAAGTTTTAATCATTTTAGATTCCTAATAAGTTTGTTTAATTAATTATCAATAGAACTGCGAGTAATTTTGCATGTACCCGTATAGTCCATAGGGAGCAGAAAGATGATGAATTGATGAGCGCAAAAATTTAAGTTAAACTTAAATAGTACAAGTTTTAATCGCAACGTATTTTACAGGTCCATCTACAACTAGTCGAATCATTAAACGTAACAATCAAATCGTATCATGTTGAATGTTAATCGCGGTGATTAAGTGGACACAATTAGTGACGTACGTAAAATGTATGTGACTAAACACTACCACCGACAATCAAACCCTAATTGCCACCCCTAGCTAGCTATAATAAAGTGGGTCAACCTGTCTTTCAGAAAGCTGAAGAAGAAGGAGGAGGAGGACCAACCTGACGGTGCTCAAACCTAAACTTGCCCAGACACAGTGAAGTGCCTTTTCAGTTGCACATTTTTGCCGCTCTCCAGTTTAATACAATAGAACTAAAGAAGCTGTACAATATGTCACTCTTTTAATAATATATAGTTTAAAATTAGTGATATTTAATAGTAATTATAATTTTTTTAAATATTATAATTATAGTTGTATTAAATAAAATTTGATTTGATTAAAAAAAATAATTTGAAGCTGTGTTTAGCTGATAATCACTGATATTATAACATGACAGGTGTATTATTTTTTAGTGGTCGGGAGCATCAACCCTTTGAAGTTTCAACTTCTTTTTTTAAGTTTGTTTGAACTATATAGTTATGCAAGGTGAGTACGTATATAGCGGTACGAGGGGCGGATCTGTGTATGGCCCCAAGTTAAAATTTAAAGCCTAAAAAAATTAGTACATCATATATATAAAAAAACACTTATCTCGTAGTTGTCTGCCTTTCGATTTGGAGGCCAAAGTACAGCTACACTGCCTACACAGATCCCTAATCGTCCCCCTCAGTGCCTCTCCGGAGGGAGTGGAGGCCGAAGCACAAAGCCCATCTCCCAGACTCCCAGTCCTGGTTCACGTAATCGCGTCGTTCCCAGTCCCAGAGCCCATCTCACCTGCATCGCGACGTCCTGGTCGTCTTGCTCTCTTGAGGAGTGGAGGCCGGACCCCAAAGCCCATCTACCATCTCCCACTCCCAGTCCCAGTCCCAGATCACTCCCATCACAGACTTCACAACTGAACAGCCCGCACAGGTTACAGGTATCAATTATCATTTTATCAAGTACTTCCCCTTCCTACTATTAGTTTATTTCCTTTCATTTATTTTCCCATTTGTTTTTGATTTAAAGTTTTCGAATCCCTATGGATGGTGTTGGTAATTTGTAATTGAATGCTTTGTAATTTGTATGCAGGCTTACTGTTTTTGATTTCATAATGTCCGATGAACACATTAATCGTGTTACAAGGCCTAGATCAAAAGATATTAGTACGTTCATGGTTTAGTAAGGTTTAACAATCATCATGTTCAAGTTTCCAAGCTTCTGTAGGCACTCCTATTATTATTGGAATTAATGATAAGTTCAGCCTGTTTGATACTCAAAAGGTAATTCTTCTTACTAAAAGCTTTTAACCTCAAGATTTTGTGCGAGATGATCTTCTTACTTTAGAATTAGAGTGTGCATATTATAAGAAAGATATAACTCAAGATGTAGCATTCCACACCTTAGATTCCATGTCTGATTTGTGTCGGCAGCTTGTTCAAAGTAGAAAATCAGAATTCTATCCTATGATCTATAAGTTGATATGTTTAGTGTTGACTCTTCATGTTTCTATTGCAACCACTGAGAGAGCTTTTTCTTCTATGAACATCATCAAAAACAAACTTAGAAATAAAATAGAGGATGAGTTTCTTGATGATTGCATGGTGCTTCACATTGAAAAGGAGTTTGCTGAAGCAATTGATAATGAGACAGTGATTAATGATTTTGAAGCTTTGGTGCCTCGTAGGGTACAATTTAGTTAGTTTTAATTTATGTTTCTTGTATTGAATTGTGTTTAATTTATGTCCATGCATATGTGTTTAAGTGTAAGGCTTGTTATATCCTCCTATGTTTGTATGTTCTTTTTCAATGAATGAAACAATTTTCGCATCATCAAACAAAATTTTTGTACTTATATTTAACCCAGGTGACATTTTCATCCTGGATCCGCTACTGAGCAGAACTTGAAAACTCAACTATCACGTAGTAAATTTGATCGCTTACAACATTTGAATCATGATATACATATTCAAGCATGACATTAATTATGAGATTTACAACAAAATCGTAATTTTTATATATTTCTTCATGTTCGTGCATGTATGTATGATCATGTTCTATTTGTGCATGTATTGGTAATGCAAATTAAAAGCTAATTTGTAAGTTAGTAGATTAAGCAGGATTTTCATCTTTATGCATTAGACATGAAAAGATTATGATAGACATGATTAAAGTAAGCGTGATAATTCTTTTTAGCAAGCTAGAGTAAAGCGTGATACCTTCGTCATTAGTCACTGTTCAAAAAGTGAAACTCTATAAACGTAGACGATCATTGCTTGACTAATAAAGCAATTAGTCTAAAATGTCTCAAAGACAATCTTAAAACCCTTGGAATATTCTTCTCCACAATCCCTTTTCTGATAAGATCCACTCGTACGTAATTTCTTACGTCTCCCCCCTCTGTTTTTAGGTTAGTGCTTTCATCCGAAATATATTATCAAAGACATCCCATGGTTTATTAGCACGATATAAATTTATCGTGGAAACATTGGCTCAAAGTTTCATTCTGTGACCGTGACCGACATTATATGAAATATATTGGACTAGTAATGGAGCTAGCTTCAATATATTTAAGATCGATAGATTGGTAATAGGACACAAGAACAACACAAAATGATTCCATAAACAAAACATAATTTTTTATACAAAAAATATAATATATTAACCCCCACAAGAAAAACCATCATTTTCCAAACCCACTTTTGTTGCCAAAATTCACCAAAAAACCTACCCACCCAAATCTACTTTAGCAGCTTTAATTTATATATAATAATTTACTAGAGGAGAGAATGACGTGAGGATGAAGAGAGTGATCGCTCTCTGGATTTTCGTTTAGGGAAAATTAATGACGTTTATATTGATTATAAATATCATTAATTACGTGATTGGTGATGGGATTTGTTCGGTAATAACGGTGTTGCATGGCCATGCAGATGACATGTTCTGGAGTTGCCGGAAAACCAAAATTTGACTCATCTCCGACAACTTGTGTCGGAGCATCGTGTGTTCGGCTCGGAGCCTTTCGTTGTCAGTACGTACCCCCTGAAAATGGTACATGACGAACTGGAGCCGGTTGTTCAGTTCCCGGTTCTCAATCTTAAGCTTGTTGAGCTGGTTCCTTAGGTTTTCTAAGTGCTTTTGTTTTCGCATCCTGGACCGCCTCGCCGACTTCCGGTTCGATATCATCCGCCTCCGCTTGCGCTCTTCCACCACCGTACGTTTCGAGCCGTCACTCGGGCATGACCTCGCCTGGTCTAGGTCGGACCGGGTCGGCCGGTTCGCGTCGTCATCTGAATCGGAGCAGGCAATTTGAGCATCATCTGAGCTAGGGTTTGAGATAACGGGTTTAGGGGAGTATTGGATAGCCGGAAAAAGTTCCGACTCCCATGAGGTGAAGCCCCCCGGGGTTTCTGAAGGAAGCATGGGAATAGTAGACAAGCTTAGGTGAAACAAAAAAGCTCGAAATTACTAAAGGGGAGAGGAAGGAGGAGGAAACGGAAGAAACGAAGCGTAGGAGTCCCATATTTAAAGGCTCACCGGTCCGGGCGAAACGAGTAATTACAGTTTCTCATCAAGGGTATCTCCGTCCGAAATTACGTGTGAAGCAAGCCGTGTCTGTACAGCTCTTAGCTTTTGAGTCAGGTGGCACAAAAGCGTGAGCCACGAGCTTTTTAAAAAGTGCTGACGTAAGCCCCACTGTGGGTCCATGAAAAAGATTAGGGATTTAAGCTTAGTCGTGAAGAAAACAACAGGGCGTAGACCGGAGACACGTGTCGAGAGACCTTAGGCCGAACCGGCAAAGAGCCAATGGGAAGGAAAGGTCGCTGACGTGGGATGGCTCGGCGTGAGGTTAGCCGGTCGGAGGACACGAAGCCCGTGGGTGATTGATCGGAGATATAATAATGATTAATGAGGAACCAGAACCAACCAGTGATGAACACAAGTGACGTCGTGTAATTTCTTTACTTTTTGTGGGTTAAAACTTCAAAATAATAAAAGCTTTGTTTTTGTTGTGACCACAGGAAATTAATGGTTAATTAAAGGGTAAACAGTAATAAGATAGTGATGGGGAGCTAGTTATAAATCAATTTTGCGTGAATTATTTAAAAAATACTTAGGGTCGTTTTCGGGGTTTCAGTGGGTGAGATCGTCTAGAGTATCAAAGTGAAGAGTAAAGAATTACGTACTTGGTTTCGTTGACGTATTATTGTGGATTTTGAGGGGTGGCCTGGGTAGAACAAAATGGGGAATTTCTTTCTCAGAATAGAAAAAAACAAAAAATGAAGGTTTATTGTAGGGGTGGGTGTGGTCGGGTCAAGCTGAAAATTGTTAGAGACCGAGTCAGAACTTGAAATAATCAGATCGGTCCGGGTTTGAGTTTTCAGAAATCATAACCCGAGTAAAATGTGACTCAGACCGGGCCAGACTTCGGGCTTTTGGAGTCTAAAACTTCAGCTGCACATATACCATATATTTTCCTAAATTTCATTCTTGTGTTTAATATGTATAAGTTCTAACAGAGTTAAATAATACACAAGTTTGATACAAACCAATACACAACACAACTTGTTCAAACTATGATTATCAATACAGAAAAACATTCAAATAGTTTAGTGACTTCAGTCTAAAAATGCAAACATGTGGTAGTTGAAACATAATCGGGCCGGGTCAGGCTTTCGAGCCTTTTAAATTGTGAACCCAAACCCGAATCGATTTTGAAGCATTTGGGTCGGGTTTTGGCCCGGATCGTTTTTACAAATACAAGGGTCCAGACCGAGTCAGGTTTTTCGGGCCGTGTTTTCGATCCTTCAGGTCCGGACGCCCACCCCTAGTTTATTAGGGTTTAATACAGGAGAATCAGATCATGAGTCGATCTCAAGGTTTTGTAAAGAATTTGTAGTTCAATAGAATCGTCATGGAAAACAGAAAAGGAATTGGAGATTGATGAAGAAACGAATGGAATGAGATGCATCGGTGTGTTCGCAAGTATTAAGATTTACTTGGTATGCTTTCACACTTTTATATACATAAAAAGTAATTACGTGTTGGTAATATTTGAAGTTAACTAAAAAGTATGGTGCCCTTTTTTGCTTGAGAAGCATATTGGTCTTTATTAATAGAATAAAAAGAGTTACAACCAAGAGTCTTTTGGGTCCTTTTGAATAGAGGGATTGGCTTGATCTTCTCTATTTTACCCCTCTGAGTTCAAGAACTAGGTCCAAAGCTCTGAGAGGCTTTGTGCATGTTTTCCCCAGGTCTCTCCCTGTAGTGATATTGACTTGCTGCAGTGGCTTGGTTCTTGTGATTTGGAAGCAGAAACTCCTTGTGGTTTCGATTGTCTGATGGATGATCAAAGTACACGAAAAGCTTGCAAGATGGCATGTGGCATGGGAGCTGGAAGCACATGAGTTGCAAAAGATGGCAGATTGCTACATCTAAGGATATGCTAGTGCAATCTAATGCAGGGAGAAAAAGAAGGAATCTGATGGTGTTTGATGTTGAAGGATTGTATGAAGGTGAAGCTAGTTTTGGTATGGAGGAAGGGATGCTTAGCATGTTGCTTGAGGCATGTTTGATGGAAGCATTGGCTGTGGTTTGTGAGGTCTGGTGTGCTTGGAGGTTGTGTTGTTATGCTGCCCAGAAGTCCCCCTGCAGCAAGTAGAAGCCTTTATTTATAGGAAAGATGAGATGAGGCTAATATACAGGTTCATGAGATAGACAATTAGACAAGAAAGAGAACTCCTCATGTCATGGTGTTAACCACATGATTTAAGGGATGTGTTTGTATTGTGCTTTGAGTATAAAAATAGGGGAACAGGGTGTCAGTGAGTAGATGACTAGTTGTAATGAAGTTTCATTGATAAAAGAGAAGTTAGGAAAGGTGAATATCTCCTTGAGATGGAATAATTGCTTGTTACTTTAGAGATAAGAATAGCTTGTGTAATTGGACTAAAAATATATAAAAGAAAGAATTAACTAGGGCTTTTTATCTAGTCTAGGAGAGGAGAAATAGCTGCGGGGTAAAAGCAATGTTGACATTTGGGTAGAAAATGTGTTTAGGCTTAAAGGTTTAGGTTCTCTCATCTTTGCATGCCCATAAGCGATTTAGATCATCGAGATTATATTTTGGTCCCAAGTCCAAAATCGCCAACAACCGAAACCAAGGATGAGCCTCATGTACTTTCGTTACATTCCACACCACACCCAAACTTGCAAGCCTAAAAAATGTGATTGTGGTTTGGGTCCACATGCGTGACATGCATACTATTCAAATATATGTAACTTTTTATTTTTTGAATGTAATTCGCATGTGTATTTATTTATTAAGCTTGAAATATTTTTTTTAAGTAAAACTTAGGCTAGCTTCCTTCTAGGTCGGATTTTTCCTCCCTATTATTTCATTATTATTCAAAGAAGAAGAGTACACTGAGGGGGACATATGACCTATACCTCAATCTAAAGAGCACCCATCCTCTACAAGGACATCCTAAATTATATAAGGAGTGGTATCCTCCTACAACTCATCCCACATGGATGAACAAAAAAGGTGTGCTAATCGATGTGCAACACCGTTTGCTTCTCTATAGACATGTCTAACACTTATGAAATTGAAAGCATCTAAATAGCGCTTACAATCAGAGATAATGGTACCAACCTCAGACAAGTCCTCTATTGTATCGTTCAAAACTTGCAGAACTGGTACACAATCACCTTCAAGTTCTATTTCGCTCCACTGTTGATGTATGGCAACTAACAAACCAGCCCTGATTGCCTCAGCTTCCGTATGCATTGTCGACTGCGCATACGACATAAATTTTGCTAAGGCAGTCACGCAGTAACCAAGCTCGTCCCTCAAAATAACTCTAATACCACCTCTTCTCAATTCAGCATTATATGCACCGTCAATATTCACTTTCATTCTTCCTCGAGGTGGAAATTCTCACTTTCTTTGCTTCCGTTTTCCCTTCCCTTATAAGAGAGGATGCACCTTATATATGATAATCCTTCAATAATTTAAGAGCCCATGCAACCATATTGAAAGGGTTTACAGTCCCCCTCCCCATTCCTTAAGATGTTGTTTCTTTCACACCACATCTCCCACAGAGACACAAGAAACATATCCAGTTTTTGAGACTCTATACCCTCCATAACTGAAGTCAGCCACTCTAAAATGGTTACACATGGGAAAGAAACACTTCGTAGCTTGATGTGGTTATGATTCCAAAAACATTGTGTTACCTGACAATCCCGAAAGAGGTGTAGGCTTGTCTCAACTTCAGCATGGCAAAAGACACATTTTGCATTGGAAAGTCTCACTCTATGCGTAAGTGCTTCTCTAGTAGGAAGGATATCTCATCCTAGTCTCCATGCAAAAATCCTTACTTTCGGTGGAATTCTTTCCCTCCACAACTTGCTCCAGTACCACCCATTACTCTTTGCATTACCACCTGATGTAGAAGCATGTGTCACCCTTCTCTTCGCCTCCCTTGCCAAGTGATACCCACTCTTCACACTATAAGTGCCATGCTTATCATAGTGTCATAATAGCTTGTCTTGTGTTGGAACTCGACTCAACGGAATACTCGTAATTAGACTTACCTCTTCGTCAGTAAACAACTCTTACAATATAGGTATCATCCATTCTCTTTTCTCTTTCATCTGGATCAATAACATCTCCCACCATCCAATCCTCCATTCCAGACATTGGTTGGGAGAATGGACGAAAGGATGAGGTAATGGGATCCACGGATCATGATAAGTGTGTTTTACGCCATGATTTTAATGTGTTTTTACCCTCATTTATACTTGGTTTATTCCTTAGTAATGTCATTTTTACTTATTTTGAGTCAAAAGGGTTTTTCGGTAGAGCAATGGCTAAAACGTGCATTTATACAGAAAATTGTGCTTAAGTGTTGAAAATTCGATTTGGAACAAAAACTTGGTTATTTTCTCATGGTTCGTTATATTGTTACATTGTCAATTTTGATGAATCTTGTACAATGTGTAGACAACATGTAAATACGCTTAATAGATGAAGAATCATAAAGATTGGACTCATAGAGGACAACAAAAGAAGCCACGGAAAAGAAGAAACTCCGAAACATTGCATTTTGATTCGAGCAGAAAGTTCCAGAAATCCTACACCAACTATGGAAATTCATAACTGACGATCCAGGAAGAGGCTGAGGACGAGCCATAAGCTGTATTTGTCTAGTTTTCAGATCTTCTTGAATCGCAGCAATTGGAGTTCACATGAGAGAGATATGTACAAAACAATGGACGGAGGTCAAGCTGCAAAACTGGGCAGTTTCTGCCATAGTTGTCACACGAGTTTGGGAGGACGTTTCTTCACCAAAATTCTTCCCAAGCATGTCAAAGAACTTAAAAGGGAGCTTAATGAAGTCATGGGAAGCTGCATTGGAGAAGTAAACTTGAAGGAAGCATCATGGGAGCCGAAATAGCTAAGTAAGGAGCTTTCCCGGTCAAACCGGGAAAGTCTGTCCTTGCCAAGTTTGTCCATAAAATCAGCTGTCTAGAAGCCCAAGACTTGTGCAATGAGGCCTACATTGATCCATCAACATGTAGGGGAGTCCAAAATCAAGAGGTCCAAGGTCCAAGTCGGAGTCCTATTCAGAAAATAAAGAGAAGTCCAAGTTGTATACAAGAAGGAAAACTTATCCTTGTGGAACCGGGACTCTTTAAAGCTGCCGACTTAGACAAGGGTTTTCCCTTATTTTTCTGTATAAATAGGCCATGTATATATCAGTTTTTGGGGTCTTTCAATTGCTCAAAAACCATAGTATAGCCTTACTCTACCAAAAAACCCTTAAACACAGAAAAACACAAGCTGTGCCGCCACCATTCTCATCCACTGCCGACTGCCATCTTTCACCGAATCATCCTTTCATCCTTACCGATCTGTATAAGTAGGTTAAGCATGAAATCCTTCATGGTTTTGTGTAATAATTTTCTGTGTAAAACAGTTCTTTATGATATATATGTTTTGGTTTTTGGTTTTGCATAATAAGCATGTTTATGAACTCTTCTTTGTGATTTGCATATGAATATGTTTGTTGTGTAACGATTTAGATTGCATGTTAGGATTATGATTTAGTTTAAGTTTTTTATGTTTGTGTGTCTAGTAGATGTCAAATTGATTAATTGCTTACCTGATCACATAATCGAACCTAAAGATTGTCTTGTGCACAGATGTTTCTAAGGGTGGAGTTTAATATGCCGTAGTAATCTAGGGTTGAGTTCACCGCGTCGGGCTCTCGATTCTAGTTGCTGCATAGGGTGTTAGGGTAAGTGATTTACATGCTAATAGGATGAGTGACGACATACCTAGGATCATGTCTCCAACGACTCGTGAACGGTAAGTGTATTTTGTGTTAATGTGATGCGCGTCGTAAGCATTAAACAAGATAACACATAAACTTAGGATGATGCGCGTCGTAAGTTCTAAGTTACATGAGAAGTCATAAAAAGTTGGAATTAATTTGCATCTATGTTAACATAAATATAATAACTTGATCTTTCATAAAACTTATGTGTTTTCTAATCGGTGTTTGCTATAATTCGTGCTTGAGTAATGATTGACCGACCTTGTAGATATTTCTGTTTTGTTTTCTTTATGTTTCGAACAAATTCTCAACTCCCATATATTTCGATGTAAATATGTTTATATGTGTGAATATTTCTAACGTTTTCATTTTGCAGAATAATAATCCTTCCCTAGTGTCCCCGGCTAGAACGATACCCTACTTACTAACACTACAATGATAGGGTTTTAAATTGCAGGTTAACTTTTGATAGGTCAGATCACAACACAATGACACAGTACTTCCATCTCCAATACGACACCTCCCTCTTAGCTCCAAAACACTCCTCCCCTTTAAAATACTTCTTCATGCATATGATGCATCATTTCCTAAAGTGGCCTTCTTAAACGATGTTGATGGAAAATACTTTACCTTCATTAATCTTGCAGCTAATGAACTTGGATGATGCATTAACCTCCACCGTTGTTTTGCTAATAGAGCTTGATTAAAGCATACCATATCCTTGAAGCTCATACCCCATCACTTTTCGGTGTACACATTTTCTCCCATGCAAGCCAGTGAATTTTCTTCTCATCCCCCTTATCACCTTACCAAACTCTAGGCATGATCTGATGCATAATAGTACACAAATGTTTCGGGATCTCAAAGCACGACATGACATAATTTGGAATAGACTGCAGCATTGATTTGATCAAGACCTCCTTTCCTGCAAGACTGAGGGTTTTGTCACTCCATCCATTTTCCCTCTATCCATTTTCTCTGTTAAATACCGAAAGACCTCTTCCTTCAAATAGCTTAACTCTGTAGGGAGTCCCAGATATTTGTCATGTTTTTCCACCCTCACCACTCCTAACACCTCGACCAGCTCCATTTGGGAATTCACATCGACATTTTTACAAAAGAGAAGCAACTCTTTTGAAAACTTATTTATTGCCCTCAAGCCATCTCATACTTTCTAAGTATATCACTGACCATTAGGCGCTCATCTTTGACAGCCCATCAGAAGACAAAAGATTCATCTGCAACAAACAAGTGATTTATCACAGGAGCCCCCTAGCAGATACGCACTCCATGTATACTTCCTTATTGCTCTGCATGATCGAGTAATCGAGATAGAGCCTCTACACATATTAGGAAAAGGTACGAGGATATGGCGCTCCTTGTCGTAATCCCCTCTGCGACGTAAGCATGCCCCTTGGTTCCCCGTCTATCATAAAGGAATATGTAACTGTTTCCTTGACTGCCATGATCCAATCAACCGACTACCTATAGAAGCCTAATTTCTCCATCATCAGCTCCAAAAACCTTCACTCTACATGATCATAGGCTTTACTCATGTCAAGTTTAAGAGCACAATAACCGCCGCCTCCACCCCTAAATCGTTTCAAGTAGTGGGATATCTCAATTGCCACAAGGGAATTATCTGAAATTTATCGGCCAGGTATGAACGTGCTTTGCGTTTGGGAGATGAAACCCTCCAGTAGTGGCTTTAATCTGTTTGCTAAAACCTTTGACCCAATCCGATACAACACATTACACAAGCTAATGGTGCGGAGTTGGCTTACCAATTCAGGTGTTTTGACCTTTGAAATAAGAGTAACATGTGTATGGTTTAACTGACTTAGATGACATCAAGAATCAATAAAAGTTCACACTGCTACTGCTACATCCCCTCCCACAATCGGCCAAAAACTTTGGTAAAAACATGGTGCCAACCCATCTGGCCGTGGCGCTTTCCCTGGGTGCATCTGCTTAAGTTCACTCCATACCTCTTCACTACTTATCTCTTTCACCAACTCTTTGTTCATATCCTTCGAAATAACCCTCGGTATTAAAATCACGACAGCATCAATTTCAACAATTTGATCTAATCTAAAAAGCTTCTCAAAATAAGATAGCACTACTCCTTCAATTTCTTCTTCTACTGTTCTCCAAACTCCAGTCTCATCACGCAACCCTTTCAAGGTGTTTTTCCTCCTCCGGTTTGATGCAAATTGATGAAAAAACACAGTGTTCATGTCTCCCTCAGATAACCAAATAACCTTTGCTCTTTGTTTCCAAAAAACCTGCTTTTTTGGAGTAATTCGTGAAATTGTGTTTCCAGAGTAAGGTGGTCGGTCCCCATATGAATCGATGGAGCCCTATCAAAAAATACTCCCAGTTTGGCCCGAACTTCTTCCATCTTTTCTCGCAAGTTTTTGAAACACTCTTTACTCCACTTAATAAGTGCCTCCCTAGTTTTTCCACTTTGAACTATAGAGAGTTGTACGGTCTGTACTTGTTATCGAGTCCTACCCTCTCGTAACTACTAATTTACAATCCTCGTCCCTCAACCAAAACTGCTCAAAACGCCACTGCTTCTTATTTTTCCTTCTATTTCTCCTTGAATTTCTCACCTCCAGTAATATTGGTAGGTGGTTAGATTCATTAGGATTTAAGTGGGTGACTCTTGACAGTGCAAAACGATCCTTCCAATTACTAGTAGTTACAAAACGATCAAGCCTGCATTTCACCTCCACTCCATGACTGTTTCCTTTTCATGTGAAACACGGGCCTAAAGCATGCATGGTTTTCAAAGTACAATCCCTCAGTCACTACCTAAATCCACTCATCTGTCTATCTCTTCTCAAACGACCTCCCTCTTTTTCAAACAGAGAATAATCTCATTAAAATCACCTCCTAACACCCATGAAACGCTTTCCTTACTAAATTGTTTTGGTGAAGCTAGTTTTGGTGTGAAGGAAGGGGTGCTTAGCATGTTGCTTGAGACATGTTTGCTGGAAGCATTGGCTGAGGTTTGGTGTATTTGGAGGTTGTGTTGTTATGCTGCATGGAAGTTCCCCTGCACCAAGTAGAAGCCTTTATTTATAGGCAAGAAGAGGTGAGGTTAATATGCAGGTTCATGAGATAGACTATTAGACAAGAAAGAGAACTCCACATATCATGGTGTTAACCACATGATTTAAGGGATGCGTTTGTATTGTGCTTTGAGTATAAAATTAGGGGAACATGGTGTCAATGAGTAGATGGATAGCTGTAATGGAGTTGCATTGATAAATGAGAAGTCAGGAAAGGTGAATATCTCAATGAGATGGAATAATTGCTTTTTACTTTAGAGATAAGAATAGCTTGTGCAAGTGGACTAAGAATATATAAAGAAGGAATTGACTAAGGCTTTTTATCTAGTCTAGGAGAAGGGAAATAGCTGCGGTATAAAAGCAATGTTGACATTTAGGTAGAAAATGTGTTTCGGCTGATAGGTTTGGGTTATGCCTCATCATTTGGCCCTTCGATCCTAACTCGCCCTAAAACCCGCCATATCCTCTAGAGCCGAAGCTCTACCCGTCCCTCTATTAGGGCGGGCCGGCCCTAGCCCTTCTCGAGTAGGGTAGGGTAAGGGTTGAGCAAATGAAACCCGGCCCTACCCTACGATCCTACCCTAATGAGCCCTTTAGGACCGAACTCGACCCGACCCTAAAGGCCCTAATAATTTCTTATTTTTTGTATTGTTTTAATATGTTTAATATTTTTTAGATACAATACAACTAATCTTCTCTTTTGTAGTTGATTTGCTAGCTTTGTTTATTTGATTTCCTTTTCTTTTGTTGATTAACGATTGTATTTTGATGATTTAGAGCATTAGTTCATGAGATATATGAGTATAACCACTTAGTTTATATATAGATGTCTTAAATTAAGTATAATGTGTATGCATCCATGTTAAATATAACACAAAAAATAAGTTTGATTACATATAATTCTAAACCTAAATTGTGAAAAAAATAACAAGCCTATCTCATCCCTGTTTAGCCCTATTTAAAGAGCCGGCCCTACCCGACCCTATTAGCCCTAACAAAATGGGCAACTAGGACGGACTAGAGTTTACATATTCAAGTCTCTACACTACCTTACCCGACCCTAAATTTTGTTGACTTTGACCGAGCCCTACCCTAAGCCCTAAAATTTAGGGTCAGGCCGACCCTAGCCCTACCTATGATGAGGCCTAGTTTGGGTACTCTCATCTTTGCATGCCCATAAGCGATTTAGATAATCGAGATTGGATTTTGGTCCCAAGTCCAAAATCGCCAATAACCGAAACCGAAGATGAGCCACATGTACTTCCGTTACCTTTCACACCACACCCAAACTTATAAGCCCTAAAAACGTGATTGTGGCTTGGGTCCACATACGTGACATGACTACTATTTAAAAATATGTAACTTTGTATTTTTTGAATGTAATTCGCATGTGTATTTCTTTATTGAGCTTGAAATATTTAAGAAGCATGAATATTGATTTTTGGGTATCAACAAGTCATAACAGAGAACACACAATTCTCACACTTCTCTCTACCCAAGCCATCAACAATTACAGAGGACAAGAATTGAAATGAGTTCAACTGTAACCTAACCTATACCATAAATCTCGAAACATCCTCACAATCAACCTCAAGAAGAAACCACCCTTTCGAACACTACATGTCAAACTTACCAGCATATATGTACAAGCAAACCTCCCCATTACATTGACAACAAGAAATAACCGACTTTATTATAGTTCCTGACAACGACACCATAACCATAGCTCACCCCGCGACACAACGACACTAAAACCAGAAAACCCGCTCAAAGAGGAGGGACAACAAAACACCAACCAAACCCCGGACACCCTCGCCCAAAGGTAGGGACAACAAACAACACCGAGAAAAAAAACTAACAAAATCAAGAAAAACTAAAACCTAAAATAACCAAATTTGCCATTATTATCCTCAACCGTCGCTGATCTGCTAACCAGCTCTGCGAACAACCACCATCGCCATTGAAACTTGAACCAGACCAAACCCAAAGGATATTGAGCTTGAGTGAACTGAGACCCGCATGACAGTATCCAAAAGATGTCGTCGGACAAGAGTCAAGATCCTAGAAAGGAGTGTGCCGCTCTTCAGGAGAGACTAGGGTTTTTTGTGGAGAGGTGTGCCGTGTTCGGGAGAGACTAGGGTTTTTGTGGAGGAAATATTGTGGGCTGTTTCTCCAACGGTCACCATCTTAAGATGGAAATGAAAAACACTTACGTGGTGCATTCTCCTACGATGCTTTTGGCTCCTAGCCTTGCGGCATGGAACGTTGAGTTCGATAAAAAATCTTGTAGGTTAGCTAATTGTCATGTCTCTACATGTATCTTATCTTGGAAACATGAAAATGACAATATTAAAATAGCACCATGGCGCAAGGAAACTTAACCGCATATATTCTGTAGAGCTTATTGAAAAAAAGAGATAATTATTGATAACTACAATTTTAAGATCCTAATTATCAATAATAAACAAATTTTTTATTTTTACTCATAACTCATTTTTCATCTATTTTAACTAATAGATTTTGTTAAATAATAAATATCAAAATTGCCCCTTCATATTTTTGTACCATTACTGAGTGTCAGTAGAATTACGATATAAGAGTATTAACTCTCAGTAAGATTAAAGAACCGTTTTACCTTATATATTTTTGACAATATTACTTAATATCAGTAGCTTTGTGACATGTAAATACATGAATACTGACCCTCAGTACCATCAATTGTATATTTATTTTTTTACCACATTACTAAATGTCAATAACATTATTGTATATAATTAAATAGTTACTGACTTTCAATATTTTACAATTTACTCATCTTCAGTAGGATTACAAATTTTTTTACTTTAAATTACAAATATTCTCAAGTTTTTGAGCTATTCAAACCAGACAAACCTTACCCATTAGGATAACACAGTCACCATCTCTAATCTGAAGAGAAACCAAGTCGTCGTCTCCGACTCCACTTCCTGACGATCTAAAACTACTCAACCTTAGTAATCTATTGACCCTTAATAAGATAATGACTCAAACTCTTACGATACATTTGATTAGGACTCCCAATCAAATCCAAATCATTATTCTTCATTAATTACACTAGTGAATCCAAACCAGTGTTGATGCATGAACGACACCTAGCCCCAAATTCGCATCAACATATAGCGTAAGATCTAGATCTGGAATTTGCACCAACACCGAGCCCTCCTTACTCACGTCTTCATTGCCTCAAGATACCTAGCCCTAAACTGGAAATTTCCAGATCCACGACATTGGGCACTCATCGCTGCCTTGGCTCATTGGCGACTGGAGTAAGGAGTCGTCGGCGACATGCGAGACATCAACTCTTCAATGAACAATGAAGTTGCCGGTGGGTGAGAGATGATTTTGGGAAGATGACATGGTAGGTTAATAGATCTCCGTTAGTGTAGTCTATGGATGGGAACATTTTAAGACAAGTCTGCTACTAGTAAATATAGACCCTAATGTGTAGTGGGTGGTAACTATTTAAAAAAAATCCATCTGAAAGAATATACAGAGATATCTTTCATTTATATTACGATAACGTAATAGTTACGTAGGAAAGCTGTGCATATGATACTTGGGCTCTGATATAATTGGGTTACATATCGAGTTTTTATTTTATTTTTTTTATTTTTGAACTCAGAGACTAGGTCATACATCTAGACTTTATTATAAATTAAAAACAAGAAAATTTACAAAGTTCAAATGAGTAACAATACGAGACGGAAACTAAGAAAAATGGAAACAAAACAACTCCATTTGTGAGACAAGAAGAGACACCATAGTCCTAAGACAAGATTATGCACAACAATAAAGGAGTCCTTGCGCATCCATTCGTAAATATGAAGATATCTTAAAAGGAGGAAATACATGTCAAATCAGAGAAGAAACCAAGTCCAAGTTGGTTATTAGCTTATCTGCGACTGAGTTGCCTTCACGAAGAACGTGAGTGCAGTGAAATACCATTAACCAAATGTGTCATTAATTGAGTTATTTCTCTGTTATTTCACTAATTGATATATTAAAATAAATAATTCAATTTTTGCTAGATAGTGCCTTATTGAATATAGTTGGATAGAGACTCGTAATATTATTTCATAATGTTATGGTCTAACATACGTATACGCTTAATTAGGGCTGGATATAAAGCCTGTGGGAGTAAAAAGACCGAACCGGACCGGTCGGTTGGATCGGGCCGGGCTCAGATATACCCTGATCGGTCCCAAGCCCTAAATTTGAATAGAAATATAGGTCCGAAAGCCCGACATATGTGTCATTCTGCAATAGGTTAACTTAGGCAATCCTATACTAATACACAAGGTTCAACCACACATGATTTGCCCCAAACAGCTAAACTAACGACAAAAAAACTATTAACCTAAACAACTACTGGACCTACTAACCTTAATACCTTATAAAAAAAGAAGGGATAAAAAGAACCTGCCCAAATTAGACAAATTAGCTCGTCTTTCTTCCGAAGAGAACCAGTCTGTCTTCGTCATCGATTGAGAGGAGATGATCCGTGAATTAGCTCGTCGTCTCTAATGAGTTCTTTTTTGGCGCCTGATGACATGGTTACCATGATGGTGGATATCGGAAACCAATCCCAATTCAGGTTTTCTGGGTCTAGATTAGATTTTGAAATTGATTTGTTTCTGATTTGGAATATTTGAAATTGATTTGTTTCTGATTTGGAATATTTGAAATTGATTTGTTTCTGATTTGGATATGAAGACTAGAGTTAGATTCTTGAAGCTGATAACGTGATTTCCTTACTGAGTTCATGAAGTGAGACTGTTAGTTGTTTCTTGACTTAGTGGGTTTGTTTTTTCCACTATTCTATCATCCTTTTTCTTGAAAGAAATTGGCGTTTAACTGGTGAAGGACGTCGGATCTGAGGAGCAGGTCGAGATTGGTGAAAGACCGGAGAGACTGACAGGACCGGTCGGGTTTACACCGGTCCAGGTTTTCACCAGTCCCTAGATTTAGAAGCATCAAGCCCGACCAGGTTTGTTAGTGGACGGTCCGGTCCTAGGCACTAAGAATAGGGTGCCGGTCTGGAACCATGCCCAGCCTTATGCTTAATGTAAGTTCTTAATCAAAGGTTTATGCTCAATGCCTTTTGACAGTTTCGTTATTAATAAAAAAGAGAAGAAAATACTAAATAACATCACATTATGTTACAAGACTTGCTTACGCAATCTATACATGTATATATAGCTTCAACAGTAACACATACACACACATACATACCGTTCGTCGTCATTTCATGTCAGCGAGCGCTTATCTCTTTTCTGGACGACAGCATAGCCTCCCGGGACCACTTTCCTCCTTTAGGACTCGCCGACGACGAGTTTTCCGGCCAGAATGAAGCTCTGAACGAAAAACACCATGTTTGATTAAGTTTGGCTAGAAACTTGAGGTCGGTGAGGCCACCGGCAAGGAAATGCTCTGTCGTGAGGTATGGAGTCCGTCCAGTAGTAAGCAGGGCCGCCGTCGACGCCAAAATGGCTGGAAAACCATAAATGTCTGCACTTTAGGGCAATGTGGACATCCACTCTACATACATACATTGGATGAAAATCTCCACTCACCCGAATGATCGGCAATACCATAGATTCTACATATTTTTAGTGTTTACGTACGTGTGGGTATGAGTTGTAAGATTAATACGTATAATTCGAATCTTCTACAAATATACATTCTTATAATGTTCTACAATTATTAGTTATAATTTGGCAACTTAGTATGTTAAGGGCCAGTTCGGGGCTGCGTTTTCAGGCCTATAATCACGTTTTTAAACATTTGGGACCGAAGTTGTGTTTGGCAAGGCGAAAACCGGTGTTTTAGAAAAGTTGCCGTAATATATCTGTAATTTTTAGAAGCAGGTGATGAGGTGCTTTCACAAAACGCATATTTATCACCACATGCCGAGTGATACGGAGCTATTATGAAATTTGGAAAATTCCAAGGCCACCCTCACTGTTTATACAAAATAGCATCATCTGGTAAAGCCCTTCGGTTTCCTTTGTTCTTTGACAATTGGCTGGGTTTCTTCAGTTTTCATTTTCTTTCCTCTGTTTTTGCTTCATTGATTCTTCGATTCTTATCTACACAGACCATTTTCCCTCAGTATATCCATCATCAATGAACTACGACCGTCTCAAACCAATTAGCAATTACCCTCCTTCATTGTCATCTTCTTCGATAATTGTCCTCTTCTTTATTTTATTTTTCTTCAGTTTATTTTTTTCTTTTCTTTTTGGCACCTATGCTGGATTGCTGGACTTGTCAGTTTTGATCATTTTCTAGACATACTAACGCCGATCTTAATTGTTTTCATGAAGGATTCTTACCATTGGATTTAACTCATATAAGCAATGAATAGTAGTGATTGTGTCAAATCTGGACTCGTATGGATATTGAAGTTCTGGGACATTTCTCTACCAAGTACCGGCTAGTGCAAATTCACATATCAGTTTAAGGCCATTTTTATAAATATAAGCCACCGTTATCATCATTTTACACTGATTTACTAAACACATTTGATATCACTTTTAATCTCACAGCAATTTTCTAAAATTAATTAACCAAATACTAAATCAATTTATTTGACTGCTGATTTTTCTCACAACTGATTTATGTCATCACTGATTATTCACACCACAATACCAAACTTTGCCTAATTCGGTTGATTCCTTAGCGGCAAAGCTGCAATTAAGCGTTTGTTGCACAAAAGTGATCATGGGAGGATCCGACTTTCAGCTTTGCATCACATCTGCTTTGTTTTTATTTTTCTAGGGGATTTTGATACCCGGGGATTTAAAGAAGTCCCTCTTGCCAAATTTGCTAATGGCACAAAGCAAAAGAGGAACCCATTTGGTTTAGTTTGGTAGAATACTAGAATATATGAAGCTAGCACTTACCAATCTTGTCTTTGGTGGTTTAATATGTAACTAGGCATGGCGATCCATAGCTGCGACATATTTGGCAGCAGAAGAAAAAAAAGTCGAGCAATCCATGTGGGTTCTAGTAGGGGCTACCCATGCCACAAAGTGAGAGGTAACAGAACATACATATAAAAAAGAAAATTTTAGTGCTGGAGAAGAAGAAATTGAATGGTATGTTTGCTTTTGCTTTTCTAAATAGTTCGAGCCCTAATGGGAGGGCACAACGTAGTGTTCTTGACCATGTCGATGTCATATATATCAAAGACTAGAACAAACTGGACCACATACTCTGATGTTTTAAGGGAATGGAAAAGCTATCCAAGCTGCATGTATATCCTAGAGCAGCTAGCTGCCGAGTTGCATATACGGATGGAGCCCCCTTTAGCTTGCTTGAGCTTTTGCTCCCTTTCTTATCTTCATATCAGATTTCTCTTTATAAAGTCTACCTGATCATGAAAATGTTTGATTGACTAACCGACTTGAGATGAAATCTTGCATGCATCAGTATACATGCAATACGTCACAAAATGCTTCACAGTTAACGTCTGTTGTCGTTCGATAATTAAAAAAAGTAACTTAATAGCTGCCGTCTCTAAATAACTTATATGATCGACAGACACTGTCCTTGGACTATTCTGACGACAGGAGTCAGAAGACTTTTGTGATCAGACGATATGGATGTCTATTGGTCCAATCAACTCTACGTATTTGAAACTAGCTAGCTTACACCACAAATGATGCGAACCGGATCATCAAACTTCTGTACAAGAAATGGGCATTGCTGGTTAATCTAAGATAACAATGCATTGGTAAATTTGCTAAACTGCATGCACGTTCATCAAAGATATCATTACAGACGCTTCAAAAAAAATAGAGATCTCAATACAGCAAAATATAAAACTAGCAAGGAAGAAACAAATAATGCAGAAAATCTTGATAGTATAAACCAAAGGATTATCAACTAGCTAGAATCATAATCACCCTCCCGTTCCAAAAAAAAAGAATCATAATCACCCTGAGCAAACTTGTCCTCGGGATAAAATACCGCTCCCGGATTCCCTCCAAATGTCCAGCCGGCATTCATTCCTGCAACGGCTTTTGTAGCACCATCAACATCCGCAAACTCCATAAACACCTTTCCAACTCCGGAAGACGGCTCACTATCTGCTCGTGGACGTGGAATGATGACCTTCCTGAAAGAACCATATCTCAGAGCCTCCAGCTCCATAGGTTTCACAATGTACTTGTACATCAACATCAACAGGACAATTCAATCCGTTACTAGTTAACTGTTATGATGCATGGATACGGTAATAATTTTAGTATGTTGTATCACACTTGTATTCGATACGGATACGCACGAGATACGTTATGGATACGTATCTAAAGATAGTCAAACGTATCCTAGACCATTTAGAGAGGGTTTGACCAAATTAATACTAGGTTGTTGACTTTTTGTAATAATATCTTATCTAATTACTTAATTAGTATGAATCATTGTTCTGTTTTAACTCTTTCACGATTATAATTGAATATTTTCTGTATTTTCCTTAATTAAATGATTTAGATTAGATTTATTTAGAATTTATTTATTATTGTAATTTTTTATCAGATAGATCTAGTAAAATTATGCTACTTTAATGTTATTTCTCATTAAAATTATCTATATATTTTCAAATTATATTAAATATATATAATATCAAAACATACTTGTATCCTATTTTTGCGATAAAAAACGTATCTGCGTATTGTATCGACCAGTATCCGTGTCTGTACCCGTACTAGTGCATCATAGGTTAACTGTCTGTTAAAAACTCGTGCGCTAACCGTCTGATTACATAATGTGTTAATGAATTGTCACCTGTTAACAACCCGCTAGTTAGCGGACGAAAACGGGTTGTCCGTTGAAACCCATTTAACCCGTTAAGCCCCACTAAAGAATGAAAAAATTTAAAAAATAGAGAAAACCGTACTAATCCATTTTTTTTAATTTTATCTCATCTAAATAGTTAGAACTTCCAATCACTAAGGAAATTTTTTTGGTATTTGATTAAAAATATTTATAGGAAATGATGAAAAAAAATTTTAACGGGTCTTAGTGGGTTCTAACGGGTAACCCGTGAATCCAATGGGTTCAATCCGTTATAATCCAGTAACTTAACGGGTTATAACAGGTTGAACCCGCTGAACCCGTTAACCGCTAAAACCCACCCGCTAACTTTCTAATCCACCCATTTGACAGGCTGGCATGAGATCATCCTTCAGCTCTTCTTCCATACATGGTCGTCTCAAGCATACAATTTGGTGGCAACAGAATGATAGACAATTGCAACAACTGTAACCTCTGCAATAAAATCTGTTATGTGCATGCAACAAAGCCCTGGTTACCTCAGATTCTGGCTGGTTAGGACTTTGATCAGCACGCCTGACTGTTAAGGTCAGGTCACCCATTATAATCCCGTTCAGTGCTGCACAGGCTATGTCGGTTACAAAGACATTTTGGTAAACACAAAAGGCAAATCTTTCCGTTATTTCACTATCCTTCACTAGTTCGAAAAAACGCAGCGGTCCAAAAGATTCTAGCAACTCCTTGATCTGTGCCTGTAAAGAAATAGGGCAGACCACCAATAACAATGCAATCAGGGCCTTCAAGTTCACCGGTAGAACTAATACTAGGTGGTAGTCCAACATTAGCCAAGTTCAGATTTGGACTACGCTGGCTTGGACCAAGTGTTGCAGCCATAGATGGGTTGTAGTCACCGAGTCTCCTAACCCACAGAGGGGTACCCTCGAACATAATCCCGTCCACAGAGGTTCATCATCTACCTTTTTCATTTTGTGCATACAATTTTTCCTTATCTCATTCATGCACATATTTACAGTAGGTAGTTAACAGACACATCAGTTTCAAGAGAAACACCGTCTAGAAAGTACATTAGCCGATGTGTTAATTTCTTTCTTAACCGACTATAATTAACGAAGAAGACCATTACTATATGTGTGGGTTTATTACCACCCCACAAATTACTTTGTTCATTCCACACATGGTTTATTGAAATATCACAATACCATAATATAAAATCACAACTAGGGACAATAAGTTGTTACAAATTCTATTTTTTTCTTTATGTACTGTTTTATTTTGGATGAACAGTACTTCATAAATTCTAACCCAAATTTATTAAATTCGTTTTATGGATCTGAAAACGATAACATTGAACCTGAAAATTAGGTGAAATGTTTGTAATTCTTTTTTTGTTAGTTTGTTGATGCTTCGTATATCCATTTACTCATTATTTTCTATGTCAATTTTGTATGTTAATTCTCATGGGCAACTCATGACCAGGCATAGATCAGCTCAAAAAACTTATTAGTATAGAGTAACTGATTTGAGGTTTGTAGGGTAAACACAAGAATTGTAAAAAGTATAATTTTGGTGTTGTAAATGGATGAATAAATTATAATTGAGAAAGAGGTATTTTAAGAATAGAAAATGGATGAACAAAGTAGAATTACAATTAGAAATATATAAATGAGCGTGAAAAAACAGAGTGAACAAAATAATTTGTGAGGTGACAATAAACACACCAGTATATGTCTATATATTGTGAAGTTGACCAAACTTCAACATGTGTACTTCAAAGGGAAGTGTAGGGGAAAGACCACATGTTAACCGGAAATAAATTTGTTAGTATAAAATCCAAATTCCATAGAAATACTTTTCAAACTTATTTATAGAGATAAACATTCGACAAACTTTTAGATCACATTTTTCAATATTAACCGTTCAATTCTTAGGTCCTAATATATATATCACCTATGCAAAATTTCAACCAAATCAGTGATCGTTAAGATGTTCAAAACTAAAAAAATAAAATTATAGACATTAACTGTTCAAGTTTGACAGATTTGATCCGTCAAATGATTTCAGTTATTTCAAAGCCTTAACGATCAACAAATTTGATGAAATTTTACAAAAATGATCAATATATATGCATCTACATATTGAACGGTGAAGGTGTTATATGACCGGAAAGTTTGTCAAATGCCTATCCCTATAAATAAACGAAAAATAGGGATCCGCACTGTGTTAAAGTGCGAACGGTCTGTGTGTCGCCATTTGCGTCGTCCGCTTCCTCTCGCTTTCTCTTCCCGCTACACGGAGATGGCGACACGTAGCCGTCCGCATTTTAACAGTGTGCACGATGCGTTCTATATATATATATACACACACACTAGTCTTCTAACGTGTGTTACGCGCGTGCAGAAGTGCTTTTTATGTGTGCATAATGTTTGATGCAACACATGGAATCTCCCAATCCGATATATCATAATAATACTGACAACAGAATGATTTCTTCGCAAATTCTCTTGTTTTTTGTAATGACAAAACTTAACCAAAATCAATCTTGATAAAACATGTGACAACTGAGAATTACAATGGCAAATAAGTATTTCTAACCTTATTTCTTCATGTATGAAACAATACTTGGTGTATTTGCATCCTTGTTCACAGTTGTGCTTGTAAGACATAACGGAAAAATGAAAGTTTGCATTTCAAAATTACAGCAATCAAACAGAACCACAGTCAACCAATATCTCCTTAAATCCTCTCGTTCATCGTCTGAACCTAAATTTTCAAGATCTATAGTCACTAAACAAAACCTGCCAATTAAGGTTTAGTTGTAGAGTATAATTAGTCATCTGATTGAGCAGATACATTATACAAACTTATAGCTGGAAACGTAACAATAAGATGAAAGGATCAAAAGTTATCGACACATTTTTTGAGAATCTAACCTCTAAGGGAGTCATATCAACAAATGTGAAAATGTGTATATGAATACTTTAAGGTGTAAAGAAAAATTGATCGTCTCTCATCATACGAACGAAAGAAATGAGCAGAATATGTATCCCAAATTCCCAACTCCATGCTATCAATTAAGTGTCATGTACTTAATGACCTGCTTTCATTTATGAATTTCGTAGAATTAGAAACCTGCTAGAGCACACAGTACACAGCCAATTGTCTAAAAATTTTGTTTGGTTTCTATAAATTGGAAATTGAAATACCCCAATACATAATCAAACCATAAACACAATTCCAAAATTGAAAATGGAAGAATCAGGACAAAGAGACCCCTAACAGAATGTAGAAGATCTCCCTTTCAGAGTTGTTCTACACATCTTAGTGTGTATATTTGTCAAGTCATTACATGAGCTGAAGAAGATATGCAAAAGCCCTTAATTTGAACAAATAAGAATGGCTAAGCAACCAGACAAATTGAAAGAACATAATTTAAAACTACTCCATCTATAATCAACAGTCACCAAATGACTCATAATTTGGTATTATGAAAACCTGATGGCTCAAACATATATCACAACAGTAAACCAATAGTAGTATTAAAGTATTACTCATATCAATCATTAAAAATAAATGCTAGATTTGTAATTTCCTGCCAAAGAATGGGTTTAGCAAAACAATATGTAACTATTGATCAAGAAAGAACCCATTGAACAGGGGACTTCTCTAGTTGCAGAATCCCGTCAAGAAAAAACCTAGATCATCAACTATCAGATGCACATAGTAGAATGCTCAAATCTATCATTCCACAACCTAAGTCTATGAGTAAAAACATGAGTGATCACAAAGCACACATCATTACGAATTTCCATAATCTTAACCCAATTGAGTAAAAACATGAAAAAGTTCGGATCTAATGACATACCCAATCGACCAAGAGTCCAAGAGCATTCCCCTTCGTCAGTGACTGAAGAGGAACACTCACTCTCACCCTGACGTCTCTCAACCCAAAACAGAACTTATAAGGAGAACCTTCGTCAGTGCCTACTGTTTCTTTCTTCTCCGATTTCCTTCGTTGTCTCTCTCCCGATCTATTCTTTCCACTATACAAATAACCAAGTCGGTGCAGAGCGGGTAAAATAGTCATTTCATTGTGGACGGGTCGGATGTTAAAAATGCAAAACGTTAGGGCAAGAGGGTCAGGATACTATTCATATAAACAGCAAACCTCCACTGAATGTATTAATGAAGGAACGAAGTCAATTACAAAATCTACGAACGCGAGGTAGAAAAGAGCGCAGCTAGAAACTTCTAGCAAAGGGGGCCTACATATAAAGGAACAAAACATGAAACCATAAATTAACTTCCGAAACTTAGGGTTCACAAAACAATACCCAAAATTGCATATTAAGGTTGAAGTTTTGATCAAATTCGTTATTTCTTGTCCTGGGTTTCTATCAATTTCTATAACTATTCTCATCGAATATTTCCTTGAATAGGAACTTGGAACATAGAAAATGAAGGCTAGGGGTGCCTACATATACACAGGCTTCTCTTTCTATCCAATTAATCAAAGAGATTACATGTAGCTACCTGTAGAGGACAAAATCATGAGGGGGCCGGGGCACCTTCAGGCCTCAATCTACCTCCATCCTTGCAGATAACTACTACAAACAAAGAACATATATGGACCTCTAACTCGATCAAACATGAAAAAATCCTCATATTCTTTATCTTCATGATAGTCTTAACTTGCTTCTCTTTGATTCCTGAAACGAATTACAATATGCTCACTATGTTCATTTATTTTCTCAACAGTTGCAATTCTTATATGACGGAGGAAAGTATGTGTTGGTTATGGTAAGTCCACCAACTACATGTTCTATCTGTTTGCGCATGGCTTTATCCTGCATGATTGTAACTTTGCAAATTTACATTAATTGTCATGTATTCGTGTAAGAGTGCGTTGTTTTATGATTGACTGGTTGAGTTGTTTTATTGTTAGAAAAACATGCAAAACAAAAACACCAGAAAATAAAAAGCAAATTAAGAGACAGACTTTCAGGAGAGTTGCAATTATATGCTTAGAGAATTGATGGTTGTGCATCTGAAGTTCTGTATTAACTATGTATAGGACTGTGAGAATAGCTAGAGCCGGACACATAAGCATTCCTCAGTAATCTTCTTCTTATATATCCTGTGATTCATCTTCACTTAATATTGTGATGTGGACGAGAGTTTGTTAAACCACGTTATAGGGTTTCAGGTATTTGAATCATCAGTTCATAAAGACATGAAGTATGAATCATGGATGCAAGTAAAATTAAACTACCGAGCATGTACACAACTGATGATACTCGACTAATAATCTGGAATTTGCACATATATATATATATATATATATATATATATATATATCTGTTGCTTGAATTTGCATTCACTAGATTGTGCAGTGCATGACAGAGTCCAGAAGTTGATGAGTACATAAACATGTCATTTTAGTGTAATATGGATTACCACTTTACCAGCAGAGACCATATTGATTGTTTTTCACATTCCAGTAGCTATTGGGATTTCAATGTCGGTATCTTTGTTGTTGGGAGTACTACTCAGAGGCATGTAAATAGGATCGTGATCCGGTACGTCGTCTTTGGTGTCGATGTGCATGCAAGAGCAGCGCTGCAGAGACCCAAAGAAAACTGCCATCACGTTGTCGACGAGCCAGCCTCCCAAATCGTCAAGCTTTTTGCACATTGGAACAGTCGTCCCGCGGCCTCTAGTAATATTGTTTTGTGAAGCAGCAGTACCACTCATCCTGCCCTTGGGCTCAACCGCAACCCTTAAACCTCCGCAGTTGCACAACCCGGTGCAACTCTTTGAATCCATGGAGTCGGAATGTAGAGGATGGTACCTATCCATGAGGGGTGATGATGAAGAATGAGGTTGATGTGGCGTGGAGTGCAGTAGTGATGCTAAAACTGGACCTAGAACTCAGACGTACGTAGCTATATATGTCATCCAGAATAAACCGAAACCAGAATCCGGGTAAGCTAGGGATTGCTTTGACATGGAGTAACCGAGTCACTTCAGGATTTACACCAGAATCCCAACTAAAACCATTTCTTTTTGTTACTCGTATCTCAGAAGTTATTCTTTCCCTACCAAACAGTTTAAGGATCAAAAACATCGGCTTCCCAATTATTGATCGCTTCCACAGCTTCCTGATCACAAGAGCCACTTTAATTTTTTCAGTGCTTTACATGGTGCCCCTCTCTTTTGGTACAAATGATGGAACACATTTTGGTTTGGTCCGGCTCTCTTCTGTGTCCTAATGCGATCAATGATGATGAGACAAGTTTAAGGTTGATAATTTCCCACAGACCATGTACGTGATGTAACACTAGCCGGTGACGGTGAAAGCTACAATAAAACCATGCATTCTTGTAAATTGTACGTAACTCGATTATAGCATGTTCCACAAAATAAACGAAATCAAACTTCCTCTAACCAACCAGACATTACCAGAGCTATGATCATTGTGACGATCAACGCACGTCACATCATCACTCCTGAATACCGTTCTTCCTCCTAAAAAGAAACCCGTAAGGAAATCAAACCCTTCATGAATCTGGAGAGTTGAAAATCAACTGAAAATTATCATGATGAAGAAAGATAAATGATCATATTGCACAATAAAAGCTAGAATATATATATATATATATATATATATATATATATATATATATGATGTAGAACGAAAGGGTCGCTTTTCAAAGAAAAATAAAGATTAGAGAATCGTTTGTATATATATATATATATATATATATATATATATATATATATATATATATATAGAACGAAGGTGAACGCTTTCTAACGAAAAATAACGATTGGAGAACCGTTTGATCGTGACAAATTATTTACGGACATTTAAGTTCGTTGGGCTTCCAAAAAACTGTTTTAATTATTTTTTGAGTTTTATTTTTAATAGTTTGTTTGGTTTTATTTTAATCCATGAGCTTTTAGGTTTTGTTGTTAGTAGTCATAGGGTTCTTTGCTTCTATATAAGGAGGCTCTATCAGTTGTATTTGATAACTTTTATTTTATAAAAAAAACCCTTTGAGTTTATCTCAACTTTTTTGATGGATTCTAGTTCTTCTCGTGGATTCGAGATTAAAACCGATTGGTGAATTTCAATCAATCTATCCTTTTATATTCAGCTCCATCAATTGGTAATCAGAGCTTGGAGTATTTCTGGTGAGTGATCTATCAATTCGATTCAGAAGCAAAAAAAAGTGTGCATTTCGATTTGCACAAAAAAAAGAACACAAGCACCGCCGATCAGGATTTGCCCGACCCGACGAAGCAACTCGAGCCACTACAACAGCCCTGCGCCACCAGCCAAGCCCAGCCTTGACGCCGCATCACAGCCCTGCCGAGCCTGCCTCCCTCTCAACCTCTCCAGCCCAAGCCTCGTCGCCGCATCCACAAGCCTAGTCACCGCCGCTGCATCGTACCCCATCTCCGCTCCACCTTCGCACCCCCAATCGACTCGCGCACGCAACAAAAACTCAACCAAGCCGAGAATCTATAGAATTCGGAACCCAGAAAAATTGGATTTTTCTGCAGCGACCGACCCGGTAGTCGACCTGACTCGGAAAGTGATCCAGCTTGACCTGGTATCCTAACCTGACCCGACTTGACGACTTGATCCGACCCGATAACCATCGACCTGACCAGACCCAATCCATCAACCCGACTCAAAACTGGTCCGACCTGCCTGACTAATAAAAACAAAAGAAGAAGAAGAGAAAAAATTGAAGCTAGCATAGAACGTTGGATATTTACCTCACTGGATTATGACGACTTCAGAACAACGTGTTTCATCAAAGATAAGGTATGGTCAATAATAATTGATAGTGATCTAAACGATAATTTTGTTGCCAACAAGGTTGTTCAGTCTCTTCAACTATGGACAGTGAAGTTGAGCAATCCATTTTGGATTGATGATCATGCACATGTGACAGAGGTTTGTAAAGTTCCCATCATTATAAGAGAATTTTATAACGATGAGGTTACTTGTCATGCGATTGATATGGATGATAGTGATGTATTTTTTGAAAAACCATAGCATGAAGTGTCAATGGTAGTTATTGTAAAGATGTGACATATTTACTCAAGAAGGAGTCGAACAAAGATTACAATCAAACCTGCAAAGCCTGAAGTGTGTAAAAAATGTTGAAGAAATTACTTTGCAGATTAAAGAAGAATTTGCTCATGTTGACTCGGTTGTCAGTATTGAAGAAACCTCGCCTCTTATGACTCTTCCAGAACTAGAACGAAAGGCCATTCAAGAATGCAATTTTAGGAATCAAGAAGAATTCTCTCAAGTTTCATTTGACAAACTCATCTATGGTGTTGGATACATGATTGTGCCTTCAGAGTTTGCATAGTCTCAGACTTCTAAACCACAAGTTCAATTCTTAGATTTATTATTGAGTTTGTTTTCTACAAATTATTCTTCTTTATTCAAGATAAACTCGAGATCGAGTTCTTTTGAAGTGGAGGAGACTGATGTAGAACGAAGGGGGTCGCTTTCAACGAAAAATAAAGATTGAAGAACCGTTTGATAGTGACAAATTATTTACAGACATCTAAGTTCGTTGGGCTTCTAAAAAACTATTTTAATTATATTTCGAGTTTTATTTTAATTAGTTTGTTTGGTTTTATTTTAATTAGTTTGTTTTAGACTTTATTTTATTTTAATTCATGGGCTTTTAGGTTTTGTTGTTAGTAGTCATAGAGTTCTTTGCTACTATATAAGGAGCCTCTATCAGTTGTATTTGATAACCTTGATTTTATATAAAAAAAAACCTTTGAGTTTATCCAACTTTTCTAGTGAGTCTAGTTCTTCTCATTAATTCGAGATCAAAACCGATTGATGAATTCTAATCAATCTATCTTTTTATTTTCTACTACATCAAATAATATATATATATATATATATATATATATATTGATGCAGTCGAATATAAAAGTATATAAAATTGGGGCCAAACGCTACAACAAAACTAGTGGAAAAGCTTTTGACTCGTGCAATATAGTGGCTTGTGGCCGCACAGGTCGTCGAGGAACCCTAATTAAAAACTGCTTGAATTCTGATTAGTGATCACTCAAAATTTTCATGCATGCCTTCCCATTTGGATTGAGTAAATGTATAAATTTATTAAAAACTTCAACATCTGTGCATTTCAAAGGAGCATGATTTTTTTCTATCCAAAATAGAAAGGGAAAAAAGTAGCATGATTAATTTGTGAAGGAGAAGCTGGAGAACTTTCAATTTGTCAAGAAAAACAAGTCTCACTCTCACTCCATTCTGATTAAACAGCCTCTCTTTTTATTTGAAGAGATCAATAGTATATTTTTACGTACGTTGCGTGGAAAATGTGTGTTTCATGATGTGATTTGCATTTCACATTGGAGAGTCATGAGGGCTTATGATTCATTGTCATTACGTTTTGATTGATGGTATGACTACACATTCTCAATGTCATCTAATAGTGGCACCGAGGAAGATAATGATAGGGTACAGCAGGAAATTGCTTTCAGCAGGCTGAAACATTTGGATCTCAAAAATCTACCACTTCTCGGAGGACTTTGCTTGGAATGTTGCAATCACAAGTTCCCTTCATTAGAAACTTTATGCATAACCAAGCGCCTCAACTTGGAGCTTTTCCCCCAAGAGGAAATGCGGTGCACAATAAATTACCAGGCCAATACAGTCGTGGATGATGTTTCTGACGATGGTGAGGACACTGATATTAATTATGAAGCTGATGATAATACAAGAGAAAACAGCAAAAGCAACAAATTCTATTGTGACGACCCGACATTTGTCGCATAAACTTAACGAATGCAAGGAAATCTCATTTGTCACATACGATCTCATCAGCGACAACTTGGTTGTCGCAAAAAATAGGTATTTACGACAAATAAAGTATTGTCACTTTTATGACATTATGTGACAATCATTTCCACGCAAATTATTAGTGAGGAATTAAAGTTGTCGGAAATAAATCATTTCCTCGAAACTAGCCGAAACGTTTGGAGAGAAAAGAAGAGTGAAAATGTGGTGAAAACTTCCCAAAAGTAGGAAATGGTCATTTTGTCTAAAAGGGTATTTTGGTAAATTATTAAATGACCAAGGGTATAATGGTAAAATCAATTTAAATGGCAGATCTGTAAATAATAAAAATCTGTGAAACTGTAACAGTAAATGTAAAACACTAAAACTGTAAAATAATTAAAGTAAAACAGTAAAACTGTATTGGTAAAAAGGTTAAACATACTGTAAACAGTTAAAGTAGCTTGGTAAAACAGTAACACCAAAAGATAACTTAAGTAAAACTATAAACGATAAAAGTTAAACTGTAAAACAGTAAAATGACATTTTATAAATATTAAAATCTGACATGGGTATCAAGGTAATTTTGTAAGACGGTAAATGAGTAAATTAATAACTGTAATTTAGTAAAATATATGGTGACACTTGTCCTAAAATGTCATTAAAGTTAATTTGGTAAAATATATAGTGACATATGTCATGTTAAAATCAACTTGTTCTAATTTTTTAATTTATATCCTTAAAAGTGTAAGATATTATTTAAATAATTTATTTATAAACTAAAATTTTATTAATAACTAAATTATAATTTACTAATCTTTAATATCCTCCCCTCTTACCCTATTTTGCTTTTCGTGAACTCGTCTCCAACGTGGAGTAGGTTAAGGTTCGGAGTTTATCACTGTATATATGAATGTTAAAGAAAAGGAGTATTTGGGTGTCAGGCTTTGAGGTAGAAATATAAATGGCAGATCAGCAGGCAATCATATCATCATCAACATCCTTTTCGAACTTTAGGGTTTCCTTCGTGTCTCAACCTCATCAACCTTCGCACCCCCTCTTCAATTAATCACATAACATCCAGAAATTTTTAATAAAGACTCCAAATTAACTGAAGCCAAAGATCTTATGGATCAAACAGCATAAAGATCCCGAATTTCGAAAAAGCAAGTTTAGATCAGTTAAATCATGTCTAGCTCCTTAAAACTAAATCGATGATCAGTATCTGTGATGTTCAGTAAAAACTATAATCAAGTCTCACAAGCTTTCTTGAAATGAAGCAGATATGTATTCCCAGCTGCCATAAAGATTGAACTTATTGACATGTATGGGCTCAGCAAGTCACCTGCTACTTGTAATCGAATATCATCATGATGATGTTCGTATTAGTTCATGATAAGAAAAGGATGCATAATATATGATGAAGAAAACAAATTAGGGTTTACAAGATTATGTGATGAATTAAATAAATAAAAAGTATATTTTGTATTTAGAAAATGACAATAAAAGATTAAGAACTTATGTTATGATGACATGACAATGTCACATCATCTGTCACATAAAATAAGTTCTAGATGATCTGTTAATACGTCGTTCATCTAACGTTACTTATATATGTAATCCAGAATAAACTAGTCAAAATCTGAAGAAGGAATTGCTTTAAGTTGGAGTAATTGAGTTACTTGAGGATTTACACTAGAATCCCAGCCCACACCATTACTTTTTTTGATCAACCCTCGTTTAATCGAAGATGTTTATTAAAGATAATAAACAAACAACGAACACCATTACTTAATTTTGCTACTCGTAGCTCAGAAGTTATTCCTTGCCTAACAAACAATTCAAGGATCAAAACATCAAAAGCTAGACTTCCCAAATACTTGATTCTACCAGTCCAACACTTGTTCTTGGTTTCATATGGAAAGCAGAGGACATGACATTTAACTATAACAATTTCTTCTGAAATGATTGCTAGGTTGTTTAGGGTAAGTCTGCTATATTGGCTGGTATAACATACTGAGCGGTTTTTAAAGAGGAAAGCAGTGGGGCCCAACAGGTGGGAGGGGGCAAGTATATGGCTGGAATTGCAGCGCATCCAATACCGCGTGGCAGAGCAGAATTTTCCGGTTGTTTAACCTCTTGTACTAACAACCTAGTCTGAAGAAAAAACATAAACGCGTATTCTTGCCTAGAGTTTCTTCAAAGTATATATATTCTTTAACTGCATCTTTTGTAGCCGATCTTCTTGCATCTCTTGGTCATTCAGCGTCTTCTCCGTTAATTTTGTTTAATTGTCTTCCTCTTTTTGTTTAATCGTCAGTAACGTAAGGCAAGTAGGGTTATCGTATAGGGCTGAGGATTGAGGATACCTGTAACATAAGCGTTAGTATAAATCACAACAATTATTACAAACTAAAAATATTTACAAAAATGACTACTGTTTCTAACGAATAGCAGTCAAAAATCTAAATAAAAACCTAACCTAAACAACTTAGAAAATTATGAAAATTTACATGGATATAGTAGACATACATATGAACAACTGTACAAAATTTCAGGGGGATCGGAGATCGTTTGATACAAAAATAAAATAAAACAAAACAGGAGACAGAAAATCCTAAAATTAAAAAGAAAACAAACCTAAGCTACTATATACAATGGTCATCTCTTGCATACACACAATTTTAAACAAATTCATGACATCAATGATCGTACGACTTCAACTCAAGTGTTTTAACAAATGCAAACAAGTGATAAACTCAAATTCTAATGTTAAGAGCACTTTACCATCCCTGATTATTCTGACAATCTAATATACAACTTATGAACTCATTATTATTCTAGTTCATTTATTACCATCCCGGAATTAACACAAACAATGATACAATTTGATTAAGAACAAATCACAAGTTATCAATAACAAGAGAACACGAACTAAAACGCTTTAGGCACCATCAATCACATAAACATATGAAAACCAAAAATCTGGAAATTTCAATACTCATAGCAGAATCATTCATAGATCCAATCCAAAAACACATATAAAGAGAGTTGATGAAAACTAACTAAACTACTTGAATTAAAACTAAAAGAATACATAAGAACTGAGTTTAAATTACACTATGAAGAATCGATGAAGAAAACTCCAAAGGCTGCACAAGAATGTACACGACAAGGAGGTGAAAAACCTAAACTAAGGCTTGTGTTTCGGCTAGGGCTTCTGGAGAGAAAGCTAAAGCTTTAGCGTTGAAGTGCGGCAAAGAGCGGTCCTTTTTATATCTCCAACACCTCCTATATATAGTGCACATATCAGCAGCTGCAATTAGGGTTAAAGAACCCTAATTTTCATCCATGGACTTGCCTATGTGGTCTGAGCTTTGAAAGTGAAGTTCCGGTCCAAATTTGAAATTCAGGTAGACTGACCTTCTGTCACTAAAACGGTCATAACTTCTTCTAAAAATAGGTATTGAAGATCCGTGAAAAGTTCTGAAAATTAGACTCACCTAGCTTTCCAATGATATAAGGCTCATCTCCTGGTTAGTTGTGAGCAGTTCACAATCACCTGTCGAAGTTGATGGATAATTTCTGGTAGCTTTTAGGATTTCATTCCTTGAACAACATGAATTCTTTTTCCTTCTAGATTTCTCTTTTTTGCTTCTTTTATGCTCCTTTGCTTTATTTGAGACCTAAAAACACAAACTAAGTTAAAATCAATATTGTTAAAGGAATTACATAACTAAATAAGGTCAGAAACACATTAAGAACGTTGCAAAAATACACCTATTAGAGCTCAAAGCTTATCCCAAATCATATTGCACACCACACATATTGTAGTCGATCTACCTGAGTTCTACTCTTCTTTGATTTTACTCTTCTATGATAATTGATTCTTGGTATTTATTCCTTTTAGTCTTTAACAATAAGGTCAAGTCCTCACTGATATGATGGCTGCACGTTTGTCATTAGAAATCTCTTTCACCATAATCGTCCTCTCACTTTTTTGTCTCAGAAAGTCACAAGTTCGGAGAAGATCAAAGCATATTTCTTTTTTGTTTGATTTCATGTTTATGTTCACACAAAACCACATACTCATTTCCAGTGTTCATCCAATTATTTTCAAACCATCCTCTTCCATATTATCGAATGTTTGATTTGCTTCCACACAGCTTCCTGATCACAAGATGCTCTTTAGTTCAGTGCTTTACATGGTGCCCCTCTGTTTTGGTGTAAATGATGGAACACATTTTGGTTTTTTTGGACAGTGAAAACATACTTGTATTCATAAAAATAAGAGCTTATAAACACAAAGATCTGTTTTAGATCAACATAGAAAATTAAAATACAACCAAACCAAACCAAACAACTATTAAATCTATCATAAAGCCAGCCTTTAAGCAAATGCAACGGAGGAGGACCTCGGTAGTGTTGTCGCCGCCAATGCCGAGACAACAACCAAATCTTCTCTATGCATAAACAACACAGAACCCGAACCATAGACAACATCCACAAAGCCAAATAGGAGAAGTAGCACATGGGGAGATAAAACATTTTGGTTGGGTGCGGCTCTGTTTCTATGTCGTAATGTGATGATGAGACAAGTCTAAGGTTGATAATTTCCCAGACCATGTAACACTAGCCCGTGAAGGTGAAAGTTACAATAAAACCATGCATGCAACTCGATTATAGCATGTTCAACAAAAAAAGGAAATCAAGCTAGCTTCCTCTAATCAATCAGACAGTATCAGAGCTGTGATCATTGTGATGATCAACGTACGTCACATCATCACTCCTTGAAACCTTGACACCCTGAGGAGATCAAACCCCTCATGAATCTGGAGACTTACAGATAAATGAAAAGTATCATGAAGAAAGATAAATCATGTTACACAATAACAGTTACAAGCTCTATAATCTATACATAACTGGGCTAAAACCGGAGCATTTCAATCAAACGGTACTAGAAAACCGTTTGTGAGTTTACTTTCTATCATGCTTATGTTTTTTTTAGGGAAATGAGTATAGTCCATTAGTCAAACACTTATAACGGTAAAAGTCTGCAATGACAATCAGTTATAGAGGAGAAAACCTTTAATACACTCGTGTATGCTTGGTTAAGAGAGAGAATAAACTACAAAACTAGAGTCTATATAACCTACAAATCAATACTAACTCAAAAACTGATGTTCACAACAAGACTTTATTTTGCCTAGACAGGAAGCCTCAAAACTATGTCCAAACAAATGGACCTGATAAACTAGAAAGCATAGTAACCTATCTCACTTCAAACATAACCAATCTTTCAACGACTACAGGCCTCAGACCAGTTGGTATACTTTTTTGTCATAAGCTGAGGGAGAAATTATGCTAGAGTTTGGTAGGGGTCTTGTCATCGACCCATATCAAACCCAATAAGAAAGTCAAGCCCATAAGCCATAGCAAAATAGAATGGAGGGAAGATGGGTCTAAACTAGGGTTGCCATTTGGTTTGGTAAAAACCAAACTAACCAAAAACCAACCGAATATTTTTTAATTTAATAACCAATCGAAATAAAGGAAACCGAGAAATACCAAAACAATTGGTTTGGTTTTTGGTAAATACCAAATTTACCAAAATGATAGCTATTTAAACACTCATATTATTGTAAATAAAATTGACGCTTTGATCTTAGCACAAACATTACCAAAAATATGTGATAATTTTTACCCTAGCTGTATTTTACTATACTAATCATATCTTATTTCACTGATTTAAAAAAAAAAATTGTTTTCTCTACGATTGGTTCACAAAGATGTACAATTGCGTATAACCTACTTGAACAAGTTATACCACATTAGTAGACGTGTTGTAGTTTCTATGACTAAAATTTACAAAACTAAAATTCGTCTGTTTGATTTGGTCAGTATAACACAACTATGGAACAAATATCACATATTTTCGACAACGTTTGGATCTTGATCAACATGCTCAACCTTAATACAATGTCACTTATTACATGAAAACGCTATTATATAGCCTTTAATGTCTTATTTTGATTGATTATTCCGCTCATACCCTCTCATATGAATGAGAAGTAATGCTCAGTGTAAAAATGTTAGGAAGTTTACATCTCGACGATATAGTTTTCCATGAGGAATCATAAGATTAAATAAGATTGACCGCTTTAATTAAGACTCAAATGTTACAGAAAATATGTGATATTTTTATGATAGTTGTATTTCACTATACTGATCATATCCTATTTCACAATATTTTCAAACAATTTGCTTTCTTTGTATGGTTGGTTCATAAATATGTACACTTGCATATAGTTATACCTTATTAGTAGACACATTTTGGTTTCATTGTTTCGATTATTAGATTATCAAAAACTTTGCTTCCTCTATTGTTTCATTATATTCTGAAAATATATTTATTGAGAAGTTTGGTAATAATGAAAACCGAAATACCTAATTCGGTAAGATTTATCTCATACCAAAAAGTTTGGTTGATTTTTGGTAGTCATATTTCATTACCAAAAGCTTTGGTTTTGAAGTTGGTAACATCTGTTACCGATTTGAACCGACCGAATGACAGGCCTAGTCTAAACCCAAGCCCACTCTCACAACCCTCTGTGTTACCCTAGCCACCGGTGTTCGATCTCCCGCCAGTATCGCCGGAGCTCTCACCACCCAATTCAGTCTGGTGGCTCCTCGACCATGATCATTAAAAATAAATCGAAACTTTAGATGTCTTAACGATCACCAAATCGCATGAAATTTTATAGAGGTGATCTACTCATATAGCCCAACAAACTGAACGGTGGAGATGTCGAAATTTGATCGGAAAGTTGGTGTAATAATGGACCCTAGAAATGAACAAAAAATGGGATCCCTCATTAGAAGGACCCTAATGTGTGTGTGTATATATATAGAGCCCTCTTCCAATAAGGGATCTCTTTTCTAGACATATATGAGGAATCAAGGATTACACAAACTTTTTGATCACTAAATTATATCTCTACCGTCTAATATATAGATTTATATATGCAGAACATATCTACAAAATTTCATCGATTTTAGTGATCGATAAGGTGCTCAAAACTGCAAATTAAAATTATAAGCATGAACGGTTCATGTTTGACAAATTTGATGTGTCAATTGATTTCAGTTAATTCAAAGTCTTAACGACCACCAAATTGGATGAAATTTTACAGAAATGATCTATATATATATATATATATATATATATGAATCTAAATATTAAACGGTGGAGACGTAGAAACGAGCGTCCGAAAAATTACTAAATTGCGGATGGACACAGGGGCAGAACCACATGAGAGACTTGTACGGCTACAGCCCTACCGAAAATTTGAATTATATACAACTTATGTACAATTTAATGCATAAAACTGGTGTTTCTTTAGTTGGTTAAGTGACTTCTTGATTTTCCTTGGCGACACAGGTGCGAATCACCTTGGAATCACTTTTTTTTCATCTGTCCTGTACCCATTTCTTCTTCCATTATCTTTGTTTCTCTTTGCTGTAACCCATTTCCTCTTCCTTTTCTCTCCATTTCTCCTTCCGTTTCTCTGTTTCCTTCTTCCATTTCTTTGTTTTCTTTCCTATTTACCAATTTCGTCTTCCTTCCCCTCTGTTTTTCTTTCTTTCTCCAACAAAAAAACAAACTGGCCTCAAATCAGCCCTACCAAATATTAGATCATAGTTTCGCCCCTGAATGGACACATGTCAGCAACTCCATTAACAGCATTTTACCGTAGGTCCCACCCATCTCCTCTATCATCTCTTTGAACCCAGATCGATCTCTCGTTGTCTCTTTAATCCCATATAACTCTTGAAACCCAACCATGTACCCCTAACAGAAGAGAAGAAGTCACAAGACCCGCAACTACAAATGTTGGAAAACAATATTGGACTCTGCATTATTTTTGTCTAAATAAATAGTTTTTTGATAACTTGAATATAATTAGTAGAAACATATATTTAAACTCTATCTTGTTATCTATTGATGTGTATGTCTCTCATTAGAAGTTGGAGACTTATCAAGTTGATTAACCTGATCAACATTAAGTTTTTAAGATAAACCTAAAGACTTGTATTTGATAAACATTAAGTAAAACTTGGACTCCTTATGAGATGTGGACGAGTTTGTTTTCTAGGCCTCTATATATACCAGTCGAAAGTCCTTATGCTAGCTATGCACTTTTCATTGAGATCAAGCAGTCCTATTCTGTTGGAAAAAGTAGCATAGCATAGAAGATTTTCCTTGGTTCTATGTTTTGTGAAATTGCAGATTGTGTTGTTGTGTTGCTATCAAGGATGTCGACTGTGAATGGAATTCCGAATGATGCTAGCCTTTAGGGTAATAATCTATAGTAGTTAAGAAATACTTCATTCTGTTGGTTTTATGATTGTACAATTTTGTGTTTGTGTTAATTGTGAAACGATCTTGACTTCATTATTATGCATTTCAGTCTTCAGGCATATACCAATAACAAAGACTTGAGGGGTATTATCCTTCAAGCATTTATCTGATCACTAGAAGAGATAAATTGATTGTTTCTTGAATGCCCAAAACTCCAGTTCATATCAATACCCTGATTTGAATTCCATTATCATCTGGTTCTCCTTTATTCAATTATCAGTTGTTGTTTATGGGAGATGACGAAGTAATCGGAAGTTATAATTTCCTTTATTTTCCTGTTCCTAACTGAATCTCACCTAGGCTTTTCTCTTTTGTTATATAAACAAAGTTCCCGATTTGAAATGGGTTTGATTCAAGTTTGCTGTGGACTCCCATTAGTCATTTTTGAGGACAGTTTCGTTTTCAATTTCCACAGTAATATCATATATATATGATAAACCAGATAAACCAAGTCATTTGAATTCAAAGTAAAGCTGTTACTTATCTCATCCTCTCATTTCATCTCTTGTCAGTTTATATTTTGAATTCATAGATAGTTTCTGTTGTAGATGATAGAGTGCATTATGTTTTTGATGCGTTTGTAATCATGTAGGACTCTTTGATATAATCCTATATAAATACAATGATACACAGCTTGATTGCTCACACTATTCAACACAAATATTATCTTTTAATGGTAATCAGAGTCTTCTAAGTCTCACGATATAATTTTTTTTCCTCCCACAGATCCAAATGGCCTCCAACTTTTCTATTACCTCCTCCGCCACCTCTTCCACCATATCCTCCACCAACTCCTCAACAACTGCCCCAATATCTTCCACTATTGCATCCTTATCATCTACCGCTGCCTATTCCGTATCAAGTTTTATGACTATCAAACTTGATCGATCCAACTACGTCTTTTGGCGTGCTCTGATGGATCTGGTTCTTCGTAGTATAGGTCTCATGGGCATTGTTGACGGCAGCTCTACTTGCCCTCTATGCTTTATCACAGATAAAGATAGAAAACTCACAGATGAAGTTAATCCCGAGTACGAACCGTGGCTGTAACAAGATCAAATGATCTTGGGTTGGATTAATACATCCCTAACTCCTGCTGTTTTATCCACCGTTGCTAGATCCACTTCCTTGAGGGCAACCTGACATTGTCTTGAAAAGCGCTATGCTTCGCCATCTCAAAATCGCATTTTGCAGCTTCACGGTGAGCTCATGCGAACAACTCGTGGCTCTTTGTCCATTGCAGATTACTTGGACAAAATCAACTCCATTGTCGATCAGTTGGCTTTGGCCAGATGCCCTATGTCCGAAGGGGACTGCTCACTATCATCATGCATAATGTTGGTGCTCAATATGAAATGACTGTAAGTTCTGCACAAGCAAGAGATAACCCCATTACTTATGATAATTTAGAATTTCTTCTCTTGTATGCTGAAAGAAGGTTTAATGAACAAGCTCAACCTATTCTTGATGGTGTACCCACTGCTCTTCATGTTGCTAGACCACACGGATCAGGCCGTGGCTTTCCTTTCAGTCGACGTGTTGGTGTACGTGGTCGCCCTGCTATGTCACCTCCAAACACTTATGTTGGTCGTAGCAATACTCCCTTTCAAGCTCCTCCTCGTTCTCCTGGCTCTATTCTTGGACCTGCTCCTAGTAATACATTTCCTCCATATTACAGAAATGGTCGTATTATATGTCAAATCTGCAATAGACCTGGATATTCTGCTTTGGACTGTTTCAACCGTATGAATATGTCCTACGAGGGTCGAGCTCCAAGCAAGAAACTTACTACCTTGGAAGCCAATCATGGTGCTTCTTCTTCTACATGGATCACGGACACATGAGCTAATACTCACATAACTGGTGACATAAGTAACATTGCAAATACAACTGAGTATCATGGTCTCGATCATGTTGATGGTGCTGGTAAAAATTCTCCCTTACCTATCTCTCATATTGGCTCTTCTCATCTCCACTCTCCCACTTCATCTTTTCGTCTAAACAATATTTTACATTGTCCTACTGCCTCTTATAATCTTCTCTCAGTTCACAAATTTGCTAATGACAATTCATGTTACTTCATATTCTTTCCATCTTATTTTGTTGTAAAGGATCTTCGTACCTAGAGGACACTTGTTGGGGTGAATGTGAGAACGGTCTCTATCCCTTTCATCTAGACTCCAAGACATCAGCTAATAATCTGGGGTTGTTTGCTCTCTATGGTACTCAAGCTTCATCGTCAGTTTGGCACTTTCGATTAGGACATCTAAATAGTTCAGTTTTTATCAAAAAGTTGTTTTCAAATAAATGTTTGTCTATCTCAGGCACGTCTAAGATCAAGTTTTGTAATTCTTGTCCTCTTGGAAAGAGTCATAAATTACGTTTCAATTTATCAAATTCAATTTCTCATTATCCATTAGAATTACTACATTCCGATATATGGACTTCTTCAAATTTATCAACTAGTGGTTACAAATATTATTTGATTTTTGTTGATGACTTCTCTCGATATACATGGCTATTTCCAATGCGTTTGAAATCAGAGGTCTTTGGGATATTTATGAAATTTAAAGCCTATATCGAAAATTTGTTGTCATGCAAAATTAAAACATTGCAAGCTGATGAAGGTAGAGAATTTAAAAACAATGCTTTCAAATCTTTCTTGAAACTCATGGAATCGATCTTTGGTTCTCTTGTCCAAAACATCCAGAACAAAATGGTATGGCTGAACGTAAACATCGACACATTGTCGAAACAGGTCTCACATTACTTGCTCATGCACATATACCTCCCTCATATTGGGTCGATGCTTTTAATACTGCCTTTTACACCATAAACAAACTTCCTTCTCGTGTTCTCAATTTCATGTCTCCTTATCAAAAGATTTTTCATCGTGTTCCAAATTATCATTTCTTTCGTGTTTTTGGATGCAGTTGTTTTCCTAATCTCTGTTTCTACACTAATAAACTTCAACTTCGATCAAAACTCTGTGTCTTTATTGGTTATTCTCTACAACATCATGGTTATCGATGTGTTGATCTTTCTACAGGCAGTCTATCTCTCTAGACATGTCATATTCGATGAGGATTCTTTCCCATTCCAACAGCTCACACCCCTCAAGGCGTTCTCTACTTTAGAAGAAACAGGTTCAAACTCATATCTTCATTTAAGTTCTACTTTATCTCCTCCTCTATCTATATCATCACCATCTCACCAAACTCTAAACTTATCTTCATCTCTTCCAAATGATTCTGTTAATTCTCGTCCACATTCCTCAGGTCAAATTAATGATAATCATCCCCTACAAAATAGTAGCCCACCTAACCCGCTCTTCAATTCTAGTCCACCAAATATAAACATTGCTTCTCTAGCCATAATTCCTTATAACCCTCCAAATTTTTCTATTCCTATTTCTCCGTCCAATCCATCAAACACTCATCATACAAATTCAAATATCACCTCAATTCTCACCAACTCACATCAGTATAATTCTCTTCTCCAACAACCTCACCAAGCACCATCTTTGAGTGATCCCTCTTCCCAACATAATATGGTCACGCGAAGCAAAGTAGGGATTGTCAAGCCAAATCTAAAATACGCAATGAATGCCTCTGTTAAGATCAATGATATCGAACCGACTTGTTTTAGTAAAGCAATACAACATGCTGCATGGAGAAGTGCAATGAGTTCTGAATTCAATGCATTACATAAAAGTGGTACATGGAAACTTGTTCCAGCTCATCCCACAATGAACGTTCTACCTTGTAAGTGGGTATTTCGTATAAAAAAAGAAGGCGGATGGCACTATTGAGAGTCATAAAGTTCGCTTAGTAGCAATCGGATTTCATCAACAAGAAGGTGTCGATTTTTCTGAAACTTCCAGTCCTGTCATTAAACATACTACTATTAGCCTTATTATTGCTCTTGCAGTTCATCACCAGTGGCCGATTCGACAACTTGATATTCAAAATGCATTTCTTAATATATATCTCACAGAAGAAGTATACATGCGACAACCTCAAGGCTTTGTTGATCCAAACTTTCCATCACATGTGTGTAAGCTGGTTAGATCTCTTTATGGTCTAAAACAATCTCCAAGAGCATGGTTTCAAAGATTTTCAGATTATTTGCTAGAATTTGGCTTTGAAGAATCCAAGGCAGACTACTCCTTGTTCATATACAAAGATGAAATTATCAGAGTGTTCTTGCTTATCTATGTTGATGACATATTGATTACTTGAAATAACCAAGCTCTTATTGATACTCTCATTCATCAACTAAACCAGCAATTTTCAATGAAGGATCTTGGCTTATTACACTACTTCCTTGGAATTGAAGTTGAAAGGCAATCACATGGTCTTTATCTCACTCAGGCAAAGTATGTCACTGACCTTTTAAACCGCACAAAGATGACAGTGGCCAACCCTCTTTCCTCACCTGTTGTAAGCGGGAAACGTGTAAGCATTCATGATGGTACCTTACTTTCAGATCCAACTATCGAAACACTGTTGGAGCTCTTCAGTACCTTACTATAACCAGACCAGACATTGCTTTCGCTGTTAACCAAGTCTGCAAGTTTATGCATCGACCAACTACAGTTCATTAGAGTGTTGTTAAAAGAATTCTCCACTACTTGAAACATACTCTTACTCATAGACTCTTCTATCAACCCAGCTTTCTTTCTATTACTGCTTTTTCTAGATGCAGACTATGCTGGAGACCACGATGACCATCATTCTACAGGAGGGTATTGTGTGTATCTTGGTAAAAACATCATCTCTTAGAGTTGTAAAACTCAACGTACTGTGTCTCGCTCAAGTACTGAAGCCGAGTGTCGTCAATTGTCTTACACCGCAGTTGAAATTTCATGGTTTCGCTCTCTGTTCAAAAACTTGCAGCTATCTCTCACATGTCTGAAAATCTGGTGTGACAACATTAGTTCAATTTCTTTGGCTTCTAATCCACTTTTTCATGCACGTACAAGACATCTCAAAGTCGACTACCACTACGTCAGGAAAAAGGTAATTTGAAAAGAATTAGATGTTGATTACATATGCACTCAAGATCAACTTGCTGACATCTTCACCAAAGGATTATCTCTAGCTCGTTTCAAGCTATTGACCTCCAAGCTTCTTGTGGTTGCCCGATCCATCAGCTTGCAGGGGATGATAAACCAGATAAACCAAGTCATTTGAATTCAAAGTAAAGCTGTTACTTATTGATCCTCTCATCTCTTGTCAGTTTGTGTTTTGAATTCATAGATAGTTTCTATTGTAGATGATAAAATGCATTCTGTTTTTGATACGTTTGTAATCATGTAAGACTCTTTGATGTAATCCTATATAAATACAATGATACACTCAAGCTATTCAACACAAATACTATCTCTTTAATATACACATCTTGTTTGCTACTCCACTTGCATTAATAAAGAAGAGAAATTATGGGTTTGCATGGAAGAAATTTGGTTTTGGATCCTTTCTTTTCATTTTATATATATATATATATATATATATATATATATAAAGCCAATTTTGGTTCTTCTGTCGAAGTAGTACGTAATAGAACACGCATACGATTATGTCACTTAGTTCACAGTTGATCGTTGTTGGTGAATGGGAGAAAACCCTTTTAATAGTTTTTCTTAGTTGTTTTGAATTGTAACATTATTTGATCCGATTATACGTTTTTCTCATACGAACTAGGTCTGTGCATCAAAACTTTATACAACTTGCTCAGTTTAGAATCAGTATTAGTTTTAATATTCAACAAATACCAACCCAGAACAGTTTTTTAGTTCAAAGATTCTGGCGTGTAGCCACCAACAATGGCGTAGCCAATGTACAGCATATATATGTGGTCAGTTGGTCACCTTCACACTTACAATTACATCCCTCTTTTTTGTGTTTGAAATTAAGTTTTGATATACATGATCTAGATTTAATTTGCACCTTGGCCAAAATTCCTTACTTTATAGAGAAAAATATTTCGCTTCGCTACTACCTGTATGAAGTCACTCAAGTCAGCTTTCGATTGATGTAGAAAATCATTGGCAGAAGTTCATTTCTCCTGATTTGGAGAATTTTGTGGCTAGCTGCTGGTTCCTGTAGTACTTGTTCAACAGAACAAGAAAAACTACCAAAGTCAATAACTATGATTACATTCTTAGGCTTACTACAGTAGATTCTCAATCCGAACGGTTATTTAGCCACTTGTAGTTGCTCTCTAATCAGAAGTCCTCTTATACTTGATCCTGAAAGAGACTTCTTTTCTTGAAAAGGGAAAGAAAACTAAAGAGCATCATATACTCACATGTCATGAATGGACTTTAAAACTTGGTTCGATCAGCAATACCAGCAAAACAAAGGAATTAATGAGAACGAAAGACTTCTAGCTAAGAAGGGCGTTCTAGAATGAGGCCGTCAATATCAGCGAGATCAAAGAAGCAGCATGCGAAGCGGATAGCGCGTCTCCGATCGAATACTATTCACGGTTTTAATCTCTAGAGAAAGGTACTTGAGGTAACTCTTGTGCATGAAGTAATCGACCAGACGCGTCTTCGCATGTAATCTTTTTTTGTTCATAATATGTTGCATGACATTTTAAAAGATTATCACGCTCCAAGTGTTATACGTCTTTGTTGCTAATGCTTAGTTATCGTTGCATTTGACAACAAAAATTTATCACCATCACGTAAGCAATCCAAAGAAATTCTTTGCAGAAGTAAAGACTAGCTAACTTAGTTACATGTAGTCTTATCAACCTCATAGTTATACACCCTCATTCTCACTACTGTGTAAAATTTGTTCGAGTCATTTTGACAACCGCTTCTTCGATCCCCTATCAGAATTTTGACTTGACAAAGTTGCGTTCCATCATTCTTATCCGAGTTTAATTTGCCCCTACTCTCACTACCATCCAGTAAATCCGTTTTTTCCTTCTGATTACCACAGAATCACTTTTCCAGAAGCTGAAATTCTTCGTACCAGTCAATGAGAATATTTCTTGAACGACAAACTGTATAGTTCAGACTATCGATCTAACAAAGCATAAAATGTCTTTGACTTCTATGATAGACAACAATAAGCAATACTTACCTCACCCCAAATTGTAGTTTCTTCGTTCTGTGGGAACCTGTTGGCACCATGAGCTGGATATTTTGCTTTTGTTATCAGTTTATGATTCAAGCCAACAGGGAATAAGATTTGGATTCTAGCCTCTATTTTCAATAAACTAAGACACCCTTCATCCTGTTCAAATCTAATTCGGCTAAAGTGAGCTTCAACACTTGTTATTGTTTTATTAACAGAATTCCACCCTTTTAAATTAACTAATCATACGATATTCTATATAGAATTCAAAACAAAACAAAAAACAAATGCAAGAAACAAGGGCACTTTGTTTAATTATGATTTGGTCCAACAAGAGGACAGATTTATCTTTTGGTTCCAAAGTTCTCAGCTACATAAAGTCTCCCCCTTGGTTCACACTTCACACAGATGTCATATCTTTGTCTCAGGTCTATAAATTGATTCATCTCACACCATCTTCTTTGTGTCTAAACAAACAAGCTTTGAATACCCTCCTCTCTACAATTTACACAGATATGGCCAGAGTAACTAGAGCCCTGTTCTTCATAGCCCTCCTTCTCTGCTCTACTATAGCTTCTTCAGCTAGACCAGCACCATCTTTTTCAGCAGTAGCAACTAACTCTGAAAAACCCCAACTTGGGGTGAGCTGAATATTTCATTTGTTTTCTCTATACTTACAGCTTTCTCTCTGTGAATAAATTTTTGAGTTTGACATGTGGGTTTTTTTGTTTGTGTTGATTTAGATTGTTGAAACAGAGGAAGCTGATATTGAACAGAGCTGTGAAGGAGTTGGAGATGAGTGCTTAATGAGAAGGACTTTGGCTGCTCACATAGATTACATCTATACCCAGAAGACTAAAACCTGAACATTTGTTTGTTAACTACCATATGTATGTAGTACTTGTAAGCCACATACCAAGAAATTTAAACCAGCAGTCTTATCTACTCTGTTTTTTGGGGAATTGTGTTTGAATTATTATTATGATTGTCTCTTTTATACTATATGCAACAACAAATATGAGAAACAATGCTTAACATAGCATGGGATTCTTACATGGTACTGGTAGTAGTAAAAAATGATGATCCAAGGACAGGGACACAGTCTTCTTGGTACTTGCACTTTAATCTTTAAGACTAAAGACAACAAAATAAGCTTTTAGCCTTGCTTAAAATTTAAATAAATGGATTTCTTATACATGCTAGTAAAAATGATGATCAAGAGTTGAAGACAGAGGGACACAGTGAAAATAGCAGTAAAGAAACAATTAAGACTTTGGACTTGCTGATCAGTTGCCCGAGTAACATTAGCACTTTGACAGTGAGATTCTTATATATCAAAATCTTCCAATTCTCTTGCTTTATACTAAGAACTTCCGGTGCAAGGTGCAAGTGTGCAACCATTTACCTGCTTACGAATCCATATCATTCCTCATCATAGTAGGAGAACGCAGTTTCCTTTACTATTTCCTTTTCCGGCCAGCAATTCATAACAAGCAAATCATGGCTAAAGAGATTCACGTAGTTGATTGAGTTGAGCTTTGATGCTATTTGTGATAGTCAAATCTGATCTGTAAACTGTGAGCTTTCAAACTTTCATTAAAAAACTTAAATCTGTTCAACGTTTTAAATTAACACACTACTAACAGATTCTCAGATATCCCAAAAACGTCAGCAATCTAGAAGTTGACATCATAGAATACATTAGAATTTCTACCCCCTCTTGCAGCCCTTTATAATCACATCGGCAGAAATTTCTTAGAAAAAAAGTAAACCGTGGTTCATACAACCGCATGTGAATTAGTTGCCATCTGTTTGTTTCAATTCTCAGAAGAAGCTGATGCAGCTTTCAACTGCCAACTCCCTGCTTCGCCAAAATTTATGATTTATGAATTACTTTGGATGGATTTAACCAAATGAAATGACAAGTAGGCAGTAGCTAGTGTGGCTGAAACTAAAAGAACTGCAATGCAGCATGCCTGTAAATTGAATGCTCATCATGTCTCTACCTGAAGTAATTTCCAGTTAGTTAGGGTTCTTATACTTTTGCCCAAGATATAAGATCCCCAATCAATTAGTTGTTGAAGGTATATGGTTCATACTGAAAAAAAAACATACACTTTATATAGGGGTTGCAGGTTTATGATTCTGATTTTCTTTCACTGCATGATCAAGTGTAAAACCAGAGAAGATTGATGTTCTTGGAAACTAGTATAGTGGTGGGATATGGCCCTCCTCGATCTCTTTCACTTTTGTTGTGGGCAACTATAGCTTTTGACTACGACTATTCACACAGCACGCTCAGATTGTTCTTTTCATTTGAGCTTGATCTGTCAAACTAAGTAATTAGCATGCGATTTGCACACAAACTCATCACAGTTGTGAGTTTGTGATTGACTACTAATCATTGGTCAACGTCGTCAAGTTTACGTTTTTGCAAACAATTTTAGGCGACTGAGAGACTTCTGTCCTGATATATATGAGATTGATAAGATGCTCAGTCCAACTAGTTTGCTTTGTGACCCAGCTCGTTGTTATTTTCTAGTGCTCTAACTTTGTCATGTCGACTTGCAGAACACATCGTCTTCATCTTTCTACAACGCGCTATCGACGTATACACTTGCTTTCATGTGATTTTAGCAAAAATCTTGCATGCGTGCTCCACATTTTTCAAAAGAATTTCATAACACGCATTAACAATTGAGTTTCCTAATGCAATTTAGAGCTTCTCATATTCTTTATGAAGATAGTCGATGCTTTAGCAAATCACAATTAAACTTAAAATGACTCCTTATTTTGGATTGGATTCTCTTCCTCTAGAAATCTCTTCTTTTTGTAAGAATGATTGTTTTTTTAATGTTTTAAGAATGATTGGTTGCACCAGGTAGGTAGCTTGCATGTTATTACTAAAAAGCTTGATTATATACAACATATTATCTATTGACGAAGTGGTTATACCGCAGTGGTAAGCGCATTCATTATCTATTAACGAGATTATATGTTCAAGTCACCATAAAGATAGAAGTGAAATCTTTTGATTCTCTTTAAAAAACAATGCAACCAATTAATCTCTATCTCTCTCTACGTACTTAGCAAACTCAATCATCACCCTCAAATAAGTGGCATTGGCAGGGAGGTAGTGATGTTCCTGTGTCGGCGAGTCCTAATGTTTGGATATGCAAGGGTTGAAGATTGCAAGATCTGGTAGCGAAGCATTCTATGACTTGCAAACACTAGAAATGTAGCTAGAGTATTGTTGAACTAAATGTATAGGAGAATGCATGTAATACATGTGCCGAGCGGTGCCGTCATTTAAGATTGCAACAACCATATAATGATATAATCATATATAGCTAACCAGTTCTCAAATTTGACAATCCTTTTCCTAGACAACTTTTTTCCCCTCAGGATAGACCAGGATAGGAGAAGCTTTACAAGTTGCCAACTACGCGTGCGTTCTCATACATTTGCTTTTGTAGCTGTACAACTGTAGGAATAAAATGGTCCGAACTCCAGTCGGCTAGGGCAGGATTCGGATTTAACTGTCAAAAAGAACAACCATTAGTCTATGACCAAACATTGTTGAAGATTTTATTTTTCCTAATCTGATCCGGCTAAATAATTTTCTATTCTCGCCGCTTTGAAATAAAATAAAAGTTCGAGTTCATCTTGGAAACACTGATAAATTGATAATGATATTGCACTCATGATTTTGATAGAATTTCAAGCATGGGAGTGGCAGTCCCCGTTCCGTGCACGAAGCGACACTTAAATCCCAACAAAAGAAATGTATGATGGTTGACCTCTGCAAACATTTTGTTTTCTATAAAATAATCTACAAGAAAAATATTTAGCAAGCTAAAAAATTTGAGTGGCTTAAATGACACGCTACATATTTTATATGGACATTACGAGACATAGAATCTTCAAAGAATCGTTAAACTACTGTAATGAATCACTAACAACTGTTAAGAAAATTTCAAAGTGCACTCAGCAAGTTTCAGATACCACCATGTTGTGCTTGTATAAAGACACTGCTAATATTTGAAGAAGATGATGGGTGCTACCTCAATAAGTTTCATAAACATTTTCTATAAATTTGCAACCAGCTAAACCAAAATAAATATATATAAAAACCCATATATTAGCATTGTTGTTATATGGGCTTTCAGTCCCTTAGGTCTCAGTCCAATCCAAATCTAGAATCAGAAGTCAAACCAACCCAGAAGGAGCTTCAAAACTCTAAAGCCCTCACAAAAGCAGCTGAAAACCCCTGAATCGTGAAAAGCAGAAGCAAAACAAATAGCAAGGAAGTAGCACACTCTTTGTATTTGGAAATGTTTGGTCGACGTAAATTCCTCTCCTTTCCTTTAGTAATCGGAGCAGTCATGTAAGATCTCTTCTCCGATTCAATAAACTCTTTTCCTTTAACTTATTAGTCTGAGTTTGATAATCACGAATCTGAGCTATACCCTGTTGTGTAATATTGATTTTATGCCACCCTTGATGTTGAAGAACACTCCTGCTTGGTCTCTTGGTTTGACCTAGTTTCGTTGTGCTTGCTTATCATAGTTTACTATTTGGTTTGGTTGCTGGTGGTAGTAATTTTGGTCAATAATTAAGTTTCTTTCTGCAATTTGATCTGTATTTGTTTTTTTACTGTGTGAAAAGGCCAACCCATGAACCGGAAAGCATCAATCTTGGTATTGTTGCATATGTGCAGGTGTGATTATGTAATGAGGTTAAGTGATTTACATTAGGTGCCTATATAGATTTGCCTGAAGCTCTCATACTGTTAGCTTTTGTCATGCGTTACACAGTGAATTACACATGTAAAATAGATGGAGAATGGCCATGTTCGGCAGTCGAATATATAAGCGATGAGAGGGAAAGCAAAATCATTACTAATGTTATAATGACTGGTTTTTTATAGAATACAATATCGTGTGTTAAGAGTGAGCCACACAGTACATGTTGTAGATCCTGTATAAATCTCTATACACAATCTTTCACTTTTAATGTTGTGCTGTGGGGCTGCTAGGCTTGGTTCATGCAAATTCTTGAGTGATGAAGATTGTTTGTGGGTGGCAATACTTATTCTCAGATTTTTTGTTATTTTCTTTTTTTTTCAAATTTGCTTGGTTTGTTTGACATTGGGGATATGGGAACTCTGGTTTGGTTATATGAAAACTCGAATTAATAGCTGTTATCAAGCTAACACCATGAATTTATCCTTGCATCCTAGATGAAGTCCTGAAATTTTAGCTGTTGGTTTGGTCCTTCGTAGATGTGAGGCTGTTCAGCTTATCCTCGCTTTAATTATGTTATCTCCTTCCATGAATCATTGAATAGGTTAGATATTATGCAACTACCAGTATATGGTAGAATAAGTTTCTTGTTTTAAAGACATTAGGAATTTGGACTTGGTTACTTTCATATCTCCTGTCTGTTTCTTGTTGGGCGGCCATGCATCAATCTTGAGACAGGATTCGAAAGTTGTATATGATAACCTTGAGCATAGAGGAGCATTTGGTCCAGAAAGTGCAGTACCTTTTCTGAAACAATTGAATCACACAACTATTCATCTTCTATGCACTCTTCGCCAGAAAGTATTTCTTATAGATGATGATCTCTGCATGCATATTACTTACCTCCAATGACTTTTTTTCTCTGATTTTATAAATTTTGTTACTGCTTTTTTGTCCTTAATATCTAGAGAAAGGGATCTAGGATTGCCCCTTCAGGAATCCTATATGCATAACGCTAGAATGTTGAGACTGCTAGACCTTCATCTAGTTAAATGAATTATTGAAAGTAATGCATTTCATAACAGATGTAACCATAAATAGAAATGTCTTATATACATATGCAAAGTGAAAATTAAGGTAGACTAGAACTATGTGATAATCATTTGATTAGCACCAACAGTGGCTCCCACATTTGTGATATATGTGTTATTTTTATGTGGCAATATTAAGTGTTGGAGACGAGTTATAAAACCATAAGCATTAGAGCGTTAGCTTAATTGGTAAAACTTAAAACAATGTGATAGTTTTTCAGAGATTTCACTGAGATTTCATGCTGCTTGCATTTCCAGATATCCAGTATGATTAATCTGGATTTGAGTGTCATTCAAGCTGACTTCATATATGTATATTTGCAGAGTTGGAGTTGCTTCAGGCAAGGCAATTTTTGGACCCCCACTTAAGGAGTACTGGACAAAGAAGCAGCAGGAAGAAGCAGCTGCAAAGGAGACTGAGGCAGGCTCAAAGTAACCAATATGTATTGATTCCCTCATGTTTGGTTGTCTCAGTGGTGCAAGCCAGGAGATGAAGATAGTATATCAATTAGTTCATTCATTTACACACTTCAAGATATGATGAAGGCAACAGCAACCTGCAACTGTTTCTGTAAGCTTTCATAGTTGTAAAGGAAAGGACTCTGCTTGTTCAATTAGTTCAGTTTATTTAGGTTGCTCAATTGTAAAAGTTCACTGACGTTGTTTTTCAGATTGCTGATATGAGAAAAACTGCTCTGGTTTGAAATTCATACAGACTAATAAGCTACTTAATAAAAAAGCTTCCAAGTTTTTATCTGTACATTCATCCTGTCTATACTTTTTTATCTGTACATTCATCCTGTCTATACTTTTTGATCTGTCCATGATCTGTCCATATATCAAATGTTGTAGTCAAGTTGTTGGAACTTTATCCATGGAACATATATTCTGTTACCAGAATGATAATGCGAAAATTTGAAAGTATTCCTTGCTTGCACTCCAAACTTTGACATCATTCTGAGAAGAGAAGATCATGTAATTGGTTTTATGGATATATTATGGCCTTATACTATTGACCCTTTAGTATAACCTCCCAACTTCAACTTTTACTTGATTTGTGTTGTTTTGTTCTCACCAAGGCAAGCCCTACGTTTGAGTTACTTTCACTAAAACATTTCAAGTTTTCAACAAAGAGCAATACTGCATTTGCAGATTTATATCCAATTAAAGTTGCTATGAAAAGCGCTGTGTAACATGTATGGACATAAAGAATGAACACCTGCAACCACCAGTTCTAAGAATATATTGAAGATATTGAGTACCACAATGATATGTACATGGTGAAATTGGTGCAGGTTCACAACCACGAAGTATTTAAAAGGTTCTAAATCCAACTTTATGTATACATTATCATTTAGCTAATAAACAGGCTAAATCGGGACACAATTGCCCAATTAAGAATGAAGTTTCTTTCTTCACAAATTCTGGAACATATTATCTCGCAAGCACCATGCTAGGAAGGTTGGACACATACAAATTTAAGCGCACCTTCAGTCTTAGCCAGCACTTCAACTTCTTCCGTTCCTCGATGAATTTTGAAATTCCATTAAAAAAATACACAGGCCAACAAACAGGCAGTTACACAAGTATTCTCGTATACATGGTCATGGACTTACCAAATGAGCATGTACTCAATGAGCTAAGCCGGAGACAATAGCCATGGACTATCAATTACGTGTAAACACAAAGATAGACATATAGTGGCAATAACAGAAGACTTTACAACAGCATACTTCACAACCTCAACACCCTTGTCAACAGTTTCTACACAAGCAGAATTAACACATCTCCGTATCCCATCAAACAGTCTATCCATCAAAAACTCCAGCGATGATCTAACTGTTTCAGATGTAACCCGTCCAGTCAAGTCAAGAACAAACCTTCTATTGCTTGGAACTGCCAATGTAGAGGATACTTGACCGATCCACCCACCATCTTTTCTCCCATCATCAATAGCCAAATGAGAACTTGAACTCAAATTCGGATGGTTCACATTGGATTTCGAACTTGTCAACACTTGATGAGATGATCTAACCAGAGTTTCAACAGCGCCATTACAGAATGATAACATCATATCTTTTACTTTCTCTTCATGCTTGGGGTTGGTTAACCCAGAGAACATATCATCATAGGTGTTGATGTGCACAGTCTTTTCAAGATACACAGCAACAGCTGTGCTCACAAATAGCTGGATACAATCAGCAATTAGGTCTCTAAACTTTTCACTACAAGCCACATCCACCCATCTCGGAACATCATTCATCTTCATACCAAATTGATCCTTCCTTGGAGAACCAGTCGAATTTGAACCTGCACCAGACTGCTCATCCGAAAAGCAAGCTAATACCAAATTCTTAGCAAAGCTCCCAACTACAACAGATACAAAACCAGTCCCTGCCTTGGTAAACAGCTTATCCATAACTTGATCCATAAAGCCTGTATTACTAACTCCATCATCACCAAGACTCTGACTCTTGGCATGTACTTCATAACCCCTTAAAACTCCCAAGGTTAAAGCTTGTGTGACCTTAACAACAGACCCCAAAAATTCATCCGACCTACAAATCTTCGAAACCTGCTTCAAGCTATTCGGAATCTCATCAGAATCAGATTGAAGAAAGTCCTTCAAATCTTTGGACACAACTCCAATCGACTCAGCAGAGTCTGAAACTACTTCAGCTACAGAAACTAAAGCCCCTAAAAGCATCAAAAGCCTCTTTCTTTTTCGAGATACAGAAGGCAAGTGATAAACCCTATAAGCTCCATAACCAGAGAAGCCCAAAGCAGCCATTACAAACAGCAACTTCTTCCTTTTCCGGGCATAATCAAAACCCTTTTTTGCTACCTCCAGGTCCATCATGGACACCAATCTCAAAGACCCAATTTTGATTATGATCCAAACTTCCAACAAAGCTATACAAAAAAGGGTCTAAATCTTATGCCTTGGGTTTTCCAATTCCTCAACTGGTCCAAAAGTTGAGGAACAAGAGATTGAGCTAAATGGGGAGTTGGGTTTATATATTGTATCAACAAATCAGAGAGAGAAGGAATTATCAGACAGACCTGTGGGAGTGAGAAGGGGATGAGCTAAGAATCGTTGCAGAGGAGGATAAGCCGTCTGGTGCTGAAAATAAAGAGAAGCTTTATTTGATGCGCCTGCTTCTTGCTTTCTCTGGTTGTGATTTGTTAAGGCTATAACGATCACCGGCTTCGTTTCAATGTTCAACAACCACCATAACCTATATTTATTTATATCATTCAGTCTCAAAGTAGTAACAAATTGTCAGTCTCAAATGATATATTATATCCAATCGGAGTTTTATCAGATGGAAGTAGAATTGTTATTGTATAACGATTAACGACCCAAAAATCTGTGACAAAAAAGGACCCAGAACAGAGTTTTCGCACTCGGCCAAAAGTCAAACCAAACGCAATATGCCCGCGATTGAAAGTGAGGGGGGCATATTCGGATCGGATCGGATTAGTTTTTGGTGCAAACCGAATTCAATCTGAATTATTTGGATTTGTAAAACTTCTATCCGGAACCAAATTTTAAAATCGGATCAACCGGAAACCGAATCGGGTTGGATCGGTTTCGGATTTAACCTGAATTTAAAACAATAAGATGAGACATTTTAAAAAAATTATTATTTTGTCTTTTTTTTTCATATAAAAATTAAAACGTATATAGTTCTAGGTTTTTCTCTCAATTATTATTTTTTTCACGAATTTACAGTCATGCTTAAATTATATGTCAAAGTATATATATATATATATATATACATATATATATATATATATATATTTTTAATAGTATACTTGTTCAAGAATATGAGTTATATAGTGTGTATATAAATACATATAATTTGATAAATAAATTTTGTCTTCTTAAGGTGACACATAATAAGAAATATATTGACTAATAATAAAGTAACACGTATTAAAAAAAACATAACACTAAATATAAAATATTCGGTTAATTCAGACCGGTTTTTAGGCTAAACCAGAATCAATCCGATTCAAACCGGTTCGGACCGGTTTACGTTATTTTTTGACCCGTTTTAATTGGTTCGGTTATCCGGCCCGGTTTTTCGGATGGTTTTTTCGGTTTTCGGTTGAAAACCGGATATTTGCCCACCCCTATAAAATTGAATAAAAGAGTGCCTATGATTACAGTGTAAATCTCAGTCTATTTTTGATAATGAGAGAAGAGTGTTTTGATGAGTTATATATATATATATATATATATATATATATATTCGCATTAAATTCTTTAATATAAGAGAGATTGACTATATGTTTTTTCCTATGTCAGAAGGCAGTTGGAATATCCGAACATAATTCTTTTATAATTTTATCTTTAAAATTTTAATCTTATGTTGAAATGAAGGATTTTGGATTTGTTAATCTATGCATTTAAAGTTGATTTCTTTTTTAGAAAATTAATTTGTTTTTGTTTGGATTAAATTAAGTTGATTGTTTTTTATATTGAATTTTCTTGAAATGCTTTTAAAGTTTAAATTTCAGGATTTAAAAGAAATGTAAATTTAACTGGTTCATCAAAAGGGTAAGTAAGAATGTTATCGTATTCTGTGGTAAAGGGATAGAGAAGAGTTATGAAAGGGAGATCCAGAATTATTTTATCAGTTAAATTTTTTACTAATACAAATGAAGTTTTAAAACATACATTATTTTGGCATATATGTGCTTTGAGAATTTCATATTTAATATCAATTTTAGTGTCATTATCATATCTAAGTGAATCTTTTGTTTATTGAAAATATTTGGAAGGAATCAATCCTTCTTGGATACAATTTAGATCTGCACCTGAATCAATGAGTGCAGTGGTGAATAGTTGGAAATCTTCAATTCGCAGTTGGATTGTAGCGTACCATTTCTTAAGATTAATTTGTTTAATAGTGCTGATGGTAGTATGTTCTAAATTGCCTTCATCGTGAGGTGTGAGTAATTCGAGATGAGTAAAATTATTAGGGATTTGTTGTAATTTAAGAAATTGGGTATCAATTTTTAATATATTTACATCATTTTTGATATCATTATTATCGTTACTAAGCTCTTTCTGTTCTTGTTGTAAATCTTGAATTGCGACTTCTTTGTTTTTTATTTTTAAATCGATCAAAAGTTGTTGTAAAAGATATTTGTGGTTGAGGAGTTTTAATAGCATATGATATAAGAGTTTTAATAGCATGTTTACATGGTTTACATTATGAATGACATTTTCAATCCCTACAGTCACTTCTCTATTGTTTACATTGATAATGTCATCATCTTCTCACAATCAATTGATCAACATTGGAAACACTTAAATCAATTCTTTCAGATAATTAAATTAATGGTATGGTGGTTTCAACCTCTAACATCAAACTCTTTCAAACGAATATTCGATTCTTAGGATTCAATATTCATCAACTCCAAATCACCCCAATTTATAGAGTCATCCAATTTGCTGATAAATTTCTAGATGTTATCTTAGAAAAAAAATCAACTCCAACGATTTTTAGGATCATTAAATTATGAAGCGGAATTCTATAAAAATTTAAGACATAAATGCAAACCACTATTTGATAGATTACAAAAAAATCATCTCCCTTGGACACCAACTCATACCACTATTGTTTAAGAAATTAAGAGTCATGTCAAAACTCTTCCATGTCTAGGAATCTCACTAGCTGATTCATTTAAAATTGTTGAAACTGATGCCTCCGACATTGGCTATGGAAGCATACTTAAGCAACAAATTTATCTCAGTCATCCAGAACAAATTGTCTAATTCCATTAAGGAACATGGTCACAATCACAACGCAATTATAGTACTATTAAAAAAGAAATTGTATCACTTGTTTTATGTATAAGTAAATTTCAAGATGGTTTATTAAATCAAAAATTTATAGTTCGTGTTGATTGCAAAAGTGCTAAACATGTTTTAGAAAAAGATGTTCAAAATATGACCAGTAAACAAATTTTTGCTAGTTGGCAAGCTATATTAAGTATCTTTGATTTTGAAATTGCATTCATTAAAGACAGTGACAATAATATACCAGATTTTCTAACCCGTGAATTTCTCCAAGGTTCCCATCACATTCCCCAACATGTAGCACAGAACGACATAGCATCATCAAAGCTCATCTGAGCCAAAAGTTAGTCATCAAGCAGTCAAATCTGAGTCACCTGATTTTTCTGCTATAGTTCCATATCCAGGTTATCATGTAATCCCAGTCAATTCCAGGCCCTTACTCAACTATGTTGGTACCACCATTAGCCTAATTACCAGTCAGCCTTAATTAATCCACATGATCCTTTTAAAGTCAATACCCCTAATTCTTCCAGGCCTAATTTTCGTAAATCATCACCTTATGTTTTACGCACTAATCAAGACATGTTTTGTGTTGAGTCACCTAAAGAATCCAATCTCCCTAGTTGAATATTACTGCCCGCTAGGCTGCTTCTTTGTTCCACATCACCCCAATCATTCTCTCAAATTTTTCAGATATATTCTTTTTGCAACAGGTTCAATCATAATCAAAGGGATTTTCAATCCCAAAGATTCATCTAAGTTACTTTATCATTCCTTATACATAGTAAAAATTATTTATTTATCTAAATGGAAAGATCACCCATTTCCATAAAGAATGCGAGTTAACTTTTAATTATTATGATTATGAAGATGCATAGTTCAAAATCTTCATGTATCAAAATGATGATTTCAGTCACTCTTGGTTCCTCAATTTTGACCACAAATTTAATGGAAAGTTCCCAATGTGGTTTGAAAATTGGTGGAGCACCTTTGGGTGCCCGATCGGCATTCTTTCCGAAGCCCTTCAACATTTAGTCACCTGTTTTTCTACAACATGAGATTTCTCAAACTATGAGAAACGTTTTCCAGTCACTCTACATTTCATTGTCAAATACAAAGTCCCTTGGATTTTCAAATGGCATTTAGAATTGCATGACTATATAGTCAGCCAGAAGTATCTCGTCAAGTGGTGGGATAAATTCAAATCTAATCGCATCATTGATGCCTTTAATTCTGAATTTACGGTCCAAGCCGCATCAACATCAGTCATTCCTCTAGTTACTTCAGTTCCGCCTCTGGCCTTTACTTCGACAGCAAATATTTCTTCTCCTCAGTCATCAAATCAAGAGGGAAAGCAGTTGCAGAATCATCCAAGCCAAGGCCCAAGTCATCATCGAAGACCAAGTCAAAGCCCAAGTTATCATCGAAGACCAAGTCAAAGTCCAAGCCCAAGTCATCATCCAAGACCCAGTCAAAGCCCAAGTCATCATCGTCAAAATTCAAACCATTAACATCAGCATAAATTAGACAATTGGCAAATCATTTATTGGCCCAAGCTGTTGACCTCTCAGACGAAGGAGGTTCATCTCATGAAAAAGATTCTGAAGACTCCCAGGACTATTCTGAGAGTTCAAAGAATTCAGTCAATTCTCCACAAAGCCCAGTCCATTATTACTAAGACAGTCAAGACCATATGGGCTGTAAATCCAGTTATCATGAATAGTAAAATCATTTTATATTGTTCATCCATATGGCAAAACACAGCTAATCGTCCTGCTTTCTGTTTTGTCCATTTGCTAAACAGTAAAAGATTTCCTGACAGTCAATAAAGCAATAGTCTAGCAGTCAGCGCAATCCACGGAATCACTAGTCCAGCAGTCTATATAAGGAGCATTCCTCCATTTTAATCAGACTTTTATATATATATATATATATATAAGACCCAAAGGGTAACCAAAATTTTCTTAGAATAACCAAAGCAGACGTTCATATTACAGTGTCGAGAATTAGAATTACATTTAAGTTACTGATCAAATATCTATACACAAAAAAACACTTATTATAATATTTATACAAATTAGGATATGAGTCAGGCCCAAAACGAAACAGTAAATGGGCTGACCCGAATTTCACATAAAATTAACCAAAATGTCTCGGTTCTTATTAAAATATACTACATCATTCATCTATCTCTTCTTCTCTCTCCCTCTCACCACCGCATATCATATTCTTCTTCTGCTCTCTCTATCTCTCTCCTTATTGGATCTAAATAAGGAGTCAATTTTAGTCTATCTAGCTTGGATCAGATCTGTGTGATTTGAGATTAGATCCAATTTGGAGTGATGATGAGTCCTGCTACTGTACATTCAGCAGTAGCAGATCTGTAGATGAGTTTCAGCAGTAGCAGATCCGATTCAGATGTACATCAGCAAGAGGAAGGCTTCCTGCTACTATTTCAGCTTTGCTGCTACTGTCACTGTGCTGCTATTATTTTAGCTTTGCTGCTACTGCTACTGTCACTGTGCTACTATTATTTCAGCTTTGCTGCTACTGCTACTATTTTGGCTTTTCTGGTACTGCTACTATGTTCTTATTGTGTTGCTAAATTTGACTTTTCTGTTACTGCTACTGTTTTGAATTTGCTGTTACTACTACTGTGTTGTTAATATGTTGTCATTGCTTCGGCTGTGCTACTACTGTTTCAGCTTTGCTGCTACTATGCTGCTACTGTTTCGTCTTTATTGCTACTGTTTGTCTTTGATGTTACTGCTCTTGTTTCTACTTTGCTGCTTCTGCTACTGTGTTGTTATTATGATATTGTATGTTACTGCTGCTGCTACTGTTTCGACATTGGCAGTAGCAGACAACATCAGAGAATTGTCTAAAAATTTGCAAAGGTGCCGACATAACACATTTCAACCCAGGCAGTAGCATCTTTTAACTTATGTAGTGAAGGGTAGTTTGGTAAATTATATAATGACAGATGGCATGTGGTCATCACTTTGTCCTAATTTGTTAATTTGTGTCCTTAAAAGTGTAAAAAAATTGTCTAGATGATGTATTTGTAAACTGTAATTTAGCTGATAACTAAACTGTAGTTTGCTAATTATTTTTCACATAATTCAATCTTTATCTACCTGTTACCTTCTTGAATTTGCTTCATCATTGCCTCTCATTATAGAGGAGCTTAGCAATGAACTAACAATAGCAGTTCAATTGACCTTGACATTCCTGATTTGACTAGGAATGACCACATTGACTAAGTTGACCAACCAATCCTTTTTTATGACACTTTAACCTTTTTAGCTTGTTTTTCTGTTATTGACTCTTTTCTTATTTGCCGGAAGTCCGGCTTAACCCTTAAACTCTTCTTAATCATTTTAATTTAACATTGGGTAGTCACATAATAATTCGTTGAATTACTATGGACACCCAACGTGTCTCTCAGACCAATTCTTTAACCTTGAGTCGATATGCCAATAATTCAAGTCATCCAATTTATTTAAAAGAGTCAACTTGTCATTTTCAAAATTTTTAGTTATCATCTACCGATAACAATTCAACATTTAATCAATTCTCGACTAACCCAATCTTCTTACTAGTCACTTTCCAAAAATGATAAAACTTTCCAAAATTTAAAACTTTTTTTTTCAGGTTTTCTGTAATTACTCGTTCTATAATTTAACAAAACACCACGACTCCAAAAATTTACTAACGTCCGACAACAATCAACTTACCAATGTATTCTCTTGACTCTATATTTCACAAATTTTCCAACTGCTTTGACTTTAGTTCCTTACTAACCAAACCATACATCTTATGCCAATTCAAAACACACAAACATTCTCAGATCACAACTCTATTATACATCCCTAAAAGCTCAGAGATTCACCTTCCAAGTAAAAATGGTGAGCTGTACTCGGATTACTCTCTACACCTAAGAAATTTCTCTTCACACCCACACACCAATTCAGCGGCCAACACCAGCTCCTTTCCTCTCCCCCTTCATTGTCTCGGTTCTCTGCCGAGAGTGAACTTTGCACGCACAAAGTGTCACAGTGGCCTCCTTGATCCTTCCTCTTCAACTCAAGAACCTCAGTACCACAACAAAAACACCAAACCAACCCAAAATTCATAAATCTATCGAAATCCACAAAAAACCCAAAAAACATCAACTATAGAAAATCTGAGCTAGAAGGAAAAGAAGCTTAGCCAGCTGCTAGAGGGTGACGAACAAGGTCACTAGAAGCTAGAGGAACTCACCAAAACCCAAGAACTAGCCCACCGACTACTCGTCGTCAAAAACCCAAAAAACAGAGAAATGAGGATTTTCGGATTAGGGCTTCAAATCGGAGGATCAAGGACATGAAAAGAAATGAGAAGAGGAGAAAAATGAACCATCCACATACCGTCAGGCTGCCTGGATCGTCGGGTTTTCATCGTTGATCATCATGCATAGTGGAGCTCGATCTCCCTTTATGGTGGCTGCCTAGGTGATATAAGGACAGGGTTAGGTATAGGAGGAGAAGATGAGTGTTTTGGTGGTGGTGGTGGTGCGTCGTCGAGTGGTTACTGGAGGCGACGGAGCGCCACTTCATAGCTCGTCGGAGACGAGAGAGTCGAGATGGAGAGGGAAGAGAGGTTTGACCCGAGTTAGACCTCTCTTCTCTATTTATAAAGAAATGAGCAGCCAGGATTAGATCTTGGAAAGATCTGACGATCCATATTTAATGAAGGGTAAAAGTAAAGGGTTAAATGGTAGAAATTATTTATCAGTGGTAATTAATAATTACTAGAAACTTCAAAAATTAGTAAAAAATAAACCGAGAGTCCGAAAAGTATTCTCAAGACATCCCTGAACTCGTGATGACGTCACTTCGACATTGGCATCTAAGTTCACACACTTGACCATTTGGTAAAATCTTGATATTTCACTCTTGTACCTCCAATGTAAACTACCAAGTGCGGTTAATTACTATCCTTCAGTAACTCGTTAAACTCGATAAATTTTACACGGGGGCTATAGCCTAGACCTGTCTAGAGGTCGCCGAAGCAACCCAGAGGCCACCTAGACATGCCTAGAGGCCTTCTAAACCCGCCCATAGGTTGCTAGACATGCCAAGAGGCCGTTTAGACCCGCACAGAGGTTGTCGAGACCCGCTAAACCTGCCTAAAGATCTCCCAAACCAGCGTAGAGGTCATCTCGACTGCTCAAAGGCTGCCTAGACCCGCCTAAGCAGCCCAAAGTCCTCCTAAACCCGCTTAGAGGCCGTCTAAACTGCCTAGACTCGCCCAAATACCATCTAGGTCGCCTAGACCCTCCTAGAGACCGCCTAGACTTGCCCAGAGGCTGTCGAGATCCGCCTAAACTAGTCTAGAGGCCTCTTAAACCCGTCATGAAGCCGTCTAGACCGCTGAGATGCTGCCTAAGGACTCATCTATCTATGAGTTCTGATATATCGTTCCTCTCTAAAAACTGTCGCCTAGCATCTAAGCGGGCTGGGCGGCCAATTTTTAGAACACTAGTTGCTCTAATTTGATCTCACTCACAATACTAATACATATTTTCTTTTGAGAGTAATATAGTAGTGCCTATTGAATGAGAAGAACGACATAATGAGCATTAAACATGAACTTGTAGGAGTAAAAATGTGAGCATTTGTCTATTATGCAAATCAACTTTAAATATATCTATGTTTTTGAAAGTTGGTATCATATAGTCAATGACGGTTGGTTCAGTTTGTAAAGTGCGGACTTGAGGTGTAAACCCACACAGGTTTGTTCTCCGTTACCAACAATCCCTCATTGGTAGGTAATCTATAAAATGTCATTGGGCCTTCGCAAGAGGGCCGTTGGGTGAGAATGTGGTCTCCTTAGAGCATGCCTCAAGGCCTTCAACTGATGGTGCCACCTCTCTTCAAACGTGGGTGAAATTTCACCCTAGTCAGAAATCTGAAAGCCTCTGGATCTAGGTCACATGGTTTGTCTTGATCCTGGTAGTATAGGGAAACCTCCCTCTTACCTAAACATTTATGTACCAAAAAAAAGTTTGTATCATATATGATTTCCAAGGCCACGTAAGTCAATCAAATTCATTGGATATCAAGTTGTTTTATTTCTTGATTAGGGTATACATTTGTTGACTGAATCTTATTTCTAATCGTACATTTGTTTTTCACATGCCCTACAATTTTGACGATCACAAATCTTGATCATCCCCCCTTTCACTACATGATTTGGAAAGACCTTTTTGTCTAATGATTTGGGTGCTGTTAACTTGGATTACTTTGGATCTGATTGTCTCTTTAAGAATTACGTAACTTGTCAAAAAGTCAAGATGGATGAATATGGACATGCCCTTATAACTTAGAAATAACAGTGTTTTGTATCAAACCCCAATCTTTAAACCACGCAACACCACGATCCCGACGGCATAGATATCTACAGCAAGATCATGAATCTTTGACCTTGATATCCAAAGTCATTGCAGAGATAATTGTCCAGGTCACCACCTTGTGTGCTCTGACCAGGTTAAACCCCCTCCGTCTCTCTCCAACAGATTTATATTCCTGCTTGCTTAAACCAGTCTCTTAAAACCGAGCCGCCTCACCCTTGCCGAAGCATCATCATCACGGCGGATGCGGTGTCAGCAAACACGTGGTGTAGGTGATTTTGTACGTGGCTGGTTAGTCCTGGGAAGCCCGATCAACCCTAATCAAACACGTTTTATTGTTCCCCACAACTACAGTAAAGAAAGCAACAGAAGGAGAGTGGCCAGCAGTGTTTTTTTTCAGGGTTTCATTATTTGTTATATTGATTGATGAGACCCATGTATCCATCCCATCTTTTTCGGTCTGTTTATTTCTGTCACCAGCAAACCAGTTTTTCTAAATTTAGGGACATTTATATAGCTGGGACTCACTGATCCAAGCTAAGCTATTCTAAGGCCTTTGTATTTTCCACAAGCCAAGAATCCAAGCTCTCTTCTCTCTTCTTCATCTGTTGAATTCCGCTTGTGTACAACAGAAGGGCTCTGTGTGTGTTCAGGTCAGTCTCTAGGATTAGTTTCTGCTTTATGTACGATCCCAAGAAAGAACTTTAATCAATGTCAATGAATTCCAAGAATTTTTTACCTGGTTTTGTACAAAACTCAGATTTCTTTCGATTTTGATCTGTCACTACAATTTGTTCTCTTTCGTTCTTGTTTGGATCAACAATTTGGTTCTTCAAGAGAATTTGTTATTGTAGAGTGAATCAACCCAGTTGGTTTTATATATCTGAAATTGCCACTGTATTTCCGGGTCAAAACCATCACAATTTTCTTCAGTCTTCTCCGTGATTGAATATTCTAAGGCAATCATCAGGTAAATCTTAGCTCTTCTCATCCTTCTACGACTAGAAAGCTACACGGAATTCCAATTTAATCATGCATACTATTCAGGTGCCTTAATGAGTTATTTTAGGTGATATTTCCACTAACTTAAGAAACAAGCTAGACGCCGCTCTCTTATCCTTTTCCCAAAGTTATCTTGAATTTACGTGTTCTTTTAATTTAGAATGGTTTTCGAGATCATCTCAATTTAAATACTTTGATTCTTGTATATATATACTGATATTCAGGTGTCCTCTCCTTGCATCAAGCAGCTGTAAATTCAGTACTGTACATGTGTTGATAATTGAAGAAGATGGAGATAGTCTACCAGCCCTATATCGACCCCGAGTACGAATGCCTCATCGAAAGAATCTTCCCGCCGTGGTATGTATCTGTTCTATGTTCTCATCTCGTATTAGCTAGGAAGAAGAATCAGTGATAACCTCTATTTGCTGGTTTGGCTTCGCAGGGTTTGTATTGACAACGACACATGCAAGGATTGCACCCTGGTGAAGGTTAGATCATTTCTTAGTTTTTTTAGGATGTAACAAACTTTTTTTCCAAAGTTAAATAAATATACCTTACAAAACATGAGAATTTAGGAATTAAGCACATTGTCGTGGATTAGTCTCACAGGTACAAAAACACTTTGAGTAACCGAGATCACCCCGCTAGAACTTGCTTCAACCGGTTTGCTAATACCTTCGAAATTAACTTATAGATCACATTACACAAGCTGATTGGCCTATACTCTGTAACTTCTTTGGACTCGGCATTTTAGGAATTAAGGCAATCAAAGTGTGATTTAGCTCCCTGACAGTACCTTGTCCGTTTAAGACTTCCAAACATCGAGCCACTACTTCATCTCCTACTAAAGACCAATACTTCTAATAGAAAATTAGAGACATTCCATCCGGCCCTAGGGCTTTTGTAGGCCCCATATCCTTCAGAGCTATTTCGATCTCACTTCTGGTAAATTCCCTGGAAAGCTTTCCTGCTTGTGCCCCTGAGACTACCTCCAACTTCAGTAAGAATCTCTGAATTCAACTCAGAACCTTCAGTGGTAATCAGACGCCGAAAGTATTCCAGAAACACAACCAACATCCACAAAACCCGTCTTCCACCTGTTATCCTCCAGAATCCCGATCACTCCGTTTGTGCTATCTCGTTGTCACGCAAAACTGTGGAAAAACTTCGTATTCCTATCTCCATGTGTGAGCCAATTAACATGAAACCTCTGACACCACATAAACTTCGTATTCCTATCTTAGTTTGATAAACATTACTCGTTCATCATGTTTTAGTCTAGCTAGTTGCTCTTTAACAGATCATCCATATTACAAAACTAGTAGTCTATCTTGTGGGTAGGTGTTGGACATATATGAGTTTAGTTAATTTGGAACTTCTACATTATTAAAGAAAATAACAAATAAATCTTTTTGTTGTTGGGAAGTTGCTTTCAAATTTTCAAGTGTCCAAGTGGGTCGTCATCCATAGATTTCAGAACAATTATGCAGAATAGAAGAGATACCATGGATCAACAAAAAACTATCCCATCCAGTATGGTTTTCTGCCAAACACAATAGATGTAGGAATAATCTCAATTCCTAAACTAATTTAGATCCCATAAACCCGACTAATCTCACATATATAACCAACTTAGAGGGATCGAGTGGTTTAGTGTCATCACCAGGTGGAGGCCATTGAAATGAGAGAGATGGCAAAGCTTTAGTAGCTATCGTCATTTATTTTCTGTCACTTTTTCCAGTTTCCAGACCGTGCAGTGTTACCAGTTCCATTCAAGGTTTCGTCACTTTTAAGCTCCCAACCATCTCTACACCTTCGCAACCAATGCCCCAGAAAACCCAAACCAGATGACATCATCTAGTTATATATAGCCAGACCAGGAAAACTATCCTGGACCCAATTAATATACCTTCTGATGTAGCAGAATATAAAGGGATAGATGATTTGAATCCATCAATCGGTTATAGTCTCGAATCCACGAGAATAACTTGAATCCACCAGAAAAGTTGAGATAAACTCAAAAGATTTTTATAAAATCAAGGTTAACTAATATAGGCTCCTTATATAGAAGCAAACAAACCATATGACAACTAACAACTAATCCTAAAGCCCATGGATTAATAGAAAATAAAATCCAAAACAAACTAATAAAGTCTAAATCCAAATCAAACTAGAAAAGATAAAATTCTTATAATAATTAAAACATTCTTCTAGAAGCCCAACAAACTCGGATGTTCGATAATAATTTGTCACGATCAAACGGTTCTCCAATTTTTATTTTCCGTCTGAAAGTGACCCCCTTCGTTCTACATCAGTCACCTCCACTTTAAAAGAACTCGACCTGGAGTTCATCTTGAATAAAAAAGAATAATTTTTTGAAAACAAACTCAATAATAAATCCAATAATTGAACATGTGGTTTAGAAGTCTGAGACTGCAAACTCTGAACGCACAACCATGAACCCAACACCATAGATGAGTTTGTTAGATGCAACTAGCTTGAGAGAAGTCTTCTTGATTTCTAAAATTGTCTTCTTGAATAACCTTTAGTATTGGTTTTAGAAGATTAATTTGAGGAGAGGTGTCTTCTTAAATGGTCTTTGGTTCTGGTTGTCACTCCCAGACCTAAGTTTACCTTTCTAAACCCGGGTTAGCACGTGCGGGACCCATCCTAAGAGAGAATTACTCGTAATCCCCCTTAAGAAGGGATAACCTTTATACCCAAACCATTTTCAACAGTCCAAACGATACCGGAATATACCTCACAACCAAAGGTTATCCCGATTCACGCATTTGGATTTCAAACCATTCACTTAAGAGAACCTAGGGTTCTAATATTATTTGTGACTGCACCCGAATCCCGGTCAGGCTGTCTACGTACCCCGTACTCAGGGATCAAGCCATACGTAGCTCTTATTTTAATTAACGCCCTAACCGGGCGAATCCCGCTTTACTAGTTATCGGTCGATCTATTGATATAGGAGCAACACCTATTTCGTATCCAGAGTGTAACCTCTCCGCTGAGGTTTTCACCGACTAACTATCTTTTGGGATTATCCCCAACATAACATCAAACTTAAATACAACAATCTCACACACAAATATTAAAATATAAATTCATCCACGTAAAGAACAAATCCTCTAGGGGCAATATTATCAATTCCACCTCAATGGCAGTTTGGTAATTAAGTTAAGCTGTCACGGGCATTTCTGAAATTTCGACTTTAGTGGCAGCCTTGTAAATAAACAAAACTGCCATAGGGGTATTTTTGAGATTTCAATCTCAGTAGAAAATTACTCACCTCGAAATCCCGCTGCGTCAACTACCGCCACATGGTAAATTCTCAACACTTGGTCAATCAATATACACCTACAATTATATAATCGGCCTTAGTTGTCACACGAAAGTAAAAATGACTCGATTCGACTGAACGTCACACTAAACAATAACCGAAACCGGAAAATTATATATCCACATGCTCGTATCGACGAGTACATGATCCTGAGACAACTCACTGCCCCTGAGGATGTCAGACGCGCCACCACCCTCTAACCGGTCAACTTCGCCCAAAAACTACATACATGCAACCACAACAAACCTAGGAAGCCTATAGGAGCAACCAGAACTCCTAGAACTGCCGGACGCACCTACATGCGCAGCCACAGCCAGCGGCGCGTGGGTGTCACGCGCCTCCACCCAAAACATCGAATTTCAACAAACTCAAAACATGAAAGTTGTAGATCACAGCAAGGGGGACAACTTTAATACCTGAGGTTTTGATCAACTCAGCCAGGAAGTGGCCCAAAACTACCCCGAAAGGACTGCCTCCTCCTCAGCCGCTCTTGCCGTCGTATTGAGCTTTAACACCATCGGAGGTCCGTCCAGAATGCTTTGGGCGTCCTTTCTAGGCTGGTTTCATGCCTCGGCGCCGCCCCACGCCGGGGAACCAGTCTGGTTGAAAATCGGGTTTCGACGTTGTACTGTTCAACCTTGGATGCGTTGATCCAGGCCGAACTGGACCACGCTACCACCACAGGGAGGCTCGCACGGAGGAGAGGAAGAGATCCCGACCGGCCTCGACGTCTCCGGTGGTCGGAGCTCGCCGCAAAAGTCAGGTCGGGTCCGGTTGGATCGGGTCAGTTTGAATTTTCGGATAGTGAGAGGAACGCGCGCGTGGAAAGAGAAAGGAAATGAGTTATTTCAATTTTTGGAAACCCATCATTTCTATTTATATACTTTCTAAAAACGGAAACCCAACTTCTGTTGACCGTAACTTCTCCAGACGGTATCTGATTCACACCTGTTGCATATCCACAGACTCGTATCGTCGAGCACCACAACTTTCGTGAAGGAAGTTTTTCAAGAAACTTGACGTGGCAAAAAGTCAACCTTTGACCCTTTAAATATGTCATTTCCGAGCATCCCTTGACTCCGAACACTTTGACACCCTTCTCGAAGGTACGAATACGCACCAATACCACTAAAATTTCCAAACTTAACACTCGTTAAAACTTCAGGAAAACTAACAGCGCAGTTACAACCCTCTGTAACCCGTCTGGTCCCGGTAAAAGGGTAAATTTCGGGACGGGGTGTTACACTGGTTATGGAAGAATCATATGAGGCGAGGTTTCTTCATTACTAACAACCGAGTCAACTTGAGCAAATTCTTCTTTAATCTAGAAAGTGATTTCTTCAACATTCTTTTCACACTTCAGGCTTTACAGGCTTGATTGTAATCTTGTTTGACTCTTTATTGAGTAAATATGTCATGTTTTTGCAATAACTACTGTTGACGCTTTAATGCCATGGTTTTCCAAAAAAACGCATCACTATCATCCATATCATTCACACGGAAAGTAACCTCATCATTATAAAATTCACCTATAGAGATGGGAACTTTACAAACCTCTGTCACATGTACATGATCATCAATCCAAAATGGATTGCTCAACTTCACTGTTGGTAATTGAAGAGAATGAACAACTTTGCTTGCAACAAAATTCTCGTGTAGATCACTATCAAATATTATCGACCATACATTGTCTTTAATGAAACACGTTATTCTAGAGTCGTAATCCGGTGATGTAAACATCCAACGATCCATGCTAGCTTCTTTATTCTTCTTTTTTTGGTCTTTTTTTTTAAGTTTTTTGTCGGGCCGGTACGGATCTGTTTCAGGCCGGATCGGGTCGGTGTTTAGGGTTGGGTCGGTGTATCGGGCTGGGTCAGGTTGGTGATTACCGGGTCGTGTTGACTTTTCTGGGTCGGTCGGGCTACCGGGTCGTGTTTTTTGTAGAAAACCCAATTTTTTCTGGGTTTTATGGCCGACATACGTTGATGTGCCGGGAAACGACTGTTTTGGGGGCGGCAGGAGGGTGGAGAGGCGCAGGGCGGCTAGAGGTTCGACGTCTACCTTGGTTGCGGTCGTCGAATCGAAGAAATCGATGATGGTGGACGCAGCGGCTCCGAGTAGCGACTCGAGGCTAGGATGCGGCGGCTACGGGTAGTGACTCGGAGATGGGATGCAGAGAGCGACGCCGAATTGGTCAGTGCAGCTTGATCTGTTCTTCCTTTTTTCTGCCTCCTGATATGTTCTTCTGTTTTTTAGGTACAGATCGAACTGAACCTTTTTTCTGAATCGAATCGATAAATCACTCACCAAGAATCCACCAGGCTCTGATTACCAATTGATGCAGCGGAATATAAAGGGATAGATGATTTGAATCCATCAATCGGTTTTGGTCTCGAATCCACGAGAAGAACTGGAATCCACCAGAAAGTTGAGATAAACTCAAAAAGTTTTTTATAAAATCAAGGTTAACTAATACAAGTGATATATGCTCCTTATATAGAAGCAAACAAACCCTAGGGCAACTAACAACCAATCCTAAAGCACATGGGTTAACAGAAAATAAAATCCAAAGCAAACTAATAAAGTCCAAATCCTAATCAAACTAGGAAAGATAAAATTCATATAATAATTAAAAGATTTAAAACATTCTTCTAGAAGCCCAACGAAATCGGATGTCCGATAATAATTTATCACAATCAAACGGTTCTACAATCTTTATTTTCCATCCGATAGTGATCCACATTCGATCTACATCACCTTCAAACACAGAGCTGTAGTACTTTGAAAAGCTCATTGATTTAGGTTAAGGAAAGAAAGATGAAAATGACATATGCATGAGACCTGGAAAAAGCTCTGTTTTTTTCTTACCTAACAAGTTTTTTTTTCACAGGTTGACAGTGCAAACAAGAACGGGATTTTACTGGAGATGGTCCAAGTGTTGACAGATCTTGATCTTGTTATTTCCAAATCTTATATTTCCTCTGATGGTGGATGGTTCATGGATGGTATGTTTTTTGTGCATTATATATTACCTCATTTAATTATTTTTTTCGTTTTGATATTAAAATAAAAGATGGTAGCTTTAGTTGTGTGAGGCATGCATGAGTCACCTCCACGAGTAGAGAGTAGAGTATAATTGCTTGGCAGATTGGTTTCATGTGGGTTTTGTTTTGATTGCATGGTGTGGCTGCAGTGTTCCATGTGACGGATCAACTCGGCAACAAAGTCACTGACGAGAGCATCATACTTTATATTCAGCAGGTCTCTTTCTCCCTCTGAAAATAGTGTATTCTTTTCTGTTTCTGTTTTTTTGCTGAGTTTTTTCTTTTTCATTTCGAACATAAATTTATTCTCGATTATGTAATTGAGCGGCTCAACTTTAATATGGTAAGTCACTAAGTTGGGGCATACATTCTTTTACATTGTTTTAACTACAAGTTGATGAATGTTGCAGGCACTTTGTGCTAGGAGGGGAGGGATTACAAAGGAGGCTAGAACATGCTTAGGAAAAGAAGCGCCACCGGGTGTGAAAGATTTGGCCCTAGAAATGACCACCAAGGATCAACCGGGGTTAATATCTGAGATCTCCGCGGTCCTCGTTAAGCTCGACTGCAACATTACTGCAGCCGTGTCTTGGACCCATAGTTCCCGCACTGCGAGTGTCTTCTATCTTGAAGATGGATTGAAAGGAGGGCCTATTACGGACCCAATAAGGCTAGCAAATGTACAAGAGCAGGTAGAAAATGTGATCGAAGCCCATCACGAGAAGGGAGAGAAGAGGAGTGTGAGGTTGACCATCCCCACAGCCGGCCGGACCCACACGGAGCGGCGCCTCCACCAGTTGATGTACGGGGACGATGACTACAAGAAGTGTCGGGGTTGCGATGGCGGTGGTAATGGACACAAGAAGGGTTGTGACCAAACCCATGTGTCCATAGAGAGTTGCAAGGAGAAAGGGTATTGGATTGTCAACGTAAGATGCAGAGATCGTCCTAAGCTGTTGTTTGACACAGTTTGTGCTCTCACTGACTTGCAATATGTTGTGTTCCATGCTCTGGTTTCTTCCCGGGGCACCATGGCTGATCAGGTATATCTTAATCAATATTTCAGATGTACAACATTGTTGTGCAGACATCATTTTCTTTTCTATGGAAATAATGATGAGTTTTAATGTTGACAGGAATATTTCGTGAGGCACAAGGATGGCTACACTTTGAACGCAGAAAGTGAAAGGCACAAGCTCACCCTCTGTTTAGTTGCTGCAATAGAGAGGAGGATCTCAAAAGGATTGAGACTTGACATATGCACCAAAAACCGGATGGGACTACTATCTGACATCACAAGGGTTTTCCGAGAGAGTGGTTTATCAATAACAAGAGCCGAGATAGGAACATATGGCGAGAGAGCCGTGGGATCAATTTATGTGACAGATGCTTCAGGTCACGATGTGAATCTGAACTTAGTGGAATCGGTGAGAAAGGAGGTTGGAGGATCTGTGATTGCAGTCCATAAACCACAGACTTGGGCTGCCCCTGGTTCTTCGTCAAGGACAAGCCAAGGAGTACCAAACACAAAAGTAGAAGATGAAGACGATAGACCAAGGTTGTCATTTGGAAGTTTGGTCTGGTCTCAACTTGAGCGCCTTTTAAGGTTACTTCCATGATGTTTAATGTCATATATGTGTGAATAAGTTTTGTAGATTCAGGACTCAGCAGTTTCTCTCCTTCCTCATCAGCTAGCTTGTTGAAGTTCAATCAAGTTGACCTTAGATCGCTTTTATTTTGGAGGATTTGGAACTGGTATAATCCTACTATTCTACTCATGCCATTTGAGCCTGAGGCTCAAAGGTACTGTACATAATAGTTATTCAAAAGTTTTGTGAAGATATACTTTCCCACATATGCAACCAAAACGAAATGAAAATGATTTCTGACAATAAGAAAACCACATAAGCGGCATATACGTAGGCAGAGTAACACTAAATCAGTAGGGAGTATGCTGAAGTGCTGATACTATCACAAGCCGAAAGAAGGGTAGGGCTTCTGAAAAGATACTGAAGGGCATGGGTAGTAATAAGTAGGTAAGGGATGTCATGAAAGAAGAGGATGTATATCACTTCTCAAAATGCTTGTTCCCCAAGAACTCGAGTGCTTCAAATCCCGGAATACAAATGCACACAAGTATACAAGATAGTTATCCGAAAAGTTAAAAATAACTAAATCAACAGGAGGTGAAAGTTTCTAGGCTCTTTTCAATAACATTACAACACACGTATGTGCTTGTGCTGAGGTGTGCACACCTTCAATCTGAAAATCTAATGTAGAAAATGAGGATTTGTAGAAAATAAGTACAATGTAATTGATTTGGAAAATTAAGGGATAGCATTTTGACTCCATCTGACTTTCACTGCATTGCAATGATTGTCTTCAGAACTTAAGAACAGGAAATTGTGCTATGCACTTGCACTCTTATGCAGAACGACTTATGAAAAACTGACTGTATAACTAGACAATAAGTTTTTTTATAACTAGACAATATGTTAAACATAAAGTGACACTAAAATGAATATTAAATTATAATTTTAAGAGGTTAATCAGTGAATTTCTTTTTATATCAGGTCACTAGCTAGCTCTGGCAAATCTGCTCAACTCCCCTAATGGAATAACCATAAAAGAACTTGGTGACAAAGCAAAAAGGCATTAGCATTCGGGCTTACAGAGTGGAAAAACTTTAAAGTACAATTTTATACGAAATAAACAGATCAAGAATATTTTCTTGGTGCTTTAATTACTACACAAATGCATCCTTGCATAAGAAATGATAATCCAGTATTAAACCTTTTGTACAATCATAGTCTCCCATAGTCTAACTCAGACTAAAGAAACCTTTCACAATCTATTCACATTAAGGGATGAATCAAACGAATACGCCACATTAACCTAATAAGAGTTCTTATTTAGTCATCATATGGCATCAATATCATCAACATCAAGCCACTCATTAGATTCTTTGGTCTCTGGATTACGGGAACCTACCTGAGACCCAGCACGTCTGATTTCAACAGAGTTGTTATCCTTATCTGAATCAGGAGAACTTCTGCCTAGCTGAACCCAGTCTCTTGAATATTTGGCTGAAGAGTCGGAGCCAGATGTGGCCTTCTTGTAACCTGATGGCACATCTGTATCATCATCCTCAAGATCACTGAACGATACATCCTCGTCGTTCTCTATAGGGATGGAAGTTCCACCGACACCGTCCCCATCCATCTCTGATTCCTCTTTCAGCCAATCATCAGCATCATCCTCATCTTTGTCATCCAAGACTTTAGATGAAGAAGTGGAAGGCGGCAGTGAATATTTGGTCTCTTTCGCTGGTTTTTCTTCAATAACGGGCTTGTCAACAATTTGGATCTCACTACTCAGGACTAGATGCTTCTCTGTCTCAATATCAGCTGTTGGTGGTAGAGTAGCTGATCTCATGGTAGGTGTTTGGGGTGGCACTAAGTCAGACTGATGCAGAGAAAGTTGCTGTTCTTTCGGAGAATCGGTAATTCCCTTTGAAGAAGCAGTGGTACTTAGTGAAGGGTCAGATTCAGGCTTTGCCATATTTCCCTTCTTCAACTCATGAGACAACAATGCTCTAACTTCTACTATCTGCAGAGTTATCATAAAGTCAAGCGTAGCACACTGGTCCAACCATAACTGAACCCCAAAAATAAAAATAAAAAAGGGGAGTGACGGGCCACTGTCGCATAAAACCAACTTACCTTAGGTGTAGACAAAAGCTCAGTATCTTCTTTGCTCAGTCTAGGATGCAAGAGCACAAAGTAAATCATCCAAAAGTGAGATTCACTCATATGCTCAGGACAAAGTTCCATCCTGAGAGCAGCCAATGCCGGTGCAAGACGTTCAACAGCCAGAGCATGCTCTTGTTGGACATCAGTCAATTCGAAATCTGCAAAACCAAAACTCACAGTGTTCTCATTTCTGTGCAAGTCAAAGTTCCAACAATGCTGATCATAAAATACATGCACCCATCATAACTTCAATTACTGAGCTACGCAACAAACTTGGCTACGTAATCAACAAAACATCCACTCTGATTTTGCACTAACAAAAACAAAACCACGAATTCTATATGTGAAAAGTAAATCTCAAACGAAATCCTTCCTAAAAACACTAATTTACACTAACATAAACCAAATTATGCATTAATTCAGAACACATTGGATCAAATTAGCCGAAAAGTTTAATGGAAAGCCGAAATTACCATCTGAATCTTCATCATCAGATAGAGGGAAATCAAGCCAAGTCTCGGGATGCATAGAGATATTCCTAACGAACGCAAGCACCTCTGGCGTCACACCGAGAGCAAGCCCAGCCGCCTCGGCCTCCTCCTCCGATCCAAACTGAAGCAAATTCGAAGCGATCTTAGTGAACTCAGAAACTTTTATATTGCTCGAAAACTTCGAGATCCCGCTCTTAAACTTCCCGCCGATCTCCGCGAAATCGCTCCGGATTCCGGCGATCAAGTCCTCCTCGGAGACCTCAGGATCGGACGGCTCTCCTTGCTCCGCGGGTTTCGGTGCGGCCGCATCGGGCGGCGGGGCAAGAAACGACGCGACGCCCCAGAATTGGCGGGTTAGGGTTTTGGTGAGCTCGGAGAGGTCGCCTTTGACGCCGCCGCGGGGATCGGAGGACGGAGAACCGGGTTGAGGTGAGGTGGGGTCAGCGGAGGGATTGGAGTTAGGGTTTTGGTTGGTGGTGGGGTTGGGATTGGTGTAGTCGTCTTCGTCGTCGTCGAGTTTGAGAGAGTTGGCGATAGATTTGGCGAGCCAAGACATTGTGGATAGAGAGAGAGGTGATCGGAAAATCGGAAAGCTTCCAAGGCCAAGTGTGTTTCTCTCCGACTTACTTGAATGATGGGTAAATCGATTTAGAGTCCCTGTTACGGCGTCGTTCGAGCTTCGGGAATTTTTAATTAGGCTTTGCAATAATTTAGGAAGTAGTGAAGTACAATGCTATGTACCAACTACCAAAAATACAATTTATATTGATTGCATGATTTTGCAAAAATGTGGACATATTATGCAAATAATTTTGGGTTCGAGTGATTCACTTGCATGTGTGTTTACTACTTGAGTTAAAATAGGTGGATCTGTCCTATCATTTTAGCCTATTAATTCTAGTCTTTTTTGATTCATTTCTGATTAATCCGCTACACTACCTTTATATGCGTCCTGATACAATAATCGTCAAATACGTAAGCAATGGATAAAGTAAAAGTCAGGTGCAAAAAAAAATTGACAAGATTATCTTTGGTAAAACAAGAAACAAAAATAAAGTTTTACAAATAAAAGGAATACTAAAAACATTAGGCAAATAGAAATCTGAATTGCCCAAAAAAAGGAAAGCTTACTAGCGTGGGCAATTGGCATGATCGTTAATGATATAAACATTATGCGGACCAGCATAAGATTAAGGATAGGTGAGCAGTACTACACTCATAGCACCCGTATCAGGATCCCGATTTAGGACACTAGAAAAATGAGCACTTGTAAAGAGCGCAACAACAGGAGGACTAGAATACCGATGAGAACATTATGACAAGGCATGTTTATTAGAATGTCACTTTGGGCACTGTTGAATATCAGTTTAATTATCAAGGAATTGTCACAAAATTTCAGTTTCATTTCTCAAGAAATTATCAGTTTCATGCTAAAGGATCTTCTGAAAGCATTTCTTGACAACAGGTAGATAAAATTATTAAAAAATGAAACTGGTCGATCAGATTTATTTCTCACGAAATTTTACTAAAAGCATGCTGATAAAATTATTAAAAAATAAGACTGATTTGTCAGTTTCATTTCTCATGAGATTAAAATTATACAAAAAATATAACTGACCGATCAGTTTTATATCTCAAGGAATAAAATTATTAAAAAAATAAAATAACAGGTAAATTTCCAGTAACTCTTTATCCGTGTGTGAAGTAATTTCAAAATTTTCTCAAGGAATTATCACAAAATTTCCTTTCAGTTACATTTCTCATGAAATTTTTAGTTTACTTGAACAGTCAGGTTTATTTCTCAAGGATTTCTATTTATTGTTTATCAGTGCGTGAAATAATTTTGGAAATGATGAATTTTGGTCAACGCCAAATGAGGATGGTAATGGCACGACATGTGGACGTGAGGTGCTATACATGTAAGTTCTAGTTGACTGGAGTCACTTGTTGAACGTACCTGCAAACCCTTATAGAGAAAATTGTTTCGGTTAAATAAATAGGGGTCAAGACATTGATGACCTTTGTGACGTGGACTACAAGCAATGAAAACACATTCGACGTTACGACTTGGTAATTTGTTTGACACATGTGAACCAATATGAAAAAAGAACACCTAAAGACACGGAAAGGGGAATAGGATAAAAGGGTGCCATAGAGGTGTATATGAGGTATGACCTGATTGAGAGTGGGGGAAGGAAACAAATTGATAAGATAGACCAAAAGATTTTGTGAGCCCCGGAGGTGAGTAAGAGAGGGCAGGTCATTCTATAATTATGAAATTGGATTATGTGTTCCTTAGCCCCTTGAAGATGAGTAAGAGAGGGCATATATGAATTGAAATGCTGAGGTGAGTAAGAGATGGCAGGTCTCCTTGACTTCATCCTTTCAACGTGAATCTCATGTAGGATCAACTGGATTTCTAAGAATTGACTCATCACAGTTTTGGAATCCACCATCTTATAATCAAGGAAGTGGCCCACAATAAATTTCTTGGTACCGGCATCCTCAGTTTTATATTTTTTCACAAGGGATTCCCACAGCTTCTTAGCTGTTCCCATGCTAATGTACACATTGTATGAAGAGTCAGCCAAATAATTCATGATATAGTTTCTGCACATATAGTCATGACTATTCCATGCATCCACAACTACAATTTTTGCTTCATCATCTTGCTCATCTTCTTTGAGTTCAGGAGCTTTCTCAGTCAGGAACTTTGCCAAATTCAAAGTGGTCAAATAAAACATCATCTTTTGTTGCCACCTCTTGAAATGCATCCCATTGAACTTCTCAGGTTTCTCACTATGATACACCGACACAGCTACATGAGCAGCAGCAACAACATGAATGATTGGCACTTGGGTTGAAGAGCTACTCCCGTCAATAGACTTCTCAGAATTAAATTCCATTTTTATGATGAAAATGTTAACAATACAAGTTAATATTGATTCATATCAACAATATTCGTAATCGGTAGCACAAAATAAAGACAATATCAATATTAATTTGGTTACTCCTCAATTCGTTCGGTAATTCCAGTCAGACACGATCAGGTAAGAAGATGAAGCTTTAGTGGAGCGTGGCTCTCTTAAGAATATTGTCTCAATGGTTCTAGCCTAGACATCATGCCAAACTGAGTACGTCTAGTTGGAAAGATTCATAAACCAAAGCAATATTAATTTGTCTTAAGATTGTTAGAAAATATGTCAAATATTGCAAATATACATGAATTCATTATAATTAAATAAATAATTATAACTATAAACTCATAATACAAAAATGATGATAAACACCAATGTTACCAACTCGAATTCAAGTATAGGAGGATGTTGAAGGAAGTCGAGTCGTGTGTTTCATACACTTTCCTTAAGACAAATTATGTCTCCTTTTCGGTGCAAAGGTTTGATGGCACTTGTCTCCCAGGATACAATAACTGCTTGTCCCTTGAAGCTGCACTGCTACTAAGGACACTGAACGAACTTGAAGTACCTTCGTCTATCACCAGAACACAACTTAGAGAGGGAGAGAGATAACTTAAATGAGGAGAGATGCTTTGAGTTGGTGTCTTTAGAATGAGGGATGGAATCACCTATTTATATTGGTGGCATTGGAGGAAAACTTGAATGTCATGAATAAGGTTACAACCTTTCATTAGCCTACTACCATGTCATTGATTCATGTTGTTACACAAATCAAAAGACAAGGAAGTTGAAAGATCAACCATTTTTATTCACATTTAACCATCAAAATGATTACAAAAAAATCTTTTATTTCTATCATTTTTCCAACAACATAAATCTAATGATGTTGGATGGGAATATAGTGCATTTGTGAACCCTTCAGATGTAGACATGGTGAAGTGCAAGTTGTGCGGGAAAGTGTTTAGGGGTGGAATATATCGGCTTAAGCATCATATTGCCAACGTGAAGAAGAATGTGGCTCCGTGTAAGAAGTCTTCGGATGTGGATAAGCAAAAGTGTCAGAGAGCTATTGATGATGCAAAACTTAGAAGGAGAATCTGAGTAAGAACTTGAAAACTATTACTTATTTAAGAGTTAAGAGTTAAGAGTTAAGACTATTGCTATGCACTTATGAAAGTAGTAAACTTTAGCTTGTGGTATAACATATTTACATTTGAAATATGCAATTTTGAAGTTGTTGTGTGGTGATTATAATGAGCATCCAAGAATTAAACTTCAATTACAAATTATATTTGTTTGTAACTTACTAACTTTACAGGTCAGAATGCTCATTTTTGGAGAGTGATCATGCCAAATTTTTTATTTTATTCATATATACTAATTATAAATAATATGTAAATTAATTAAATATAGAAAAAAAGTAAATCGTCTAGACTGTCAAGACGCTAGGCTATAGGTTGTCGTCCTCCTTCTGTGTAGCGTCTTTTAGACCATTGGCAAATATTGATCATGATTTCCTCTTTCATTTGTATCAACAAAAATTGAAAAAATAATGTATAGAAAACTTTAAAATATAGTCATTGTTGTAGGAAATATGACATGTGCTTGTGTGCACTTGGTCTTATGCCGTGTAGATGGGCTTAGCCCATGGGCCTTAGATGTAATAGGAAACTTGTAGTACTTACCACATATGTAAAGTTGTACTACACATAGTACATGTACTACACATAGTACATGTACTACACATAGTACATGTAGTACGTTTTCCTTTCTAGGCTTGATGTAAACCCCTATATAAGGGGCCTCTCATTTGATGAATAATACACCACAACATTCAGCTCTCATATATTCTATAACACGTTATCAGCATGCTCTAACCTTTGAGCGAAGCGGCCCCCCGCCCCTTAGAGCGAAGCGTCCCCCCCCTTAGAGCGAAGCGGCCACCCCCCGGTGCCCCCCCTTTGCTTGCCACCAAGCATCATCTCTTGTTGATTCTTCAAAGGTTTCTGAAGCTTTATCGACAAAGGTATGTCCTTTGAACCTTAACACTTGTTCAAAGTTACTATATGCTTGGGGCGTTTGAAATTTGCAGGTTGTTATATTGTTTTAAAAACCCTAGATAGAGTGATTGCATATGTCTGCCATGATGTGCACTGCAGGGCACTGCTGCCGGGGCCTGCCCCCGTGCGCGGGTGCACACCGCTGCCGGGGCCTGCCCCTGTGCGCGGGTGCACGCTGCTGTCGGGGCCTGCCCCTGTGCGCGGGTGCACGCTGCTGCAGACACGCATGCGCACCTTCTGTGCACTGACGTGCACTGTGCCGGGGATCGACCCTGTGCACGTGCACTGATGTCAGGCACCATATGCGCACCTTCTGTGCACTGACGTGCACTGTGCCGGGGATCGACCCTGTGCACGTGCACTGATGTCAGGCACCATATGCACACCTCCTGTGCACTGACGTGCACTGTGCCGGGGATCGACCCTGTGCACGTGCACTGATGTCAGGCACTATATGTGCACCGGTTTGGCTGATGCCGAGCGCTGCTGCCAGGGATAGGCCCTGTGCACGCGCACGCTGCCACCGGGTACCACACGTGCACCTACTGTGCACCTGCCGAGCACTGCTGCCGAGGCTGGGCCTTGGCACGTGCACGCGGCAGCCAACATGTACATATGCACTATATATCCTCTCTAGGTCAGCATGGTGTTGTATCCATGGCTGTTCGATTTAAGAATTAAGCATCGAATCCAATTGGTCTCGAACTAAATGCTTGAATTCTTGTATGCAGAGTCAATGGACAAACACTTGCAGTTTGATCCCCTTGATGCCCAAGGCCGTGAGTATCACCGCTGGGTCCTCGACATGAGGCAGACTTTTATTGGCAAGGACTATATCTCCACCATCGATCCTCCCACGGAACCCCTTGATGAGGGTGTTAAGCTGCCGGACGACAAAACAAAGTCCAAGGCGCTTATGTTTATCCGTCGGCACCTGGATTCCACATTGAGGTGGCAATACCAGCAAGTAGCCGATCCGCTTGAGCTATGGAACAAGCTCGCGACAAGATTTGGTAATGTTCATGTTGCGCTCCTACCGGAGCTGCAGGCTGAATGGGCTTCCATCAGGCTAATGGATTACAAATCTGTAGAGGAGTATCAGACAGACATGCTTGCACTACGTGCTCGTCTGCATTTTTGTGGTGTTGAGAAGTCCGAGGATGATCTCATAGAGAAAACATTGCTCACTTTTCCCAGGTCATCATCTACTTTGATGAAACAGTATAGGCATGACTATAAGAGTGGTCTTACTCCAACGTTTGACTCTCTTATGACGTTGTTGCTAACTGAGGAAAAGGATTGTAAGATCTGAACTAAAAACACTGCTCGGCCTGTTGGGACCCTAGTTGTTCCAGAAACTAATTACAACAGTGCCAGAGGCGGGAAAGTCATGAGACAAAGAGCACGAGATCATTATGAACCATACCACCGTGAGCAAGGCTCTGGTAAAGGCACCCGGACTAGGAGAGGCACTAGAGGTTTTAAACGCTCTAAGGGCCAACCTAACACCCGGAAGAAGGATGATGCACCCGCCCCTAGGGGCCGAGCTCCCAAGCCGGTTCAGAAATTCGCCAAGAAAAATGCTAAGGCAAACATATGCTATCGTTGTGGATCACATGACCACTGGATGAAGCAATGCCGAGCACCTGCCGATATAATTGCTGCATACAAGAAATATAAGGAAACTGTGGAGAGTCATGTCACTGTGGAAGTGGACAAAGTGCCGAATGCCAACCTTACGGTTGAGGATTTTCGGGAACAAACCGACTTAGATGCACCCGACTTTTAGAAGTTGTTGAGCTCTTGTTTGTTTTACCTCCATGTTTGTTGTCTTTTCCTTTCAAGCATATGTGATAAGGCGTGTTTATGCCATGATCAGTTCGACTATTTTTGAGACCTTTTGGATGTTAACCATTATGCGTGTAATAAAATCGATGTTCTTAACTATTGTGTTCGATATGTTTTATACAAACACTTGACAATATCCGATGCACTTGACCATTGTATGCCGCTCTAAGACTCTCTAATGGAGTTTAGAAGCATGGCAACACTGTTTTGAGCCTAAGGCAAGCAGCTATTGAGCGCTGCCTAGGAGCTGCGTGCGCTACACATGCTGCCGGCATGGTTGCCGAGCTGCTGTGCACAGCTGCCGAGCACACGAGCACCTGGCTGCCGGCTGCCGACAGTCATGCGCCTGTTGCCGCCCAACGTGCCTGTTGCTACTCTGTACGCTACCTACTGCCCCTAGATCGTTTTTGCGCCAATTGTGTGTCAATTGCCACCCATGTATGCCAATTGCTTCATTTTTGTGTGAGGAATGCCATCACTTTTGTGCCAGATGTTGACAAGATTTGTGTGTCCTACACATGAACTGTCTTGCATTGGGTATTAAGTGTTGAGCACTAAGCACTAGATGTTAGCATTGGACACAAGGGCCTGTGCACTGATCACCAATTGCTGTGCACTTACATCAAGGACAAGCATTAAGTGAGCTACATAGCACAGAACACACAAGGCCGTGCATAGGACACCGACTACCGAGCACCGGGCACCAGGGCCGAGCTCTGGGTGGCATTTGCCGAAGCTCTGTGCACCTAATACCGTGCACTAGTGATGAGCTGCCGAGCCCCCCCTCCTTACTGCCCCATATCGTGCGCCATGGGCGCCAAAGAGTGTGCAGCCAACGATTGTTGCCGAGTGTTATGTGCACCGGCATATGTGTGGCTCCTCATGCACTACCAAGTTGCCAAATGCTTAGTGCAATGGCATATATGTAGATGCAATGCGCTGCCGAACATTGCCAAGGGCCTATGGCATTGGCATACGAGCAAGCTGCAATTCAGGGCATTCAAAAACGAAAACAGTAAATCTGCCACTTTCGGTATAGTAACTTCCGAAGAGCTTTGTGAACAGCTCCGAATGAAATAGAACGCAAACCACATATCACTGGAAAGCTACGTCTGTCTAGTTTCCAACGGTTTTTGCGGTTCGTTCATATCCGTCCTAACGAAGAAGTTATGACCATTTTAGTGAGCAAAGGTCAGGCTGCCAGGAAATCTGCAAAGCACACCGTTGCCTTCGGTTGTTGCCTTCGATTTTTATATCTTTTTCTCACGTACCTACCTTGTTTGATAGGTATGTCACGTGGAGAAATCGAGTGCCTTGCAGACAGTGGGACGACCCACACGATCCTGAGGAATCGGCTACTCTTTACTGAGCTTACGCCGTGTCAAACTTCCGTGAAGACTTTGATCGGTTCATCTCCTGTCATTCAAGGGCGCGGACCTGCTAGGTTCCTGCTGCCGAATGGAACCTTGATCATTGTTTCCGATGCCTTGTATGCGCCTATGGGCTTTCGAACACTACTGAGTTTCAAGGACATCCGCGCCAATGGTTTCCACTTGGAGACGCATTGTGAGAATGGACGTGAGTTCCTCTGTGTAACCTCCAATGAGTGCGGCTCTAAGCGCATCTTGGAGAAGCTAATGAGTCAATCTTGTGGTTTGTACCTCACCACCATAAGGGTTATTGAATCCTATGCGGTCGCCAAAAATGATTATTGGGACCATGACTCGTACAAGCTATGGCATGACCGCCTCGGTCACCCCGGAAGAGATATGATGATAAGGATTCTACGAAACTCGTATGGACATCCTTTCTTCCGTACAAAACGAAAAGGTTTGGGACACATGCTCCCCAAAGAGGGTAGAGATGCAGTGGTCACCAAAGTGAGCTCCCGGCTGACACTTGGGTCGCCAGAGGTTAGCTCCGCCGATCCTCACTCGGTCATGAGGATTCGGACCCTTCCTGATGCGTCACTGACTATGTCTGATGCTCATAAATCGTTTTGTAAAGCTTGTGCAATAGCTAAGTTGGTGGCCAGACCTTCTTATGCTAAAGCAAACACAGAGAACATCCCATTTCTCCAGCGTATTCAAGGTGATATTTGTGGACCCATCCATCCAGAATGTGGACCGTTTAGATACTTCATGGTTCTGGTGGATGCATCGACACGCTGGTCGCATGTCGCCTTATTGTCCACAAGGAATGCTGCTTTCCCCAAATTCCTGGCACAGATTATTAAGCTGAGGGCTAACCACCCAGATCATCCAATCAAGTCGATTCGGATGGATAATGCCGGTGAATTCACGTCAAAGACTTTTGACGACTATTGCATGTCGGTTGGAATAAAGATTGAGTATTCTGTTCCACACGTGCATACGCAAAATGGCTTGGCTGAAGCTATGATAAAGAGACTTCAGTTGATAGCTAGAGCACTGGTCATGGGCTCAAAGCTCCCTATTGCGTCTTGGGGTTATGCTATATTGCATGCAGCCGTGTTAGTTCGTTTCCGACCCGCCTCCAACCAAGCGTTTAGTGCGTACCAGTTGGTTACTGGATATGAGCCTGACATTTCGCACTTACGCATATTCGGTTGTGGAGTGTATGTGCCTATTACGCCACCACTGCGTAAGAAAATGGGTCCGCAACGACGTTTGGGTATCTATGTTGGCTATGATTCCCCAACTATTATAAGATACCTAGAGCCTTTGACAGGTGATCTCTTTAAGGCCCGATTCGCTGATTGTCACTTTGATGAGGCTGTCTTCCCGTCGTTAGGGGGAGATGAGAGCATACATGCTCGGCGTGAACGACAGGAATTGGCCTGGTCAGTTCCAACGCTTGCTCATTATGATCCCCGCACTTCTCATGCCGAGAAGGAAGTGAGGCGAATCCTTGAGCTCCAGCAAGTGGCGGATTCGATGCCCGACTCTTTTGCTGAGATTGCTAAGGTCACGAGATCGGACATACCAGCTGCTAATGTCCCTGCAAGGCTAGAAGTCCCAAAGATGGGCATGGACACCCCGGGTCCGAGCACCGCTGCCCCTAGCATGGGCGCTGCCGACCCTAGTGGACGGGTGGAGGCCGTGGCTCCTCAAAAGAAGAGGGGGAGGCCACTTGGTTCGAAAGATGTGCAGCCCAGGAAGAAAAGGGCTCCTCTGGCACAATCCAATCCTTTACTCATCGATACTGAGAATCCTTCTCACGAGATTGTCTCTGATTACACCTATGTCCTTGAAACGATGTCGGTGTGCTTGGGGGACGCCCCGGGACCCGAATCGGTAATCGAGAACATGGAAATCTCGATGTGTTATAAGAACACAGTATCATTGCTGGACCGATCATCCATGCATATCGATGATGTATTTGCTTATGCCGTGGCTCTTGAGATAATTGAGCACGATGATATCGAACCACGCTCCGTCAATGAATGTGAACGTAGAGCGGATTGGCCCAAATGGAAAGATGCTATCCAGGCGGAATTGAATTCCCTAACAAAGAGACAGGTATTTGGCCCGGTAGTGCTAACCCCGCCAAATGTAAAGCCTGTAGGACATAAATGGGTCTTTGTTAGAAAGCGTAATGAGAAGAACGAGGTACTAAGGTACAAAGCTCGCCTTGTGGCGCAAGGTTTCTCACAACGCCCTGGAATAGACTACGAGGAGACATATTCTCCCGTGATGGACATAATAACCTTCCGCTACCTTGTCAGTTTGGTAGTGTCCGAAAAACTGGACATGCAGCTCATGGATGTGGTTACTGCATATCTCTATGGGGATCTTGATTCAGAGATATACATGAAACTGCCTGATGGTTTCCAGGCACCTAAGTCAAGTGACTCTAAACCACGGAGTGCGTATTGCATTAAGTTGCAACGCTCACTATATGGATTGAAACAATCCGGGCGGATGTGGTATACCCGTCTTAGTGACTACTTGCTTAGGAAGGGATATAAGAACGATGAGTTATGCCCTTGCGTGTTCATAAAGAAAACGAGTTCCGGATTTGCGATAGTAGCCGTCTATGTGGATGATATGAACATCATCGGGACTCTTGATGAGATCAATGAGACCGCGGCACATCTGAAGTCCGAATTTGAGATGAAAGACATGGGAAAGACTCGGTTTTGCCTAGGCATTGAGCTAGAGCGCCGAGCCTCTGGAATCTTAATACACCAGAGTGCATATGTTCACAAGATGCTCAGGCGCTTCAATGTGGACAAAATGCACCCAGTTAGCACCCCCATGGTAGTCCGGAGTTTGGATGTTAAGAAAGATCCATTCCGTCCTAAAGAGGATGACGAGGAAGTACTTGGAGCCGAGGTACCATACCTTAGTGCAATCGGTGCGCTATTATATTTGGCTCAGTGCACTCGGCCAGACATCGCTTTCTCAGTGAACTTGTTAGCTAGATTTAGCTCTGCGCCAACGCATCGTCATTGGACCGGTGTCAAGAATATATTTCGATACCTTAGAGGGACAATGGACTTGGGCTTGTTCTTTCCTTACAAAGATTCAAGATGGGCTGCAAATGAGTGCAGTGTCCCTGAGAATCTAGGCGCCGGTCGATTTAGGAGCCGAGCTGCCAGGCATGTTGCACATAGCTGCCATGCTTTACACATAGCTGCCGAGCACTACTCTCCCAATGCTCTTGGCACCGCCTGCTGCCCATATATCGAAACACCTAACAATGTATTGGTGGGTTTCGCGGATGCTGGATACTTGTCAGATCCACATAAGGGGCGCTCCCAAACTGGTTATGTCTTTACCATTGGGAATACGGCGATATCATGGAGGTCCACTAAGCAGACTTTAGTGGCGACATCCTCTAACCATGCAGAGATTATAGCGCTACATGAAGCTGTTCGCGAATGTGTATGGCTCAGATCTATCATTGGACACATTAGAGGAACTAGTGGATTGTGCTCCACCACAGACAAGCCGACTTGTATTTATGAAGACAATGCTGCTTGTATTGAGCAAATGAAGCAAGGCTATATCAAGGGTGACAATACGAAGCACATCTCACCAAAGTTCTTCTATAATCAGCAACAGCAAGCCCTCCTCAACATTCAAGTGAATCAAGTGAGTTCAGAGGCAAATGTAGCGGATTTGTTTACTAAAGCTCTGCCTAAGTCTACTCTCGAGAAGCATGTGAAGAGCATTGGAATGCGAAGACTATCAAGCCTCTCCGACTGAGTATCATGATGCGTTGCACTCTTTTTCCTTCGACCAAGGTTATTTTTTCCCACAGGGTTTTGTTACTTGGCAAGGTTTTAATGAGGCAACATCATAGCATCATCAGGGGGAGCCACACTTTCGATCGAGTAGCATGGTGCGTTGTACTCTTTTCCCTTCGACCAAGGTTATTTTTCCCACTGGGTTTTGTTACTTGGCAAGGTTTTAATGAGGCAACATTGTAAGCACCATCCGGCATATCGACGCGCGGCACAAGGGGGAGTGTTGTAGGAAATATGACATGTGCTTGTGTGCACTTGGTCTTATGCCGTGTAGATGGGCTTAGCCCATGGGCCTTAGATGTAATAGGAAACTTGTAGTACTTACCACATATGTAAAGTTGTACTACACATAGTACATGTACTACACATAGTACATGTACTACACATAGTACATGTAGTACGTTTTCCTTTCTAGGCTTGATGTAAACCCCTATATAAGGGGCCTCTCATTTGATGAATAATACACCACAACATTCAGCTCTCATATATTCTATAACAGTCATACATATAATTGAAACCAAAATGCATTATTATCATAAAATGTTATCAAAATGAGAATGATCATCATGCTATTGTACTATATTTACATATGAAGAGTCTAATTAATCAACCATTATTCAATTAAATGTGAGAAGGGCAACTAACCTTCTCGCCCCTCTTCCTATGTCATTGATATGAGAACGGTTGGTTAGCTCTTATTCAAGAAAAAAGATATTACACCTGTAAAAAGTAAACGAGTAAATAAACTTTTACCTCACCAAAGAGCCAATCGAGTCGTTAAAGACGCCTGTCCATTTTCCACAGCCTCACTCGAACCCAAAAACAATGTTACTTCGAAACCAATTCACTTCCATATTCCTATCACCATCTCCCTCTCCCTCTCTAAAACCCCAACCTCTCACACTCACCTTCCCAACCTCAACCACCCCAAAACCCACCCGCCATGCCTCCTCAGTCTCGAAAACCACACCCATCTTGGAGAAAGACCGCTCCGTCCTCTTCGTCCCGCCCGGAGTCGACCCGGATGAGGTGACCCAAGACATGGTCCTACCCGGGTCCAACATCGTCATCGGACCCTACGCCGGCGACGCCAAGATTAAGGAGGTGGTATTTGTGAAGAGCAGTAATAGAGCTAAGGACTGCCCGAAACATGACCGGCCCGAGTTTGCGATATTGGGCCGGTCCAATGTGGGCAAGTCTTCGCTTATCAATGCCTTGGTCAAGAAGAAGGATGTTGCCCTCACTTCTAAGAAGCCAGGTTTGGTTTTGTTTCTTAAGGAAAAGTTGGTTTCTTTCTTTGAGTTTGTTTGTTGTGTTGGTTTTGATGTGTTTGGGTTTGTGGATGTTGCTTGTTTTTTTGTGTAGGGAAGACTAAGTTGATCAATCATTTCTTGGTGAACAAAAGTTGGTACATCGTGGATTTGCCTGGTTATGGGTGAGTAGTGAGTACTAGTAATTATTGAATATTTGTGTGGACTTTGTTCTTCTTAAGCTTCTAGAGTGCAAGTGTTAAGTGTAAGGCTAAATTGGAACAATGGCATTTTGCATGATCTGTTAGCTTTTTCCTCGGTCTTTTGATTGTAGTTAGATTGTTTATTTTATGTAGCTGTTCGTAGTTCAATGATACTGCAGAAAGTCTTGAGCTTTACTGGGGAAGTAAGTGCTCTATTTGAGTTTGATCGATTGAGAGTTTGCACCGAGCACATAACAGTTATTTTCACTTATCTGCAATTATCTCACTAAAGGATAGAGTTCTATATAGGATTCCAATTAGTCGGGGTTGAGGCTTTGGAGAATTGAATTTAATCAGATATGAATCATATGATTATGGCATTATGTTAAGTGGTTCCAGTAGTTCTTATCTAAGCGACTAAAGTCCATCATGCTACTCATTGTCAATAAGAAATAGATAAGTTTCATAAATCAGCTGAATATGGTGTGTTGATTAGCATGCAGACAGCTTACTTCGCAATTGATACGTATTTCTGCTTCAAGCCTTGCATGCAGCATTCTTATGGCCTTTTCCTGTAATGTTACAAGTTCTAAGTTTAGTTTGTTTGACATGTGATATTTGATGGCAAGGAATTGGCTCCGGCTATGTGGATAGATTAAGGACAGAGAATCATATCTGGTCAGGTATTTTATGATTTTAACAAGATTGGTCACATGGTAACTGTTGTTACTATAGGTGTCCAACAAAGTATGTTTTGGTTTGCGGTGTCCACTGTTGTTTCTAAGTTCATTTTTTGGGTTTGCCAGACTTCACAGGCGGTTCTAGTTGTTAGAAGCTGTGTGACAGCACCCCCATTTTCCGTAAAACAACTCTACATTACCTTTTTTTACTGTGAGTTACTGTCAGTGAAGGCATGAGATGGCCAGAATGACCTGGTGTTCTCTTCATGCTCACAAAGCCGGTGTCTTAGTGTTTTCAGTAGATTTGAATGCACATCTCCCGTGAAGGTTGAGGAAGAATTATTGGATATTAATCAATATGACGCATTTCATGATACTAGTGACTGAGTCTGCGACCTTATATTGTGCTGTGAAGTTGATTACAAAATGATTAATCATGTTTGACCCAAAAGACAAAAGGAATGATGAATCTTAAACTTTTCTGTGGTTGCATTCTTTTCAAGCTTCAGCCGTAATTTCATAATCGTATGTAATAATGGATAATGTTGCTATTAAGACTGTTAACTATTTATCCTGGAGTTCTTTATCCTTATTTTGTTAAGTTATTTGAACTCGTAATTATAACATCTCAAGCAAAACAATTAGGAAGAACTGCAGTTTTTTTTCTTTCACAGAAAGTATATCTTACAACTGATAAAATTACCTTTAGCCTCTTATTCTATTTGTAATCTGTAGTAGTTCACTTTGTTTCCAGGTTTGCTAAAGCTCCAGAAGCTGCACGGATGGACTGGTCTGCATTCACAAAAGGTTTCTTTTTAAACAGAGATAATCTTGTTGCTGTTCTACTTCTTGTTGATGCCAGTGTTCCACCTCAGAGGATTGACCTAGACTGTGCAAATTGGCTTGGACGAAACAATGTATGCTGGTTTCTCATATGAAATACTTTCTCTGTTAACCTCATGACAATGTCCTCATGGTCTTTTCTTATTTTTCTGCATTTAGATACCAATGACTTTTGTCTTCACGAAGTGCGACAAAATGAAAGGGGGCAAAGGTAAAAGGCCTGACGAGAACCTCAGGGATTTCAAGCAGTTCATTGCAGAAAATTACAAGCAACATCCCCCATGGATCATGACCAGCAGCATAACTGGTTTGGGCAGGGATGAACTTCTGCTTCACATGTCACAGCTTAGAAACTACTGGGATCAATAGCCTGTAATCCTGTATTATCATAAATCTTGATGATTCCTCAAACGCAGAGGGAGAAACTGATAGTTTAGAATTAGGCACCTCAACACTTGCCCATAGCTTTCCTAATGAGCTTATTATTAACCTCTGCTAACAGTTGTATGCATATAGTGCTGGTTATGATCAATCCAAATGTTATGATCATGTGTATGTTAATGTATCTAATGAGAAAGGATGTGAAGCGGACATCCGCACCCGAGTTAAACTGCAGACTTTGCTGGTTTTGCTCTGATCAAACTCTGACGACGCTGCAGCTCTAGCCCGGCGGACACCAGACCTCCATCCTAACCTTCTCGTCGGTGGACTCTCTGGCGATGAGTTTCAAGCCAAGAATGACGTGCAGTAGTGCAGGACTTCATTCTCACCTTCAAACTCGTCGCTGATGAGTCCATCGGCAAGGAGAAGGTTAGGATGAAGGTCTGGTGTCCTCCAGGCAAGAGCAACATCATCGTCAGAGCTTGATCAGAGCAAAACCAACGAAGTCCGCATTTAAACTGACGTCCGTTTCACATCCTTTGTGTATCTAATATATGCAATAGGTTGGAAATATTGTGAATGTAGTGGATAGATAAGTTATTGTTATAAATTAAGAATAGGAGTATAGGGACGGTGCCCGATTGGTAGGGAAAGTGATATTGATCCCTCAAAATCATCAACAAAATAAATAGTAATATCTCCATCATTGATCACATCATGCGCATATATTATTCACGACAGAACTGTCCCTTTAATAATTATCTCAATAAGTACAAACCATTGCCGTATTACCCAGTTCTCTGACTATAAGCAACGAACCAACTTAGGTAAGCGATTTCATCACCACACACCACTCGTTTTCTCGGTCGCCTGTTTGTCCCCGGCCTACACTCTTTAGTGGCGGCAAATTTTGAACCTCCTCCATATAGACAGAGTTGATACAATTTTGTTGTGTGGCTGCAAGTTACAAGGACTAGTAGCACTGCCAACATTTTAAAACAACTAAACTTTGCTGATACAAGTGTTTATTTATTATCCACTAAATAAATTTCATTTCAATGAACTTGTATTAATAAATAACTCAATCTTCTCACTCTGAAGAGAAAAAATTGTCACGTTAATGAAGCCAACAATAGGGCTAGGAATAGGCGGTAACTAAGTTAGATTGACCAAAATTAATAATAGCAGGGACATGTAACCAAAACAGAGACCGATTGGTTGGGTTATCAATTAAAAAAATATTAATAACTCACGTATTTTATATATATTAATAAAGTCTTAAAACTGTTAATTAATATCTTAACTAACTAAACAACATTTATTAATAAAATTGGGCTGTCAACTGATTTTGTTTACATAGAATAGGGCGGTATTCTAATTTCAATACTTAGGTTTATATTCAAAGGCACGACTTTAAACTGACACAAATATCTGAATTTTGTTAACATTAGACAAGTACGTTTGTTGACGAAAAATATATAATTGAAACGCATGACTTTAAACCGGCAACGGTGACAATGGAGTAATAATATGCACTTAATGAGTTGTAATTATATTTATAGTTCATCAAACTCCATAATTAAGTACTCAATTATTACTTTAATTAAATCAATATTTCCACGTTGATCCCATCAAACAACTTTTTTATTTAGTAAGAGTATGTCTAACAGATTTTTTAAAATTTTTCTATAATGAGAAATAAAAACTTAAAATCTTTAAAAATATTATCCTCAAACTCCATTCATTTTGAAGATTCTAACATTTATTACAACAATAAAATATGTTATATCATTATTAGTTATAACTAAATATATATATATATATATATATATATATATTTATTATTACAATACAATACTCAATTAAAAATATTTTATATTTTATCTTTTTCTTGTTGAAACATGTGAAGAATTCAATTTTAATGAATGAATGCATTGCTGCAAATTTAAAGAATGAACCCTTGTTTTTATCTCTTTTCTTATTTTAAAGAATGTGTCAGAAAAACTATTAAACTGAAAAATAACTCAAAATAAAGAAAATCAAGAAAATGAAGAAGCTACCAAATCAGTTAGCATTACAACCGAAAGCAAAATTAAGGAAAAAACCACATATTAGAGAAAATGAGTTCACATATTCTTTCCAGCTAGTCTAGGCAGTCTAGAACTACTTAATTTTCTTGCTAGAGTTCAAGACTGGTCAGAGTTCCAGGGCTCAGCATAGGAAAAGAGAACCAATGATGCGAAGCCGGCGATAAGTTCAACCTCAGATAGCTCGAGTCTCCCATGATATTCTGATCCACTGGCTTCTTCTGTTGATGAGGAGTAATACTCAGCCCTAATGTCTCAGCCAAGTCCTTGTACATAACCGAAAACGGAGAAGTGCTGCCGGTAACCTTAGCCGAAACCGGAGAAGGAACATGCGGTGGTCCTCGTTTGATTTCGATAGGCGGAGGCGCCACACTTTGGAGGTTAGTCGAGCGAGTTGGCTCGTTCTGGTACTCGGGTGCACTGGTGAGCTTCTGGACAAGGTCACGAAAGTTCATAGGGTCGACTTTGTAGACTCGGGGAGGAGTCGGAGGGAGTGGCGCCACAGCCGGCTTCCGCCACGGTTTGGCGGATTTTTTCTTGACGGAGTGGAGTGAGGAGTGGTGGTAAGGCAGTTGTGCTTGCTTGGAGGTGATGGAAGAGGACGAAGAGTAAGCAGCTTCCATTGTAGTGGTCGATCTAGAGGTTTTGCGAGGAGATTGAGATGAAGTTTGAGATGTTGGAGTCGTCAATATGCTACTAGTTTTCCATATATATATATATATATATATATATATATAGCTGCGGTGAGAGGAATAATAGTGGGAAGTAAAGAAAGGCAACGACCTAGAAGTGAAGCTGGTTTTGTCTTGACCCGTCGGCGGTGTTCATAGTGTGACGCATGTAATACATGTGGTCAAATCTTTTTGTTTGACCATTTCTATATTTAAACTACAACTATTTTTATATTAGGTCATACGTAAAATGCTTTTGTCAATTTCTTGCACTCTAGCTAAGGAACAATTGAAATCGTGTTTACCATCAAAAATGAGTTTGACATCAAGCATAATCGAACATGGACATCTCTTCAGTGGTGGAAAACACAAACAAAATGTATTCGTATGTTAGTAACACGAGTTACTATAGCCTTTTAGTCCTTTTTCAATTAACGTTTAAGCTTTATTAGTTTTGTAATGTCATACCGCGTGCCTTTAACATTCTGTTTGTTGGTTTGGTTTGTCAAAACCAATTTTAATTTATTTTAACAAAAAACATCAATACCTTATTTACGATCTCATAATTACAACTTAGTTGGGATAAAGTGTAAGCTTTGTACTAATTAGATCTCTAAACAATTAAAAAAAACCAGAATGTGGTGTTTGGATAATGATGGTTAGTAAGATTAGTTACTAGAATGTGGTGTTTGGATTAGGAGGGAGATAGGAAAGAGGACAAAATACTTTACTTGATTAAGGTGTAGAACAAGGTGGACCAGCCGCCCTTTACTATACACCAAGGACTACCCTTGATGAATTGATACACGTGCACACTCTTTCCTTCTTTAAATCTGACCAGATCGATAATTCTCTGTGAATATTGCTCAATATTGATTGTGATAGTGGATGAAAAAAGAAAACACATCGAGCTATTGATATGTCTTAGACTCGATCTGACTAAACCTTTATGATTTGAGTAGGATTCAAATAATATAAACAAACGGTAGCGTTGCTAGTGCACTTGGTAAGCTGGCTACTCGAGAATGCATTCTATGAACATATGAACTAGTTCAGTTTCATTTTAAATGTCAGACAAAGAGGTGGAGTATTATGAGTGGAAAAATGATTGATATGCAAACATAAAATAATTAAGATGTCTATTCCTGAATTTTAATCTATTAACTGTATGAACATTTCCAATGTATATAATATATAGAACAAGTTCTTTGTATGATCGCTAAGCCAGTTCCCGTGAATCGTTTGTTTATCAATTTCATCAACTATAACAAATGTTGTCATCGAAAAAAACTATGACATATGTTAAAAGATGCCAAGCTACTATGAACGTTCTCCCTGCTGTACGTTGTGGTATTGTTGAACATGAAAGTTATACTTTAAACTTATACAGAAGTGTAATATATATTAGAATGTCAATGACTTTATACGGAACCAAACCAATTTTATGTTCTTGAATTCTCAAAAAGTTGCAGAGTAGCAAATTTTTTACTGATTATACATAAAAATATTGGTTTGATCAACAATAAATAGAGTATGCATTTGTTGTCATTTTTATAAATGTAGTTATTATTTAGGTAATATTTGTTATATTAAAGGTAATTACTCAACTTAAGACAATTTACAAGTTTATATAGAATTTGTTGTCATTGTAGTAGCTTGATACAATTATATGTAAATGTATAAAATAAATGTAGTAATTTTGTTGTGAATGTTGTAAATTTTGTTGTGAATATTGTAAATTTTACTCATTTAATTACTTATTTTTGTTCAATTAATGGTAAATGAATGTATAGTATACATCACAGTATCGTAGACAACTCCTATCTTATATATGTTAGGCTATAGAAATACAGAAAAAAATTGCGGCTTCGCTGAAAAAAAGAAGTACGTACCAATACGAAAATAAAATGAACTCATCCCAAATTCTAGTCATCAATACGTCCCTAGTAACTATTATATATGTTTTGCTCGAATAGGCAGAAATCAAGGTTGCAGATACATTAGCTAATGAAGGGCTAAAGTCATCAGGTTTGAAGTGATGAGATTTTTCCCCAAATTCTGTTGCTTCTCTTTGTAATAGTTATTAGTTGGGGTTTATCAATTTTCGTTTCTGCTAGCTTCTATTGTTTTTATTTGTGTTTTATAGGTTTGTTTATTGTTTTTTGTGGGAGTTGAGTTATATCCTTCCAGCTTTAATGTAGTTTTCTCAGTGTTTTAAAACTCGGCCTAGTCGGCCGAGTACTCGGCGAGCACTCGCTACTCGGCCTCCCAACGAGACGATTTTAGGTAAATCGGTCAGGAGAAAGTCTGCCGAGTAGTCGGCCCGACTCGGGAAAACTCGGCCCAAAACCGAAAAACTCGGCCCAACTCGGGACCCAAAAGAACGAAACTGACCTAACTCTCTCTATTCTCTCGCGCAGTCAGTCATTCTCTCTCAGCCTCTCGCTCTCGCCATCTCTCTCTCGCAGCCGGCCTCCCCCTCGTTCTTCTTGCCTCGCCGTCATCACTGATCACGATTCATCGGTGAGTTCGATCTCTTTGCTGGGTTTGTGTTGGGTTTGGTTTTCGGGACTTCTTTGGTGACGATTTTTGGGTGTTGGATTTGGTCTTGAATTGTTGTTCGATCTCTTTGCTGGGTTTGTGTTGGGTTTGGTCTTGAATTGCTGTTTTGCTTTCTGGTCTTGAATTGCTGTCTTGAATTGCTTTCTTGAATTGCTGTTTTGTTTTGCTTTCTGGTCTTGAATTTCTGTTTTGCTTTCTGCTAATGATAAAACAATCCTGGAAAGCCGTCAGGGCCAGGAACTTTCAGTGCCCCTAACTGGAAAACAACCTCCTTACCTCCTCTAGAGAGACCTGTGTAAGAAGTTACCACTAGAGACACTCCCAGTAATGCATTACCCCAGTCTCTATACCCTGACCTAGAAAAAATGAGCTTGAACTGATTTTCAAACTCCATTTTCCCATAATTCATCAATGATAGACAGCTTATGAGATGTATGAGTTATCAATGCTTTTGTACTTCGATTTCTATAAGTTTGTTGCAGTCTGTAGGCTATAGAGGTTAGCTAGGAGGTTAGCTAGGATTGTGAATTGCCGGAAATGTAGTTCATACTATAAGTAAACGTAGGACTTCATTTCAGTATAGTTAAGGGCTGCAGTGTAGAATATTTGTTTGTAAGACTCTGTTACATGGTTAACTTGTTATTTCTCTTGCAATTTATAGAATCTTGTTATAGAATGTGGTGTTTTAAGACCTGTATGATGGGCTTCTCTATATTTGCTGGTTTCATCAGCTCCAACATGATACCTTGTATTATGCCACTCTTCTAAAAATAAATAGATAGTTTAATTGCCCTGATTCCTTTAATTGCCCTGATTCCTTTAATTGCTTAGTATCACCTTTGGATAGTTTTGTTCAATAATAAGTTGAAAATCAAGGTTTGAGTAATATGGAAGTTGAATATCCACTTTGGATAGTTTCAATGAGAAGATGATTATTGGCCAAATGAAAATGAGAGCTTTGTAGGGTTTGCTTTATGTGGCCTAGACAGGGAATGTATGGGACTTGTTTGTGGGTGACTTGTACATGACAAAATCTTTCATGTGCTCTTTGGATGATTCTCAATTTCTTTTTTCAATTTTTTTTGTATCTACATCTGTAATTTTTACCCCGGAGCTCGTCAAGTATTCTTGCTTTGTATGACGAGATTCTTGCTCCAACATTTTTTTCTCCTTGTGTGCTTATTCTATGAGAACATTAAAGTTTCATTCGCAGACTACCAAAGGCAGTAGCTGTGCCTGTAAGTCTCTGTTCATGGAAGTATTGACCTCCACTGTGCAGTTGTTAAACACAAGATCCAGAGTTGCTTGGAGTTTTGGGGATGGAGGAATTAGATGGGTCTTAAATATATATATATATATATATATATATATATATATATATATATTTAATTATATGTTTTAAAAATAAAAATAAATCCAAAAATTAAAAACCGAGTATTCCCCGATTACTCCTCTACTCGCTAGTCCCCGGACGGCCGACCGACTAGCGACTAGCGAGTTTTAGAACATTGAGTTTTCTTCTCTTTTTTTAATAAATTTTTCTTGTTATAACTCTCTTTACTAAAAAAATCCAGAAATCAGGGTGTTAATAGACATCCTCGTGCCATAGGGTGTTAAAAATGCATTTATAAATCTGGATCTAGCAATGTGTTTTGTTTTTATTAATTTAAGTTTGGCTACAAAACAAGCATATATGTCTGTTGAATTGTCTCCCAAGCATCTGCAGAATATTTTTAAAACTAAGATCCAAATCTTCTGCAGTTCATTTCAGTATATATAATCTTAGAAGAGTTTGTCGTTCATCTAATAATCGAGAAGCTCTTCAATAATTACAAGCTAGAATACATATATATCGGCGCAAGCAATTTATTCCCTTCACAGATGATTCCGTACACACGCACGCACCAGAACCAATTCTAGCTTCGATAGCATCATATACCCTGATATAACCTCTGATCGATCATAATCAATATAATCCTTTGACAATTCTGCGATATATAGTTTCATGGGCAGCCTTGTCGATGTTACTGCTACGCTGAGTATGCTCATGTATGCATGACAAATATATGACCGAAGTCGATGCTATTGTTCTCATTTCGTACATTAACCTAAAACACAATTAGTCTAGCTAGTAGCAAGTAGTATTGATTTTTTTATTTTATTTTTAAATTTTAACAGAACTTTCCTCAGAATGTGACGGCATCATTTTAATGCTAGCTTAATATCAGATTATCTATCCAGCAGCTAGCTAGTGCTCATATGCATGCATGATGATTGATAAAGTAGTATGAGGTTTAACTTTAAAATTAATTGGTAATGAAGAGAATAGCCCAAACTCGTATAAACACACATGCAATGTCTTATATTCCCAATGTGGGATATATATCTCAACACGCTCCCACACGTGTGACGAATCTTTAAGCCTAACACTTGGACAACAACAATTGGGTGGTCATGAAGTTCGTGTGACCTTTAGGCTTCACACGTATAAGTGGGTAACCCGCTCTGATATCATGATAAAGTAGTCTGGGGTGTAACTCTAAAACCAATTGGTAATGAAGAGAGTAGTTCAAACCTTTATAAACATACAGATAATGTCTCATATTCCCAATGTGAGATATATATCTCAACAGCGATCCGTAGTCCTCAAGCACCATGTAGAAGAACAGAAAGAAGCTTTTTATTTCACTCATAATTTAAGCATGTAATAAACATATAGGTCCCCTTTTAAATCAGGTATCAAGTAGCAGCTAGCAGCCACTCCAATCTCTTTCCAAACTTATTTGAAGTGGTCATTTCTGTAAGCAATGACATAAGGATGACAAGGATTGTTGTAATAACTCGCTATCATACTCGTGCTCCTATAATAAGGGAAACAGAATGTGTTTGTTTTTTTCTTTCAATTAGTTTGGGAAATGAAGGTGACCAAGAACCAGTCAATTTGTGCTGCGTTTTCGTTTTTATGTTATTAGTATTACACAACTGGAATGAAATCTGTAAGGAATCACGCCACTATTATCAGAATATGTAGTGCTCCGTCTCTGGAAAGAATAAAAAGCCGCGTAGGACGTCCTTTGAAGTTCTTCATCTCGTTCATGTAAGCTTTTGGTTATGGAAGATCAAAGAACGAAAACTGTTTGACCAGAACTCATGTTCGAGTTATGGTTGAAACATATATAGAACTGGATGCAAGACTTGGGCATTCCAGATTTCTAATGCGAAATGCAGAAGCAGTGAAAAGTACTTCAACAAAATGATTGAAACATGCTAGAAGATATGAAAATATTGAATGGGAACTTCTAGAAATTATACTTTTCAATCAATCAATTTAGAAAAAAAAATATCCATGTTAATTATAAATGACAGTTTAATGTTACAATACTTGGTGTTGATGACTCTATTCTGTTCTTACTCTTGAAGTAGATTGAAACAATGGCAATAGACTGAGTCTGATGACATATATTAACAAGACTTCCACTCGAAACAGTTTAAGAATCAATGGTGTTGATGACTCTATTCTGTTCTTACTCTTGAAGTAGATTGAAACAATGGCAATAGACTGAGTCTGATGACATATATTAACAAGACTTCCACTCGAAGCAGTTTAAGAATCAAGAGCAGCCGTGATGACTTTGAATTCAGATGACTGTTTCGCAATAATCAAACACTGGACTATCAACATCAATGAAAGCTAGAATAGAAAAGATTGTAAATCAATCGTAGTAAAACTCGACTAGTAAGTAGTAATTAGTGAATAATTTATAATGAACGTCGAACACAATACCTGGGTTTTTATGCATAAACTTATAAGCAGAAGTAGCTAGAAATATATTTAGGTCAGAGGCTGAGAGGCATTTTAAGGGCATTAGTGTTAGCAGAGTGGAGGTTTATCGAAGTGGGGATTGTTGGTCCATTTCTCATCAAAATGGGCTGCCATGTAACAGATCCACCAACTCAATAGCCAATTAGCCATGTCTACACGAACTTTGATATGAACCATTTGATAGAAATGTTAATTGGAAAATTATTTATTGAACTGTCAAATTTTACAGAACACAGATGTGCCCCCAAAAACTTTAACTACAACTTCACGAGGTTTTGAGCAACAAGCGGTATGAACATCAAGAAACTCACATCTACTGCCATGATGGCAGCTCAAAAATTTACCATAAGCTATTACACTTCAGAATATGGAGACATTCCTGTATGGCCCAGGAAAAAACACTGGCGGAGAGAAGCTCCAGGATCGAATATCAACTATAACCCGAAAGATTAGGAGAACTTGCGCTATATATTCCTCGCATTAACTTATTCATTCAAGGACTGGATTTATAGGCAGATTTTCAGAACCATGAAAATTGCATTACAGGAAGTATATGTTCTTTCCTTGGCCACAAGAACAGCCTTCTCTATAAAATTTTGAGCCTCATCTATCATTCAAAAAAAAAATACCCTAGTGGCTTCTTTACATAAAGGAGCTTTTTTGCCAAGCAAGAAAATGGAGAGAAATCTTTTGTTTGCTTTGGCTTTTTTCCCTGTTATAACTTGGAACAAACAATGAACTAAAGAGAGAAAGTAAATAGTGAATTATGAAAAGCAGCCTAAAGATTATCCATAAAAGAAAAGGCAGTGCAAAGCCAAACTAATTTACAACTTGTTATTTCTTGATGTCCATTGTAGGGAACTCAACGATCTTCCAGTCAAAACAAGACAAACAGTCCCACCCTATCATAATTTTGAACTAAAAAACCCCTAAAACATCTAGTATTAAACAGACAATAATGGGCACTGGATCCAATTTTATTGTATAAAAATAACAACTTTTGAAATTCTGCATAGTACTGCTACTATTATCCATGCCTTGCTGTAGAAGCATTAAGTTGCACACACCAGGCAGGCAACAGAGGTAGGGCACTGCTGCTGCTTCTGCACTCAAAATTTGGAAACAAATGGCACATGGCCAGTTTCAAGCACTGAGTTTTCATTTCAATCTTTTCAATTCAGATGTGAGTGAATGAGGTGACAAAGCCTAACAATTATCAATCGGTCCAGATCTTATATGTTTACCACTAAAGGATACAGGCACGTACACAAGGCACCTCTAAATAGTAAACTTCTGTACGTGATGTAGCGAAAGCTAGAACCTGCAGAAATGCCTCTTTTTTACTCACTATGGGAATCTGTGTACACAAGCAAAAAAGAGAGGGACAACCCAAATTTTATAAATTTAGACTGAAAATTACTAGGTGTGAAGAGGAAGAATGAAAGCCTAACAATTATCAATTGGTCCAGATCTTATCTGTTTACCACTAAAGGATACAGGCACGTACACAAGGCACCTCTAAATAGTAAACTTCTGTACATGATGTAGTGAAAGCTACAACCTGAAGAAATGCCTCTTTTTCACTCACTATGGGAATCTGTGTACACAAGCAAAAAAGAGAGGGACAACCCAAATTTTATAAATTTAGACTGAAAATTACTAGGTGTGAAGAGGAAGAATGAAAGAACATTGAAGCACATAAATGAAAAAAGAAGTTGTTGAACACTTGAACTTCAATGTACACAGTACACATAAAATGGATAATTTGGACAGAGACCACAGGGTCCCTCTACAATCTCTACAGTAAGGGGGTCAAAAACAAAACGCCAGCTAAGAAAAGAAGCCATCATCTGTTCAAAAAAAAGAAAAAAGAAAAGAAGCCATCAGGAAAACTGGGAGCTCTTGTTCAAAAAAGGAAAACTGGGAGCTACCAGGACCTTAAGGAGAAGAGCACAACAAACAGTGGAGCAAAGCAATTTCTTGACCATAACAATTTCAACTGCAAACTCCATATACTGGAGCAAAAAATTCCTCCTAACAAGTTATCTTTATCCAACAGCTATAATAAACATTCTTCTTTCTACTGAGGATTTATTCAGAAACCATTGGCATCGGCCCGGCAATTTAACTTGATTCAACTACAACCAGCATGATGTATGAGGTCTACATCATGAGTCTTCTTCATGAATGTTGAATCAATTGCTGGAAATAACATTACTTTGAAATATATACAGGGGAGCTGATTAGTACCTCTAAGCCCTATTGCAGATATTGAGATCATCTGAAATTCTTTGCATGCTGTGACTGGTCACATATTAAACATCAAATTGGTGTGGTGCCCTTTATGCCGTGGTAGCATTTTGTTGTCATTGAATTGTCCTTGAAAGCTTGCACTTGGAAATGAATATTGTATCAGAATAGTTTAGACTACAAAGCTTCAATAGCTCGGAGGATTGCTGCTTCAAGACAGGATCACTACAACTCTGGATCACAAGGAGGAGCCTTGCTGCTAGACCGGCATCTAGGGCAATTGATGAGCATTCCTCAGGGGAAAGTTTGCATATAGACAATAAGATTGACAATGCATATTGAGTACAACTCTCTGAAATTCTCATCAGAAGCCGCACCATATTTGGTATGGTCTTCAAACAATTCTTCAACGCTAATACTCCCTCTGGTAGATACAACAATGCATCCAAGACGAAAAGGGCTAATTCTAAACATTCCTTGTCAAGGGAAGGCAAACATTCAACCAATTGTGGTACAGCACCAATGCTCACTATCAAACCCCTAGCTTCCTCATGCAAGCATACTGTTCTGAGGAGGCTCAGTCCTGGCAAGACTCCAACTGTGTGTCTCTTATCTTTAACCAACCTCATTATTCCAACCAGGAGGCTATGGCTTGAAACAATTTCTGATCGAAAATCCTTCTTGTCCATTAACATTTTGATCAACCGGGTACAGTTGATTTTTGTCTCAATTGACCCCTCATTCAAAATGTCCACCATCAACGAAATCTTAGCCGGTTGCATCAAATTCATTCTGGACTCCGAATCAAGTGACAAATTCACAAGAATTGCAATAGCCACCGAACCTACAACATGTGAAGTAAATGGACCAAGCAGAGATGAAACTACAGCAATGCCACCTCTATCAATCAATGTCTGCCTAGCAGTGGCATGAACTGCCACAACTTGACGCAATTCCTTGAGGGCTTGCACCCTAGCTTGACCCTTCACCGCCTTCAGCGTCTCTACAAGCTCTGCAACCATTCCCTGAACATCTTCCGACTTCTTCTTCATGAGCAGATACTTCTGAGAAAACCATGTGTAGGTTAGATGGTAAAGGGTCCTATTCGGGGTCACAGTATCATTCCAAAGCTCCTGCATTGTGGTTGGACAGGTGGGATGCTCCAAATCGAACCATTTAAGAATGTTGGACTTCTCATAGGTTTGCCCAGTGCAAAGGGTCACAGGGTCTTGCATTGGCTCAAGAGAAATTGGGCAGATAAACACAGAAGGTACCTCAGACAAGTCAAGCTCCTCAATCATCATCCCCAGATCCAGTTTCTCACCACCACCAGTTCCCACAACCCCACCAACACTAACAACACTGCCACCACCCAAAACCCCATCTTTGACAGCTGTATCCAAATCTAGAACAAGCCCATCTCCACCACCATCAAACCCAACAATCCCATCCCTCTTTGAGGGCTCAAACATAGGCATTCTCAAAAACCCTGAAAAACCCAAATCCTCAAAGCTATCAAAACCCCCTAAAATGCCTAGCTCCCATTAGAGCACATTGCATCTGGGTACCCCAATAACCCCATGAAAGGTGTGAAAAAGGGATAAAGGGGATGTTATTGACAATCAACAGGCAACAATACCCTATTTATTGCAAACACAGACACGGCTTCTGTTGCTGTCTCTTACTCTGCTTTTTTATCTGATTTATTTCCATGGTCAAAAGCATATCATTACATTTCTAATACAAATAATCAACCTTCTTGCACTTCATGCTCAAGCTTCAAAAGTGTACAATCACCAGCAACAGAAAAGATATGCAGTAACAAAAGCCAAACAAAGTAAGAACAAGCAAAAGATTTAGACCACCAGAGCACAAAAAGAGATAATGTGGAGAGAAAGACTATGAGAGAGGCCGTACCACTGGAGGCAAAGTGGGAGAGACTATTCAGAGAAAAGCCATAGCTCTTACTGAAAGAGTGAAAGGAGAGACAAGCCCTAAAACTGAGAGGTAAACTGGTTAAAAAGTTGAATGGGGTGACCGGGTGAACCACACGTGCACTTTTTAATTGACCGGGTGAAACATTTGTTAATTTTTCCAATTTACAAGTCTCTTTGCTTGCTAGTCTTGGTTATCCAGTAACTAGATGGCTATAGTGAATTTGGGTAGTGAAGAATAATAGAATATGTATGTTAGATCGTAACTGAATAAGCTACGTTGAATAGTTGATGTTAGAGTACTTAGATAGGGGATTTACAGCAGTTTTCGGACTCAATCATCAACATAAATTCTTAATTAACAAACGCTTACAGAATTTAACTAGAGAGTTTAGATAGTTGTATGCAGTTCATGTCTGTGCATGACTAAGAGAATGAATAATTTATGGGTTTACATAAGCCAACAGGTCTTCGTTGAATTGAAGATTACCATTTCACGCCCATGGATGCACTTCATAACCACCAAGCCAAAAACTATGGGGAACCCTCACCGTCTTCCAAGTACCATTAAAAGGATCTTCCCCATACAAGCACCCTGGATAATGTCCGTAACCATAAGAACCTTCACAGTTGTAGCAGAAAAGACAATCTACCCCAAAAGCCAGATCATCACATCGAAGCCCTCTTTCAATTTCCAATCCTGCATTCTCAGCATCATGCCAGTTCATCAAACATCTGTTATTCCTCCTTACTTCAAGACGAGCTCGGCAAACCTCTACTATCTCATTCTTTAGCTCGTGAGAATTTTCCTGCATTACATCTTTAACAGCCTCCTCTGATCTAAAAGTGATGAAACCAAAGCCCCTTGACGTGTTGGTTTCCTTATCATAGACAATCACCCCATCATCAATTACACCAAACTTCACAAAGTAGTTTATGAATTCTTCCTCTGTAAGATCATGTGGTAAACCCCCTACAAATATCTTTCTGGGGTGATATGATCCTTGACGTTGAGCAGATTGATTTCTTTGGTTATTCTGGTACCTCTCGCGCCGTGGTTCTGAGGGACTTACAACAAGCTGTACAGCGAAAAATTTATACCCGAAAAGAATGGTTAATCACCCAACTCAATATTATCACATTCAAAATAAAAATATTTGTACAAAATAACTTTCTACAATTATATATATTTGAACTAACCTTTTTGTTAACGATGAAGTGATTTTCTTCTAAAACTTTCTCAGCAACTGACCGGTCAACGAAGGTAACAAAACCAAACCCTCTAGGTTGATAATTGATTCTATCTAGAACGATCACGCATTCTTCTACTTCACCATACTGGCTGAAGTGTTCTTCCAACATAGATTCGTCAACCTGCAATGGTATACCACCCACATACAATTTTCTCTCTTGCTCTGGTTCCATACTAGCTGAAAAAAATTGCAAAGAAAATTAAGGGAATAGAATGGACTCAAAATAATTTATGTATAGCCGCTTGTGACTTATGAGTGCTTTGTATGAGATAAGTGGATTTTATATACTGACATAAACTAAACCCTGTATTTGAAGAAATATAGATTTATTGCGGTATTAGGATTCCATTCAGAAAAAGGTAATCACGAAAAACAATCCACGTAGAAATTTACTTCCTAAATTCAGAAGATTTCTTTTGTTGGTCTAGCAATCTCAATATTTAATTTGTACAATTTATTTTCAATAATAATGAAAGCGAATTTAGATTAAGTTCTTCTTTTCTTTCTTTTTTTTCTTTTTCTTTTCACATACTCGCTGTTATCTTTGTCGTTCGATTACAGAAAGCAACAATTCTTCCAAAATTATAAGTTTCATAAAACCATGTCCATGTGACAAGTGAATATATATGAGGCGTTTACTTGCTCCCCCGTACCCCGTGTCCTAGTCAATCTGCACAGGCTCAATGAATATGAACTGATTTTGCCATTAAAGCAGAAAGATGCTCCCCGAGATTTGACGTAGCATCTTTCCTCTCCAGCAGCTTTAGAGCTTTCCTCTCCAGCTTCTATCATGACGTAGAGATTTCCTCTCCGAGATCTTCAATAATCAAAGAAATTGCTGCTGCCTGTATTCTACTATGCAACACGTTGAAGACCAAACTGCGGAAGTAATCAGCTGAGGTCTCACCAAGTGAAACTCCACAGCAAAAACTGCTATTAGCGGCCAAAAAATCTACATAACCACCTGGCCATTAACTTGTAATTTGACTACATAAGCACCAATTAGCAATTACCTTAACAGATGTTCATGGTCTCTTCCAAGCTTCTCTTAAACTGTTCATAGAGAACAGCCTTGTTCTCATTATAAACACATGCATGGAACTTCATATATTCTTCAGTGATGAACTTTGTTTCAGGGTACGTACCCTTCCACAATCTTATTTGCCTTCTGAAATTCCTCATCTATATGCACTAATATCCTTCGTCAAGTTGTATAAACTGCATCTTCGATGCTTCACTTACAATCTTCTAATACTTAAGAAGTAACCCCGTTTAAAGTATAGGAAGGGGTTTGAGTCAGATATCTCCTATCTCTCAAAATTTGGGAGCAGATCAGAGTTCAGTGATGCTCAGATTGATACTTTAAAGTTAAATTCATGATTTTCATATATATATATATATATATATATATATATATATATATATATATATATATCTAATTAATTAAGCTCACCATTATATTCTGCTATTTGTGCAGAAGCCGACGTAAGGTGGTGTTGGACGTGGTTAGATTAAATTTCTTGAATTAAGGGGTTGACTTCTGAGCCGGGAAAAGGAAAGGCTATGGGTTTGGCAGAGAACCAGTCGTATGTAATAGAAGAAATCATTTTCCCATCTGGCTTTGATGCATGCTGTTTATGTATCCGAGCAATAAACTAAATCATATTCTCTTCAGGAGATATCTATTTGAAGTCTCTTCTTTGCGCATTTGGACTTGAATTTGTTTTTGTGTTTGATTTGGGTTGCATTTTATATAGAAACTTATATATAAAAGCAGGGTTAATGATCAAAGAAAGAAAAACGGAGCTAGTGAAGCCTTCCAATTTCAATTATTACAAAAAAGTGAGAAAGAGTGGACTAAGAAATTGAGATTGGTAGGTGATTTGAATTAAGATACATATGGTGATCACAAAGAAAGATAACAAAGATCATAGTAAAAGAATACAAGTGGGAAAATACGAGTTGGGAAAGACTCTGGGAGAGGGTCATTTCGGCAAAGTTAAGTTTGGTACCAACGTTGAGTCGGGCCAACACTTTGCCGTAAAGATTCTGGAGAGGAAGAGAATCATTGAACTAAACGTGGCCGATAGTATAACAACGGAGATTAAAGCTTTGAAGTGTCTCAAACATCCAAACGTCATCAAGTTACATGAGATTTCGGCAAGCAAATCTCATACTTGCATGGTCCTAGAATACATTGAAGGTGGAGATTTGTTCGAGAAGATACGTCTAAACGGAAGAGTCACAGAAGCTGAAGGCAGAAAGATTTTCCAACAGTTGATTGATGGGGTGAGCTACTGTCACAGCAAAGGCGTTATCCATAGGGATCTTAAGTTGGAGAACATTCTCCTAGACCAAGAAGGAAGCATAAAGATATGTGACTTTGGCCTCAGCGCTTTGCCCAAGCATTTACAAAAAGATGGGCTACTACATACAATATGCGGAACCCCTACCTATGTTGCTCCTGAGATGCTTAGAAGGCGAGGGTACAATGGAGCCGCCGTCGATACATGGTCTTGCGGTGTGATCTTGTTTACCATTCTCTCTGGGTACTTTCCTTTCGAAAATGAAAATCTTGCATGTCTCTATCGCAAGATTTATAAGGGGAACTTCAACATACCCGATTGGTTTTCACCTGGTGCAGGAGCCTTAATAAGAAGGATACTTGATCCGAATCCTGTCACCAGAATAAACATGAGAGACATAAAGTCAGATGCATGGTTCATGCATGACTACACTCCTGCAAAACCAGATGAAGACGAAGAAGAAGAAGAAGAAGAAGAAATACATGTTGACGCTGAAGCATTGAAGATTCAAGATTTGCGTCGCTCCAGTTTGAAGCTCCAGGGTTTTCTTCGGGTTTTATTATGCTGTTTTGGGTTTTGTATTTCAGACAGTGATTAGTGACCTAAAGAAAGAAGTCTAAGTATTTTCCAGAAGGAAAAATAATTTAGATTGTTATGGTCGATCAACCAGTATTCTTGTATATTCATTGAGAAATCTTAGTGAAACCTACTTCATCATTTGTTTCTCTGTATTTTTCTCTTTCATTAATTTCTTTAGGTATTGCATAAGTTCATCCTATGATACGTGAGAATATCAAGCAGAGTTTTCCATAACTACCATATATATTATATGATTTATACGTACTTGCATATTCCTATATCACTATATGGCAAGCTGATCAAGTCTCACCAATAACAAATACCTAGAGCAAATCGTATTTCTTGTTTACAAGCTGTATATTAAATCTATTTGATCGATCATCGTAGCAGGTTATATATGACACTGACTTGCATTAGCTAGGTTAGGTTTCTCATGCAAATATGCTGCAACGCACACTCTTCATTAAACGAATTAGTCAAATCGATCTACTTGATATATGTAGTACGGATCTGATCAATGTTCTATAGAATCTTATGAAACATTCCTTCTCTGATCATAAACAATAATAAGATACACGATATGTATTATTTGAATTATATATACCTGAAAAACAGTATATAGTATTGAACCTTTACAAACTGTCTTCCAGTTCTTGCTGATTCGATTGCTAATTTGACGCATTCTACTATAGAGTTGCTAGTTGGAATTGTTCTCTTTCTCTTTTTTATTTCACTGCTAATTTGTAAGGTGATCGTTTAGGCTAAAGGTGGTTAGAGGAGGATGCTTGTAGCTAGAGTTTTTCCCTTTTCTTTCTCTCATTGAAAAGAAAAAAAGGAAAAAAATTGTTTTACCTTTGACAAACACTTTCCAATCGATATATATACCTTGCAAATGATCGAGCTTTTTAGATTTGACTTGGGAAAGATAATTTTAATATAGTCACAGCCTAGCTCTTTCGAATTCAAGTTATTCAACTTAATTTCAGTGTGGTTAGGGTTGCATTGTACCTGTTTAATTATATGCATGGTATTGCTATGTCAAACTTTCATTTTTGTCACTCGTGATTCCCCTAGTTGTAAAAATTAGTGATTGATGTAGTATATATCTGTGAATTTGGACAGGAACTTAATTAAGTATTCTCATATACCACTCAAATTCATGGATCAAATGTTGAAATATTCATGTGAACATCATGGTCGCTTGAGTAGTTCATAAGCATTTTACTCGGCCCTTTTGTTACCATTATACGTACATATCCATCATCCATTCATCTCAGTTTGAACAAAATTTACCATCGATCGATCACTTAGGGCGTACCAACTTATCATACAATAGAATTGTGAAGATTAAAACTTCATGGTATCATATTCCAATGACATTATATAATGTTCCTATTTCCATAAGATAAAATAATAGTCGCCTAATCATTATAAAATCAAGAACTCAAACTACAGTTCTAGCTTCTAGCTAATGAAATAAAGTTACAAATTCATCTATATATTAATCATTACCATGTTACCTAGCTATACGTTTATGCCAATTATGCATGCAGTTGCTCTTAGAACTTAAAGTAGACTGACAATAAAAGCATACATTGTTAAGTTTGACATGAATATAGAAACAAACTATAACGTACATTATTGGTTATATAAATAAAAAAAATCGTGTATATACACGATGCAATTTTAGTCATTAATAACAAGTCATATGTTTAACCACTCATGTATCAATATTATATCCTCTAATATCATCTGTTCATATGTGTCGTGTACATATACGGTCGTATATTAAAAATACTCTTATATAAATATAGTTTGCATTTTAGGTTTTCATTTTCTTCCTAATTGAAAAATCAAAGCATGGAAACCTCCACCATCCTTGGTCCCTTATTGTATATGACAAACTAACTTACTAGTTACGAAACAAAAATGAATCGTACTATTGCTTCTTCAACTCGATTATTTCCTTTAAGTTTATTGATTTGTTTAAACAATCCACTAATTGCCATATTTCGTGGACTTGTTCTTATCACACTCATTTTAGTCTTTATAAATTCTGATCCGGCTTTACTTAAGTCGAGTTTGATAAGGTCTCTGCCCTCAAATTTTGTCCTGTCCCTCCTCACCTTTCAAAAGCTACCTCCTCTGCCTTATTATATGTACCACCAACTAATTAACAATTAACTTATAATTAAGCAGACCTTGTCACTCTTCCTCAGCCTACACTTCCAATTCTTATCAAAGCCATTAGTGATTAGCCTTTATATGTATGAAGTATGAACCCCTACCACATAATACCCAACCCTCCTTTTGTATAAACCCAGCTACAAATCCTCCACAATCCTATACTATCTCCCTTTATTAAGGATTCCAATCATTAATCTATTGGTTTTATGGAAGTTTGATATACGTTTGAACTATTTTTCCGGCAAATTGGTTAGGTGATCTTCGTGGACAGAACCGAAAACATAAGAGAATTTTGTTGTTGCAGTTACATGATGAGCAAGGCGAGCAAGAGTAGCAAAGGCAGCAGATTCATCAGGTTCATGAAGGCGCCGATAAGGGTTTTGATTAAGGCGAGGGATTTCTACATCAAGAGCATGACCGAGTGCTCAACTCGATTCGACTACGGTGGCATGGCCATGGGGTGCCCTACTGCCCAAGTCCCAAGTGCTTTGCCAAGAAGCTTCAGCACCAGCTCCGTCAAGTCGTCAAGCAGCAGCAACAATGATGATTACAGAGAGCTCTTGAGGGCTGCTTCTGCTAGAAGTACTTTCGCCTATAACAAAAGAATGGAGGATCTTGGGAGAAAGCAGCAGATCAATAGTATCGGAGGAGCCGATAATGCGATGATGATGAATCGTAGTCGCAGCGTTGGGATTGGAAGGATTGATGAAGACAAGGCTTGCGAATTTGGTGAAGAAGATGTCAAGGTCAATAAGAACATGTATCCAAGAAGCAGAAGCTCTGCTGTTGCTAGGAGAACAACGTCGTAATCATATATATGGTATCATGTCAAAGTCAATTGTTTCTTTTTTATGTATCCTTTTCTTTCTTTACGTCTTTTAGGTCGATTATTAGTTCAAAAGATTTTGAAGCAGTTCTATATACTACGTGAAGTTGTATGAATTGCAATGTTAATTCGGTCAAAAGGGAATGAATATTTGAACTCTATGTATACCTTAACTATTTTTTTCAACACTTTAAATTATTTGTTCAGATTTGAGCTTTGATTTATGGTGCCTCACATTGTTATATAAACATACATAGAACTTTCGTGCTTACCCGTTTTGTTGTTAGAACTTAGAAATGTGATTTCTGTTATCAATTATTCATTTTGAACATCATCCATGAAATGTTCGAAAGTGCTGGAAAGATCATGCCTTGATTACCACATATATACTCCATAGCCAAAGCTTTCATTATTTAGGAATCGTGAAAGGAAATTAAGCTCGAACCATATCATCCATGATATGGTTGGATGCAACTTCTGTATTCCAATTAATTCTTCATTGGAAACAAATTCCTTCTCTTTCATCACGCTCGAAAGCAAGTTAGATTGGATTGGTGGGGTGTTTTCAGTGAACTCGTCACTATATAATGATATGCTAATTATAACCAAGTTGATATTTAATGTTGGAGGATCCACTAAAACATATGTGGATAGATGTTGGCCCAATATATATTGTCCCTATCAATGTGAAATTGTATGCTAAGTTTCAATCACGCGTTGCACACCGAATAATTTTCCGATAATATATTGTGCATATGGAGCTAGAAATCTTTCGAAGATGATAGATCGATGCCCTACAGAACAAGCAAATCATAAGTGTTAATATATGCCTTGAACCAGCCATCCGAAGGTACCAGCTATTCGGGGATCTCGCTTAGTATATAAACGTCCTAAACCTAATTGTATTTAGTGCTTAATTAGCACCGCACTCTGTATTCTGTATTCTGTATTCAATGTTCTTCCTCAAGCTAATAAAACTGTTCTCCTTCTGTCGTGGACGTAGCTAACATATCGTTAGTGAACCACGTAAATCTGTGTTCTTTCTTCCATCCGTTACAACAAACTGGTATCAGAGCCCAGGAGAGGTTCAAATTCTGGGAAGAAAGATGTCTGGGTTAAACGTGAAGATCGATAAATTCATGGGGAGAAACAGTTTCAGTTTATGGCATATCAAGATGCGAGCCTTGTTAAAACAACAAGGGATGTGGGCACCTCTTGTGAAGAAGCCGGGGGATTCAGAAATCGCTGAGATGGCCAGTCTGGAGGAGAAGGCACACTCGTCAATTTTGTTGTGTCTTGCAGATGATATAATCACCGAGGTCGCAGAGAAGGAAACTGCGGCTGGTCTGCTTGAGAGTCTATACATGACGAAGTCTTTAACCAACAAGTTGCTTCTAAAGCGACGTCTGTTCAGTCTGCGAATGGAAGAGGGCACGACTCTAAGAGATCACTTAGATCAGTTAAACACAATTCTATTAGAGTTGCGTAACATTGATGTTAAAGTTGATGATGAAGATGCTGCCTTAATTCTGCTGGTATCTCTACCCCTGTCTTATGAGAATTTTGTGGATTCTTTTATTGGTGGGAGAGATACTGTGACTCTGGAGGAGGTTAGATCATCCCTTCATACTAGAGAGATGCGTCATAAGGCGACCGGTACAAGTTCAGACAGTTAGGCTGCTGGGTTGGTAGCCAGTGGAAGTATGGGACAGAGAAGCTCTGGGAAGAAGAAATTCAAGAAACTAGTTTCAAAGAGTTCCAAATCCAATGATGTCTGTAACTACTGTAAAGAAAAGGGACATTGGAAAAACGAATGTCCAAAGAAGAAGAAGCACAGCATGAGAAAGCATCAGGTACTGCTGTTGTAGCAGAAGTTGACACCAATTCTGAAGAGGATTTGGCATTGGTTGCAGATGCACACACACATCACAGGGATGTGTGGATTTTGGATACCGGGGCGTCTTATCATATATGTCCACGTAGAGAGTGGTTTTCAACCTATGAGCAGATGGATGGAGGTAATATTTCTATGGCTGACAGCCATGCATGCAAGGTGGTTGGAATAGGCTCAATCAAAATTCGGACACATGATGGTAAATTCTGTACATTGAATGATGTTAGGCATGCTCCACGCATGACGAAGAATCTGATTTCTTTGGGTCTACTAGACAGCAAAGGGTTCAGTTACAAAGGCTCATGTGGAGTCCTAAATGTCTACAAGGGTTCCAATGTGGTTCTGAAAGGTGTCAAGCGGGGTACTTTGTATTTTCTGCAAGGTTCTACGCTATCAGGTTCTGCTGCTGTTGCATCATCGGAGTTTCACAAGGATGATATGACCAAGCTATGGCACATGAGGCTCGGTCATATGAGTGAAAGAGGGATGCAAATTCTGTCAAAAGATGATCTTCTTGGTGGCCACAAGGTCAAGGATCTTGATTTCTGTGAACACTGTATCTTTGGGAAGTTACATCGCAGGAAATTTCCTAAAGCAATTCATAGAACTAAAGGCACGCTTGATTATATCCATTCTGATTGTTGGGGTCCTTCTCGTGTTGATTCTTTGGGAGGTCACAGATATTTTGTGTCTATGATTGATGACTACTCAAGAATGACTTGGGTGTTCGTGATGAAGCATAAAAGTGACGCTTTCAAGAACTTCAAGCAGTGGAAGGCATTAGTGGAAAATCAAACAGGGAAGAAGATCAAGAGGCTGCGAACTGATAATGGTCTGGAATTCTGTTCTGCTAAATTTGATGAGTTATGCAAGTCTGAAGGTATTGCAAGGCATCATACAGTCCGGAATACACCACAGCAAAATGGTGTAGCAGAACGTATGAATCAGACACTTCTGGAGAGAGCAAGGTGCATGCTCTCTAATGCTGGATTAGAAAGAAGGTTCTGGGCAGAAGCGGTGAGTACTGCATGTTATCTGATAAATCGTGGACCTCACACAGGTATACATCTCAAAACACCTTATGAGATGTGGTTTGGTAAGCCCGCTGATTACTCCAATCTGAGAGTTTTTGGGTGTACTGCTTATTATCATGTAAGTGAGGGTAAGTTAGAACCAAGAGCTAAAAAGGGAGTACATGTTTGTAGGCTATGGGGATGGGGTTAAAGGTTTCAGAATCTGGTCTCCATCTGAAAAGAGGGTTATACTTAGTAGAAACGTAGTATTTGATGAAAATTCTATGTTTAACTCTACTGTGAAGTCTACTGTAGTAACAGAAAATTGTAGTGTTGAGAGACAGGTGGAGCAACAAGTCACTGAAGATGAGTTTGAACCACAACAGGAAGATCAACACTTACATTCAGAAACAGAACCAACGGTAGTTAATCAGCATATTCTGACTCATGAGCGACCTAGGAGAGCAAATTTTGGGAAAGCTCCCACGAGGTATGGGTTTGAGGACATGGTGGCTTATGCACTACAGGTTGCTGAAGAGGTGGATCCTCATGAGCCATCCACCTACAAGGAAGCAATTACAAGTACAGAGTCAACTCAATGGCTTGCTGCAATGGGAGATGAAATGGAGTCACTTCAGAGGAATCAGACTTGGGAATTGACCAAACGACCTGATCAGGGGAGAAAGATCATTACTTGTAAATGGGTTTTCAAGAATAAAGAAGGGTTGTCACCTGCTGAGGGCATTAAGTATAAAGCTAGAGTAGTTGCAAGAGGGTTCCATCAGAAAGAGGGAGTAGACTACAATGAGATTTTCTCGCCAGTGGTCAGACATACTTCTATCAGGGTGTTACTAGCCATAGTTGCACATCAGAATCTGGAGCTTGAACAACTAGATGTGAAGACAGCTTTTCTACATGGAGAACTGGAGGAAGAGATATACATGACTCAGCCAGATGGTTTCCAAGTTTCTGGAAAAGAAGACTATGTTTGCAAGTTGAAGAAGTCCTTGTATGGACTAAAGCAGTCTCCTAGACAGTGGTACAAGAGATTTGATAGCTATATGATAGAGATAGACTACATCAGGAGTCCGTATGATTGTTGTGTCTACTACAACAAGGTCACAAAGGGGTCTCTCATTTATCTGGTCCTGTATGTAGATGATATGTTGATAGCTGCAGAAAGCAAGTCAGATATCCAGAAGTTGAAGGGTTTCCTCAGTGCAGAGTTTGAGATGAAGGATTTGGGAGCAGCCCGAAAATTTTTGGGAATGGAGATCTACAGGGATAGAAGTCAGAATAAGCTTTTCTTATCACAGAAAGGTTACATCCAGAAAATACTATCCAGGTTTGGTATGTCTACATCCAAATCTATAGATACTCCAAGTGCTGCAAATATTCATTTGTCTACTGCGTTTGCACCTAAATCTGCTGAGGAGAAGGAATACATGTCTCGAGTTCCCTATGCAAGTGCAGTAGGAAGCTTGATGTATGTTATGGTTTACACTAGGCCTGATCTTGCACATGTTGTTAGTGTTGTCAGCAGATTTATGGGTGATCCCGGAAAGGAGCATTGGCAAGCCGTGAAGAGAATTTTCCGGTACCTCAAAGGTACATCTGATGTTGGTCTCATTTATGGAGGTGATACAAAATGCTTAGTAACAGGCTATTCAGATAGCGATTATGCTGGAGATGTTGACACTAGGAGATCTATGACCGATTATGTTTTTACTCTTGGTGGCTCTGTTGTTAGTTGGAAAGCTACTTTGTAGCCTACAGTGACTTTGTCTACTACTGAAGCAGAGTACATGGCTTTGACAGCAGCTGCAAAGGAAGGAATATGGTTGAAGGGACTGGTCAGTAGTCTTGGTTTGCATCATGATCAGGCTATAGTATATTGTGACAGTTTGAGTGCAATATGTTTAGCAAAGGATCAGGTTCATCATGAGAGGACTAAGCACATTGATGTTAGGTATCATTTTCTGAGAAGTGAGAGCATAATTAAGGTGAAGAAAGTGGGTACTGCTGATAATCCCGCTGATATGTTCACCAAGCCGGTTCCGCACAGCAAGTTCCAACATTGTTTGGACTTGCTAAATGTTACAAGCTGTTAGTTGCTCTTTGGAGGCAACATCTGAGGAGCTATCTGGTACATCTGGCACTATTATGGTGCATCTGGTACATCTGTTACAACATCTGAGGCAGAAGAGTTATTGGTACATCTGGCACTATTATGGTGCATCTGGTACATCTGTTACAACATCTGAGGCAGAGGAGTTATTTGTACATCTGGCATTACTGTGATGCATCTGGTACATCTGTTATTTGTGAGAGGATTCAAGTCAAGGTGGAGATTTGTTAATATATGCCTTGAACCAGCCATCCGAAGGTACCAGCTATTCGGGGATCTCGCCATCCGAAGGTACCAGCTAATCGACTCGCGCAAGCATCAGTCGCTCGCGCGCGCATCAGTCGCTCGCGCGCGACTGTCGCTCGCGGGGACAGTTTCAGTCGCGGACGTTTAGTATATAAACGTCCTAAACCTAATTGTATTTAGTGCTTAGCGCCGCACTCTGTATTCTGTATTCTGTATTCAGTGTTCTTCCTCAAGCTAATAAAACTGTTCTCCTTCTGCCGTGGACGTAGCTAACATATCGTTAGTGAACCACGTAAATCTGTGTTCTTTCTTCCATCCGTTACAACAATAAGAATAAGAAGATCGAGATACATAGATAGCTGGTATCTGTATCTGTCCTAAAGGGACTTTAATGCCTTCAACTTCAAGCTTCAAGTCAAGTAGTTCTTTGTGGATCATGAGTGCGTGTTCATAACCTCATACATCAGTAAACTTGGGATTCAAATCGATCACCCAAGCCGCAAACCTTTATTCCTGCCTTCAAGATTCTGAAGTACCTACTCTATAATTCAACAACAGAACTACTGACTATACTTTCTTCTATTATGACACCTACAGCATTCATTTAAACACAGAGCAGACACCTAAACAAAGAATTGACACATGCCATCAGTCCACCATGCAGTTAGTCCAAGACACCCAAATTCTATCACTCTTCCAACAACAACCTGAGAATTAAGAAAAATGGAAGCAACCAGCTTTGAGAGGATACTACTGTTAGGACAGATTCCTGCCAAAGTTTTCTTCTGTGTGATATTTCTTCTGCTTTTATCAAACCCAAATTTGGTTATCTGCTCAATTGTAAAGTCTCTTCCTGGATTTCCTAGTTCTCTTCCTTTCCACCTTGAAACTGGGTGAGTGATTTGTAGAAATTTGGAGTAAGCCATGAATGAATAAGATCATCAAATGATGCTATTGCAGTTACTAGATTAATATTTCAAATGATCCATGCATGTATGTCATTGCACTCATTTGTTTGGGTTTTAATTAGGTACATTGAGGTTGATGAGAAAGATGATGTGCAGCTCTTCTATTACTTTGTTGAATCTGAAACAAATCCTAGGGATGATCCTCTTTTGCTATGGCTCACTGGCGGTCCTACTTGCTCTGCTCTAAGCGGACTTGCTTTCGAAATAGGTAGTTCAACTGTAACTAGAAAATTGGTTATCTTCAGAAATCAGAACCATCATTTTTCAATACGAACATAGGAAACTTGGCCCCCAGAAAAACACAACTAAAACTTCTTGTTTAAGAACATAACTTCCTATTGTTATAATTTCTTTCAAGCTTTCTTAATCATCTTCACTGAATGATTTATCGCATACTTTGTTAAATGACCTTAATTCTCAATTTGCTTTTCACACATTGTTTTCTTAGGCCCCATAAAGTTCAACATGGTTGAGTATAATGGTAGCCTGCCGACGTTTGTTCTCAATCCCTACTCATGGACCAAGGTAACTAATATGATGTGCAACCTGACTTACCTTATTATTCAACTTCTGCTGTTAATATTTCCTGATGTTCTTTTCAGAATAATCAGATTTCCCAATGTATTAGGTTTCCAGCATAATATTTGTAGATGCACCTGTTGGCACCGGGTTTTCATATCCAAGTAGCTTGCAGTGGTCGAGTGATGCATTATTTGTAAATCATATTTTTAGTTTCCTGATGAAGGTATAAGAGCACAACAATTGGATTCAAATTATACAAGCACAGGCACAGGCACAATAAGATCTTTGAGTTTCTTATTTCTTATCGGTAAACTTTATCTGTTCAGAGGCATTTCTGTTTCTTTTCCGTAAACTTTATCTGTATGCCTCTTTACTTGAAATACAGTGGTTAATTTATCATCCTAAGTTCGTTGCAAATCCAATCTACATTGCCGGTGACTCATACTGTGGCATAATAATCCCAGTTGTAGTTCAAGAAATAGTAAAAGGTAGTGGTGATGGACAATTTTTTTTCAGCTGCAATAACATATGGCTCATGTAATCAACTATGAGGGGTGGATTACCTGGCTTGCTATGATGTTGCAGGTATTGAAGTTGGGGATATACCAGCAATTAATCTTAAAGTATGTGTTCAGATAGGACGAAATTGTTATAATTTCACCAGGATTTTGGATTTTCATAGTTATCATACAAGTCATCTAATGATTTAAGAAGCTTTTTAGGGTTATCTCCTCGGGAACCCAAGTACAGACATGAATTTTGATGAGAATTCAAAGGTCGCATACGCCCATCGCATGACACTTATACCTGATGAGCTTTACAAGGTACCTAGTTTTATGCACACTGTTGATGTTGATATATTGCCATCTATTTGCAGTTCTAGTGTTGTTATTTTCTGAACATTTATTTCAAGTTGTGGCTTCACATGTTCTCAGTCAGCTAAAAAGAATTGCAGAGGACAGTATACGGGAATTGTTCATAGAAATAAACAATGTGCAAAGGATATCCAGGCAATCACATCAGTAAGAAGATTTTTTTGCCTAAACAAACTGGACTTACATTTCACTCTCAACTGTACTGTTTACAGACACTACATGCCATTGTAGTGCACTGAAAAATTGAACCACGAACATATCTTAGAGCCTCGGTGTCTTTCAAGCTTTCCTATGATTAGTATGATGAATGGTAATCGGAAAAGTCACATTGAGAGGTTGGAAGAGCAATCATTGGCTGTCAACCCAGTTCACCTCGGCCTCGATCCCAAACATGTGGACTTTCCTATATTTGGTTGCAGGGTATATTGTTCTTCACTTTTCTTGAACCAATTAAAAATCCAGTGAGACATTGTCCTATGGGAAAACAATGATCGTCGTTACACTTGCAGAATTACCAAAATTTTCTGATGCATATTTGGGCAAATGATGCTGATGTCCAGAAAGCACTCGGGGTTCAAAAAGTAAGTGTTAACCAACTGTAGGATTCATACATGAAATTGTTAGCTACACTAACACACAGAACACGACATAATTAATGTTTATGTTAAGAGATTGTGTGAAAATTCCATACTGAACTAATGGAGTATTCTGTGAAAATTCCTCTATACCATATTTGTGCAGAGGATGTTTTGGGCAAGATGCAACACCAGCTTGCCTTATGAAAGATATTTCCACAGTGTGCTAAGCTATCATCAATCTCTCAATACTAGAGGTTATCGAGCCCTTATATACAGGTTGACTTGCACTATGCCTAGTTTCCCAATTGGTGCCAAAATCACTACCGACGTTGAACTCCTTTATTTATTTTTTTCTTAAATCTTTGGGAAGTGTCTGTTTTCATGCAGTGGTGATCATGACATGATTATACCACATTTGGGCACCCTAGCATGGATCAAGTCCCTGAACTTTTTTATTGTTGATCGCTGGAGACCATGGCTGGTCGATGGTCAAGTTGCTGGGTAGGCTTTGTCTACAGCAAGTATATGCGTTTTAGAATGTATCTTAGTCACTTACTGTTGTTTTCTGTGTGCAGATACTCCATTGAATACTCAAACAACTTCACATTTGCAACTGTCAAGGCAAGAATGCTAAAGCGCTTTGTACAACATGCAGTCCATCATAGAAAATGATAGCATAATATGAACATGCATTAATTGTTGTGGGCAGGGAGGAGGTCACACAGCTCCAGAGTACCGGCCTAAGGAATGCTTTGCCATGTTCAAAAGATGGATCTCTGAAGAGTCACTCTAGACTATATTTTGCTAAATGTTGTAAAACATAATATAAAAGCGACTAAGTAAGAAGAGAAACAACCAAAATAATGAGATAATGAATGCGTTTATTCATCAAATAAGGGGCCCCTTATATATGGGTTTATTTAGAGCATATTATAGAAATGTACTACATGTACTATGTGTAGTACAACAACATATATATAGAGTATTGCAAGTTTCCTATTACAACTAAGGCCCATGGGTTAAGCCCATATAAAAGGCATGAACCAAGACACACAAATATCCTATAACACTCCCTCTTGTGTCACGTGTCTTCATGTTGGAATGATGCTTATGGTGTTGCTTCATCAAAACTTTGTCAAATAACAAAAACCTTGTGGGAAAACTAAACTTTGTTCGAAGGATAAAAGAGTACAACGCACCAAGCTACTCCATTAAGAACTCGTCATGTGATGCTCCCTTTGATGTGTATTTTAATCAGATTTTCTTGATGAATAGTGCATTCTGACATGTTTCTCAAGAGTAGATGTGAGCCAATTAAGACTTTAACAAGTCTGCCATGATCAACTGCGAATGGGGATCAATTGTCTTTGCATGATGCATGTAATGCTGTCTCGTTAAAAACCTTGTCAAGTAAAGACCCAGTGGACACAAAAAGCTTAGACTAAGGGAAAAGGAGTGCAACGTGGTTGACACAAACAACCACACCCTTCACATTTGATGATGAAATGAATATGATAGACTTTCTTTCAAATCTGCATCTCCCCCTGATTTTAAGATCAATCATGAGGCGTTTCCAGATCCTTAGTGACCCTGGAGCTGTATGCTCTTTTAACATGTCTTAAATGTGGCATTAGGCTAGACACTCAGTGCTCAGCAGCAATATGCACCGCGTCTAGCAGCTGGCGTGCAACGCTCGTCATCTATGTGCACAACTCTTGGAAGCTGACATGCAGCGCTTAGCAGCTGGCGTGTAGTGCTCGGCAGCTGGGTGCACAACGCTCGACAGCTGGGTGCACAACGCTTGACATCTTAGTGCACAACGCTCGGCAGTTAGGTGCACAACGCTCGACAGCTGGGTGCACATCGCTCCGCAGGTAGGTGCACAACTCTCGGCAGCTGGGTGCACAGCGCTCGACAGCTAGATGCATAGAGCTCAGCAGCTCTCGCCAGCTGTGTGTAGCACATGACATCAATATGGTATATGTCCAACAACTCGACTTCTAAACTGATCGGTGCCTAGATTCTGATTCTGCTTCTGATGCATCTTGATTCATGCATGGCTAGCGATGACATATGCAACAATTGTTCTCTCATATCATTATGTACATAGAGATTAAATATGCTAGATACTCTTAGAGTATTCAAGTGATGTCCTTTGCCATTTCATTCACATTTCGTGGGTGCAAAGCTACTTAGTTTTTCAATGAATGTGATGTCAAGTCATTCTTTTGATTAAACGGATCACTCACTCTTGGGGTCAAGACCCTGACTAATCATGAGAGTATATGAGGGTTCCAATCTTCTTCAGACGACCTAGGCTGATTGATGGAAATACATCATCAATACACAATCAATCGATTTCAATAAGAGATTGTGTCTTTCCCAAGATATTTTTCATTCCAACATCGGACGCTCAACATATACTGTGATCATCCGGAATCAATACGCAATGATATTATTCATCATATCTCATCCAAAATCAAGGAGTCACGTGGTATGTGAATGCTCCACTTGATTTGGGTGAATGAAGTCTGATCAAGACCTTCATTCATATCTCGGATCCCATCGAGATGTTACTATGATCATATTCATAGGGCTGCTTATTCAGTTCTTGGGGAACTACCAAACTGACGAGGTAGTGAAGTGCAATAACATTCATTACGAGATTATTTCTCATTGTAATCAATCCCAGTGCGTGTTTGTGAGAAACCTTGTGTCATAAGAGAGTCTAAGACTCTTGTTCTCACTACGCTAACTCACAAATGTTTACTTGATAGAGTTTATACTTGTGGTGTCAGCAACACCTGTCCAAAAACATATACCTTTGTCTAGGTCGCATCTTCCCATATAGGCCAATCAACTTTGTCGATTTATAAACAAAGTGTGATTCGATAAACTCATCATCCACGTCCTCATATACACTAGTGTAGTCTTTGTAGAGATATCTCTATATGAATTGGATTTGACGTTGAGGCGTCCCCCAACGATAGTCACAATTCAGAATTTCATGAGACGGAGTGAGTATCACTGATCAATGAACCAAGTAGTGCCAAAATCGCTTTCTCTTTCAGTGCGAGTATGTATCAAACCCAAGGGCTTCACCCCTAACCTTTAGGAGCCATAAGGCCTAGGACACCATATTGCCACATTATGGCATCCTCATATCACCATTCAAGGTGATGGCCTCAAAACCACCTCAATCTGGTCGAGCTATGTCCTTTTGGTATAACATCATTCCTTACAGATATATAAGCAGCATTGATCTCATCATTATAGTTATTTTGAGATCATGTTGAGACTTAGTGATGACAAACTACGACATTCACGTCTTTTCCACTTGAACACTGGTGTTCGTATTTTCCCCTAATGGTGGGAATACAGTCTCAATAATGATAATCCGCAGTGTAGCGGTTAAGAAGATCGTATGTCAAGGAGCAAATGTAAACAGACTTTTAGGTGGAGAGTACCAAAGTGACTCAGATCCAACCTTAGAGCATGTTCATCCCACGCGACACATCATCATTGGGCACTGTGGAAGTGCAATTTGGTATATTATTGAACTCAAGGCTTGGAGATCCTCTACTATCCTGCCGAATTTAAGTATTAATTCAATGATGGTAAGTCGTGGACGAATTAACATATAGTTGCATGTCTCTTCATGAATTGACTTGGGAGTACCACCTCTAAGGTCGGGCACATCAACCTTTCTTTTAGGGATGGGTAGTGAACCCATAGAGACATAAGCAGCATGTGGTAGACGATGGTGCAATACATGACCAGTGTGTTAGCCCTTCAACCAACACCATAAAAGTGTATACGGTTGCATATGTCTACATAATTCTTCTTTGGATTTGCAATAAGAATGGGATGATATCTTTTGTGGCATAGCATAAGAGGGTCTTTCACCTTCCTTAGCTAAAGAACAAGCTTTTCAAAACGAAACAATCACTACCAGAATAAGTATCATAGCCGACGAAAAAAAAATTACCAGGCCGACGAAAATTTTTTTCGTCGGCTAAAGTCCATTTTAGCCGACGAAAAATAATTTCGTCGGCTAAGTGAAATTTTCATCGGCTAAAGTGGACTTTTAGCCGACGAAAAAAACTTTCGTCGCCTAAGTGAAATTTTCGTCGGCTAAAGTAGACTTTTAGCCGACGAAACAACATTTCGTCGGCTAAAGTAGTTTTTTTCGTCGGCTATAGTCTGTGAACTATAGCCGACGAAATTTTAAAACTTTGGCCGACGATATATATAATTTCGTCGGCTAAAATTCTTTATATTTCCAGATCCAGACAGTAGCTGATTTGAAAGAAAAAACGGGAGAAAAAATTTTGGGGTTGGCGAAATTGTTGGGTGTTGTCGAAATCTGTCGGAAATTAGTTTGTGGCGCTATATATAGGTACGTATATGTATATATCTTGTTTTTGAGTTGATTTAAGAGTTTTATTTTCGTTATGCACATTGAGTTTGAGTTTTAATTAGAGTTGATTATATTGTGTTTTGAGTGTGATTGAGTTGATCGATTTGGGTTTGATAATATATATGAAGTTGTTGATATATATATATATATATATATATATATATATATATATTAATTTGATTATATTAATTAGTAATTATTATATATATTAATTGTACGTTAACTCAGATATAATATAAATTGAATGATTCGTAAATTTAATTAATTAGCGTTTATACATATATATTATGTTATTTTCTCAGGATATGGATAAGAGTTGGATTTCGCTTCCAAAATGGGACAAAAGATATGCTAAAGGAGTTGTTAGTTTTATTGAATATGTGATCAATAATGCTAAAGGGAATACAATTTTCTATTGTCCGTGCACTAAATGTCAGTGTCGCAGCGATATGTATCAATTTCCAATTGACAAGGTTTGGCAGCACCTTCAAAGTAATGGGTTTTGGGAGAAGTACACATGTTGGATATATCACGGTGAAACATCATCAAGGGGTCCGCATGATCATGGGCAGTTTTCTGAGACGGGCAGTACATCCAACGATCCAACAACGGCCTTCATCAACGATATGTTTCCTTATGAGAGGGGTGTATGCTCTGAAGGACCGTATATGTCTGACCCGGTGCAGCCCTTCCCTAGAGTTGTCAACACTGCTGGTATTGACAGGTACAACAAACTACTTGCTTTCCAACAGACCCCTGTGTACCCCGGTTGTCAGAAAACGGTTATTGAAAGTGTGATGGACGTTATGAAGATTAAAGTTGAGACAAAATCGACTGTGAAGGCTGTTGATGAGTATCTACAGTACACTGCTTCGATGCTGCCCCACGGTCATCGTCTTCCTACCACTCATCATAAGGTCCGATGTATACTGAAAGATCTTGGGCTTTCCTACATCAAGATCCATGCATGCAGATATGATTGTGTTCTCTTCTGGGGTAAAGATCCAGAAGGGAATGACCTTGGTGACCTTGACACATGTCCAGTATGTCAGAGTGACAGGTATAAGTTGACTCCTGCAGGCAATAGGAAACCTATGAAGGTACTTCGGTATTTCCCGTTGAGGGATAGGCTGGAACGGTTGTACATGTCATCACACACGGCCAAATCTATGAGATGGCACGCTGATAGGGAATTGCAAGGCGAAGATACCCTTATACACCCTGCTGACGGGGAGGCCTGGAAGCATATAGACAGGGAGTTTCCTCATTTTGCGTCTGAGGTCCGAAATGTGAGGCTCGGGCTCTCATCCGACGGGTTCAATCCTTTTGGCAACATGAGTCTTCAATACAGTGTATGGCCGGTGATTTTGGTACCATACAATCTTCCTCCAAGGATGTGCATGAAGAAGGAATACAATATGTTGAGTTTGTTGATTCCGGGACCCGGTTATCCAGGGAAGTGTCTCGATGTGTATTTGAGACCCTTGATTGAAGAGCTTAAGTTTTTTTGGGACGTTGGTCATCCCACTTATGATAAGTTCATGCACGAGATGTTCCAGATGCATGCTATGGTTGTTGGTACCATTAGTGATTTTCCTGCTCGTGGAATGTTGTCGGGCAACGTTGTTAGGGGATACAAGGCTTGTCCAGAGTGCCTAAGCGATGAGGGGAGCAGTAGTCATTGCAACAAGATATGTAGATTGGGTCACCGTACTCTCCTTCCGTATGATCACGAATGGCGGTTCGATGACAAGGCATTTGATGGGACTGTAGAACTTGGTGTGCCTCCTAGAAGATGGACAGGGGAAGAAATTTTAGCAGTGCTTAATGAGTATGATTTTGGGCAGCTCAGCAATCATCCCAATATAGTGGCGGCAATACCTGACAGACCCGACAGGTATAAATTTTGGACACATAAGAGCATATTCTGGGAACTCCCATACTGGAGTAAGTTGTTGATCAGGCACTACCTAGATGTGATGCACATAGAAAAGAATGTGTGTGACAGTGTGGTGGGAACCGTGCTGAACTTGGAGGGAAAGACGAAAGACGGTCCGAAGGCACGCATTGATCTTAAAAAAATGGAGATACGAAGACATTTGTGGTTGAAAGAAGGGAAGAAAAAAATGCCTCAAGCTCCGTACACCGTGAAGCCTGAACAGAAGAACGTAATTTTCAGGTGGTTGAGTTCTGTGAAGTATCCTTCAGGCTACGCAGGAAATATAGCCCGGTGTGTAAACATTCGGGACAATAAAATGTACGGGTTAAAGAGTCATGACTGTCATATTCTGCTACAACGTCTCTTCCCTATTTTCATTCGACCCTTCCTTCCCCGTCAGGTGGTGGAGCCGTTAGTAGCGTTGTCAAGATTCTTTCAGAAGTTATGCACAAGGGAAGTGACAAAATCTGATCTCCGGGAAATGCAACAGGACATTATTTATATCATGTGTAAATTTGAGAGAATATTTCCTCCAAATTTTTTTGACATCATGCCGCACCTGATGATCCATCTTCCCGAGCAATTGTTGCTTACCGGTCCAGTACACTATACTTGGATGTATCCTATGGAAAGGTATGTTTTTTACACCTAATGTTTTTATTGTACATGTTCATTGTATAATCGTAACATATGACAACAAATTTATTTATTTACAGACAACTGGGAGACTACAAAGCTTATGTGGCTAACAAATCCGCGCCTGAAGGATGTATAACAGAAGCATATATTGCGCACGAGTGCGTCACCTACATGAAGTTGTATCTAGGAGCATTGAAGGAAACTCCACAAACCATGCCGGTTGATGAACAGAAGTTTAACCTTTCCATAGTCTCAAATGATGTTGAAGTTTATGGAATTTTACCAGAGTCCTACAAGTTGCAACCCCATGAGCTCGTCATAGCCCATTGGTGGGTATTGATTAATTGTCAAGAAGTTGAATACTGGAAAGACATCCATCTACACTGTCCAGACATTCAAGGTGATCTCGACTACCACAACAAGGAGTTCGCGAACTATTTTGGCGATTGGGTATGTAATTCTTCAATTTTGTATGTTGCAAGTCTCCTTGATTGCATAATTATTCATATTAATTTATAATACATTGAATCTTTGGTTGCAGATGAACCATATTCAATTTGATGGTCACCCAAATTGGTCTCACGAACTAAGACTTCTAGCTATGAAGCCGATAATGTCAAGAGTTTACCCGATGTGCAAGGTCAATGGCGTGCAATTTATATGTGAAATGAGAGACAACAGACGAAGAACACAGAATTCTGGGGTTATGGCGCATGGTGGCCGGAATGGAGTTGATTATTATGGTGTTCTTGATTCAGTGGTGGAACTCGTTTATGGGCAAGGCATGACCGTGCACCTGTTCAAGTGTAGATGGTTTGATACTAGAAGCTCGCAGAGCATGAAGATTGATCAGTACGGGATTTTATCGGTGAACACTGGCACAAGCTGTTACGAAGATGACCCCTTTGTTTTTGCGACATCGGTGAAACAAGTGTTTTATCTTGATGACCTTGTTAAGGGTGACGCGTGGAAAGTAGTCAATCTTGTGCACCCTCGAAACATTTACCGGGCGGCTACACTTGGAGAGGCCGAAGACGAGGAAGAAAATGTTGCATATCAAGAACACAGTGCAATAGATATTCCTGACTCCTCTACAATTCGCCTTAATAATTTTAAACCGGGTCGTTCGGTTCGAATTCGTGATTTAGACGCTCGCCTTATTGATGTGGATCCAAATCAAGAAACAGACGACGACTCTTGTGATGTAGAAATGCATAGATTACCGGAAATTAATTCTGACACCGAAGAAGACTCATCGGATGATTCTGATTACGAGCCTTCTTAGTTATTTGAATTTGTACTACAATTTGATGTGTTTTATATGGTACAAGCTCTACAATTCATAATGTATCTTAATGTTGGTTATATATGCAGGAAATTGTTATGGGTATGGTTAAACCAACTGTTTTTTTTATCTATTTGACAGTTTTAGCCGACGAAATATAACATGTTTCGTCGGCTAAAAGTATCTTAGCCGACGAAATATGTTATATTTCGTTGCCTAAGATACTTTTAGCCGACGAAATATAACATATTTCGTCGGCTAAGATACTTTTAGCCGACGAAACATGTTATATTTCGTCGGCTAAAAGTATCTTAGCCGACAAATACCCTAATATTTCGTCGGCTAAACCCTAAACCCTAACCCCTAAACCCTAAAGTATAGCCGACGAATACCTTAATATTTCGTCGGCTAAAGTTAAATGAATAAAATAATAATTTTATACCGCTAGCTGCGTCTCCTCGATATGAAACTATTTGTAGTTGACGGTCCGGACAGAATACGTATTTTAGGTGGCCAAATCACCGTTTGTTTGTGTTTAGTGTCACACCCCGATCCTAGAATTATTTTACGGTTGGTTACTTTGGTCTTTTACCATTTAAAGTGACCGTTTAACCGTACAATGATCGTGAAGTTGACTTTTCGTTAAGTCAAGAATTTGGGAAAACTTCCTTCTTGAAAGTTGTAGAGGGCGTCGTTACGAGTTCGTGGACACGTAGCACGCTCAAATCGGAGTTCGTATGAGAAAGTTATGAACAAAAGTATAAAGTTACTATGCGGTAAAACGGCTATATATAGGAGTTACCGGGGTGAAAAATCAGATTTTTCACCCGGCTTCTCTCTCCTCTTCCCCGACGGAAAACTGCACCGAGCTTCCGGCCGCCCTAGCGCCGCCGTCCGGCCACCAACCGCCGGCGCACCGGTCCCAAAAGTTCGGCCTCCGAGTCTACTTCAATCCTAGGTAAGCTTTCCGACCTAACTCGCCGTAAATCGGGAGAAATTCCGATTTGTTCTTGGTGTGTACAGTAGATTTTCGGGATTGAATTTCTCCCTCCCTAGATCACCAATTGTTGAGTTCTTTATATGTTTAGGATGGGTTTTAGGTGTACTACAATCCCCTAGAATTTGGTAGCTTGATTTGAAGTGTGTAGGGAGAATTGAGGATTTGAAGTTTGGTAGTGTAATTTTCGGGGTCTACTGTTCATCGAGTTTTTGACCTAGTTAGAGGCCGAATTGGACTTCGAGTTGAACTAGAAAGTTGTTCCAATTGATGAGACGAAGCTACTGGTAAAATTTGGTGGCGATCGGAGGTCGCCTGAATTTTAGCCGGAATTTCTGCCGGCGGCCGCCGTCGGCGGTGCCGCCACTTTTTGGGCAGTTTTTCATGTCCATTAATTAGTACATATTGTGAGGAGTCTATGGTTAAAATTTGGTAATTTTTGGAGGTGTTTTGGTTAGGTTTTAGAATTGTTCTAGTTTAGTATTATTGGCGGATAATTAAATATTATTCCGACCATCGATTATTGCCGGTTAAGGTTTAAGGATTATTTTTAAGGACTCCTAAGGTATTGGTGAAATGGTTGAATGGGTGTCCATAGTAATTCAACGACTTATTACGTGACACCCTAACGTCAAGTTAAAGTAATAAAGAAAAGTTCGGAAGCTGAGTCGGACTTCCGGTAAATTGAGTTAAGAGTCGATAACCGGGAAAGAAAGTTATAAAGGTTAAAGTGCTATAAGAAAGGAACTTGGTCAACATGTGGTCAAATAGGATTTCCTGGTCAAACTAGGAAAAGACCAAGTCAACTGTGGTATGACTAATGTGATGATTTGTTGTACAGTCTCTGGTCGGACGTGAGACGGGCTCGACTACGCGGGTAGTTCGAGAGTTTCGCTCGAGGAGCTTTCCGAGCGGGAAGAAGGTCGAAATAGTACTGTGAGTGGACTTATTATTTTAAATAAATGCATGCCTTAATTATTGAGTTAATTGCATGGTGTTTATGATTGTTTCTGAAAATTATATCCTTCTCGGGTTCTTGAACGTATTTACATTATTACTCAATTTTCTATTTCTTCCGAAAATGGTTATAGACGGTGAGGGCCGTCCTTCGAATGGAATTGAACCCGAGACTTCGTTGGAAATTGGTTTTATGCATATATGACAAGGAATTGTTTTAATTAATTGTTTTGGGAAGAGAATTTGATTAATGTATTGTTATGCATGTTTATTTTAAGGGTTGACCAATAAATATGCTAGCTAGAGTAGCGTGAGGGCGCTACTAGAGCTCTTAGCTCCGACCCAAGCCTGAGAGGTCAGGCAAACTACGTAGTGCACTATGAGGGTTGACCGTATCACTTTATTTAGAGCTCTTAGCTCCGACCCTGGTCTGAGTGGACAGACAAGCCTGAGAGGTCAGGTTGATATTATAAGGGTTGACCGTTATCACATATTCTAGAGCTCTTAGCTCCGACCCTGGTCTGAGAGGACAGACAAGCCTGAGAGGTCAGGTTGATATTTCAAGGGTTGACCGTATTATTTTATATAGCTAGCATAGAGTAGCGTGAGGGCGCTACTAGAGCTCTTAGCTCCGACCCTAGTCTGAGAGGTCAGACTTATTATTATTGTGAACATTTCTCTTCCCATATTCCTTGCTGGTTTATCTTATCATGCATTTGCGGAAATTTAGTAATTGTGGGCATGCATAAATGATTTTTAAATTGATATACTTCTGGGAGAGCATTACAGGAAATGGAGCTTTTATATTTGATTTTCGTCCACTCACTCTAACAGTTTTTAAATGTTTCTCCCCTGGGCCTTTCGTTTTTAAATGCCCAGTGATGCAGGGTTCTTGAGAGGAGGTCGAGCGCGTACGAGAGTCGAGGCATAGTCGATCATTCCGTTGCTGCTCGAAATTCTTTGGGGGTAATCATCTCTGTAGACTGCTCTGACTAACCCGGTTTAGTTAGTTTTGTAGGAAGGGTTGGCCATTTCAAGGGGGTTTCGGTAAGAAGTTCCCTTGAGGTGGTTCCCGCAGGATTTACTTCGGGTTAAAGGGGTTTAACCCGGGGTGGGTCCTGACATGGTATCAGAGCATTAGGTTATCGTTTCCTGTTACTACCTCATATACTTGGTATCACTTAGTGTCTATAGAGTGATGGTCCGACCGCGGCGGATCCATCGGCATTTTATGCTTGGACGCTTAGTGTTTATTGAGGATATGAGTTAGTACTTCCTGATTGAGATATGGACCGAGTGGTCCTATAAACGATCGAATCTTCAAGACTATGCCTCAGTACGCCGACCTCACAATGAACTCCTGTAAGGAACAAGGTAAGCTCGTTACGTATTTATGTTTATGAGTTCCCCATTGATTTATTGAGATTTGAGTTGGGGATCGAGTGGAAACTCACGCTATTTAACGAGTTTGAGCATTATGTGTAAGTACTCGGTGGTGAAACAGTTAATTCACACCTGGGAGGCTGTCATAGTTGTTGACAGGGATGCTGTAGAAGCCTAAGACAAGGCTTGGGTGTTCGTGTTATGAGGCTCTTAAAAGTGAAGAGTCGTACGAGTTACTGCAAGAGGTTGCATCCTGCCATGGAAAAAGGAGCTGAAGTCGCCTAGCGCGATTATTCAGTGAGGAGATAAATATTAAGATTTGACGATTGCCACGACTTTGTTGAGGTTCGTCATTAGTGTGGTTTCAGAGAAACAAACGGACACTTGAAAGTGGAATGACTCAAGGAAGTTGAGTGTTGTTATTTTTGTGGTTTGGATCTAGTGACTAGTCCATGATGTGGCACTATTGGAGAATGTTAAGGAAGTAAAGGCTAGTTTGGTCACTTGATGCTTTATGGGACAACCACTGAGACTAATGGCGTGGGTCAGTCTTGGTGCTGACATCGTTGTCATCAGTTACGACCAGATTCTCTTCGCTCCAGCCACCCACGATTGGGGTATTAGAAAGATTTGATTTGTTAGTGAGTCCAATCGTGATTTGAATTGTTGGTGACAATGGACATTGGGCCATTTATCGTGTCACCAGATCTTGGGGCTCATGTCAACCATAAGGTGAGTTATCCACCTGCGGTCAAAGTGTTGTAATTAGTACACCAGTGGAGGAGTCTCCAGGTTGGCTGTGTTAGAGTTCGATTCTCAGATCGAGGAAGCGTTACTAGTGTTAATTAAAGGTAATTGGTCTCAGAATCTAAAGGAATTGTTGGAAGTGGCAACAAGCCACCGGGTCGTGGACCAAGAGTGCTCGGGGTACCGGAGTTAGTGATACGGGTCTTGACTGACTTTGTATTAATGTGATGTAGAAACCCGTCGTTGTGCAGACGACATTGTTCGACGGTTGAAGAAGTACATAGGTATATCCCACAGGAGTACGTGTACCCTCATTTATTGGGAAGTGGTAAGTTGAAATATGGGTAGCACAGGCTGGTAAAACATAATTATGGTGTACAGCTGTGTGTGGTCAAAAATGACATCAGGTAAGTGACTAAGGCTGATGATGACATCATCTTAAGAATGTGTCATGAGAGTTCCATTTATTGAAAACGGAGATTAAAGACGTTTGGTTAGAAGTTTCTGTGTAAAACGTCAATTAAATGGTTTAATGTCGTTAGTAGGTGGAAGGATGTTTTCTGAGATAAATGCACGGAAAAGGTGAAGGGACAGCAGTGAGGCAAGGTTTACTGAATCGTTGAATAGGAGTGAGAATGTTGTAGATGGTCAAACTTCAACCTGCAACCAAAGTCGTCCGTTATGACACTTGGTTTCCTCGAGGGCGATTAACTGAGCTTGATGGCATGGGAATTTGTGCACTCACTGGCTGTGGTCTAATCAATTATTGTAACCGAATGTGTACTTAGTCGTGTTTGGGGTTCATAAGTTACACCCACTGCAGTGATATGAAATATTCTCAATTTGATTGTGGAAAGAGGATTAAGATCTGAGAGATCAATTATTGGTGTTAATTTAATGGAGTCCTGAGAGGATTAAAGAATTGTTGACATTGTCATGGGTCATTTGAGTAGCGATCTTATTTACTGTGAATTATTGACCTAGCGGCAATCCTTGACGCCACGAGTGTAGATTGGTAGCAAAAGAAATCACTAGAGGTGACTCTCGAAATTGTCAACATTTCGGTGGGTATGAAATGCAGTGGAACTAGGAAAAGTTTTCCTTGTTGACTCGAAGGTGTTACGAGGTTAAGTGTGGTAATATTTGTTACTGAGATTGGTCAGGTATGTCGTTAAGTTGTGCAACACTCCATCGGAAACCGTGGAGTGATTTAGCCACATTCAGATTAAGTTATGATCTGAGAGGATGTTAACGTGTAGCAGTGGATCTTGTGATTTAAGATCTAGAATGGTAAGCGATTGAGAATTTTGAATCTTACCGAATAGAGGTTGCGGTGGATGGTAAACCCGCAGCGCCTGGGGGACAGTTTTGTTAGAAACTGTCTAGTTGTACGAGTTGACTCTGTGATGTATACGTGCCCAGTGCGGTAATGGTATTTGTTACCTTGTGCCTCGTTAACTGGATGCTCGGTGATCAACATGGTTGTGTCTGGTGAAATTAATTCCCGATGCTTTGATCAGATGTTCCTTTGGGCGTGCACTAGTGGCACTAAATTTCATGTAGATGTCTGATCTGGTTAAATGTCCAAGTTGCTGGTTATTACCGGACGATGTGGTAATGGAGGCATCTGGGAATAGAATATACTTGTTGAGCGGGTAAGGCTCTGGAATCCTTTTAATGGTAAATCTATCCCAGATTGTGATGCGGATAACGTTTATTAGACGCACGGTTGGTTGAAGTGCAAGCTCTGCACTATGCGTCATTCCAGGTTAAGGTAAGAGTTAGGGAGGTCAGTGGCACCTCACCTATGAGTAGTACGGGTATGTGTTACCATTTGCAAAGTATGCAGTAACCCCACAAGTGATATTTGAGCTAGCGACTCTAATGTTCGACTTGTGGGTAAAAGTCAAGATTTATCCGGTCAGAATAGCGTGGTAGGCAGTGTGAAGCCTGACAATATTGTTTTCATGCGAGGAGTCAGTATTGTTGAATCTCGATGTCAGGAGCTTTTGGATCTCCCCGATTTAAAGGCTATGGTTTTGGATTTACGCTAATATTCACGGCAGTTCATGTCTTGTGTGTACAAGTGGTTTGAGTAATGATAGAGTCAGGGAAGACAATTACTCTACAACATGACAGAATAGTTTCTAGAAAGCGTAAACCAGATCAGGGAGTCTGATTCAATGAGGTGATGGTTTGTGTAACACAAGTCGTCATGGTTTTCTCATGGCTTGTTGTCATGGGTGTTGATTCCACGTGGTATATTGATATCGGAGGATTACAGATGGTGGATCAGTGATAGGCAGTGTCGTATTCCACCTCATAAATGAGATGTAGTACAGTAAGAATTCGGTGATTCAGTTGATCAAAGATTCAAGAGAAAATCATTGTGATCCACGGTAAGACTTCAGACGGTTTAGTTTTGACCCGAAAAAAGTGGTCGGGTGTCAAAAAAAAGAGAAAGTATTGGGGGTTATCATCCACGTAGGAAGGACTGCTACGTTGGCTAGATGTGACATGTGACAAGGTTACATGAGTGTGAGGATTATGTTGGGTATCCTTGGAGTTCTAATGGATGCCTAGTGTCACGTATGTCCTTGTTACGGGAGTAAGTTTATTTCCTTACACTCTATATGAATAGCCTTCTGGCTAGTACTGGAAATTGGCTTATAAGAAGGGTCAGTAAGGATGTTGACCGTAAAGGGCAGGTGTTTAGGGTTTTGACAATGCTATTCGTGAGGTGTTTCAGAGGAGTTCTCAGAAAGGAGTTGATATTGGAGAATAATATTATTATTTTAAGTGGTACTATTCCCCTCTGTGTTGGACTCTGAGTATAGAAATTTCGAGGACGAAATTTTTATAAGGTGGGGAGAATTGTCACACCCCGATCCTAGAATTATTTTACGGTTGGTTACTTTGGTCTTTTACCATTTAAAGTGACCGTTTAACCGTACAATGATCGTGAAGTTGACTTTTCGTTAAGTCAAGAATTTGGGAAAACTTCCTTCTTGAAAGTTGTAGAGGGCGTCGTTACGAGTTCGTGGACACGTAGCACGCTCAAATCGGAGTTCGTATGAGAAAGTTATGAACAAAAGTATAAAGTTACTATGCGGTAAAACGGCTATATATAGGAGTTACCGGGGTGAAAAATCAGATTTTTCACCCGGCTTCTCTCTCCTCTTCCCCGACGGAAAACTGCACCGAGCTTCCGGCCGCCCTAGCGCCGCCGTCCGGCCACCAACCGCCGGCGCACCGGTCCCAAAAGTTCGGCCTCCGAGTCTACTTCAATCCTAGGTAAGCTTTCCGACCTAACTCGCCGTAAATCGGGAGAAATTCCGATTTGTTCTTGGTGTGTACAGTAGATTTTCGGGATTGAATTTCTCCCTCCCTAGATCACCAATTGTTGAGTTCTTTATATGTTTAGGATGGGTTTTAGGTGTACTACAATCCCCTAGAATTTGGTAGCTTGATTTGAAGTGTGTAGGGAGAATTGAGGATTTGAAGTTTGGTAGTGTAATTTTCGGGGTCTACTGTTCATCGAGTTTTTGACCTAGTTAGAGGCCGAATTGGACTTCGAGTTGAACTAGAAAGTTGTTCCAATTGATGAGACGAAGCTACTGGTAAAATTTGGTGGCGATCGGAGGTCGCCTGAATTTTAGCCGGAATTTCTGCCGGCGGCCGCCGTCGGCGGTGCCGCCACTTTTTGGGCAGTTTTTCATGTCCATTAATTAGTACATATTGTGAGGAGTCTATGGTTAAAATTTGGTAATTTTTGGAGGTGTTTTGGTTAGGTTTTAGAATTGTTCTAGTTTAGTATTATTGGCGGATAATTAAATATTATTCCGACCATCGATTATTGCCGGTTAAGGTTTAAGGATTATTTTTAAGGACTCCTAAGGTATTGGTGAAATGGTTGAATGGGTGTCCATAGTAATTCAACGACTTATTACGTGACACCCTAACGTCAAGTTAAAGTAATAAAGAAAAGTTCGGAAGCTGAGTCGGACTTCCGGTAAATTGAGTTAAGAGTCGATAACCGGGAAAGAAAGTTATAAAGGTTAAAGTGCTATAAGAAAGGAACTTGGTCAACATGTGGTCAAATAGGATTTCCTGGTCAAACTAGGAAAAGACCAAGTCAACTGTGGTATGACTAATGTGATGATTTGTTGTACAGTCTCTGGTCGGACGTGAGACGGGCTCGACTACGCGGGTAGTTCGAGAGTTTCGCTCGAGGAGCTTTCCGAGCGGGAAGAAGGTCGAAATAGTACTGTGAGTGGACTTATTATTTTAAATAAATGCATGCCTTAATTATTGAGTTAATTGCATGGTGTTTATGATTGTTTCTGAAAATTATATCCTTCTCGGGTTCTTGAACGTATTTACATTATTACTCAATTTTCTATTTCTTCCGAAAATGGTTATAGACGGTGAGGGCCGTCCTTCGAATGGAATTGAACCCGAGACTTCGTTGGAAATTGGTTTTATGCATATATGACAAGGAATTGTTTTAATTAATTGTTTTGGGAAGAGAATTTGATTAATGTATTGTTATGCATGTTTATTTTAAGGGTTGACCAATAAATATGCTAGCTAGAGTAGCGTGAGGGCGCTACTAGAGCTCTTAGCTCCGACCCAAGCCTGAGAGGTCAGGCAAACTACGTAGTGCACTATGAGGGTTGACCGTATCACTTTATTTAGAGCTCTTAGCTCCGACCCTGGTCTGAGTGGACAGACAAGCCTGAGAGGTCAGGTTGATATTATAAGGGTTGACCGTTATCACATATTCTAGAGCTCTTAGCTCCGACCCTGGTCTGAGAGGACAGACAAGCCTGAGAGGTCAGGTTGATATTTCAAGGGTTGACCGTATTATTTTATATAGCTAGCATAGAGTAGCGTGAGGGCGCTACTAGAGCTCTTAGCTCCGACCCTAGTCTGAGAGGTCAGACTTATTATTATTGTGAACATTTCTCTTCCCATATTCCTTGCTGGTTTATCTTATCATGCATTTGCGGAAATTTAGTAATTGTGGGCATGCATAAATGATTTTTAAATTGATATACTTCTGGGAGAGCATTACAGGAAATGGAGCTTTTATATTTGATTTTCGTCCACTCACTCTAACAGTTTTTAAATGTTTCTCCCCTGGGCCTTTCGTTTTTAAATGCCCAGTGATGCAGGGTTCTTGAGAGGAGGTCGAGCGCGTACGAGAGTCGAGGCATAGTCGATCATTCCGTTGCTGCTCGAAATTCTTTGGGGGTAATCATCTCTGTAGACTGCTCTGACTAACCCGGTTTAGTTAGTTTTGTAGGAAGGGTTGGCCATTTCAAGGGGGTTTCGGTAAGAAGTTCCCTTGAGGTGGTTCCCGCAGGATTTACTTCGGGTTAAAGGGGTTTAACCCGGGGTGGGTCCTGACATTTAGGGGTTTGACCAACGGGATTGACCGTGCGGATCGAGCCCGACCGTGTGTCCGATGATGCTGAAATTTTACCCTCACACATGTTTCAACATAATGATGATATCTGACGGTCGGTTTTCCGTTTCACAAGATGGATTGTCACAATCAAAGTATGCCTACTAATGTTGTATAACTAATTGACTAAGTGTTAAGTAAATGTTCCGTTTTAAAAACAAACTATACGTAGATGCTTCAAACAAAAAAAAGTCGTGAGATAAGATATGACCGGAACGATGAAATATGTCTACGGTTGAAATTTCACGTAATTCCGATAAGTTTCGGTGCCAATACTTGCGGTCATTGCATTTTTTCTATTCGTTCGCCATAGAGGACGCCCTATCTCTGACGGTTATTTTTCTTATAAATTTTATACCGCTAGCTGCGTCTCCTCGATATGAAACTATTTGTAGTTGACGGTCCGGACAGAATACGTATTTTAGGTGGCCAAATCACCGTTTGTTTGTGTTTAGGGGTTTGACCAACGGGATTGACCGTGCGGATCGAGCCCGACCGTGTGTCCGATGATGCTGAAATTTTACCCTCACACATGTTTCAACATAATGATGATATCTGACGGTCGGTTTTCCGTTTCACAAGATGGATTGTCACAATCAAAGTATGCCTACTAATGTTGTATAACTAATTGACTAAGTGTTAAGTAAATGTTCCGTTTTAAAAACAAACTATACGTAAATGCTTCAAACAAAAAAAAGTCGTGAGATAAGATATGACCGGAACGATGAAATATGTCTACGGTTGAAATTTCACGTAATTCCGATAAGTTTCGGTGCCAATATTTGCGGTCATTGCATTTTTTCTATTCGTTCGCCATAGAGGACGCCCTATCTCCGACGGTTATTTTTCTTATAAATTTTATACCGCTAGCTGCGTCTCCTCGATATGAAACTATTTGTAGTTGACGGTCCGGACAGAATACGTATTTTAGGTGGCCAAATCACCGTTTGTTTGTGTTTAGGGGTTTGACCAACGGGATTGACCGTGCGGATCGAGCCCGACCGTGTGTCCGATGATGCTGAAATTTTACCCTCACACATGTTTCAATATAATGATGATATCTGACGGTCGGTCTTCCATTTCACAAGATAAAACAAATAAATTGTGCATGAACTTACTAAATATGAATAAAATATACTTTAGCCGACGAAATTACTAACATTCACAGTAATTTCGTCGGCTATAGTCCAACTATAGCCGAAGAAATTACTTAAAAAATTTCGTCGGCTATAGTTGGACTTTAGCCGACGAAATTAGGGTTTTGTCGTCGGCTAAAGTCCAACTATAGCCGACGAATTTTTTACTTCGTCGGCTAAAGTGGGACTATAGCCGACGAATTTTTTATTTCGTCGGCTATAGTTCTTCCTATAAATTCGAAAGCAGCCGAACAGAAGCCCACTTCTCCACTTTCTCCACTCCGCCGGCGAATTTCTCCCTCTCCTCTCGATTTTCTTTCGCCATTTTCGACGGTTTCCGGCCTCCACTCCGCCTCCCTCATCTCCCAAACCAATTAGGTATGCAATTTCATGTTTATATTGGATTATAGAACAAATTTGGGTTGTTTTTTCAATATATTGAATTGTGTTGAATTATATTGTGATAATGTTGAATTGTATTATGTTGTGATAATGTTGAATTATATTGGGTGTATTTACTGAATTTGGGTGTATATTTGGTTGTAGTTGGGTGAATTTGGGTGTATTTAGGTGTATTTGGGTGTATTTAGATGTATTTGGGTGTATTTAGTATATTTGGATGTATTTTGGGTGTATTTAGTATATTTGGGTGTATTTAGTATATTTGGGTGTATTTGGGTGTATTTAGTATATTTGGATGTATTTTGGGTGTATTTGGGTGTATTTGGGTGTATTTAGTGGATTTGGATGTATTTGGGTGTATTTAGTATATTTGGGTGTATTTAGTATATTTGGATGTATTTTGGGTGTATTTAGTATATTTGGATGTATTTGGGTGTATTTAGTATATTTGGGTGTATTTGGGTGTATTTAGTAGATTTGGATGTATTTGGGTGTATTTAGTATATTTGGGTGTATTTGGGTGTATTTAGTATATTTGGATGTATTTTGGGTGTATTTAGTATATTTGGTATATTGTTCATTTTTTATTTGGTATATTGTTCATTTTTTATTTGGTATATTTTTTATTTTATTTGGTATATTGTTCATTTTTAATTTAACAAAATATTAATTATTTTATTTAGGATGAAAGGATTATTCAGCAGATCAAAGAGTTCGAAGGGCCAATGTGAATCGTCAGAGGGAACGTCTAGCAACCCTCGAGGTTCGTTTCAGGGCCCAATGACGGCCCGACGGGCGTCTCTTCTGGAGCCGACACATTCCTCCAGGCAGCCAGATGGCCCTCCCGCCTCCAGGCCTCCTAGCGCCCCTCGCTCTTCCGGCCAGCCGGACGCCTCTCGCTTCTCCAGGCAGCCTACCGCCCCTCGCTCCTCTGGCCAGCAGGACGCCCCTCGCTCCTCCAGGCAGCCTAGCGCCCCGCGCTCCTCCAGGCAGCCCAGCGGCCCTCACTCCTCGAGGCAGCTGTGGCCTCCGACTCAGGCGGAGGTGTCTGCACCACGTATGCCTGAGATACGTAGGGCACCGGCACCGGGCCCTAGTGCATCGGAGGGTGGGTCTTCCGGGGTACAGATGCCGCCGCCCCTCCTCTTCCTTCCGCGCTTCATACCGGCAATACCTGCAGTCGATGACTCAGGGGCGCCGATTTATCCACTACCCCCCCAGGTGACCCCATCAGCGGTGTACCTGTTCGTGTCGTTTGCTACAGAGTTAATTTCTGCGAGGGTATCATCGTCGGCGACAGAGTCGGAGTCCGTCGCATCCGCCCCAACGCCCTCAGGTAATGATTATATAAGTAATTTGTTATGTTATAATGTTATAATAAAATTAATTTACTAATCATCAATTTATGATAGGTACCGTCGGAGCCAAGCCGACAAGGAAGAAGAGAGGTCCGGTCACGGGGAAAGCTCTCGAGAAGACAGTGAGTACATCGGGAAGGATCGTCATTGATACTGACGAGGATGGGAACGTAGTATCCGGCGGCAAGACGAGGATGTACTCTGGCCATGTGGGAGCGCTTATTAGGGATAGAGTCCCTATGTTGTGGTCAGACTGGGGCGAGGTCCCACAGGAGGTTAAGGACATGGTCCACAACGCCATGTCGGTAAGTATAACAAAATTCATATTTAACATTATTTATTACATTGTAGATTTATGAACGTCTAAAGTAATAAATGTTTAAATGCAGGTGTGGTTTGACGTTCCCGAGTACCTGAGGAACACCTGGGCGGACGTTGTGCACGGGGGAAGGTACGTTGCAAAGTTAAGGACAAAAAAAACTATGTTTAATTTATAATATTTATATTTTTTTTGGCGTATTACAGGTACAAGGAGTGGAAGAACGAGTTACGGACCCACTGGACTACACATGGGAACGAACGTTCCGGCACCCCCCTTGAGTTCCAGTTCAGGGAGTACGAGTGGCGTTGGCTTCTGATATCGGAATTCAACAACCCACATAAACAGGTAATTAAAAATAATTATTTATTATATTGAATTATATTTAATACGTTTTAAAATATTTTACTAATTCGATTCCTTTGTAGGCCGTTTCCCGGGTGAACGCTCAAAACCGGCAACGCAACATGAGGAACCATCATGCCGGTTCTAGACCGTTCGCATCGTTGATGGAGGAGGCGGCCAGGGAACATCCAGAGGTCAACCAGTACGTCTATACGTACGAGACGGCATATCCCGACTCCCAGGAGGATATTGTAAGTCGTTTTACGTTTTAAAATTTAGTAAATTATATGTATATATATATATATTTTAAAATGTTAATTAATTTTTTTTTCCTATCAAATTAGGCGAGGGTGAGGCAGGCTAGTGACGAGGTGATGGCTGCTATAGTCAGGGAGAGATGGCCTGACACGCAAGAGGAGGACATGTCCGAAGCCATGCCCCGGATCGACAGTTCGGATCTCAGCGTTGGGGCCAGGATCATGGGCACAGCCTTCCCACCGCGAGGAAATAACTTCTACTGTCGGGGCCTGGGAAAGAAGGGCGAGGGGGTACTGAAAACCACTCCTGGGTTTCAGAAAAAAGGAGCCTCGACCAGCAGCAGAACGACTCAGCTTGAGGCGGAAGTTCAGATGTTACGGGAACAACAAGCCGCCCAAGCAGCATATAATGCCGAGAGAGAGGCCGCCCAAGCAGCATATACTGCCGCGAGAGAGGCCGCCCAAGCAGCATATACTGCCGCTCTACAGGAGTACACTATAGCATCCCATGCCGCCCAGCAGACACAGCAGCAGCAGATGTACCAGTACATGCAAGATTTTATAGCTGCACAGCAGCAGGGACTTCCGCTTCCGCTTCCGCCCATGCCCCCGCCTATTGTCTTACCTCAGCCGCCGCAACCTCCCCAACCTCCCCAACAACCTCATCCTGGAGCAGATATTGATTTAGACGATATCGATTTTATTTAGTTTTTTAAGTTTATGAACAATTATTTATTTAGTTTTTTAGGTTTATGAACAAATATTAATTTACTTTTTAGGTTTTATGAACAATTTATGAATTGAAAATTTAATGCAAAATGTTTATGTTACTTTAGATGGTGTGTTGTTGGTTATAAAATTGTTTCTGTAATTTGCAGCTTGCTTGGATGGTAATGTATAAATTTTGTTTGGGTTTCTAGTATAAAAAGTACTATAGCTGACGAAATTTACCATATTTCGTCGGCTATGCTATTTTTTTTTTTCAACAACCTTTAGCCGACGAAAGTGTGCTAATTTCGTCGGCTATTCTCTATTTAATTTTTATTTTTTAAAAACTTTAGCTGACGAAATATTAATATTATTTCGTCGGCTAAGTGTTGGATTATAGCCGACGAAATATTTATATTATTTCGTCGGCTAAGGTGTGGATCATAGCCGACGATTTTTTTATATTATTTCGTCGGCTAAGGTTTGGAGTATAGCCGACGAATTTTTTATATTTTTTCGTCGGCTAAGGTGTGGAGTATAGCCGACGACGGCCTTTATTTCGTCGGCTATAAGCATAGCCGACGAAATATAGCCGACGACTTCTTAGCCGACGACGTGTCGTCGGCTATAACCTTAGCCGACGAAAATGGTGAACAGGCCGACGAAAAAATTTCGTCGGCTAAAGTGCTTATCCTGGTAGTGAATAAGTGTCAGACAATGTCAACGACCGAGTAGAGCACACTCAGCTGTGTACACAACGGGTGCTGCTACCGAGCAGTATGCCTACATCATGTTGGCACACAAGCGCAGCATACAATCATAGTGTGGTTTTGTTTTGATTAGAGGAATGGATGTCCAAGAATATCAAACAATTTTGGCTCGCATATCCCTTCTGGTATGACTAAAAAAATGTCACAGCATGTCTGAGTCAATTGTTCCAAATATATTTACTGGTGACAACTTAGGACTCATGTTCTTCTCCATGATGTTTTCCATCAGCACTCATGAGAATATAAACGTAGAGATATTTTACCTCGTAAGCTAGACGAGAACACTCAATTCATTAACATTGATAACACATGTCAACTTTGATTTAGATTTCAATATTCTCTAATTTGATCTTTGCTTCAAGCAAGTAAGATATTTAGTTCAGGTTATTTCTTTTGGAGACATCCAAATAACATGATATAAACAAAATAATCTACTGATTTCATCATGTGATCCATGTATGAAACTTCGAGTTTCGTAAGTTGGTTATTATCGAAACTACAAGTTCGATTATATATGAACTACTGGTTCAAAATTGAACTACCGGTTCATCAAAGACATGTAATTTGAATAATTAGATTGGAATCATGTAATAGTTGATGATATTACTTTCACAATACTAATTCAGCATTGTGAATGTCACAAAATTATGTATAAATGCTTCTAGAAACTATCTACATGTTAAATATGGTGAATATAATAACAAAAGCCATTATGAGAAAGAATTTAGAGTGCCTTGTAGACATATATAATGACTAGGTATGGAAAACAAGTATCATTTTCCTTTTGTTTGATTCTGCTGGATCAAATGAATTGATTTTACAGTGAAAAGAAGTAAACTTCTAGATATTGTACAAGCCTACGGGGCACAATCTGAGAGGTATATTGGGTTGCTATGTCCCGTAGAGGGATAGTGGGCCTACTGGGCACAAAATGATCTACTAAGAAATATAATGTCAACCCTTTCGGTAACTCCAATTGTACACGACCAGGTAAGACATGATGAGGTGGTGGAGTGAGGCTCACTTAAGCACACACCCTCAAAAGGACTTGTCTAGACATTGCATCCAACTGGATGAGCCTAGTTTGAGAAGAGTTATAATCATTGTATGGACTCATGGCGACACATTTATGAGCTTATGTGCTTGCTATGTAGCTTAAGTCGAGCTTCCGACTCAATTTTGCTATTGTTTTTCAGCTTGATTGAAGCTTCTGGCTTAGCATCAGTTATTCATACTAATCTGCCAAATCAAAAAATTCCAAGCTATAAACAATCTTATGCTTTTTTGATGATTAATGGTATATCCAATAGGTTTAATTACTTAACCAACTACCCATTGCCATACATAACCCTACTCAATTATGTTTTTTTTAAAGGGCCAAGGCCCGAGGTAGCATAAGCCCATGCACTAAATCATTCAAGAGGTTTAATCACTTAACCAATTATCCATTGCCCATTATTAATCCGTAATCTAAAATTATAAAACGGGACAAGCTAGCTATACCTACTCCAAGTCCCGCATCAAGCCAAACACAACCTCATGTGGATTGACGTATTCCAAGCCCCACATCAAGCCAAACACGATGTCAAGCAGATTCACGACCAAAGAGGCACGCCAAGCCCAATACAAACTCATGCCAAGCAAAAACGCCAAGCTCATGCCAAGCAAAAGTGCCAAGTTCCTCTTTGTCAAGGTTGTACATTTATTTGAGACCCTATGAGAGTCACACTGAGCTTATTTTTATAGTCATGCACATTTCAAGCTCCATACACACTCCCTTGGCCTATTAATTGAATAACTAAGGCAAACTCAAGGCGAAACACAAACCTTAGCATAGTTAGCACAAACTCGAGAAAATTCAAGCCTTAGCATAAGAAAACTCTCATGTCAAGCACATAATCAAGCATGTATATATAAGCCAAGCGAAGCAAATATATCATTTACACATCATGCGACTAACTTTTAAATTTCATACTTCTTTTTGCTTTTTCCTTCATGGACACTTTAATTACTCTTATTGATTATATAACCTATTTCATAGTTATTGCATAGCCTACATAATCAAGGGGGCTAATGTTGATACCCAAAAAATCGCGCGACCCATTAATATGTCATTATGACAACACGTAATTAACACATGATTCTATTGATTAATAGAATCTTATATTCATTTTTTATTTTAACTTGCCAAGTAAACACACCTTAAATGTGGACCCAATCTGCATTCATGTATTTTTGGGGCTTGTAGACGTGAGTATAGTGTGGAAGGTCACGAAGTCACAGAACGCTCGTTTACCGGTCTAACGTCGTTAAATAGTTTCCAGTATCTTAGGCCCGGAACCCAAGCTCAACGACTTAAATTGGTGACGGAATTGGTGAAAATGAGAATTAGACTACAATATATACAAACCCAAAAGAAGACTTCCAAACCCAAAGCTCATTGCTTCTTATTCTTTTACAAGACCAAGCCCAAACCTCTTTCTTTTTCTTCTTCCCAGCCCAAAACTATTAAGAAAATGCTAAATCCATTTTCTTTACTTCTCCTTGTCAGTAAAATAGCCATCAGACCAGTTCCCCACAGCTTTGTCTAGCAGTCAGAAGACTTTCTTCCCCTGTCCTCCACAGCTTTATCCAACAATCATAAGACTTTCTTCACTGTGGCCCGCAGCTTTACCCAGCTGTCAGAAGACTTTCTTCATTATCCCCCGCGGCTTTACTTAGCAGTAAGAAGACTTTTTTTCTGTCCTCCGCAGCTTTACCCAGCAGTCAGAAGACTTTTTTCACTGTTCCCCGCAGCTTTACCCAGCGGTCAGAAGACTTTATTCCTTTGTCCCCTGCAGCTCTACACAATACATCTTCATCCCATATTTTAAGATTGAAGTTATGTGCTCAAAAGGGAAATTTATATCACCCTGCAGCTAAAACATTGCAACTCATCCCAGAAAACCCACCATTGAGCCCTATAAAAGGATAGGCTTGGAGCCGCGGAGATCATCATCCAACAACCCAGAAAACCTTCCAAGTTCATGTTTTCAAGCATTCAAGCAATAATCCATATTCTTCATTCCAATTCTTGTTCTTCATCTTCAAACTCAACCCTCAAACACTCATGCATTCATCTGATCAAGCAAACATACCCAAATCCCCCCAAACACTCAAGCCCTCATGCATAAATCATTCCCCTAATTCTTGTTCTAAAACCCATCCTTTTCCAGAAACCAAATCTCTAGTCCAATCCAATTCTCATTCATTGCGGTGCTCTTCAGCTCTCACATCATGTTTCATGCTACAAGCCTTATTCATTGTTTGAATCACATACAAGATCTCCATTAATTATATTATTGGGTTAATCTTGGCCTAGTCATGCTTAATTCAAAAAGGACCCCCACAAAATTATACATATTACAAATATAATACATTCTATATAATAATATTTTCGTATGGAGATGGAGACGAATATCAAAATATCATACTCTTCCCGTACCATATTCAAAAATATGAATAATGGGGATTCCCATACTCGTTACCAGCTTATCCCCGTATATCTCCCATTTTAGGGTCAAATACTCATGGGTACCTTACCCGTTGGGGATTATTTTCATTCCTATCAATGAGTAAATCAATTCAGCAGATTTTTATCCGAATGAGTTATTGTCACACCCCGAATCTTTTAAAGTTAATAAAAGTTACCTTTCACCTAGGTTTACGAGTTACCGAGGACTTTAATTGCGATCGGTAATTCGATAAGTTATCGCTCGAGTTAACTTTCGAGTTTTTCTAAGTTCTCCAAACACCTGAATTGATGACTCGATGTTGTAGTACGTGTCGCCACGAGTCTCCCGGTATTTCCGGAATATTTTTCGGAGCTTCCGGCTATTTTCTGTGAATTTCGGAAGTTTATGGTAATTTCAATTACCATTTTGGTAACATTTAATTATCATTTTAGTAATTAAATTCTTACCCTTTAGTTCTCGGCCGTCAGATCTCTTTGTCATTCAATCATGTTCGTCCGTGCACCTTATTTAAAAGGAAAAACCGGTCAGACTTGGTGAACAAAACCAAATCGAGCTCCGATCGAACTCTTCTCTTCTTCGACCTCACTCTGCGGTCCTCGACGGCGTCCAGCCGGTTCAGGCCACCATCCTCACCATCAACCACTACCAAAGTACTCGCCTCCCTTCCCTCTTTAAAACCCCTCAACTGTTTTCCACTGGCAGCCAGCGACGGAGCAGATCGGAGGCGAGGCGAGGTGTGGAGTTTGCCGGATTTTGACCAATCCAGCCGAGAACAGCGTTAATGAGGGCCCTAACTCCGGTGACCCTGGTGTTCTTACGTTCTAGCGTGTTTGGCAAGCTCCGACGAGGCCTGATTGATTGGGGAAAGTATGAGCGTGTCTGAAGTGGGGTTGGAGGCACTGTGGCGCCCCTCCCTGCTGCAGGGTGGTGTTAGCGGTGCAGGCGCTGGGTGGGGAACCTGGAGAAGTTGTTGGAGCTCAAGTTAGAGCTGGTGGAGTGGATCTAGGAGTGGTAGGCAGCAGGAAAGCTGCTGAATTGTTGTTTGGTTCGAGTTGGAAGCTTAAGCAGAAGGTAATCTTGCTCTTAACTGTTGTTGGTGTAGTTGCTGCTTTTTATGGTTTGGTGTTAATTGAATCGTTGTTGTTGTTGTTTACATGTTGTCGTAACTTGGTGAACCGGAGGAAACGGGGAAGTTATGGCAAAATTCCGGCAAAGTGGCCGGAATCCGGTAACGATTCTGACGGCAGTAAATCCGGCTGAAATGCCGAGTCTCTGGTCGGACGTGAGACGGGCTCGACTACGCGGTAGTCGAGGGTTTCGCTCGAGGAGCTTTCCGAGCGGGAAGGTCTCAATAGTACTGTGAGTGGACATATTATTATTTATAAATGCATGCCTTAATTATTGAGTTAATTGCATGATGTTTATGATTGTTTTCGAGAATTATAAATCTCTCGGGTTCTTGAACGTATTTACGTTATTACTCAATTTTCTATTTCTTCCGAAAATGGTTATAGACGGTGAGGGCCGTCCTACGAATGGAATTGAACCCGAGACTTCGTTGGAAATTGGGTCTATGCATATATGTCAAGGAATTGTTTACTTATTTATTTTGGGAAGAGAATTTGATTAAGGTATTGTTGTGAATTATATTTTAAGGGTTGACCAATGATTATGCTAGCTAGAGTAGCGTGAGGGCGCTACTAGAGCTCTTAGCTCCGACCCTAGCCTGAGAGGTCAGGCAAATTACGTAGTGCACTATGAGGGTTGACCATTTCCACTTTATCTAGAGCTCTTAGCTCCGACCCTGGTCTGAGAGGTCATACAAGCCTGAGAGGTCAGGTTGATATTATAAGGGTTGACCGTTATCACATATTCTAGAGCTCTTAGCTCCGACCCTGGTCTGAGAGGTCAGACAAGCCTGAGAGGTCAGGTTGATATTATAAGGGTTGACCGTTATCACATATTCTAGAGCTCTTAGCTCCGACCCTGGTCTGAGAGGACAGACAAGCCTGAGAGGTCAGGTTGATATTATAAGGGTTGACCGTATTATTTTATCTAGCTAGCATAGCATGGCGTGAGGGCGCCACTAGAGCTCTTAGCTCCGACCCTAGTCTGAGAGGTCAGACTTATTATGTTTGTGAACATTTCTCTTCCCATATTCCTTGCTTGTTTATCTTATCATGCATCTGTGGAAATTTAGTAATTGTGGGCATGCATAAATGATTTTTAAATTGATATACTCTTGGGAGAGCATTAAAGGAAATAGAGTTTTTATACTTGATTTTCGTCCACTCACTCTAACAGTTTTAAATGTTTCTCCCCTGGGCCTTTCGTTTTTAAATGCCCAGTGATGCAGGGTTCTTGAGAGGAGGTCGAGCGCGTACGAGAGTCGAGGCATAGTCGATCATTCCGTTGCTGCTTGAAATTCTTTGGGGTAATCCTCTCTGTAGACTGCTCTGACTAACCCGGTTTAGTTAGTTCAGTAGGAAGGGTTGGCCATTTCAAGGGGGTTTCGGTAAGAAGTTCCCTTGAGGTGGTCCCCGCAGGATTTACTTCGGGTAAAAGGGGTTTAACCCGGGGTGGGTCCTGTCAATGGTATCAGAGCATTAGGTTATCGTTTCCTGTTACTACCTCATAAACTTAGTATCACTTAGTGTCTATAGAGTGATGGTCCGACCGCGGCGGATCAATCGGCATTTTATGCTTGGATGCTTAGTGTTTATTGAGGATATGAGTTAGTACTTCCCGATTGAGATATGGACCGAGTGGTCCTATAAACGATCGAATCTTCAAGACTATGCCTCAGTACGCGCGACCTCACAGAGAGTTCCTGTAAGGAACAAGGTAAGCTCGTTACGTATTTATGTTTTTGTATTCCCCATTGATTTATGAGATTTGAGTTGGGGATCGAGCTGTAAACTCACGTTGTTTAACGTTTGAGCATTATGTGTAAGTACTCGGTGGTGAAACAGTTAATTCACACCTGGGAGGCTGTCATAGTTGTTGACAGGGATGCTGTAGAAGCCTAAGACAAGGCTTGGGTGTTCGTGTTATGAGGCTCTTAGCAGTGAAGAGTCGTACGAGTTATTGGAAGATGTTGCATCCTGTGATGGGAAAAGGAGCTGAAGTCGCTTAGCGCGATTATTCTGAGAGGATGAATATTAAGATGTGACGATTGCCACGATTTTGTTGAGGTTCGTCATTAGGGTGGTTTCAGGGAAACCAACGGACATATGAAAGTGGAATGACTCAAGGAAAGTTGAGTGGGGTTATTTTGGTGACAATGGTCATTGGGCCATTTATCGTAAAAAAAAAAAAAAAAAAAAAAATATTGTCACCAGATCTTGGGGCTCATGTCAACCATAAGGTGAGTTATCCACCTGCGGTCAAAGTGTTGTAATTAGTACACCAGTGGAGGAGTCTCCAGGTTGGCTGTATTAGAGATCGATTTTCAGATCGAGAAAACGTTACTTGTGGTAATTAAAGTTAAGTGGTTCCGGAATTTTAAAGAACATGTTGGAAGTGGCAACAAGCCACCGGGTCTCGGACCAAGGGTGCTTGAGGTACCGGAGGTAGTGATACGAGCCTTGATGGACTTGGTATTATTGTGGTGTAGGAACCGGTAGTTGTGCAAACGGCACTGTTTGACGGCTGAAGATGTACATGGGTATACCCCACATGAGCACGTGTACCCACCTGTGTAGGGAAGTGGTAAAGTTGAAATTTGGGTAGCACATGCTGGAAGGCACAATTGTTGTGTGCAGTTGTGTGTGGTCAAAATGACACCAGATAAAAATGATGTCATCAGAGTTCCATTTATTGAGAACGGAGATTAAGGACATTCGGGTAGAAGTTTCTGTGCAAACGTCCAGTAGATGGCCTAACCATTTAGGTATATGTCGGAGGTGGGTCATTCATAGTCGTTCCGACTCTTATGATGGTTAGCGAGATTATTTTACGTGGTCAGTAAGTGGTTGACTGCCTGCTGAGTTAAATGCACGGAAAAGGTGAAGTGACAGCAGTGGGGCAAGGTCTACTGAATCTTTGAATATGAGTGAGAATGTTAGTAGATGGTCAAGCTTGAACCTGCAACCCAAGTCATCTGTTATGACACTTGGTTTCTGTGAGGACGATTAACTGAGTTTGACGACATGGGAATTTGTGCACCCACTGGCTGTGGACTAATCAAATATTGTAATCGAAGGTGTACTTAGACGTGTTTGGAGTTCATAAGTTACATCCACTGCAGAGACAGGAAATATTCTCAATTTGGTCTGGGAAATTGAATTTTGGTGTGCGTAATGAAATCCTGAGAGGATTAAACTACTGTTGGCATTGCTATGGTCATTGGTCATTTGAGTAGTGACCCTATTTGTTAGGAATTATTGACCTAACGACAGTTCTTGGCGCCACGAGTGTAAAGTGGTAGCAAGAAAGATCATTGGAGGTGACTTGCGAAACTGTCAACATTTCGGCGAGTATGAAATGCAGTGAAACTGAGGAAAGAGTTTCTTTGATGACTCAAAGGTGTTACGAGTCAAGGTTTTGGAAACCAAATTGTTACAAGAGTAGTAAAGTATGTTGCTAAGTTGTGCAACACTCCATCGGAAACCGTGGAGTGATTAAGCCACGTTCAGATTAAGTTATGATCTGAGAGGATGTTAACGTGGGGCAGTGGATCTTGTGATTTAAGATCTAGAGTGGTAAGCGATGGAGAATTTTGAATCTTTCCGAATAGAGGTTGCGGTGGATGGTAAACCCACAGCGCCTGGGGGACAGTTTTGTTAGAAACTGTCTAGTTGTACGAGTTGACTCTGTGGTGTGTACTCGCCCCGTGCGGTGATGGCATTTGTTGAATTGTGCCTTAAAGATTTGATGCTTGGTGATTAGCGTGGCTAAGTTCGGCGTGGAATTAATTTCCAGTGCTTTGACCAGGGGTTTCTCTGGGTGTGCACCAGTGGCACTAAATCTCATGTAGATGTTCGATTTGGTTAAATGTCCAAAGTTGTCGGTTATTACCAGACGATGTGGTAATGGAGGCATCTGGGAATGGTATAACCTTGTGGAGCGGGTAAGGCTCTGGGATTCTTTTAATGGTAAGTCTATTCCAGATTGAGATGCGGACAATGTTTAATAGACGCACGGTGGTTGAAGTGCAAGTTCTGCACTATGCGCCGTTCCAGGCTAAGATAAGAGATAGGGAGGTCAGTGGCACCTCACCTATGAGTGGTACGGGTATGTATTACCAGTTGCAAAGTATGCTGTAACCCCACCAAGTGATATTTGAGCTAGCGACTCTAATGTTTGGCTTGTGAATAAAAAGGTCCGGATGTGTGTTGTCAGAATAGTTACGTGAGCAGTGTGTAGCCTGACAATTTGTCTTCATGCGAGCAGTAAATATTGTTGGATCTCGATGTCTGGAGACTGGTATCTCCCCGATTAAAAGGCTATGGTTTTGGATTTACGCAAAAGAATTCATGGCAGTTCGTGTCCTGTGTGTGTCAGTGGTTTGAGTAGGATAGAGTAAGGGAAGACAATTACTCTACAACAGGACAACTTGACAGAATGGTTTTTAGAAAGAGTAAACCAGATCAGGGAGCCTAGTTCAAATGAGGTGACGGCTTGTGTAACCCAAGTCGTCATGGTTTTCTCGTGAGCATGCTGTCATGGGTGTTGATCTCACGTTGTATATGGATATCGGAGGATTACAGATGGTGGATCAGTGATAGTCAGTGTCGTATTCCACCTCATAAATGAGATGAAGTACAGTAAGAATTCGGTGAATCAGTTAATCAATGATTCAAGAGAAAATCATTGTGACCCACGGTAAGACTTTAGATGTTTTAGTTTTGACCCGAGAAGTGTGGTCGGGTGTCAGAAAAATGAAGGAAGATGATATTGGAGGACAATGTTATTGTTTCTAAGTGGTACTATCCCCCACTGAATTAGACTTCGAGTATAGAAATTTCGAGGACGAAATTTTTATAAGGTGGGGAGAATTGTCACACCCCGAATCTTTTAAAGTTAATAAAAGTTACCTTTCACCGAGGTTTACGAGTTACCGAGGACTTTAATTGCGATCGGTAATTCGATAAGTTATCGCTCGAGTTAACTTTTGAGTTTTTCTAAGTTCTCCAAACACCTGAATTGATGACTCGATGTTGTAGTACGTGTCGCCACGAGTCTCCCGGTATTTCCGGAATATTTTTCGGAGCTTCCGGCTATTTTCTGTGAATTTCGGAAGTTTATGGTAATTTCAATTACCATTTTGGTATTTACGCAAAAGAATTCATGGCAGTTCGTGTCCTGTGTGTGTCAGTGGTTTGAGTAGGATAGAGTAAGGGAAGACAATTACTCTACAACAGGACAACTTGACAGAATGGTTTTTAGAAAGCGTAAACCAGATCAGGGAGCCTAGTTCAAATGAGGTGACGGCTTGTGTAACCCAAGTCGTCATGGTTTTCTCGTGAGCATGCTGTCATGGGTGTTGATCTCACGTTGTATATGGATATCGGAGGATTACAGATGGTGGATCAGTGATAGTCAGTGTCGTATTCCACCTCATAAATGAGATGAAGTACAATAAGAATTCGGTGAATCAGTTAATCAATGATTCAAGAGAAAATCATTGTGACCCACGGTAAGACTTTAGATGTTTTAGTTTTGACCCGAGAAGTGTGGTCGGGTGTCAGAAAAATGAAGGAAGATGATATTGGAGGACAATGTTATTGTTTCTAAGTGGTACTATCCCCCACTGAATTAGACTTCGAGTATAGAAATTTCGAGGACGAAATTTTTATAAGGTGGGGAGAATTGTCACACCCCGAATCTTTTAAAGTTAATAAAAGTTACCTTTCACCGAGGTTTACGAGTTACCGAGGACTTTAATTGCGATCGGTAATTCGATAAGTTATCGCTCGAGTTAACTTTCGAGTTTTTCTAAGTTCTCCAAACACCTGAATTGATGACTCGATGTTGTAGTACGTGTCGCCACGAGTCTCCCGGTATTTCCGGAATATTTTTCGGAGCTTCCGGCTATTTTCTGTGAATTTCGGAAGTTTATGGTAATTTCAATTACCATTTTGGTAACATTTAATTATCATTTTAGTAATTAAATTCTTACCCTTTAGTTCTCGGCCGTCAGATCTCTTTGTCATTCAATCATGTTCGTCCGTGCACCTTATTTAAAAGGAAAAACCGGTCAGACTTGGTGAACAAAACCAAATCGAGCTCCGATCGAACTCTTCTCTTCTTCGACCTCACTCTGCGGTCCTCGACGGCGTCCAGCCGGTTCAGGCCACCATCCTCACCATCAACCACTACCAAAGTACTCGCCTCCCTTCCCTCTTTAAAACCCCTCAACTGTTTTCCACTGGCAGCCAGCGACGGAGCAGATCGGAGGCGAGGCGAGGTGTGGAGTTTGCCGGATTTTGACCAATCCAGCCGAGAACAGCGTTAATGAGGGCCCTAACTCCGGTGACCCTGGTGTTCTTACGTTCTAGCGTGTTTGGCAAGCTCCGACGAGGCCTGATTGATTGGGGAAAGTATGAGCGTGTCTGAAGTGGGGTTGGAGGCACTGTGGCGCCCCTCCCTGCTGCAGGGTGGTGTTAGCGGTGCAGGCGCTGGGTGGGGAACCTGGAGAAGTTGTTGGAGCTCAAGTTAGAGCTGGTGGAGTGGATCTAGGAGTGGTAGGCAGCAGGAAAGCTGCTGAATTGTTGTTTGGTTCGAGTTGGAAGCTTAAGCAGAAGGTAATCTTGCTCTTAACTGTTGTTGGTGTAGTTGCTGCTTTTTATGGTTTGGTGTTAATTGAATCGTTGTTGTTGTTGTTTACATGTTGTCGTAACTTGGTGAACCGGAGGAAACGGGGAAGTTATGGCAAAATTCCGGCAAAGTGGCCGGAATCCGGTAACGATTCTGACGGCAGTAAATCCGGCTGAAATGCCGAGTCTCTGGTCGGACGTGAGACGGGCTCGACTACGCGGTAGTCGAGGGTTTCGCTCGAGGAGCTTTCCGAGCGGGAAGGTCTCAATAGTACTGTGAGTGGACATATTATTATTTATAAATGCATGCCTTAATTATTGAGTTAATTGCATGATGTTTATGATTGTTTTCGAGAATTATAAATCTCTCGGGTTCTTGAACGTATTTACGTTATTACTCAATTTTCTATTTCTTCCGAAAATGGTTATAGACGGTGAGGGCCGTCCTACGAATGGAATTGAACCCGAGACTTCGTTGGAAATTGGGTCTATGCATATATGTCAAGGAATTGTTTACTTATTTATTTTGGGAAGAGAATTTGATTAAGGTATTGTTGTGAATTATATTTTAAGGGTTGACCAATGATTATGCTAGCTAGAGTAGCGTGAGGGCGCTACTAGAGCTCTTAGCTCCGACCCTAGCCTGAGAGGTCAGGCAAATTACGTAGTGCACTATGAGGGTTGACCATTTCCACTTTATCTAGAGCTCTTAGCTCCGACCCTGGTCTGAGAGGTCATACAAGCCTGAGAGGTCAGGTTGATATTATAAGGGTTGACCGTTATCACATATTCTAGAGCTCTTAGCTCCGACCCTGGTCTGAGAGGTCAGACAAGCCTGAGAGGTCAGGTTGATATTATAAGGGTTGACCGTTATCACATATTCTAGAGCTCTTAGCTCCGACCCTGGTCTGAGAGGACAGACAAGCCTGAGAGGTCAGGTTGATATTATAAGGGTTGACCGTATTATTTTATCTAGCTAGCATAGCATGGCGTGAGGGCGCCACTAGAGCTCTTAGCTCCGACCCTAGTCTGAGAGGTCAGACTTATTATGTTTGTGAACATTTCTCTTCCCATATTCCTTGCTTGTTTATCTTATCATGCATCTGTGGAAATTTAGTAATTGTGGGCATGCATAAATGATTTTTAAATTGATATACTCTTGGGAGAGCATTAAAGGAAATAGAGTTTTTATACTTGATTTTCGTCCACTCACTCTAACAGTTTTAAATGTTTCTCCCCTGGGCCTTTCGTTTTTAAATGCCCAGTGATGCAGGGTTCTTGAGAGGAGGTCGAGCGCGTACGAGAGTCGAGGCATAGTCGATCATTCCGTTGCTGCTTGAAATTCTTTGGGGTAATCCTCTCTGTAGACTGCTCTGACTAACCCGGTTTAGTTAGTTCAGTAGGAAGGGTTGGCCATTTCAAGGGGGTTTCGGTAAGAAGTTCCCTTGAGGTGGTCCCCGCAGGATTTACTTCGGGTAAAAGGGGTTTAACCCGGGGTGGGTCCTGTCAGTTATTATTAAGGAATCAAACTAGATTAAATGAATAAAACTATCTAAATCTGTCAAACAAAAATCGTTCAAGCTAGTTTGAAATTAGTATATCAATATTGATTAATATCTTAATAATTTTTAAATTAATTAAAAATTCGTATATATCCTCACATTCAAGCGCCCGTAACCCAATGCTACAATTGTTTTAAGGCCATCTCCTAGCATAGGCTAAAAAGCCAAATTTAGCTTATATTTGCTCCCACCATAAACTATATTATCATTTTTAATGAGAAAAATTTAGTTTAAGCTATTTGGTAAGCCAAATTTGGCTTATGAATTTGGTAGGCTAAATTTAATTATATTTTATTTAACTTTAGATTTATCCTTCTAATGTACTCTATCATCTAAATTAAAAAATTTATACTAATAATTATTGTAAAGATCTCGACGAGATCTTCCATATCGAGTATATTTATATAAAAAAAATTCATGGCTAATTATTGACTCAAAAGAAATACATGACAAAAAGAAAAAAATGGTTTTAGTTTAAGATTTAGTTTATGATGGGAGTTAATATTAAGTTAAATTGGTATTGGTTTAGCTAAGAATTTAACTTAGGATTGGTGAGTTTAATTTGGTAAGATAAAACAACATTTTATAGAATATTCTTGATTTTTATGTTAAATTTAGTTAAGAATTTAAGCTACAATGAAAGATGTTCCAAGTCCAAGTCCGAATGTAATAATGGCCGGAAATTTTAGGGCGTTAATTTAATAATAACGCTCGCATATGTCAGAATGAGCAACTCATTCTACACTCATCTTGCAATCAACAATGCGCGAGAAGAGAAGCGACGCAAGTTCAACGAGGCTGTCCTCAACACGCTTTTTCTCCTCCTCCGTCACCACCAGTACTCTTTCCCTCTCTTTCTCTCAGTTCCTCTCACTTCTATCTCTCTGCAACTTCTAATTCTGAAATCTAGCTATTACTTGCAGCCTAAAGATGAGGACGTACCTTCAACGCTTCACGTCAAGACTTTGAACTAGAAACTGGGTCTTCAGCTACCAGCGATGATGAGGATGGTGACGGCGCAGGTGAGATGCAGAAGCTCACGAGGGCCCAACGGAAGAGAATGAGGAAGAAGAAGCTTATGGAAGATGCTACTCGGCGCAAGCAAATCATAGGGCCTCTTCTGCCGTCGACGATTGGTGAAGGTGAAAATTGCACTCAAGATGCTCGACGAAATGAATCTGAGAAACTAAGTGAGATACTAAATAGCCGAGTAGCTGCAATTCTTTTATTTTAGGTTTTGGGTTTAATAATGCTACATGAGGCTGCATTGTCGCAGGTGATGAGCCACCTCAAACTGGTTGCCGCAATCAGAAGAATAAGGTGAAGCAAAGGAGGAAGGCGAAGAAGCTAGCCAGGGAAAGTGAGCAACATTGATGTGTTTCGATTCGACTAACCAGTGAAGGCTGTGATTTGGCTTGTAGAATGGTTAAACTTACATGGTTATAACTACAAGTACACGAGTTATACATTGAAGGTTCCATTTTATTTTCGATATTGAGCACAAATTTCTCTACATTGCTTGCAACTATGCTCAAGAAAGCGCATCATTATTCATTACAAGGAAGAATGCTGCGCGAAAATATACAGATCAACACATTACTACTATGTTTGGGGGTAAGAACAATCTTGATTCAGTTGGTTTTGTGGGAGCTGCTAATGTTACTCAACAAACTTAAGTACACAACGGGGTAAATGCATTTTAGTTACAGGAAAGTTTTAACAGTGCAGTACAGAATGGATGAAGGGTAACTAGATGAGAATTTCTAAAATTTTAGATACAAAATCAATATCCCACTGCTGCATACAAGAGTCCTGCTACACAGCAATAGTGGTTTGAAATCATCAGAAGCCTCGTGCATATTGTAACTTGACCCCTGAGGACTTGGTTTGCCTATGATCAATCCAGGAAAACACAAACAAACAAAAAAACAAGTTAAATTCTCTGCATATTTTCTATCATATAAAATCTCAGTGTTAAAGCTGTCTTATTTGCCTGCAAATCAAGTCTTTTATTATTGCAATGTCACTGATGGAACCATTATTCTAGTCTAGTTTGCAGGTGAGGAAGATGGTCACAGTCCTCACAGTGCAATATAGAAAGTTATGATAATCCAAGCAAATTAAAGATAGGTTAGGTAAAGTAGCTCTGAGAATCATGTGACAGTAACAACTCTGATGAAGCAGTAATCAGAAATTAAAAAAGAAGGTGCCCAAGTAGATTTATTTTCCATTTTATAATGCCAGAAACATTATATAGTTCCAATATTTAACCCAAGAAAATCCACATAAATTGCCCATCCCAAAAGGCCCTACGGACCAATGATCTAGTCAAAAATGAGTCAACATTAGGCAGTGTTAGATACTAATCCAATATAATGGAGAAGCACATAATGCTCCCATCATCAAGTGCTTATTATAAAGTTGGATATCATCCTCCCATCATATACAAGTGATTTAAGATTTTGCCCCTAAAAAGCTACAAGAGATTTCACAACAAGTATTTGCACTACAAAAGCCAAATCAAATAGCCCAAAAAGCAGAAATCAAAGCAAAAGCACTTGTCCAAAGATTTAAGGCCAAACCTTACTTTTTCCATGTACCCTTTCTATGTGACCATGATCAAGACAACTACACCACAAAACGACCCTTACAACACCACCGGGTAGTTAAACGGCAACGGCTGGATTGACGAATCTGCTGCGCTCGGGTGCACGAATCCATACTTACGAAGCACCTGATTATCGGCGAAGTTCAGCGCCTTCTGCATGCCGTCCCAGCAAGACTTCCCGGAATACATTCGATTGTGGGCCCCACTGCATGGCTGGCATCCTGTGAAGTGCGTAATGAAAGGCCTCCTCCAGCTGCCCACACCGTACCCAGACCCCGCGTCCTTGAGAAACTTCTCCCTAAACGCACCGTATTGCTCGCTCACTTTCTCCGCGTGTCGCCTCCTCAGCCGCGCCACGTCCTCGTCGCCTTCCCGTCTCTCTATCTGCGTGTACTTGTCGGTGATGTTATCGTAATTTCCGACTATCTCGGCCCAGTAACCCTCGAAATAGTAGTCGCTCTCTAAGTAAATCCTGTCCGCCCATTTCTCGTTCTCTTTGTAAATCAAGTACGCCAGGCCCGTCTGATCGTCCGACTCCGGGAAGGCCTTGTCCTTAAAAGTCGCCCGGAGCTTCTCCCCCCATTTCTCGTAGTCCGGCGTCTGTGGGCCCATCGCGGCCCAAGCCTCAAGAAACTCCATGGACCACTGGCAGTTCCTGATGAGAAACACGCCGGCGTTCAGCCCCGTCCAGCTGTGCGTGTCGAGAATCAAGTGCGCCCAGCCGTGCACGACCAGGTTGTAGCTACTGTACTTGTCCAACGGAAGCTTGAAATCCATGTCGGTGAACAACGCGTCCGAGTCGACCCACCAGATCCACTCGGCCTCCGGGTGGGCCACCATGGCGGCCCGGACGACCGGAATCTTGGCCCAGTAGCTTCTCATCTCCGGGTGCATGAACGCATTATTGTAGAACAAATCAATCCCGTGGATTCTGGTATAGTCTACTTTATTTTTGAAGAATCTCAGCAGCAAATGATCGCCGATAGGATTCTTACACGCGGACGGCTGCGATCCAGTCACCATGAGTATCCGTTCCGCTGCACCGGCGCCGAACCAAGGGTGATACAGAAGCCACTGGCTCCTCTTCTCGTCCCAGTTTTTGACTGGACTGCCAATAGTGTAAGTCAGCTCCGGGTCGTCGTAGAAGGTCCGGTCGGGCGGGTCGGACTGCAAATCCGGACCCGGTTCGGAATGGCGGCCCGGAATGGACTTCGGTGGAGTGACAGTGCGTCCGGAATTGAGGGAGGAAGTGGGGTTAGGGTTTATGAAGGAGTAGACAGTGATGAGGAGCAAAAGAGCGAGAAATGCGCCGCCGAGGAAGAGGAAGGCGTCGGTGAGCCATGAGGAGGCTTTGGGCTTCAACATTGGTTGGGGGTGAGAGGAGGGCTCGGGGGAGACCATGATTAAATAGTGAGAGAGGGTTTTAGGGTGGGCTGTGACAGGTAAGGGTTAACAGCGATGTTAGGCGGCCATGGATGAATGTGTTCCATGGTCTTGAAGTGAAGTGAGAAAAGGGAAGACAAGAAGACACGTAATGTGTTCCATGGTCTTGAAGCATCGCCTACTGGGGTCATGCATCGACGGCAGGGAAGGGTCCCACGTAGTGTGGAGTGTTACAGATCAAGGGACACGTGGGTGGGTGATTATGAACCGACAGTTTAGGGTTAGAATAAAATGTTTACTGTTCTGATTCTAATTTTTTACCAAGGAGAATGCTGCGGTTCAAATTATTACCTTGTATGATTCGTTTCTATAAAAAGAAGTAAAATGATTAGGATGTTTACCTTACATTTTATTCGTTTCTATGAAATGCTAAAAATTATTATGGGTAATCCTAGGAAATCGTTTTGTCTGTTGTAGTAAATTGTGAATCAAGAATTTGTACATTTTCTGTTTAGAGATTCTTCCTTATATAGAGGATGAAGTACATATGTTATAATGATAAGTTACAATACAAGGAAACCTAATAATGTCTAATTGATTCATTATCTCTAATTCCGTAATTCATTCTTCGTCAGTTCATTTGACGAAGACACAAACATATTTTTCCTTTAACACTCCTTCTTGTGCCGAGTCAAAGACGAAACGATGCATTTGTCGTTGCCTCGTTAAAAACCTTACCAAGCAACAAAAACCAAATGAGATAAAATAAAACCTTGGTCGAAAGGAAAAAAGAGCACAACGCACCTATTACATTTGAGGGTGATGTGATAACGTTAGACTCCATCTGAAGTCTACACACTCCCCTTGATCCTTGCATCAAATCAAGGGAGCTCGGAAAGCTTTCTCATTCTGATACTTTTCACGTGCTTTTCGAGTGTGGTTTTAGGTAATGATTTGGTAAACAAATCTGCCACATTCTCCTCGGATTTTATTTGATTTACCTGGATCTTGAGGAGGGTCTGTTGTTGCTGACTGTAGAAGAACTTCAGTGATATGTGTTTTGTATTGTTACCTTTGATATAGCTTAGCTTCATCTGATTGATGCAGGCCGCATTATCTTTATAGATACAAGTGGGTTCTTCAGTAGTAAAACATAAACCACTGGTTCCTTGAATATGTGTAATGATGGATCTTAACCATATACTCAAGAACCGCTTCATGTAGAGTAATGATCTCAGAGTGGTTTGATGAGGTAGCCACAAGGGTTTGCTTGGTTGATCTCTAAGATATTGGCTGTAAATGGATGCCAATCGAGACCGGTATAAAATTCGAAGGTTTTTTTTTGGTTTATCAAACTCAAAGGTAGAAAAGTGCTAATAACGTGTTATAGTAAAATGTGAATCAAGAATTGGTCTACACTTTTTCATTAGAGATTTTCCCTTATATATGGGATGAAGTACATGTGTTATAATGATAAATTACAATATAAGGAAACCTAGTAATGTCTAATTGATCCACTATCTCAAATTCTATAATTCATTCTTCATCAGTTCCTTTGATGAAGTCACAAACATATTTTTCTTTTAACATTGTATAGTTGGGTAATGTTTTATTGTGCGTTAGTGTTATAGCAAGGAAAAACAGCTGGGCATTATTAAACAATGAACGGGTGTTGCCAATATTCTTAATACAAATATGGATACAATGTTGCAGATAAAAACAGAAGAGCACAGAGATACCATCAGAAGATTCAGAAGATAATTGCCATTTTCCATATATGTTTTCTTAAATTGCACCCATATCACAGTCTAATCCAGTTTTATGGTATATTTTTATCAATAACCAATGAACCCTAGGCTAGAACAGTATTCATGTGTGTTTTCCTACTGTCAGAAGTTTTCTTATTTGGCAGCATTTCCAATCCCATAATATATTGTAGGCTCTGTTTGGTCCACTCTTCAGAATCTAAGCTTCATGATTTTGAACTTGTATGATAGCTTGATTAGGAATATGAAGCTCCTAGCTTGATAAAATGATTCTTAATCTTAATTTATCAAAAAAATAGTTACCATATTCTACTTTGTCGATCATGTACATGATGCAGTAAAAATGATGACGGTTAGTTATATTTATGCATACTCATGGTCATCATTCATGTAGATGAAAAGAAAATTCAATTGCAAACATTTTCCGAGTGAGAGCAAAAGGCCAAATGTAGAAACCAAACAACATTACAACCAACAAATTTGTACTAATGCTAGTCACATGATGCAGTATATGTCATGGTTGCGATCCAACAAATACATGTAAGAAATTTCTCGTCATTAGAAGTCGTACCATTTCTTGTTCAAAAAAAAAGTCTTACCATTTAGGTAAATCCGAAATTTCTGAAGAGTTCAAATCCGGATGCATAAAACCGAAGTTCCTAAGCACTTGATTATCCGCAAAATTCAAAGCCCTCTTCATCTCATTCCAACAAGTATCCCCTTTATGTTGTGGATTATGCTCTCCATTACATGGTTGACACCCCGTAAAATGAGTCACAAATGGTCTCCTCAGGCGCCCCTTAAGATGCTTCTCTCGCTCCCAAACCTCCAAACCCTTCACTTTCTCCGCATGTCTAGTCCTCAAAATTTTATGATCCATCTCCATCTCGGTGAAGTCATCGAACATTTTCACCATCTCGAGCCAATACGAATTCAAGTAATATTCGTTTTCAATATAAGTCTTCATCCCCCATTTCTCCTTGTTGGTGAAGAGTAAATAAATCAGAGCCGATTGGTCGTCCAGGAGAGGCAAATGTTTGTCTTTGAAAACCGTCACCAATTTGTCCCATTTTTCAAAATTTGTATGTAGACCCATCAGGGCCCATTCCTCGATTAGGTCCATAGACCATTGACAGTTTCGGATCAAAAAATACCCCGGTATTCAACCCAGTCCAGCTCTTGTTCTCATCCCCATACACGATATTGGGCCAACCACGGGCCACAAGGTTATGGTTCTTATACCGGCCCAACGGCATCTCAAAGTCCATATCTGTAAACACGGCATCCGAGTCCATCCACCAGATCCATTCGGTTTCAAGATGGGCCACCATCGCGGCCCGAATAACAGGTAGCTTGGCCCACAAGGAGCATGTTGGGGTTGAAGAAGGCATTGTTGTAGAAAATGTCATGGCCGTGGATGCGACAATAGTCGACCTTGTTCTTGAAGAGCCTCAGAAGGAGGTGATCCCCGATCGGGTTCTTACAAACCGACGGCTGTGATCCGGTGACGAGGAGGACCAGCTCTTTATATGCGTATTTCGGGTTAGCATCGATCCATTGCCGTCGTTTGTGATCCCAGTTTTGTATCGGGTCTCCGATTGAGTAGCTGAGTTTTGGGTTATCGTAAAAGGTCGAACGAGTCGGTTTGTATGTCGATCCTATGTAGCCAGCGAAAGAGAGGAATCCGAAAATTAGTACAAAACAAAGTAGCTGAAGCCCATCAAGGATGCGTTGGCAGGCCTTGCTTCGACGGTGGGTAGGTTTTGCCATGGGAGTAGTGGTTTTGGGTCGTGGGAAAATTTGTTTCAAGTTTGGGATGTGGAAATGGGACTGCTAGCTGCGTTTTAAGGTAGTGAAAATCGTCTGATTTTGAAAGCAGGATATTTTTCACTTTGTTTTTTCTAGAGCCAAATCAGATGCATTTCAGTCACATCAGAATACCTTTCCTTCCATTCATCTATCATTGAAACGGAAGTAATGTTAAAGTGTAAGACTGAATTTTGCAGAAAGTTGGAAAGAGTAAAAACGTCACTATTGTGGATTTTGAAACAAAACAAAATCCTTATTTACACAAACAGCAGGAGCTTCTACAATGTCAAGTCTAGCTAAATATTGCAACACAATTTTTCACACTCCGAGCCTCTGACTAACTTAATTTTTTCTTTTGTTCTTTTTATCCCCCTGAACCAAAGCACATTATTGCTGCGCTTTGGTTTTACAGTTACAGTCGCAATGGCGAAAAGGAAAAACATATCTACACCACCAGCTATCAATACAAAGACCACAAACGCTAGATTGCTGTCTTCCTAGTTCACTAGTTCAGCAACCTTCTAAATCGCGCCACTTCAAGTAAACAAGCCCTGCACGGTAATGAGTGTATGCGCCTGCAACTACCAGTACATGGAACAGTTGGTGGCTGTGCCCTGCAATGTCAAATTTCCCAGGCATCCATCGTTCTGGAATCCTTGTTGCATAAACCAGTGCCCCAATTCCGTAGAAAATTCCCATGAGAATCTCATATCCAGTTGTGTGGAGCGCCTCGGGTTGGTCTGAAAAAAGGATAAGCTTGTGGAGGATAGGAAGAATGCCTGACAAGCCCATACCAAAGAAAAGAGAGGCACGGACACTACGGTACTGAGGAGTTTGAAAGACGGGCAAGAGGGAACCCAACACTGAGGCAATTCCTAAGATGGTTATGAACCCCATGTATAGGGTACAGAAGAAAGGGTTGCACATGAAGGAGTAGTAGACAAGAGGGTAGAATGAGGTGGATATAAGGGCTGCAATTCCAGCATAGTCCAGCCTGAGCATGATATAGGACGTTCGCTCAGAGTGGCAAGAGAGAAGATGGCAAGCGCTACTGGACAACAAGCAAAACATTGCTCCTCCCAAGAAAGCGAAAAATGGCCAACGTGTGATTGGTCTCATCACCAAAGGTGCTATTATGTTTGCTAAATCTTCCTTCATGCTATGCTGCAATAACCATAAAAAATTAAGGTAATCAATTCACTGGATTAAGTACCATAGTCAAATAAGAAAATAATAGACCATGGTATCAACATTAAAAACACATCCACAACAAGGTAAAACTGACATTTGTCTCAACTACAAGGTGAAATATGCTGTTGGTTGTAGCACAACCTCTAATAGGAAAATCAAAATATAAACTGAAGTAATATCTTGCTTTCCAACTAGTATCCTTGTTTCCAAAAACAGTATTGAAATAAATGTAACAGCTCAAAGCATGTCAAGCCTTTTCAAGAACATATGAGCCTTCAAGAAGGCCACAATCAGAGATGTGTATGTATAGACATCAAAGGTAAAATTATCAATACCAAAGGAGCATGAAATAAGAATTGAAATATTCATAGCGACTTGCAGATCAAAACAAAATCATCTCATTTCTAACAAAAAGAACTTGAAAGACAGTAAATGATCTAACTATCTTTTCTTCTCATTCTAATTCAATATTGTCCATAAACAAGTATTTCAAGTAGAGTGATTCCAGTTCTATACAAAAACTAGAGTGATTCCATCAAATCAACTTCAGAGTAATTCCAAAGACACAGCCAAGCCACACTGGTTATACACATCTAATACAAAATTTTCATATTATCTACGCTATAGAGGCAGAGCATTACCAGAACACAAACATCAGTGTGGTTACTATGGGAGAACCTCTGAGGCAAACAATTATTCAGAAGTTCCATAACATGCCAACCAGAGAGCGAGGGAAGTAGATCCATTGAAGGCAATGAAGTCTTTAACTCCTCCCTAAGTTTGTTCAGAGCAGGCATGTTGGGTAACGATGGGAGACATGTCATGAGTTCCTCATGCAACTTGTGAAGATCAGCATTTTTCAGCGCATCAGGTAAGGCATGAATATCAACGACATCTGGAACCTTCATTGCAGTGTATATGGTCAGGGCAAGAAAAAGGAAGAACCCGATCAAATGCCTGGAGATATAGTAGTCTGTTAAAGGTTTTTTTTTCCAAAAATTGAAGCTCATGTCAAATAAGTCCTAAATTTCATACAGTAGCGAAACACATACAATTACAAAAATAAAGATTAACTAAACCTAACACCCAATAAAAGACATGTTTATACAACAGATAGCTTCAGCTAAATTCTATCAACCCAAAATGTATACTTCTTGGTTTAATGTCGGAGAACCAGACTCATAAGTTATGAAACTACTGTAAACAATGTCCTTTCTCATTTGCAGAAATTATTTCCCTTTCAAAACAGTCACACAAACTTTCTTTACCAGAATTGGAAAAGGTTTAGAAACTGTTTAAAATAAGCACCACTTATAAGCCTATAACTTCATATGATATCAACAGATTACGTAAATTCATTTACGCCAGACATTTAGACCTACAATGTAATAAAAATAATAACTAAATAGATTGAGCCTCACGTCCAAACGTTAAGCGTCTCATTGTGGATGGTGAACATACTGAACAAGACCTGCTTCAATGGCCACTCAGGCCGGTAATGACCAATGATGTACTCGTTGTCCCTTAAATAGTGGGGTAAAGAGTGGTATTCAACCAGCTGATACTTCACCTTCTTCCAAAGACGCTTTCCTTTACCTTCCTTTGATGCACATGCCTGATTGTTGTCCATTGCATCAGCAACCAGTTTTGGGTCCTCAAAGCTTTGTTCTTCACTGCCCATTCTCTGTTCAACCCAAATCACACAATGTTCAACTCAAAGCAAACAAAAGAAACTCAACTAACTAAGAAACCAAGAATCAAATCCATCTTCAAAATCCATTTTTACTTCATGCAACAACTTAAGCAAATCAAAAACTCCCCATTTTCTGTTCAAACCAAATCACCCTGTCATACTTACAAATCAAAAAGCAATCTTTAGTTGCCAACCATAACTAAGAAAGCAAGACAGATCTTAAAGCATTGATCTTTCGGTCAATGTAACTTAAAACAAATCCAATTCTCCCTAGCATAAGTCAAGATTCGATCTTTCAAGTATTGAAGAGAACCCAACAAAAAAAGAACATATTCCATGTCCTCATTCTTTGCTACATTTTCTAGCAAAACTGACAACTAAAACAGAAACTAATAACAACAATGACAGGAACTATAAGCTTAACCAGAAGAAACCAGGATGAGAAAACCAACCTCAATTATGAAGAATCGCCAGCAGAGAACAAAGCCAGAAGGAGAATCTTCTTCTCCCTCAGATCGGTACTTCCACCTGTTTATACCAATAATGGGGCGGTGAAATTCAGAAATGAGAGAATTGTCTTTAGGAGTAAATGTTGGACTTGTAAGAACCAAAAATAAAATAGGAAGCCAAATGGGAAAAAATTAAAGGACAAAACGACGACAAAGTCAGGGGTATAGTTGGAGATTTGGAGTAAGAAAGGAAGATTGATTCGTTGGTGAGATGCGGAGATGCCAATGGGACGTTGATGGGGTGTTACAGATTTTACAAGTTTCACACGTTTTGTTTTGTGGCCTCGGATTTTGGAGATATTTTTCATGCGGTGGCGGGCTGTGAAATTCATGTGACGATGTTGAACAAGGAAAGTTTAAAGCTTGCTTTTCTTTGCCAATAATGTTTATTACAAAGATCACACCAATAAATAAGCTTCACATTAAGGGTATGGTTGTGTACGTTTAGGCTTTGAACTCTTTTGCCTAATGCTCTAATTAGGTAATTTAAAAGTCAAATTTCAAACAAAATATTAGACATAGTTATACGGTGTAAATTAGAAGTTCCGCACAAGACTTGGTTGGATTCGTAACCGTTTTAACAATTAGGCAATCATCATTTGTTTGATCTCGTCAAGACAATTACTTGTTTGCACAATTAGGCAATCATCGTTTATGGCCGGTTTAACTTGCATTGGCACAATGGAAATCCTGAAGAATAATTAACTAGGAACATATATGCTGATTTCCATCGGAAAAACCAGAAGAATTTCAACACGGACCTAAAAGTAGATTGAATGATCTTAGCCTAATAAAACAGTGAATGAACTCTTGGCTTTATATGTTGGTGAACCGTGATTTGGTAGGTTAAGGTGTTTAACTGACAATTTTAAAGTCACGGGTTCAAACCTCACATACATATGTAGGGTATGTGAGTTATTAATAAAATGTTAAAAAAATAAAGATCAATTCAATACAATGACAACTCCACCTAGATAGAGTTGAACTGTGACTATAGTCGATGCATCACCGCTAAGTGTGATTAAAGAAATATGCTTATATGCATGAGCTGAATCAGCTGATAAGGTTGTGTACTGTATGTGTTTAAATGAAAGATTCTTGGCTACCTAGTATTCTTTGCTATAACTATAAATTCCTTTACGACTGCATAATCAAAATTGACTAATATAATGTGTCGATGCAATTAAGGTGCTGCCAAATCATACCCTCATATGAAAATAGTCAATACTTAGAATGAAACATTGATCCACATTGTTATTCATTACTCATTTCATACATTAATCTATGAAGTAAATCATACGAAGTCTAAAATTATTGTACGTGTGAACCGAATAACGAATATGCAATTTTAACATTTTATTTTGATCTAACCATCCAAGTGACACTATAATGTCGTTAACAAAATTAAAACCCAAAAAAATTAATCCGTGTTTCAAGCATAGAAGGTGAGGACCCAAAATCGAAGTTGTGAACTTTTAATCTGAACAAATCAAAAATAAAAATGCCAGATGGAGTTGAGGGGTTCCCATCTTCATTCTATTTTCGTATCTTCAATCAAGTAACTTGTATTTTGAAATAATGAGCGTGTCTAGTTGCGTAGTGACCTCCCACATGAAGCTTGATCCAAGTTCAAAACTCAAAACTCAGAGGCACACAAAAAGAAGAAATATGGACCTAAAACCAAGGCCCAAATTTTAAACAGCCCTGCCAGGTAGAATTGGCTTATGCAATTTGTAAACTCGTGGGATATTCCAATTTGTATGCAGCCCTCTCAGGATTTATAAAGAAACTATACATTTAGGGCAGCAGCAGCTTAAGAAAGGTGTGTTTTGAGAATAATTTGGACTTGAAGTCTTGAAAACCTGAGCTTCATTTCTAGCCTCAAAACACGCGCCTCACGCGTTTAGGAGGATTTTGTTCTGTGTCGTTGTGAAACTCAACAACGACGAATATTCTTGAATAAAAATAGAGTAAATTTTGATAATACATAAGGAGTACTTGCCCAAAAGCAAAAAAAACCCTAGCAGAAGAACACGTTGCACGCGTGCCTCCTGCAACCCTTTCTCAATCGTACATCGGCGCTCGTCCGGCAGCCCCTGAGTCGATGCTGGCCTTTGGCCTCGTTGATGAGAGGTGGGCGCAGCCAAACGGGTCTCTTTGTGTTGAATATGTCATGGATAACATTGGATCTCTCCAATACAAACCAATTCTCAAGGGAAGATGGTGTGGTTGATGGTGATGGGGTCTCGTCTGTGTTCATAGGGCTGTAGAGTGGAATACGGTGGCGGACAGATGCTCGGTGGGTGATGGTTTCGAAATCTGGTACTTTCAGATTCAATCCGACTTCGATTTGGTTTGAGGTTCCAGATTCCGATCTGATGACAGTGGTGAGAAGGATTGGATCTGTTTGCTTTTGCGTATGGAAAGGGGTCGAGTTAGAGTCGACGACTCAGCGCTCAAGTGACGGTGAAGGTGCTGCTGGCGGCGGATGTGGTCGATTGGTGCAGGCGGGACAGTGGTGTCGTGGCCGTCTTCAACCTAGGCTTAGTGGTATTTGGGTTTGGGTTCTGGCCATAGGCCCATTATGAGCTGTCATATCTTTGATTTCTTGTTATTTTACCTATGAAATTGTGTTTTTATTTACTGTTTCTAATAATTTCAGACCATTTTTTGGTTCGGAAAGGTGGGCTTTGTCTTGGTTTACGTTTCTTCCATACCATGTCAGTTCTAGGTGAGCGGCAAGTTCCTTGCTTGGCAAATGGTCGCAGCCGTCTAATGGCAGAACGGAATATAGGGTCACTGGTACTATCTTCCAGTGACAATATAGTAGAAAAGTTGATAGACATAGCAACTTATGGCTATGTATGAGCATTGTCTTTCTGGTATGTCACTAAACTTGTAAAGCAAATAGAGTAGCCAATGATGCATTATTTACTAAAAATGGTGCTTGTTAGAATACGTAGGATTAAGAACTACTGTCATTATGTCGAGATATTCATAAAATATGAAGTTTAGGTTTTATATCCCCCCTTATATTATACGGTTTCGTTAATGGTCAAGGTTTGAGGGCGGCCGTTTAGCTCCTATTCAAAAAAGGAGTACTTGCATGCATTGCCAATTTGCCATAAAACTTCTATAGTTTATACTCATAAAAAAGTATCTATCAATAATAACTTAAATCATTTCAAGTGGATGAAGTTACAATTAATATAAGCTCTTTAAATTTTAAACTTAAACCATAATCTTTGTAATTTAAATTTCAATGAAAACTGCAAAATAAGAAAATTTACACATTGATTGATTGAGATAGAAATATAAACAAGACATATGTAATAAGAAATATCAAAAAATATAAAAAAATCCAAGGAGCACCAATGAATTTTTATTTTAACTCAAAAGTGAAAAACAATAAAAAAAGGAAGGGTAAGTTGTAATTAAATAAAAAATTAAATTTAGTGTGTTACCCTGAAGTTTAGGTCACTCATCAGTTGTGTCTTCATACTTTTTTCATCACGTGTACTATTGTATTCTTGAAATTAATCAAGATCGGACAAAATTTCAAAATTACTACAAACATGACATAAGCATCTGACGTGGAGGAGACAAAAGGCCCACATATTCAGATTTTAACTCTCACTGAGGGCAAACATGCCTTTTGGGTCATTTTCTTTATTTTCCACATTTTTTACTGAATTTGTCTTCCATTTTTATTTTCTTTTAATTGCTCCTCCTTTCTCTTTGTGTAACTTCCCTTCTCAATTTCACTTCCCTTCTCAATTTCACTTCCCCTTCTGCAAAATCTAATATTCATCGTCCCAAAGGCTCCTACGCCTTCTTCCACTAAACTCAACCACACCTAACACCGAAGCCTCACCAAAATCCCACAATCTCGCCACCACCAAATCCAACTACACCCACCATCAAACTCTTCCCAAAATCCCCCCACCTCCCGTCACCACCATATCTAAACTCTAACCCTTATGCTTCTGCAGAATCTTGAAATCCCTAATTCTCCCCCAAAAAACCACTCTTATTCTCAATCGAAGAGTATGATTTCTTCCTCCATAGCAGTAATCCTCCAACTCTGACTAAGACTCACCACCACGAGCTCGTCAGATAATGAAGATGACGATCGGAATTCGAGATTCGAGATGGGGACCCTGTCCAAATTTGATGCGTCGGTTCGAGCTGAACTGCCGCTCGCCCAAGCGATGCCGAAGTATAGAGAGATATATGTAAAGGGGGTCTTCTCCTGGTGGTGACAGCGACGAGGTCGCGGCAGGAAAGGATGGGGGTTTTTGGGGTTGAAGGAGTTGAGTTGATTTGGGAGTGTGAGAAAGGAAGGAATATGTGTTTGAGGGGACTAAAGAGTGGCAGCCTTGGTTTACTTTGAAATTGGGTTGAAGAGAGAAGATGAGAGCGGGTGAGAAAGAAGACGAGAGAGATACATATTTCAGAGTAAGAGAGAAAGAAAAGAATTTTAAAAAAAACTAGAAAATGACATTTTTGCCATCTGGGAGGGTTAAAACTTGAATTGGTATGATCACGTCATATTTGAAGCAATTTTGAAATTTTGCCTTATCTTGATTAATTTCAAGAGTACAAGGGTACATGTGATGAAAAAAATGAGGACACAACTGATGAGTGACTTGAACTTCAGGGTAACACACTGAATTTAATTTTTAAATAAAATTAAGGGGTAAAACAGTCAATTTATTTTAACTGGGCTGGACTGTAAAAACAAAAGCAAAAGATGAGGGGCAAGAGGGTCACGACACTGTTCACATGAACAGTAACTCCTCTTTTCCCTTAATATATAAAGATCGAGTGGATGAAATTACAATATAAGCTCTTTAAATTTTAAATCGAAACCATAACTTTTGTAATTTAAATTTTAGTGAAATCTACAAAATAATTAAAATAAGAAAATTTATACCGTGATTGACTAAGATAGAAATATAAATACAACATGTGTAATAAGAAATCGAGAAATATAAAAATTAAATGCACCACCAATGAATTTTGATTTTAACCAAAAAGTGAAAAAAGGAAGGATAAGATGTAATTAAATAAAACAAACAATCAATTCATTTTAACCGGACTAGACCGTAAAAAACAAAAGATAAAAGGGTCTGGAAAATGTTCGTGTAAACAGTAAACACCCTCTTCTTTTAATATATAGAAATTTATATTAGCACGTTTTGGTAGAATCTGGTCATTCAATTGTTGACATTGGGTAGGTTGGATCCCTCTACGAATCCCATTTCGTACCAAATATTATATTTCATGACTTTAATCTTTATCTGATCATTGGTCTAACTTTGCTAATATGTTACTGCATTCTATAGAAAAGTTGGTGAAACTTCAATGAGCAAGTGTTTTTTCATGATCCATAATAACCAGTGTGTCTTACGTGTATCAAGCATTTAAATTAATTTAAATAAATAATTATATTATATTTATGATACTATTTATTTTTTAAATAAAAATTAAGTAAAATTATTAACGATTAAGATTTTCTAATAAATGTTTGGTTCACTTACACCTTGATGCATATAAGTCTTTTTATGAGTTAGCCTAACTCCACAAGTCGTTTGGTAAGGGCTTTGACATGTTTGGGAACAAAAAGGTGAAGAGAAATCAGTTACAATCTCACTAATCATCCCCTGCTGGTATGGATTTAAGTTGAATTCAATGGAAACTTAATAGGCATGTTCATATGCTTCTTTTAGAAATGGATATCAAAATGGACGTTGAATAATTCATGAGTTGGGAATCGGTCTACATTCACGACCAAAAGAGAAAAGTGTTAATTTGTAAAGATGAAACTGAATATATACTCTGGATTAGAATGAAATAGACATACGTTTTTGTTTGATGCATATGAAGGTGCTTCAGAAAATTTATAAACGAAAGTATACCTAAGTGCATAGAATCTGTTTTCCGATATTAAATAAAACCCTTGTTCATATACAGTAATGAAATTACTTTGATTATATTAGGACATCAAATCTTTGACCTATAAAAATTCTAGAATAATTCATCACATTTTCTCTTGTAACGTAGTAATTTGGTGCAGATTGTAGATATGAAATTCTGATCAGAGCAACGCAGCCATCCCCGTAGGGTCCTTCTCTCTTCCGCAGACGCAACCATCCTGCTTTTGCAGATCTCACACGTCTGCCAAAAAAAGGTCACACTCCATTATAATTCGCTCCTCTCACTTCAGTACTTTATACCACACCACCATATACGCAATCCGTCTATATATAACCTCCCCCCATCCCCATCCCCCTCTTCATTTCTTCTTCCATCTTTAGCTTCGCTTCTTCTCACACGTATATGTATCATCATTCACTTTGGTTTCTGGGTCCGAGCTAGGTACTCTGGTTCAGTTTGTCACATCCCCTTGCTCTCCTCCGATTCTTGACGTCCGTCGGTGAACGTGAAAACCTTCACAGCTACTCATTTATTAAGAGCTAAGTAAAGGACCCAGGACTGCTCTCCCATCCAAAACCCTATTCACCACGTCACCTCTGAGGTCACCCCAACCCCCCCATCTCTCATAAATAAGGCCATAAACCCCAACAAGAACGGTTCCATATCCGTTTGGTTATCTAGCTTGGGATCTCAGAGACTCAGACGCGTCGTGTTTGTGGAGAAATGGGCAACTGTCAGGCGGCGGAGGCGGCGACGGTGATTATTCACCACCCGGCAAACAAGAAGGTCGAGAGGATTTACTGGTCGGTGAGCGCTCATGAGATCATGACGTCGAATCCGGGGAACTACGTGGCACATGTGGTGACGTCGCCGAATTTAAAGGCCGAGAATGGTGCGCCGGTTAAGCATCTCAAGCTTCTAAGGCCAGACGACACTTTGCATATCGGACAGGTTTACCGGCTCATCAGTTTCGAAGGTAAAATATTTGGATCGTCCGAATTCTCATTTTTACGACGGAGTTTTCGGTGTATAACGACGGTTTTTGATCATCGGTTTCTGTTTTTTACGACGGGGTTTTTGGTGTATAACGACGGTTTTTGATCATCGGTTTCTGTTTTTTACGACGGGGTTTTTGGTGTTTAAAGACGGTGTTTTGTGGGATGTGCAGATGTGTTGAAGGAGTTTGCTGCTAAGAAGTATGTGAAGCTGGGAAAGTTGCTAAGGGATACAGGTGCACTTGGCCTTGAACCGAAGAAGAAAGACTCCGATGGTCCGAACCCGAAGTCCGACGACGGCAATTCTACCAAGGTAATATGACTATCACAACCCTTATTCCAATCATTATATTCTATTTTGTTCAACACATTAATAAAATAGAAACATTACACTCCTGTAAGCTTTTATTAATCAAAGGATTTAGTAGCTTAAAGCCGTAAACCAATGCATTTTCATTCATCCTTAAAAATATGTGGTCATTTCTCCATTGATCATTGTAAAAGTTGTAGGGTAGTATTGTCCTTCAAATGGATGTGATTGCTTGCTTGAATATCTATGGAGCTTGGATATGAAGCACTTTGTAAGACTTTGGTAGTGGGGGGTATGCATGCATTAATCTATATTGGTGTCATTTCATTTCTAAGGGCATGGGAGGAACCTATAGACCATAGAGATAAGAGGAGACAGGGTATCTTATTTTGATTTGTCCCTTCAACTGATTGAAGCCTCTTGAAGACATTATATTCCATAATCATAAAGTTCATTTGGATTATTGAGAATTCAAGACAAAATGTAAATGAAATGTTCCATAAAGTAAGAGAAAGGAAAATATGTATGTTCAGATGTGTAAGAGATCAGACCAAAAAAAAGATGTGTAAGAGATGGGTTATTTTTCTACCCCGAGTGCTGGTGAATTGAATAACTTATCTGTCTATGATTTCGAAGAATCAGAACCTTACTTTAACATAGATCTCAATGAATCTAGGTTCTTTATGTTTACACGTTTGTTTTCTGTCAGCAACTTTAATGGGTTAAAAACTATGTAAGAATCTCACAATGAAAAACTAGTCAGAAATTCCCAGTAATGAAAAACTGTAGGTTTGTAGAGGCTTTTGGCATTTTGTTTTGTAGCTTCACATCATTGGCTTCTAGGGCTTTTGGATTTGGAAGCTTAAGTGAGTTTCTGCAACCAAAATTCGAAGGCTAAATGTATTGAAAGCACTACCCTAACCAAGTGTTGCTTGCTTCAATCCATACGCAAAATTAATGAGATATAGAAAGATAACAAAGACCTCTACTTACCCTATTGATGGCTTTACCATTTTGAATATTAATCAAGCATGCATGAATTGTCATTGTCTCATGGTGAGTGTGTGCGTGTAAAGTTTCATATACAAGCACGCTCACCACCATAAATTTCCTTTTATCTTAGATTTTGTTATCTTTTCTTTGGTTGCAGATGGAGCATGAGGCGCACTGTGTCCGAAGCAGCAGTAGTGGTGGTGGCGGTGGTGGTATTAGCAGTAGAGGTATGGCGAGGAATCATGGTGGTAGGGGGCAGTGGAGGCCAGCTTTGCAGAGCATTGCAGAGCTTGGGACTTGAACATATGGTGCACTAGTAGTACTAAGGCTCTCACCATTCCCACCACTCACCCTGAAGCTCAGAGTCTCAGAGATCCCTAGCTTTCTGTCATTCTGTGGCGAATAGAAACAAGCAGCTAGCATGCAGCTTCGAATTCTCCTCGCACTTTTTTTGTCCTTTCTTGGATAGAATGTCTACATAAGTGTAAGATCCATGATTCCTTGACTAATTCGTTGATCTAATATTAACTGTTGGCTTAACATATCCAATGAACCTAATGTTTCCTCATGCTTTTAATACATGAAAGAGCATTTCTCGCTTAGCTAGATTGCTCTTACGGTCAACATGACATGTGTATAGTAGCTTCCTTATTAATTTTGCAGCTAGCCTAAGATGATTAATTTACTTGTTCCCTTACCTATCAGCCTCCTCCGTCCAAAAAAATCTTGGCGATTTTGACTTAGCACACCCCTCCTCGCCATCTTAATTCGATCCAGGTTGGCGCTCAGTTATACCATCAACTTCTTTAAACTCTACAGATGCTGCTTCAGAAGATCTCTTCCTTTTCTGCAAAGGGCTTTTAATTCCCTGAGATTGAAGTTGATCCCCCTTATACTGAAATCCATTAAGAAGTTTTAGGCACATATCATAATACCATCAAGCACCAATAAGTAGCATTACAAGTTACGATTTACAGGAGCATGCATCAAGCACCAATACATATGCTGCAGGACCAATGATGATTTATTATACGAATAATGAGCACGCCATAAAACACATAAACACCGAAAATTAAGCTAATAATAAGATGACAATGAAAAGTTCTGAAGGCAATGGATAAGGACAAGCACCTGTGATGGCTCAAGTTTACTTTTTTTCCCCTTCTGGTCATGGCACATTCTGCAGCAGGAGATATATCTTTGAAGGAGAAAAGAAAGAATTGCTGATGGTTCAAAGGTACATGGAGATTAAACCTGAAAAGTGGACAAAGAAATTTAGAGTTTTGGAATTAGACTTCCAAATGGGTGAGTGGATTAAGAAAAGTACTTCGGATGATCTTGCTCTATTTGTGGGAGACAACTGTACAGTGTATGTACCTTCAGACATTTCAGGAGTTCGATCAAATTGCATATACTTCAACCATGATTATGTGTTGAATAATCTAAGAATGCTCAACTTCTTGGTGAATGAATTACACTTTCATTAACAAAGAACAGGCTTTAAATAGCCTTACAGATGAAACAGAAGCTGGAACACGTCTCCAACCAACCGAAAATCAAGAACTCGATTGCTTAAGACTAGGACTCACTCTAACAAACTCTAACAGCTTACTCCTAATAATTAGAGTAATTATTGACCGAAACAAACAACAAAAGAACCCTAGTTATTTAAATGACCTATGACGTCATCTTTAAACGGTCCAAAACATTCCTCCCCTAAACTGAAACTGATAGAAGCAAGTTTCAGTTTATCTCTGCAACAGTCTTCATACCAAGCGCAGCCCTGAATTTTTCAAACACTTCTAGACGCAACGGCTTTGTCATGATGTCTGCCAACTGCTCACTTGTATCACAGTGCCTCAAGTCAATTTTTTCTTCCTTTGTAAGATTTCGAAGGAAATGATATCTTACAGCAATGTGTTTGCTTCTGCCGTGAAAGACTGGATTCTTCGCAAGCTTGATTGTAGATGTGTTATCACATAGGATAGTGACTGACTCACCTTGAGTGTCTTCAATTTGCTTCAGAATTTGCTGCATCCATATGCATTGACATGCACAAGCAGCTGCTGCCACATATTCTGCCTCTGTGGTTGAGAGTGTCACCATCTTTTGCTTCTTTGAACACCAAGCTACTACACCATTGCTCAACATAAACACATAACCAGAAGTACTCTTCAGCTCATCAATATCTCCTGCATAGTCATTATCTGTGTAGGCCAAGAGAAAGTATCCTTCAATCTTACTGAACCAAGCTCTTGGCGCCTGTTTTAATCCATATAGTGCCTTATTCAGTTTATATACTTTGCTTTCTTCTCCTTTCACCTCATATCCCTGTGGTTGAGCTATGTAAACAGCTTCTTTCAGATCTCCATGTAAAAATGCACTCTTGACATCCAGCTGAAAGAGTGTCCATCCTTTCCTTGCAGCCAAAGCTATCACAGTTCTGATTGTATCCCATCTGGCCACAGGTGCAAAGACCTCATTATAGTCTACTCCTTTCTCCTGAACATAACCCTTTGCCACTAGTCTAGCTTTGCATTTATCCACTTCACCATTTTCATTTAGCTTAGTTCTGTAAATCCATTTTACCCCAATCACTTTAGTCTCCTTTGGTGCATCAACAAGCTGCCATGTCTCATTCTTCACAATGGATTCTATTTGGAACAACAATTCTATCTCCAAATCCATAGCATCCCTCCATCTTTTGCTTCTTTTTGCATCTTCATAACAAGTAGGATCATCAGAGGACATAAACATTACTAAATTCTGTACCTCTTCTTCATCTGAGAGTCCTTCACCTGTGACATAATCTTGTAAATAGGCTGGAACTCTTGATATCCTTCTATCAATCAAGGGATTGGTTTCATCATCTTGAGTTGTTGTTCCACTAGAGCTGCTTGAAGTCACCATAGATTCTTCATGAACTTCCTGTCCCTCAGCTTCTTCATCACTTGATTGACACAGCTCATCTGTGACTTCTCCCCAATCTAGCACATCATTCTTATTTTCTTCTTCAGTCCTTCCCTAGTCCCAACACTCTCCTTCTTCGAACACAACAACCTTGCTCACTATTACTTTCTTCTCAACGGGATCATACATTTTGTATCCTTTTGACTTATCACTGTACCCTAGTAGCACACATTTTCTGCTTCTAGCATCCAACTTCAGTCTTCTTGCTTCAGGTATATGCACATTTCTCACACACCCAAACACCTTAAAATAGCCAACATTTGGCTTCAATCCACTCCAGCCTTCTTCTGGAGTTTTATCTTTTACTGCTGAAGTTGGACTTCGATTTATAACATGACATGTCCATTTTACTGCTTCCGGCCAGAATGTCTTAGGCATTTTCTTCTCCTCCAGCAAGCATCGTACCATGTTTAAGATAGTTCGATTTTTGCGCTCGGCCACACCGTTTTGTTGAGGAGTATAGGCTGTGGTTAGTTGGCGTCTGATTCCATGAAGTTTGCAGAATTCCATGAACTCATCTGAGGTGAATTCACCTCCCCTATCTGTTCTCAGACCACATATAGACATACCACTTTCCTTCTCCACACTATTCTTGAAGTTTTTAAACATGACAAATGCTTCACTTTTTGCATTTAACACATATACCCAAAGCTTGCGAGTAAAGTCATCTATGAAGGTCAATATGTACCTTTTGTGGCTATGTGAAATGGGAGTTATGGGACCGCAAATATCTGAGTGAATAAGTTGCAGCAATTTTGTTGCTCTCCATCTGCTTTTCTTTGGTAAAGCCTCATGATGCTGCTTCCCTTTCATACAGCTTGTACAAATTTTGTTTGTGAACCTGAAACATGGAAGCCCTTGAACCATCTTCTTCTGTTGCATTAGCTTCATGCTTCTGTGATTTAGATGTCCAAATCTCTTGTGCCACATATCTCCTATTTCTTCTGAACTCACATTGAGACAGGTTGAGGACTGCATACACATTTTAGCTAACACCACAAACATTCTATTCGCAGTCATTTTACTTTCAAGAATGCAACCCTTACTGTGATGATACAAACTACATGTGCCATGTCGAATCAGTATAGTTAACCCCCTATCTTGCAATTGACCAATGCTTAATAGATTATTTCTTAAGTCAGGAACATAATACACATCACTTACAGTTTGATTTGCACCTTCAACTTGGATTTTGATATTTCCTTTTCCAAGCACCTCCATTCTGTAGTCATTCCCAAGTTTGACAGAATGCCTGAATTCTTCATCTAATTTCTCGAACCAAGCTTTATTGCCAGTCATATGGTTTGAGCATCCAGAATCAAGGAACCATACTTCTTCTCTTTTTCCCTCATTTTGCTCTACATGAACCATCAGTAGCATCTCATCCTCTTCATTCAGTTCTGCGTAATTTGCCCTCTTATTCCAACTAGGACACTCATACTGAAAGTGTCCTAGGTTGTGACACTTGTAGCATTCTACCAAAGCTTTGTTGAAAGACTGTCTGCCTCTCCCTCTACCTCTGCCTCCTCTGAATGCTCCTCTTCCTCTTCCTGCTCTTTCCTCAGATGTCACCTTCAAGACTTGTTCTTCTTCTGCAATATTCCTCATTCTCTGCTCGTGAATAAGCAAGCTGCTTTGGAGTTCATCTATAGTTAATATGTCTACATTGTTAGATTCTTCAATGGAGCATACTACATAGTTGAATTTCGGCACTAATGATCTCAGAATCTTTCCTGTGATTTCCCTTTCTTGTACATTTTCTCCACATGCTTTCATACGCTTGGCTATGGAGAGAGTTCGTCCGAAAAAGGTATTCACAGACTCTCCTTCTTTCATCCTCAGCATCTCAAACTCAGTTTTCAATGTTTGGAGTTGAGCTCTTTTCACTCTGGTGGAGCCTTTGAATTTTTGTGCCATCGAGTCCCAAATCTGCTTTGATGTGTCATCATTGAGAATGGTCTCCATGATGTCTCTATCAATGGCTTGATAGAGATAGTTCTTGACCTTCTTATCCTTCAGCAACTGATCCTCCATCACCTTCAATTGTGCATCGTTTGGTTGCGTTCCTACTGGAACTGTGTCAACTCCTTCCTCAATCAAGTTCCAATATTCCTTGGAACGGAGAAAATTCTCCATCAACTTGGCCCAGTGCTCATAGTAGCCATCAAACCTTGGAATTGCAGGTTGCACGAACTTGCCATTACTGCTACTACTCTCTGCCATCTCACCTGTTTTCTCAATCACTCTTTCTCTCAGTGTTTGATTCTCTCCCGTAACTCTCAATCAGGCCCCTGATGATGGGGCTCTGATACCAATTGTTGAATAATCTAAGAATGCTCAACTTCTTGGTGAATGAATTACACTTTCATTAACAAAGAACAGGCTTTAAATAGCCTTACAGATGAAACAGAAGCTGGAACACGTCTCCAACCAACCGAAAATCAAGAACTCGATTGCTTAAGACTAAGACTCACTCTAACAAACTCTAACAGCTTACTCCTAATAATTAGAGTAATTATTGACCGAAACAAACAGCAAAAGAACCCTAGTTATTTAAATGACCTATGACGTCATCTTTAAACGGTCCAAAACATTATGATCACATAGGCCAGTTCTTTCAAGCGCATGATTTCGATGTTTATAATGTTGAAGATCAAAGTTTTCCATCAATTTACTCTGAAGATGATGAGAATCTCATGGAAGCGAGACATCCACTGCCAATTTGGGTTGTGCCTACTTTGATATTTTAGTTATAAAAGCACTGTTAATGAATCACTTCACAGTCTAGATGTAAAAGAAAAATGCAGTACTAGCTAGCTTGTCACCCAAGTAATTCTCTTTTTAGTTTAAGCTTATTATGAAATGATTCTTCCATTTAGCCATTCCTCGAGATTTTATATTATGTGTGAAACAAACTTGGCGTGGTTCCCACCAACAACAAGCTTACATGATGTAAACAAGCCAATCTAATTGCAGATGAACCTGCAGCTAGGAATAACAATCTGATTGATTACAAGAACATCCACTACAATTCTATCTATTTCTTCCAATTTGGAGGCAATATCAATTGAAACAGAAAGACAATATATTGATTAAAACCAAAGTTAGATTGAAGAAAAAAAAGTTGGGTAACAACTTAACAACCCTAAACACTATAAACAATAGTAAAACAACCACTAATTGTGGCGTCTTAATCCTCCTCCCATAAAAAATAAATAAATTTCAAGTGACATAAGATGAGAGGAAACTAGTCGCAGACTCTTACAACGGGAAAGATAAAATCGGCTTAACCCAAGTTGGTCGTGGATAAGTCTCCTGCAGGTTCTTCTTAAAACGTTTGGTGTAAGATTCTGGGAAGCTTAAACACCAAAATAATAATCGGTACCAGTTCCCACATAATCACGATCATGGTTTAAGTAAATGCAATTCGATTGAAGTCCACAAATTTTTGCAGACGACACACGTATTGAAATGTTATCCCCAGCAAAGAGAGCAGCCCCACCCAAGGTGTTCTTCTCAGTCCTTTCACCCGTTTGCACATTCAGTTCGAAAACTCTAAATTTCTTTGTCACACGTATGCCGTCTTCTGTATACCCTCTGTACCTTTCGACCATCAACAATCGATTCTCTTCAAATTCAAAGATGTATCATTTCTTTCCAAATTTACGACTGCAGTCATTTGTATTTGATATAGGGTCAGCTGAAATTGTGGCCTTGCAGACATACTCCAAGAGAAAACATACCTTGCTCCATGAACAATCTCCAAGACTCCAACCAAGTTTGCAGAGAAACGCCCAACGAAGAAGCAGCTGTTTATAGTCGCACAGATTTGTTTACATTGAGTTTCCGAAATTATAATATTGGCCGAAATATCTAAACACGTGTAAGACGCGGGTCCCTGTCGATAAATTACCTAAACTACCCTTACGTACGTTGCGTATTTTCGACGCGCGCCTTTCTTCTTAAGCTTTAAAGGTGGTCTCTGTGACTCCAAAACCCAGAAAACCATGGCTTCTTCTAAGCCGGTTCGGGTCGCTCTCTGCATTCTATTCCTTCTCTTCCTCACTCTTGCGTCTTCTTCTTCGTCCGAATCGCCGGCTGGTCATTCTCTAGGTAACCTTGTCTTCAATTTACTTTATCAATTTCGTCGCGGCGTGAAATTTAAAATCTTAGGGTTTCTGGTGTTATGGACTGTAATTTGAATCCTCTGTTGGTTTTCGGTTCCATGCTTTAGTGAACATGGTTAGGAACAAAGAAACTTTGTGTATTTTGCTACTTGATTCTTGAAAAATCTAGAACTCAATTTAGGGTTTTTACTTGTTATGCATCGGTTTAAATTGAAGAATTGGAGCTTTTATTGTGATTTGGTGTTTGTTTTTGGGTGACTTGATTGATAGGGATGCTGAGAGGTTTGCATTTTTGGGGGTTCTAATGGCTTTGTGATTTGGGTTCCGTAGTTGTTGGGGAGAATGCTACTTTGCAAGTCTCGAATGGTGTGGCGGTGCGAAATTCTCCCGGTGCTAAGCCTGGGAATTTAGTAATGTGTGGGAGAGTACATATCTATGGATTGTCTAGGCTTAAGAATTTGGAGAGGTTTGCTGACACGGTGAGGGTGAAGATAGCGATAAATTCGAGTTATCGTGTACGGCCTTTTGATGTTTGCTTCCACAGGTGAGTTTCTATTGTGTGGCTCTAGTTGTTGTTTGTATGCAAGGCTTTGATATACTGAATATGAATGAATTTGAAATAATCTATAGTGTTTGATAGTGTATTTGCTGTTGCTTGGAAGAGTTCTTTGTACAGTACTGTTCTATGTAATTTGCTTACTAAAATGTAATCCTTAGTGCTTGGAGTGAAGATTTAGTTTTGTAAGATGAAAAAAGTGATGAAGCTTATGGAACCAATGCATGACTTAACCTCTGTTACTTTTCTTGCAGAAATACATCTCGTGGGATAGGAATGTGCCCTCACAGTCAGTGGGAAAAAGTTTCCAAGGGGTCATGGTCTGGATCCATGTCACCCTATGAGCACAAACTCGTCGATATACGCACAGCTGCTTCACCCTTGGATATTTTTGATGTGTCCCTTCAAGAAGGTAACGTCTCGGTCTGACATGCATATACCCAATAACTCTGACCCTTTGAGTTCCTGGACTAATCTGTGTTTTTTCTTTGCAGAATTTTATATTTCTCGCCTGGTATTTTTTGTATGTGGTTTAATCTTGATGAGTTTGGCGCCTGCTCTGAGCAATTCATTGGTATTTTATTACGGCAGTGGAATGTCAATAGGGGTGATCCTTGTAATGTTGATTGTCCTTTATCAGGTATTGTAACTCTAGTTCCCTGTACTTTATTTATCATTTTTAACATGTTTAGATTAGTCAGAAGTCAATAAGTTACAGAATATAATTGATTCTTATCACATATTCTTCTTCTTGTTGTTTACAGGGGATGAAGCTTCTCCCAACAAGTCGGAAGAGTTCGCTTGGATTTTTTCTGTTTTCATCTCTGGTATGTGTCACACTTAAGTTAATTAGCCTTTTGATCTGTTCATTTTCCTGATACTGATCCATTCAAATTTCTTATCTATCAGGTTGGTGTAGGATCTTTTCTCCTCAGCTACATCCCGGGGCTAATCCGATCAGTACTCACAGAGCTTGGAATTAGTGAAGAGATGTATAATCCTGTATGTGTTTTCTTGAAATTATTTTGGTAACTGCCCTACTACTCTACCTAAAGCGCATTTCATTGGTTTTTCGTCCCTGTTGTCCCATTGTATGTCATGGTCATGATTGTTGGAAATGACCTGTAAAATGACTAATCTACATCTGTGCCTTACTACTCTACCTAAAGCACATTACGTTGATTTTTCGCCCCTGTTGTCCCATTGTATGTCATGGTCACGATTTGTTGGAAATGACTTGTAAAATGACTAATCTACATCTGTGCTGCTAGTTGTTGGAAACAATTATATTGTTCGTTTCATATTTTTGTCTTATGGTTTGTTGAGCGAGCCTACTTAACTTGAGGAAACTGAAGCCATCATTAGATTTAGTTTTGATAGATTTGTAGTGGTCTTAAATGATATGCGTAGATCTATTAGGAACAGACAGCTTTTTGGGGAAGGTGGTTCATCAGGATCAATTTTGGCACATATTGTATGTTTTAATAAAATATGAACCAATTAGAGTACTGAGAACCTTCTTCTAACGAAATATCATTATTCTTTAATCTCTTTCTCGCAAAATATAAACTCTTTCGACATCTTTCAAATTCTTGCCTTTGGGTGTTAATTTTTGATGTATTATATTTCAATTGTCTAATAATTGATGCATGGAAACTCAAGTTTTCGGATATCATTATAATTTGGAACTTAGAAGCCTAGAAAATTACTGCAAGCCTTAGATGGGTCATTTCAAATTTAGGTGCTCCGCTTTGCGTTTGGGATTTTATGTTTTTGTTTTCTGTTTCTCCTTTTCTTTTTGAACTAATTATCAATATTACATTCTTCCTTAACTGGACCTTGAAATATTTGTTTTGCTTTTCCTGATCACGTGACTTGGTGGAATCTACAATACACTGAAGATTATATGTTAACTGTTTGTACTAACTGGAAAATGCTTTCAATAATTTGCAGTTGGTTTTATTTCTTCTGGCTTTAATTTTTCTGGCTGGAGCATGGTTGGGATTCTGGGCAGTTCGTAAAATGGCCCTGAAAGAAGATGGATCAATTGATTCTAGCACAGCTCTGTTTGTTTTATGGACGATTCGGTTTGTAGCCATTCTTATGCTTTCACAGGTAAGCTATACTAGATCTATATTTAACTGTGGGGTTGTTCATGTCTAATTTTCTATTTGTTGATTGAGATTATTCATTGGTTTGATTTCAGAGTTCTAGTGATCAGCTACTGGCAGCAGGAGCCATAGCAGTCCCTTTAGTCCCTTTAATAGTGAGGAAAGTTGCCATGGTGTTTGGAGTTGTACTCTGTTTTATGAGGAAAATAACTATAGCATTTGGAACGATGGTCTCTTTTATAGCAAGGACAGTGGCTATAATCGTTGGAAGCATATTGTCTTCAGTGCGGGAAATCTTCACATATCACCGTCGGATGTACAGGTATCTGGTATCGTATCTCAAATGATCTGCATAGTTATAGCTGTGTTTCGTTTTGCTTTTGATGGTTTTGGGAGATTCATGAAATTTAGGATTTTTATTTTTTTGGCAGGAAATTGTTGAAATCACCCAAAAAGAAGAAGAGCAGACGATCAGAGATTCCTGATTCTCCACCATCTGAATATGAGGTCATCAACGAGTTTCATAGTGATGAAGACTATACGTTCCCAAGGCCTGGATCGAGAAACTCTACGCTGGCTTCGTGTATTTCATATGGCCTAGGTTTGCTTGTTTCCTGTACATTTTATATATATTTTTACATATATTCTTTCTGCTAGATTTTTTTTGGATAATATTCTTTCTGCTAGATGAGTGAACCGTTATATACTAATGTTTGTTACAGGTTCTAGAAGTGCATCACCGTCAGAAAGGGTATACCCTTCTTATTTTCACACTACACCCGAGAGGAGAGCGGTGTCAAGAGATGAGTGGGAAAGTTTCACCAGACAGGAGACGGGGAAAGCCTTAGAAGAACTTGGTTCTTCTCCTGATTTTGGCAAGTGGGTAGTTGCAAATGCTGATAGAATCAGCATCACCCCACTCAGCAGCAGGAAGACTGAGGAGCAGCGCCGCAGGCGGTGGTTCTAGTGTCAAGAGTTGACACTTGTGAATTCATAGGTAGTTTTTGTTGTGTGACGGTAACCCGTATGATCAATCTGAGCAGACTGATGATTGTTTTGTAACTCAATTACAGTGTAATTCGGAAATAGGCCATCAGTTTAGGGCACCATTTTGATACTTGGACCACATTTTGATACTTGGACCACATTTTGTTGGAACCGAGCGCAATCTATTTGATGTGATCCGTAACAATTGAAGTTCCTGAGTATTAAACTTTGTCCAGGTGTTTCGTTGGGGGGATGGGATCTCCCGGCTGTGTATAACCAAATCATCACAATATGCAATCATATCCCTAATCGGTGTTTTCTGTTTGTCAACGTTGTAGTTGCGAATTCAAACTGCACCTAGTCTTCGGACAAGATATTTATATGGGGTGGATGTCTACTGGGGGTTTGGCTTTGGAAGAGCCTATGATTGATCAGAGATAACCTTAAATATTTGTTTTGTTACCTCTTTCTTTGAAGCGTTGCATGATTCAAAATTTATCGTGCAAGCCTCGTTAAAGTCAAAACTAACCAGTAATTTTACACTGTATGATATTATTTTATGTAAGTTTCTTCGTTTTTTTAGAATCATACATTTTGATAATCTCACGAAAACTCTTATAATACGTAGTTGAAACACATTTGAATGAAACAAAGGAGATACAACGTACGGCATTGCAATTTTTTCTCATTCTATGATGATTTGAAAAAGGAATAACCTTACCATTATTGGCAAAAAATTACCCCCTACTTTCACTTGTACGTATGACCGTATGTAGAGAGAACATTAGTACAGCTACAAACTCCACCAGAGTAAGTAATACATGGGGAATTGGAATTCACGTCATCACGCGGCAACTAGCAACCACCCTCAGCAGCCTTTTCTATTCTCTTTTCGAGTGTATTTAGTGTAGATATTACCATACCTCCGTGTCAAAACCGCGTCTTCCACCTCCCAAAAATATTCGGCTTTCACCAACGGCAGAATCCTCCATCCTTCGCCGACTCTCCAAACCCTATAAGAAAAGGCTCATCACACCTTTTCCTTATTATTCCCACCAAAACCCAACTCTTTGATTTTCACCAAAGATGAGTTACTACAATCAGCAGCAGGCTCCAGTTGGTGTCCCTCCTCCTCATGGTATGTTGTCATTGATTTTGGTGTTGCATGTTGGTTTTGGTTTCATTTTGATTTACAATGGATTTTGATTTTGTTGTTGTTTTGATGATGTAGGTTATCCTCCCAAGGATTCTTACCCACCACCAGGGTACCCTCCACAAGGGTATCCACCTCAGCAGGGCTACCCTCAACAAGGCTACCCACAGCAGGGCTACCCACCACAGCAGGGCTATGCTCAACCTCCTCCTCAACAAAAGAGCTCTAGTTGCCTTGAAGGATGGTAAGCCAAATCAGATCATGGTTTCTTAGATTGCAAGGTTTTGGTGGTTCAGTTTTTTTTTTGATTTGAGAATTTGACTGACCAACAAGTGCTTAATAGGTTAATAGATTCAGAAGCTGGTGATTATTTGTGTGCAATTTTGTATAAACTCAAACAGCGATGATTTAGAGATGTTTATGTGATTTTTTTGGTTGGTTTTTCAGTCTTGCGGCGCTTTGCTGTTGTTGCTTGTTGGATGCTTGCTTCTGAGGAGATTTGATGCCTACATTTCTTCGTCGCGGGGTAACATGTCATTGAAGCTTATATCTAGGATCACGTAGTACTGTCTGATCTTTGGCGGTGCTGTTTAGTTTGGGAACATGTAATCGAGACTCATTAGTTGAACAAAACTTATCTTTCAATTGAATTATGGTCATGTTTATTTTGGATATTTGCGGATGAATCAACTTTGCGATTGTCCTTCAATTTTCGTACTTGGGAGAGTATGTTATCTCTGGATTATATTGTGATGTTCTTTTCTTATGGGTAAATTGTTATTGAAAATCACTGTGTTTTCCTTACAGCTTCTTTTTATGTATTCTTTTGTTGGATTTTATCATTTGCTGTGCAAGATGGGGTGGCATTTTGTTCATCCTTTTAAGTCCTTTACACTCATAGAGGTTCACCTTTCTGTTGCTTTCTAATTGCTAATGTTTTGTGATGTTATTTTAGATAGTGCCTTTGTCAGCATATGTCCTTTAAGTCGATTTATGCACCCATTGAAAATTTGATGGTGACTTAGTCAGTAAGCTATTCTAGTCTATTTCCTGATTTTTAGTTCAAAAATAGTTGGCGACCAAGTTTCCAATGGATTTCCGTGGGCGTGGTAGTGGGCCTAAAACAGAAATAGGAATGAGAACTGGATGTGGTGGGGCGTAGGCCTGTTTGACATAGCCTTTGCTTGTATCCGATTTTCATTTTGTTTTCCGTTGAACTCTTCTGTTTTAGGAGCTCATTGTCAAGATCTTTTTCAATCCAGTCCATGAATTATATGGTTGATATTCTTACAATTTACAAGTCCTACCAACCATCCGTTTGTTTGGTTTATAACATAGCTGAGGTCTTCATCCTCCTCGAAGCACTGACGCAGGAAACGGAGGCCAAAAGTGTTCCAAGCTAGTCGCTGAAAGCGTTTTCCTCTATTATGAAGAATTTTATATTTCATGGCAGTCTATGAGAAAGTGCCATATGATGCAGGAATGCATTGGTCAAGTTAGTCTCCAGTATTCATATTTCAAAGGGAAAATTTCAAAAATAATACACTAACTTTACTCATTGATAATTAATGGTTCTTAACTTTTTAAAACTTTTTGAATTAGCACATCAGTAAATGAACTAACAAATCATACATCATATTTGTACATGTTAATTTTTTCGTTATGTGGTATGTTAAGTGTCATATTTTAAAAGGTAAATTGATCCGTTCAACCATTCATGTTTTCCATTTATACATATATGGTCACGTCATAATTCTAAAACTATAATAACCGTCCACGGTTAAATATCATTTTAAATTTTAATATAAAATAATAATATATAGATAAAAATATAACACTTATCCCTTGATGACAAGGATTGCTTATCTAAGGCAGAATGCAGCAAAGCATTCCTTGTTCGACAGTCTTTCTTCCATGACAATCCAAGGAACTTCATAGAGGTTGGAGGAGGAGTGCTAGGCTGTAGGGGTTTGCATTCAAGCTTGGTGGAATGAACTCCTTGCTAACTGTGGAGCATTCTCCTTCTCTACCCTTGGTTGCCAAGTCCCCTACTATGATATTAGGGATGGATGTCACATGGCTCACCTGGGCAGGCATATATGCCTTCTATTGCAGCAGTGGTCAGTTCTAGGCACTGGCCTTTGTTTTCACGTTACCGAGCTGCAGTTCGTACCCAGTCACCAAAAACCGAGATGATTACTAATTTGTTCAAGCCTGTGTCTGATAAAATGGACCAAGGCATTGTCAACGAACTTTTGCTAGACTTCTATAATACTTCAAACTACAGGAAACCGGAGCAGATTATTATCTTCAGGGATGGAGTGAGTGAATCAGAGTTCAACCAAGTCTTGAATCTGGAAGATCAGATTATTAAAGCCTGCAAGTTTATTGAAGAGAGCTGGTCGCCGAAGTTCATGGTTATTATAGCACAAAAGAGACATCATACAAAATTCTTTCAGGCTTGCGGTTTAGCAGATAATGTCTCCCTGGGACTATCGTCGACAACAAAGTCTGTGATCCAAAGAACAACGATTTCTACTTGTGTTCTCATGCTGGGACGCTTGGAACAAGTCGGCCTACTCATTATCATGTTCTATGTGATGAGCTTGGCTATTCAGCAGATGACTTGCAAGAACTTGTGCATTCTTTGTCATATGTTTATCAACGGAGCAGCACGGCCGTGTCTCTAGTTGCCCCAGTATGCTATGCCCATCTAGCAGCAGCACAGATGAGTCAGTTCATCAAGTTTGATGAAATGTCACTGGCTCAAGCCGAGGTGGTGTTACTTGTGTTGGACCTGTGCCAGTGCAGGAAATACCCAGACTAGATACAAACGTTGTCAATTCCATGTTCTTCTGTTGATAGAGGATTAGGATCTGTTAAGTACCTAGGTTGTAGGACATTGTTCTTTAGCCACACTATTTGAATTTGTAACCATTATTGTACATTTTTTTACAAGCTTTTTCTCAATGAATGATGAAACACCAGCTTTTCAATTCCTAATCAAGAGTTCTACTGCTCCATGGCAGATTGTTTTTGTGTCCATAGCTTTCTTTATGTTCTTCTATCGTCCACTCTGTCATGGCCATGGTTGCAATACTTCTATGTTCTACATACATGCTTTTCTCTATATATGTTGTTCTCAGAAAAGTACTGTACATCAAAGCACTCATTGTCGATCAAAATAAAAGGGGAGTGCAAATTGTAAACCACAATCCTCTATATTTTAATGCTTTTCATGTCTGTGTCAAGTGAGTTTCCTGTTTTACCCATGAGACTTGATTGTGATTTGCCTGCAACCCAAATGGTCAGTCTTGGAGATAATCTTTCTCAGCAAACCTTTCTGCGTCTTCTGTTCGACGCAATATGCTCATGTCCGAAACTAGAAAAGCGGGTCAAATTTCCTGAACAGACGTAACACCAAGAGTTCAACTGGACTAACGAGGCAAGAATTGAATTCAGGCGCGGATCTATACATCACTGGTAGGGCTCAAGCCAAACTAAGATTGTCCCTATGTAAAATTCTGCGTGCAAGTGTGGTGGAGGTGTACCACGAACTCTGGCAGGCATGGATTGGTGGTTTTGTTTATAAGTAGCCCACCCGAGTTCGAACTGAGAAGCAGTCCACGTGATTTTTTAGTTTTTTGCTATTTTTGCATAATACGGTCAATTAGGAGGATGTAAAGGGAGGATGTGTTTCGTTTACGACTCTTCTTAGTTTTTTTATCAACAAACAACTGAAATGTTACAACGAGTCTATCGTGAGTCGAACTCACGACCTCTCACTTACAAAGAGAAACTGATGTCGCTTGACCAAATAATACTGGCCTGACTCTCTCTTTTGTTGATAATACATTTTTATAGGGTTTTCTTAGATATGGGTGCAAAATATTGTATTTCACCTTTTATTTTCATCTTAGGATCTCAATTTCTTTATGTTTTTCATAGAATAACATTTTGTGTCTCAAAGGGGTGTATATAATATATTTTGGTTGTGGATAATATATTTTATTTAAAATTAGTCCATTATATTATAATTTTTGTTAAAATAAAAGTTTTAATACAAAAATATTAAAAAAAAATTAAGCCCACCCTGTTCATTCTTGGATCTGTCACTGATTGAATTTGGGTAGAATTATTTCACAAGAGCAGCGCTTGACCCTGGGGTCTTCTTTTTGCTTAAGATGGGTCTCTGATTTAATTTCATTCTTGGCAACAAGGGGCTGACACTTCATATTGTAGTACTTTCTTTTGCCAAACAAACATCTCCAACAACAAACTTCATGGTCAGCTTCATGCCCAGAATACCAAATTCATGCACATCAATCTTCATATATTTTTGCTAAAAAATTCGGGGTTTTGATCGTATTTCATGTTGTTGTCATACCCAAAAAGACTACGTCGTTCAGAATTTAAAGTAGAAATTGAGATTTCAGAATGGACAGAACTTGCGTGACCAAACCTGTCATCCAGAGCTGACCAACACCACTAATAAAAGGACACGTGTAAAATTAGAATTGAGAAGAAAACATTAAAGAGCAAGGGATAATACTCTAATCTCTTCCGATAAAAAAGACCGTGACATTGTCCTTCAATCTGATGACTTAAGCAACTCGAGCTGTCACCTTTGATGGCCTTATCACCGCAACCACCGAAGCTACAATAGTGGATCACCGCAACCATCATCTCTTGCCTTCGAGTTGTCATCTCCTTGTAATCCTAATCGTCGTGGTCATCATGGCGGATTTGATCAAGATCAAGCAGAGTGTTCTTCCGATCAGCAACGTCTCAAGAACATCCTGGTCGGCCCTTCTCGTCGTCCTTGTTAACTCTGTTGTCATTTGGACCGTCCGGGAGCGAGAAAATGAATATTCTGACAAAGGCTGTCAGAATAGTAGTGTTGAAATCAGAAAAGAATTCGTTGCTAGAGTAGTTATCGTCGATAAAGTCTAAACGATAGAGAAGGGGACGACGGTCGCCGGCAGAGGAGAGGGTAATTATCTCCTATTCTTTCATGTGTCTTCAATTCTTAAATTGTACACGTATACTTTTATTAGTGGTATTGGTCAATTCTAGATGACCAGACCTCTAGTCACGTAAGTTCTGTCCTTTGAGAATGGAGTGTTACATGGACAACAATGCAGACAGAAAGAGGGTGCTCGACAGATAAAGAGGGCATAATGGAAGCAGATGCAAACGCAATTATTAAATTAAAAAAATGAGAGTGTTGTTTGTAATTTAAAAAAAAAGTAAATTTCACTATCCAAATAAAATACTGTATATATCAAAGAAAAAGCACTTGCACAAGATGCGTACTATTCTGAGGACTATATAAGGATTGACGTCGATAGAGGCTGACAAGCAAAAGGAGGCTCATAAAATAGACGAGAATCGATCGAGTCCCTTACACAAAGCCATACTGTATGATTGTCTTCTTCACCAGCAAAGCCTCTGCCAGCTTTGTATAAAACGGACAAGTGTCCTTACGTTCTCAAGTCTCCCCAACACAACCCCTGAACCCCTCTCTCTACTCTATCGTTTTGCCGCGTTTCTGCTGACTCATAATATATTTTCTCCTTCAAATTCTATTGATTTTTCCTGGGGTTTAGCACAACAATGGCTACTCTAAGATCAAGGCCGTGGAGGGAATACAACACAGGCCACGGCCACGAAGCCTACAAATCCAGTTACAGCGTGAACGTGAAGAATCAGAGATTCGGGACAGCTTGGTTGGCTCAGAGATCAAGAAAAAGGTACTTGGTAGCTCAAGGGTACGGTTCAGATAGTCGTGAAGCTTATGTTATTTCTGACCAAGACAAGAGATTCGTGAACGCTCTCCGGGAAGTTCAGCCGTATACATTCCTCAATAGAGGCCGGACATTTGTCGTGGTCGTCGCCGGCGAGATCGTTGCTAGTCCTTACTTCGATGCCATACTCCAGGTAAACTTACATACATTCCTTTCCTCATTACACATAGTGTCTCACACTCTTACTAATTAAGACGAGTAGTTTTGGGGTAAATTTCCTAATCCTCATTACACATAGTGTCTCACACTATTACTAATTAAGACGAGTAGTTTTGGGGTAAATTTCCTAATCCTCATTACACATAGTGTCTCACACTATTACTAATTAAGACGAGTAGTTTTGGGGTAAATAGTGTCTCACACTATTACTAATTAAGACGAGTAGTTTTGGGGTAAATGGAGGGTTGTGGTGAGGGTTAGGGAACAAGTTTATGAGCTTGATGAGTGTCCCCATGAAATGATGGCTCGTGAATTGGTGTCGCAGAAAAAGAATCCCAGCACAGTCTCTAACAGTACGTCTAGCAAATCCACATTATTTTAACTTGCTGGGCCAATCTCTTGCTTGTACATTTTAGGACTTTACCTGAATGGAATGGAGCAAGTAATTGACCACAAAGAATAGAAATATGGGAGATGAACGTATGTTAAAATATCTAATCGAAAAAACATATTTTAACGATTTGCTAGATATTTAAAGTGTAATCATAATAACAACATTCTAAACAACTTGATCGATATCGAAAGCGCAATTATAAGAAAAGATGGAAAATTGGCTTGTTCGTAACTGGTGAGTTAGATTTTTATATCTCAATAAGGCGAATCAGGAGTAGGTCGCTTAAAACTACTTTCCTTTGGTGCTAACAAAGAGTTGTTAATTGTTAACCATCATCCCTCTTTAAGCTTCATCACTTTAGATTGCTCCAATTTGGAACAAAAATTTTGAACTTCATATTGCTATCAGATGTGTTTTCATTTTGTTATTAAGACTGAGGTAACAAGTCACCTCAGTTACGTTAGGAAGTTAATAACAAACCACCAGACTAGTATGCGAACTGTGTTCTACAAGCTACTGTATCCCACCAAATCAGACTAATCTTCTGCTAGAAGAGCAGAATCCGAAAGCCCCTCAAACATGTTAGCAACGAGCTGGTGGAAATTGGTTAAGGTTGCAGGTTTGCCCTGACGATAATGGTGTAGCGTAATCAAGCTCTTATCTAAACTTTAAATCACTAAAAAACGAGCGGGTGGAAGTTGAGACTTTAATTCTAGGAGGCAGAGAACTTGATCCCCCACCCAGGGTTCCTCCTGGCATGAAAGGGCTAGTGCATTGACTGATTCTTTTTGCTGCTCTTGTATAAGGAACAAAGTACTGTAATGTAGCAAGAGAATATGTTGTTTCTGCTACCATAATAGTTTTATTCCATTCAGGGCCGGTCCTGATATTTTGATGGCTTGAGACGAACAACTGAAATGTGGTCTCGTAAAATAAATAAATCAAAATAGAACAATTTTTCTTTTCTACATATAAATTAATTTCATTTATAAATTATTGAATTAACAGGAGTCAAAAAAAATAAATACATTAAAAATTAATCAAAAATGAATGAACAAATAGTGGTCAGTAACAAAAATAAAACCTTAAATGTTTGCATTTATATGAAAAAAAAGAGAAACATTTTTACCTTTCTCTCCAAAAAACAAATAAAGAAAAAAAAGAAACAAATGAGGAAGGAAAAAAGGAACAAATGCAATCAAATTAAAATGAAAAAAATAAATTAATGGTAAAATAAGAAAAAATAAACATAAAAAAAATTTGAAGCCAACGTGATTTGAACCAGCACTCTTTTAAAACCCACCAAAAATATTTTCCGCTGGACTACATTAGTCATATTGATGTTGGTGACATTATATTTATATATAGTTATATAGTTTTCAGACTATATTTAAAAAAATTATACCTGAGGCGGTCGCCTCAACTTGCACCACTCAAGACCGTCCTAATTCTATTGCCTCATGTCGTGTAAAATAGTTTCCACCTGAGCTACAACCATGTATACACAGAGTTTCATATGATGATATTATACAGCTCGACTAACTTAAACACACTCGGTAATTTATATTTAAATATGTATTTTGATTTAATTTTTAAAATAGTTGTTGAGCGAGAAAAAGTTACATATAATTTGAAGTTGAATTAGGCGTATACTAAAATGAAAGTGTTATCGCTAGTCTCGAAACGATTAGTTTTTTTGAAAGGGCGATACAATTGTTCTTAGAACTATCGATAATTCAAAAAAAAATTAAATTCAGTAAATTGTGACCCAAATTCTCTGTTTATTAGGAACGCGGAGAATGTAGAGCCGCCTATAAAAGTACAAAGCCTAAATTCACGAACGAATCCAATAGTAGCTGCGCGCGCAGGTTGTTCCGGGCCCACCCGCCACTTCCAACCCCAATCACCTCTTTCTCTCCTCCAATTCCCGCTTTTCTCCCGCGAAGGGCAGAATCGGAATGTCGCACAGGGCCAATGCGTTCGGATGGAGGGCGAGCAGTTCGTGTGGTGGTTCCGGAGGTGGCTTGGCCTTACCTCTGGGCCCACCGCGGCGCCACTTTCATCTCCGGCGAAATCGTCAACAGCCCCCACCATCTTGACCCTATTCTAAGGGCCAGTCCTTTATTTTACTTTGAATTTGACTTTGTTTAATCCTTTATAGTTGCATTATGTTGATACAGGATGTTGCTTTTCTTCATCACCTGGGGATCAAGTTTGTTCTTGTTCCAGGCACCCATGTCGAAATCGATTCACTTTTGGCTCAGAGGGGTGAGTATCGTGGCATTGTATTGTTTTTTTTTCTGAAGTAGAAAAATTGAGTATTGGAGTTTTTAGGAGGTCGAATGTTTAGTTTAGTGGGGGTGGTGATTTTTTGTATTTGAAATTTTGAATTGATTAGTTGGATTATTGATGCTTAGACTGTCTTGTTGCAGGCAAGAGTCCCAAGTTTGGTGGTCAGTATAGAGTCACGGACGCGGATTCTCTAACAGCTGCAAAGGAAGCTGCTGGGAAGATTACCATGGATATAGAGGCCAAGCTCTCGCCAGGGCCCTCCAGGTGCAATATTCGTCGGCATGCTGATTGTAGTCGCTGGCATGAAGTTGGTGTCAGCGTAGCAAGTGGAAACTTTCTTGCAGCCAAGGTGGGAATCTTGTAACTTGGAATGTAGTATTCAATGTTGTTTGCTTGATTTGTGAAATTTTTGCTAGTGTGGCCGAATTTAACTTGATCATGTGATATGTTCAGAGGAGAGGAGTCGTTGCTGGTGTTGATTACGGGGCAACAGGAGAGGTTAAAAAAGTAGACGTGGTTCGGATGCGTGAGAGGCTTGATGGCGGTTGTATTGTGCTACTGAGCAACCTTGGCTATTCGAGCTCTGGAGAAGTTTTAAATTGCAAGTATGCCCTATTGACATAACTTCTGATAGTTATCGATTTAAAGTTCAAGTCACATAATGCTTGTTGTTTATTTGGTTCATGATTTCTTGCTTCCAAGTTCCAACTCTTCTTATATAGCAGTAGTGCCTGGTTGATGATGGTTGTATGCTTTTATAAATTTCAGCACGTATGAAGTTGCAACAGCCTGTTCCCTGGCTATTGGAGCAGATAAGCTTATCTGCATAATAGACGGTTCCATTCTTGATGAGAGTGGACGTCTGATACGTTTTTTGACTCTTGAAGAAGCAGATATGTTGATTCGTCAGCGGGCTATGCAAAGTGAAATAGCCGCTAACTATGTGAAAGCTGTTGATGGAGAAAATATCCATTATCTGGGACGTGATAATGGGTATTTTTTCAAGGAAAAACATATTCCAAAGTTTAACAATGGTGTTGGTTTTGAGAATGGCAATGGATTATGGTCTGGTGAACAAGGTTTTGCAATAGGAGGAGATGAGCGGCAAAGTCGATTAAGTGGTTACCTCTCAGAATTGGCTGCTGCAGCCTTTGTTTGCAGGGTAAGACCAATACTTTTGGACTTGCTTCTAATACATATTCAATTCTCTTTTTCTTAAAGGACAATGTCCTCAACAAAAGCTTTTCGTAACCATGCTATAACATTAATAATGAAGTCAAAAAATTCATCAATTTCTTTATGTGCATGCCAATGTAAGTACGATATTTGGAAGATCTGGGATGTTATTTTTGATTGTAGGCGTATCTGCAAGCACACCCACCACCCAAGGCTTTCGTGGTTTGGACTTTATTTTGCAACAAACTCAATCTGAGATTGTCTGTTGACTGTGGTTGGTTGAGTCCTGCTTTAATTGAAGTCTTTCAAACATGGATCAAGTTGTGGATATATGTTGAGCTTATATGTATGCTTTTGCAGTTTAAAAGTGCTACACTTTCATTTCACTTTATCATGGTGGATATCAGAACTACACCCATTCTGTTTATTAAATGAGTTAAATGACAATATCCTTGAGTCTCATATCAGATCTTTGCTTGATGTTGAATACTAAAAGAATGCTTTTGTGTCTGGCATAGTTTTCTGATTAATCTATAAGGTCTATGCATAATTTGTGCATGCATATAGCTTGAAGTTTCAGTTTAAGAACCCAACTAATCGTAGTTTCTTATTTATGTCAGGGAGGTGTTCAAAGAGTTCATCTGTTAGATGGCACTAAAGGTGGAGTATTGTTGTTGGAATTATTCAAAAGAGATGGAATGGGGACTATGGTGGCAAGGTATGCTATTTTTTCAACAAACATCTTCAACTTTTTTTTTTCTGATACATTTGGGACTATGGTGGATTTTCATTTTTTTTTTCCTTTTCCAATCATGCTTTATTTTTCACTTTTCATATTTGGAAGCATGGTTGGCTGGAATCAGGAGTCTAGCTTATTGGTTTTAATATGTTCCCAAATCTTGTTTAAATCCTAGGTTTATTAGGTAGCTTTTTGGCTTTAATAAGGAGTCTAGCATCAAGAGTAACTTCACCTTTAAACAATATGAAGAAAGGAATGAGCGTTTATTCACTTCCTCACCCAACTGACCCGAGTCCAAAATTCAAGTCCCCCTTCACTCAACCTTGTTCAACCAAGTAAAAGAAAATTTGACTATTATGGAACCAATTCTATAGCTAATGCTTTCTCAATCCATCCACTTATGTGTGTCTTAATTGTCCATTCACAGTGATGTTTACGAAGGAACTCGAATGGCGAGGGTGTCAGACCTAACTGGAATAAGACAAATTATACAACCTTTAGAAGCAGCTGGCACATTGGTTACGAGAACTGATGAAGAGGTTCATGCTCCATCTCTGTTTGATTTTCATTTGTAGTATATATAAGTTTCATTGTACTTCATTATTAAAAACATATGTCTATTTCATTTTTTCCTAATTAAACTGAATATTTGTATTCTCACAGTCGTTTTGTCTTGTTTTAATAGCTACTCAAAGCATTGGATTGCTATGTTGTTGTCGAAAGAGAAGGACAAATTATTGCTTGTGGTGCTCTATTTCCTTTCCGAGAGGAGAAATGTGCAGAGGTGGCTGCTATTGCAGTTTCACCCGATTGCCGTGGACAAGGGCAAGGAGATAAATTACTTGGTAAGCTATAGTTTGCACCTGTTAGTTTGCTCATTTATTTTCTGGAATTGTAATGGTCAATAGGGCATATTATTCCAAATATGTTATTATAATTACTGCCGAATATGTGAATAACAGGAAGGTAAAGTTGAAAAACGACGACCAAGTATTTCAAGTTCACTTAATTTCACACATCCAAAGTCTAATTTCCTTCGTTACATATCCTTTTAATAGGATTATAAGATTATTGATCCAAGTTCCTTTGGAGTAAAGGATTCAATCTAGGTACCAAAACATGGGAACTATTGAAATAAATCTCATGTCTTTCTATGTTGAGTTCTACTGCTACTATATTTGTTCTCTCTATACTCCAAAGGTAAAAGACTTGTGCAATGTGTTTAGTCTTGGGCTTCTAGAATAGATAATTCCTTTTTAAACCAAAACTAATGGGTACTTCATATGGGTTGAATATGTTCAAGCCTCACATACTCAGCATAGCGCAAGTGGTGTTATGGGCAGAGGTAACTACGATAAGTAGATTTCTTGTTCTAAGATAGCGCCAAATGAAGATGAGCTCCAATCCTTCTTAATAGGCTCTTTTTTGGTCTGATTCATAATAAGCTCTGTGATTATAGTATATCTACCATTCATCTTTTTGTGATTCTTGGATTTTCTCATAATTTCTTGGATGTTGAATTGCAGATTACATGGAGAAGAAGACATCTTCTCTTGGATTGGATAAACTTTTCTTGCTTACAACCCGAACTGCAGATTGGTTAGTTTCTGCTACTTGAAATATTTGTACCTTATTTATATGCTTGGATATGGATGACTACTAATAGTTAATGGAGGAAGGGAATGCTTCAGTTTCTATATTTGTGGTGTACTCTACTACGGTATGGCATTTAGTTGGGCTAGCAATCCAGAATTGTTGATTTGACATGGATGGTTGAAGGTCACTAATATGATTGTTGTATTATATGGAATCATGGATTCTTAAACTCAATGAAGATTGTAGCCACAATGTCATCAGCATGTGGGAAGGGACACATAATTTTTTTTTCTTCCACCTTTACTGTCTGATTGTCCTACAATAACATAGCAATTACCTTATTCCAATACATTGATTGTTTTGTTCCCACCATTTCGTTAAGAATTTTAATGCTCACCCCTGAAGATTCGCTTGTGCTGTTTGCTTTACAGGTTTAAGAGACGTGGATTTTCTGAATGTTCAATAGAATCAATACCAGAGAAGCGCAGGGAAAAAATTAATCTGTCCCGTAGGTCCAAGTACTATATGAAACAGCTGTTACCTGATACTAGCGGAATTAATGTTGAAAGGCTGGTGGTCTCTTAAGGCTATCATATCCCTGCGGCATGTTTGGGTTTTGAGTTTTTGAGTCCCAATCCACCGTCTTCCTTTTAGGTACCTTCAGAGAAACTGACTGATGAATTAAGTTTCTGATGAAATGTAATTGAGGAGTTTTCTCGAGTAGAAGTCTAGAATAGACCGTGTGAGTTATGGATTATTCCGAGAAAGTATTGAAAGGAGAAAGTAGAGGATGTGATGCATTTCCACATACAATCATTGCTGAACTTGGTTAAGTATTTAAGATTAGCGATATGGAACCTAAACCCAAAGAACTGAAGAACTTCCTTTTGAATGTCAAAATGTGGAGACAATTTGTGTTGCTGAGAACCATTAGGACCCGTTTGGTGTGGGAATAGCAGGAAAGTAACTTGGGAAATGTATTTTGCTTTCCTTTCCAATCTTTGGTTTATATATGGACAGGAAAGTAAGCAACATTAATTTAACAATTATATCTTTAGGTATTAAAATATAAAATATTTAAGATTCAAAATTTTATGGATAATTTGGTAATAACATCAATTAAAAAAATATTCAAAAGATGCAATTGAAGTGAATTAATGTTGAGAATGTATGAGTGATAATGAATCTCATAGCATGTGGGAGGATCCAATTTTCTATATATTTTGAGGTAAGTTCATTATCAGTCTTTAAATTCTTATGACAAGGTCAATGCGATACCCAAACTCTAAACTCTATTAATGTGATACCTGATAATTTGTTATAATATGAATGAAACGTCTCCGTCAACTTTTCGTAACGACACCGTCAAATTAGTGACGTGGCAAACAACTGTGGTAGGGCTGGCTCCGGTCCACTTCGGTTCGGTTTATACCCCAAACCGCGAACCAAACCAATGTTATACTTCGGTTCGGTTCGGTTCGGTTTTTTACTATTCAAGAGGCCAAACCGCAAACCAAACCACACCTACGGTTCGGTGCGGTTCGGTTCGGTTTTTCGGTTTTTTTTTTCCAAATTCATAATTTTTCATCTTATTATCATTATAGTGAAAAATGGTTATAGTTCACAAAGTTGCACATTTATTTACAACCTAATAAACAAGTTATACAACATTAGTATGCATATTGTGATTCCGATGACTAAAAGTAAAAAATTAAAATTCGACCGTCAGATATGATCATTATAAAGAAATATGTATGTGGGAAAAATTCAACTGGATCCGACAAAGTTAAGGGCTCGATCGAAACGGTCAACCCTGATCCATCGTCACTTATCACACGGAAACACTCATATCTACCTCTATATTACGTATTTTTGTCAAAACTTCTACACGAAAAACACTCATGTAGATGAGACGCAACCGCCCATATAAAATTTTTGAGACATTTACCTTCCGACGATAGGGCTCCCCCTAGGGAATAATAAAGGTAAATAGGGTTGACCGCTACAATCGGCACCGAGACGTTACCCGAATTACGTGATTTTTTAACCAGAGCTGTATTTCATCATTCCGAACACATCTTATTTCACGAGTTTTTTGATAATTTTGCTTCTATGTAGAGTTGGTTCATAAAGTTGTGCATTTGCTTAAAACCTAATAAACAAGTTATACAACATTAGTATGCATATTGTGATTCCGATGACTAAAAGTAAAAAATTAAAATTCGACCGTCAGATATGATCATTATGAAGAAATATGTATGTGGGAAAAAATTCAACTGGATCCGACAAAGTTAAGGGCTCGATCGAAACGGTCAACCCTGATCCATCGTCACTTATCACACGGAAACACTCATATCTACCTCTATATTACGTATTTTTGTCAAAACTTCTACATGAAAAACACTCACGTAGATGAGACGCAACCGCCCATATAAAATTTTTGAGACATTTACCTTCCGACGATAGGGCTCCCCCTAGGGAATAATAAAGGTAAATAGGGTTGACCGCTACAATCGGCACCGAGACGTTACCCGAATTACGTGATTTTTTAACCAGAGCTGTATTTCATCATTCCGAACACATCTTATTTCACGAGTTTTTTGATAATTTTGCTTCTATGTAGAGTTGGTTCATAAAGTTGTGCATTTGCTTAAAACCTAACAAACAAGTTATACAACATTAGTATGCATATTGTGATTCCGATGACTAAAAGTAAAAAATTAAAATTCGACCGTCAGATATGATCATTATGAAGAAATATGTGTGTGGAAAAAAATTCAACTGGATCCGACAAAGTTAAGGGCTCGATCGAAACGGTCAACCCTGATCCATCGTCACTTATCACACGGAAACGCTCATATCTACCTCTATATTACGTATTTTTGTCAAACCTTGTACACGAAAAACACTCATGTAGATAAGACGCAACCTCCCATATAAAAATTTTGGGACATTTACCTTCCGACGATAGGGCTCCCCCTAGGGAATAATAAAGGTAAATAGGGTTGACCGCTACAATCGGCACCGAGACGTTACCTGAATTACGTGATTTTTTAAACAGAGCTGTATTTCATCATTCCGAACACATCTTATTTCACGAGTTTTTTGATAATTTTGCTTCTATGTAGAGTTGGTTCATAAAGTTGTGCATTTGCTTAAAACCTAATAAACAAGTTATACAACATTAGTATGCATATTGTGATTCCGATGACTAAAAGTAAAAAATTAAAATTCGACCGTCAGATATGATCATTATGAAGAAATATGTATGTGGAAAAAAATTCAACTAGATCCGACAAAGTTAAGGGATCGATCGAAACAGTCAACCCTAATACGTCGTTAGTTATCACACGGAAACGCTCATATCTACCTCTATATTACATATTTTTGTCAAACCTTCTACACGAAAAACACTCACGTAGATGAGACGCAACCGTCCATATAAAAATTTTGAGACATTTACCTTCCGACGATATGGCTCCCCATAGGGAATAAAAACAGTAAATAGGGTTGACCGCTACTATCGACACCGAGACGTTATCCGAATTACGTGATTTTTTAACCATAGTCCTATTTCACCATTCCTAACAAATCTTATATTACGAGATTTTTGATAAATTTTCTTCCATAATTAAAGTCTTTTTCCTTCCTACTACATAATTAAAGTCCTTTTAATTATGAGTTTATTTATATACTTATTTATTTATTTTTTTTCCGGTTTTTCGGTCCGGTCCGGTTTCTACGGACCCCAAACCGCAAACCGGACCATACATACCCGGTTCGGTCCGGTTTTTGTTTTTCGGTTCGGTTTGTCTTCGGTTCGGTTTTTTTCGGTTTTCGGTTCGGTTTCGGTTCGGTTTTTTTCGGTTTCGTATGGCCACCCCTAAACTGTGGATAACCACCATTCTCTTAACTGGCAAGGCCAATGTGATACTCAAATTCTAAAACATGTCAATGTGATACATATACTTAATTTCGCTATCAATGTGAGGTCGGAGACGTCACGTCACCGTCAGTTTAGTCAAGTGATGTGCACGTGGCCTAAAAAGAGTAGTATGATATTTTACCTCACAAACTCATACACACACAAGATCAACTAACTTTATCATATTTAATTCCTCAACCAATTTAGAGATTGCAGTCCAGATCTGTGATGCTGACGAGTTCAACCTCGACCTTGGATCTGCTTGATCTATTCAAGATCCGTCATGCCGTTCGGAGTAACCCGAACAACCGGTCAGCTCTGACGGAGAGAAAGTTGTTGCTCCGACGTCGAGATCTGCGTCATTTGGTGCGACTTAGTATGGTACTCGACATGAACTCAAAGAGCAGATTTGGATTTTGTGTGATACAACACATAGGAGATGATTTGCTACAAATCTGATTGGTGTTCGGAGGCAGAGTAGTCGGTGGAGACGAAGACGAGTCCGTTGGATATATATACAAGAACTCTATTGTTGGATTTTCATTTGATGGTGAACTTACCTCTTCTCTGAATGATTATCATTTGCTATTTCTCACTTTCTAATTTTCCTTCCACCTTCAACTCTTTCTTCTTGTTCTTTATTATCACCATTTATGTGGTCTCTATCACTCCACTTTTCAAATATCGTTAATGTTGAAAATTGAGGCTTTACAATTGGAGCCGAATGAAGCCGTCGTTATGACCAAAGAAGAAGTCTTCATCGAGGGTTCTAATGCGGTGAAGTGGAGGAAGGGGCGACGATAGCAGAGAGTGACGGGACATGAAAACTTCGTCGAGGATCGAGATTTGGGGTTTAATTAGATGAGAATTGGATTTGGAGTTCTGTCTCTCGATCTGCTATCAATTCTGACTTTTGGATTTATTTGGTAGTCGGATTTATTTTAGAAGATGTAGGAGTGGAGAGGTAGATGATTTGGGAGTGGGATGTCTAGGAGCTTTGAGTGGTAGATAATCTTGTTTTTGGGTGTTTCAATAGCCATTGGAAAATGAGATGTGATGATATATGGAGAATAAGGAATTTGGTAATGGTGTTGTTAGCAGACGGAGATGATAATTGAGATTATATTGATTCAAAAAATAAACGAAGAGAGAATTAACAAAAAGTTCAAATGAAGGTCATTTTGGTCTTTTAATTAATTTTTTATGAAGGCCACGTACGCATCATTTGACTAAACCAACGACGACGTAACGAAATATGGCATCCGGTATGCCATTAATATTGAAAATTAAGTATGGGTATCACATTGACAAGTTTTAGAAGTTGGGTATCATATTGACATTGTCACAAGAGTTGAGGCACTGGTGGTTATCCACAATTGTTTGTCACGTCACTAATTTGACGGTGTCGTTACAGAAACTGGCATTGATATCATAACAAATGATCAGGTATCACATTGATAAAGTTTAGAGTTTGTGTTTGTTGATACCTGAAAAATCACGCGATTAACTAATGTCTTGTCACACAATAATTCATGCAATTTCAGGTGAAATCCTCGACTTAATACGCCAAACAAGCATATACATGCATCAATGTGGACCCAAGCCACAATCACACTTTTGGGGCTTGTAGATGTGGGTATGGTGTGAAAGGTTACGAAAACACATAATGTTCATTTGTTGATTTAACGTCGTTAATTATTTCAGTCTTGGGCCTGAAATCCAAACCCAACGACTTAAATTGATGATGAAATGGTGAAATGTATGAGAATTAGACTACAACATGAGCCTAGATGGGAACCTCTAAGCCCAAGGCTCAATACTCATTCCTATATTAATTACAAGCCCAAGCCTCCCTTTATTCCTTTTTTCTCAGCCCAAAACCTTTGAATAAAAAAGACCCAATATCCTTTTTTTTTATTCACCCTTATCTACAAACCCACCAACAGACCAGTTTTTCCCAAATTCCTCTTCCATCGCAGCTTTACCCAACAAGAAAACCTCTTTCGTCTCTGATTTGAAGAGGGGAAGAGATTGTAATCGACCTAAAGACAACACTCTCACCCTCGAATGACGAAGTCATGATGTGCAAGCTACCGGGTTTGCCTCATTTTGGGTGTCTTCCGTCTCTGCAGCCGCCTCCGCAGCACTCCTACAGTAAGTTGTCTTTTCCATCTTACACAGTCGGCTCCTCTTTTCCAGGCTTTAGGGTTGAAGTCATGTGTATGAGGGAAGATTCTTTTACCCAGCAGCTCAAACACTATGACCCATCACAAAAATCCATCGATTAAGCCCTATAAATGGAGGGCTTGGAGCTGCAGAGGACCATCATCCAACAACCGAGAAAAACCTTCTAAACTCATGTTTTCATGCCTTCAAGCAACAATCTCTATTTCTCATTCCAATTCTTGTTCTTCATCCTCAAACTCAGCCCTTAAGAATTCATGCTTTCATCCAGTCAAGCTACAACCCAAAAATCTCTCAATAAACACTCAAGCCTTGTTTTCATACCTTCAAGCAAGAGACATTCATCCCTCCAAGCAACATATTTCAACAGCCATGCTCCTAATTCCTACCCCTCCACCTTTCAAGCCCTCTTAACCATTTTTCAATTTATATCAGTTTTTCCATCTTTTTTAGGGACCAGATTTCTCGCAGTTCAATTCTCATTCACTGCAGTGTGTTTCTAGCCCTGCACCATGCTTCATGCTACAAGCTTGTTTTGTTGTTCGAATCACATACAAGGTTTCCCATTAATCGAATTATTGGGTTAATCTTGGCCTAGTAATGCTTAATTTAAAAAGAACCCTCACAGTGTTTTATATTGACATTGTCATAAGAGTTGAGGGACTGATGATGAACTTACCTCGTTTTCCTTATTGCAGTAAAATATTTCCTTTCTTTAGGTGTGCCAAACAAATGAAAAGATAACTTTCATTTTTCCAACTTTTCCAATTCATGAACCAAACGAGGCCTTATAGTTCAAAGGGGACTAAAGATTCCGCCTGACAATTTCGACTTTAGGTTCAAGGTGAAAGGAGAGAATTTGTTTCATGGAGGACCATGGCGCACTAAATGGTCGTAGGCTATTATTGGAGTATGATGGGAAGAGTGATCTGACGAAGGTTGGGTAGAATAACTTGGGAACGTGGGTGGCAGAATATTTTTATACATGGACCTTTACATATCAGGAGCCCTTCTAATGAGGACCTCTAAGTCAAGGACTAGTTGAGGACTTTTCAATTAATTGTTTATTAGACCAACTTTTTGATCAAATTTTGACATCTTAACCGTTGAAGTTGTAGAATTATATAAGTAGATCAATCATACAAAATTTCAGTCAAATTGGTGATCGTTAAGAACTAGTTGTAGATCAAATCAATGGACGAACCAAATCTGTCAAACATAAACCGTTCAAGTTTGTAATTGGTAAATCACACTTTTGAATGCCTTAACGATTTTCAATTCAGTTGAAAATTTACATAAATGATCTACTCATAAATATTTATAAAATGAACGGTTAAGATGTGGATATAAGATCAAAAAGCAGGATAAATTGAAAAGTCTTCAACTAGTCCTCAACTTAGAGGTCCTCACTAGAAGGGTATCTTCTTGAACAAACCCAGTAGTGTTACTAGTACTGCTATATACCCGGAGGACCAAGTAGTCTCCACCTTGCTAGTACGTTCAATGCTGGTTAATTGCATGCCATTGTTATTGTTTTTTTATCAACGCTGGCTAATCAACTATACTCATTATTGATTTGATCAACTTGTGTAACGTTTTCGAAGAATCATTACAGCTCCAAAGTTTACTGTTTTTATGTGAAATTTTTTTCTGCAATAGCTTCTTGTTGTTGTTAGCGAGTATCATTCTTATAATTCGTCTCGGGTCTTCAAATCACAGGTTTGATGTGGGATTTGTTTCAAGAACAACCTAACAATAATTATGTCCTCTATAGGTACGTTTCTACGTGCGGATCCTTATCAATTGATGTGGGGTTGTCATTGTTTCGGCTCACGCTTCGCGGTAAGAAGAATGTAGTACAAATACATAAATTAAAATATAAGAAAGTAAATTATACAATAATTAAAAGAAATTCTCCCTCCACAGGCAACCATGAGGTGAACTCCTTATATGGTTAGATTGGGTTTGATTAGCACTATATTCCTCTAAAATTTGGTAGCTCAATTCAGAGTATGGAAGGAGAATTGAAGAATTTGGGATTTTAGGGTTTATGTTTTGGATTTTGCAATTTCGTTTTGATTGAGCAGCTTAGAGGTAGAATTGACATTCGAGTTGAACTAGAAAGTTGCTCCAAATGATGAAACGAAGCAACTGTTAAAATTTGGTGACGATTGGAGGTCGCTGGAATTTTGGCCAGAATTTCTGCCGGCGACGGAGCTGGCAGCAGTGCTGCTATTTTTTGGGCAGTTTTTCATGCCCGTTAAATAGTATAAAATGAGAGGAGACTATGGTTTAAATTTGGTAATTTTTGGAGGAGTTTTGGTTAGGTTTTGGAATTTTTCAAGTTTAGTAATATTGGCGGATAATAAAATATTATTCCGCCCATCGATTTTAGCCGGTTAAGGTTTAAGAAATATTTTAAGGTTTTCTAAGTTATTAAGGAAGGCCAGAGATTTTTGGTTGACAATTTGAGAAGTCTGAAGAGGATGAGCGAGTTATACGCTCATAAATGTTTACGCCTAAATTATTTAATTATTATTATAGCGTCCAGAAAATTAACATTGATTGTGGAACAGGACGCGAAGAGACTCGTGTTGTGGAGACTTCGCTTGAGCGGAATTCAGGTTTTCGTCAGATTAAGGCCTAAGTCTGTGAGTGGACTTTTATTTGAAATTAAAACGCACGCTCTAATTTATTCTACTTTATGATTTATTAAGGGTTAATCTTGTTATGTATTGTTGAAAGTTTTTGGTCTCGTATTAGTATTGTTGTGGTTAGTTATTTGAGGTTGTTAATTTATTGTATCCCTTATTTGAGCACGAGGCCGGGAAAAGAGGGTTCATGCCTTTTCCGTGGGTTTATCCGATTTTTCAAATTTGTTTGTTATGATTAACTTTGGTTGTTGGTTTCTTAAATTTATTGTCTAATAGGGGTTCTTTACAAGTTCGGATTAGAGTTGTGTAATCATCATCGGGGGGATGATGTTATTCTTATTAATGTTACTTATCAGATACTTATACATATGTGGACCCTCATCTGGATTTGAGCCGGTCACTTTGACCTTCATCTGGATTTGAGCTGGTCATGGATATACAGACCCTCATCTAGATTTGAGCCGGTCAGGGATTTATAGACCTTCATCTGGATTCAAGCTGGTCAGGGATATGTGGACCTTCATCTGGATTCGAGTCAGTTATTTAGACCTTCATCCGGATTTGAGTTGGTCATAAACTATGAAGTAAATAAAAATGGTTACTAGTAGCCTAGGGAGTTTCATGGTATGATCAGACCCCTCCTCCCATTTATTTACTATTATTTCAACTAATGTGTTTCCGTATTGAATTATCTCATGTTATTATCTAATTTGGAAAAACTTATTATAGGGCGTGCGTAATGGTTTCTCATAAGTTTCTAGGAGAGCATGAAAATATATTTACCTTTTCATATTTTTTTGTCCACTCACGCTAATGTTTTGTTTTAAAATGTTTTCTCCTGAGCTCTTCATTTTCAAATGTCCAGTGTTGCAGGGTTCGTGAGAGGAGGTCGCGCGTACCGAAGTCGGGGCATAGTCAATTAATCCGTTGTTGCTCGCATATTGATTTAGGTATAACTTCCATGTAGACTGCTCTGATTACCCTAACTTAGATAGTTGAATAGGTTAGTGAAGCGTAGATGTGACTTGGGGAGCAGGATGGCTCCAGGAGTTGGGGGTTAATTTAAATTATTCATGGAAGTGCTAAGTTGGTTTGTAGGAAGGGTTGTCCATTTCAAGGGAGTTTCGGTAAGAAGTTCCCTTGAGGTGGTCCCCACAAGATTTACTTCGGGTTAGAAGGGGTTTAACCCGAGGTGGGTCCTGACAGTTGGTATTAGAGCATTAGGTTATTGTTTCCTTTTACTACCTCATGTACTTGGTAGCACTTAGTGTCTATAGAGTGATGGTCCGACCGTGGCGGATTCATCGGTATTTTATGCTTTGGACGCTTAATATTTATTAGAGATATGAGTTAGTACTTCTTGGTTGATTTATGGACCGGGTGGTTCCATAAATATTTGGATCTTCATGACTATGCCTCAGTACGCCAACCCATCAGAGTACCTGTAAAGGAAAGGTAAATTATCTACACTTTTCTATGAGTTTTCGAAATCTGACTGAGAATGTGAGTCAGGATATGAGTTGAGGACTCGTGAATCCTTGGTTGATTGATTCTTGATTTAAGTGCAAGGTTGGGCATTTGATGTGTATTTTTTTAGTAATTGAAATATTGGATCATGCTCTGGAGGTGTCAGATAGATTGATCAAAGACGAAAATTTTAGAAATATGATATTACGTCTCGGTATCAATCTATGTTGCTCTTTGAGGGTGAAGAGTGGAATGTTTTTGATGTAGTTGTGGTTATTGATGCAAAAAGAGAGTGGATATTTGCATAGTGAAAGTATTCTGGGAAAGTAGTATTGTGACGAGCTAATTGCTTAGTCACTATCGAGGAATTTCAGAAATTGCAAGGTGTCACTCATGTGTTGACTTTCGGTCAAACTTTGATTGACGAGAGTGACATTTGTCGGATAAGCATTTTAATTATGAGGCCATGGTAAGATCTTCATGATAGTTGGAATCGGAGGTCAGACTCCTATGGTGTAGGATGTTTTTAGTAAAGCCTTATTTATGTGATGGGTCGGAAGTTGGACGGTTGTCGTCATTCCGATCTGTGATAAAGTTAAGAGAATGTAAGAAAGTCGAAAGCGACTAATCTAGTGTGTGTTGAGTCAGATGCATGGAATTCGAGGAAGAGGCAGCGGGGGAGCAAAACCCACTGTATCATGGATTAGTATTAGACAATATTTATTTCAAGCGGTATTGCCAAGGGATTATTTCCATAAGACCTGAATTTGTGATGTGAGTGGATTATGAATATCATTTCTTTTGAAATGGGTGACTAGTTGTGAGGTGTTTAGATTATGATTTATTCATCCACTTTATTGCTGTTTAGGGAAGTTTGACTAAAGTCCTTGATGGACGTGTTTTGGAGAATGTGAAATTTGTTATTGCTTCAGTTTTGGGAAGCCTTCGCAGTTATTGAAGTTATATATTGTATACTCTATAATTTGGAAATGAAAATTTTACGTTGATTTGTCAGGTTTGTGAAATGAATAATCAATTATATTGTTTGATCGAAGTACTGCGATGTGGCGTGTTTAAGGATACATAAGTTGTCCCCACTATAGTAATGGGTAGTATCCTCAAATTTCGAGTTTACAGAGTACAGACATTAGTGTCTGGAGGATAAGGTTCTGATATAATTTTATCGAAAACCTAAGAGGAATGAAGAATCGATAATGGTGTAGTCAGGAGTCAATTAAGTTTTACAATTCACCCGTTGATCTTTGACTTTAATTGTTCATCGGTTAACTTTTACTATTCATTGATTGACTTTTGACCGTTGACTTTTACTATTTTGGGTTGACCGTTGACTTTAATATTCATGATTAACTGTTGACTTTTACTATTTATGGTTGACTTTTGACTTTTACCGTAGAAGACTAATTTTTACGTTTTTACCGCTACGGTTAAATGGTTTAAATGTTTTATAAATTAAATATACGACGGAAAGACGTAAGTACCAAATGAGTAATAATCTCGATTCTCACCCGGTTCGAGAATCAAGACATCAAATAATTAGACTCTAATGTCGGGGAAAATAAACGGAAAGTTTGTAGAGTTTACCAAATCTTGATCAACTTTGACCAACTCAGTAGACTTGGTTAATTTCTTGGTCAACCTTAAAGTCAACCTTTGATCTTTTCTGGTCAAACTAGGAAAGTGGGTAGTTGACCATAGAATGACCGTTACGTTTCTACTTTCGACTTGTTTGGTCGTTGACTTGTCTTTTGACGGATTCAGGATTTCGTTTGTACTCGGAGCTTGAGGACTGAGACTTGAAGCACGACGATTTCGGCTTCGTCATATCAGGTAGGGTGAGCCGCCCACTATGATGAGTCGTAACTTTCGGGTTAGTGACATTTTAAATTTGTGTAGTGCTCTATAATATAAAGGTTATGTGATGTTTATTTATGCATTGTCGATGTCTGGCGATATATGTTTTCTTATTTTATCGCTTCATTAAATGTTTAGAAAACCGAGGCTAGACACACATGTGATGATTCAGATCGAAAAGTAGTACCGTTGTCCTGAATTCTGGTGCTTGGCCTGAGAGTGACGAGATATAGTGTTTAGACTATGTTTTCCCACGGTGTCGATGATCGTTAACCTCCGGAGGGGCAATGCCCTGTTTATTTTATTTTCCCGCTTACGCTCGTCTCACACAGAGTTTAGCGAGCCGTAAGTGCGGTGTGTTGTCATGAGTGATCTATTGGGAGTTAGCTGTAAATGGACACTCTCGCTACTACGCGTCTTCGGACGCATAGGTAGTTGGCACCGGTTTGCTGTGAAGACAAACCCAAGATTCGGCCGCCCAGATCCGTGAAGCTCTGCAAGCTGTTGTTTTACTTTGAGCGCTCAGTCATTTTGATGTTAGCATTGACACATGAGAAAGGAATTTATATAAATCTACCTGCAAAACCAAATACAATTTTTGGTTGTTGCATGTTTTACGGATTATTTAATCACCGGTGAAAGCTATATGTAGTATCTATCTATGAGAACTACACCTTTGTTTTCAAACTCTATCTTGGTTGGGTTCAGCCCTTTTTAAGTTAGCGAGGACGAGTGCTCACCCCTACTTTGCAGGTACTTGGTAGACTTGTTTTAGAAGAGATGGATCGGTGACTAGAGGTTTGGCAATGCATTCTTTTCAGCATATGTGTTTCTGGATCACCCTGGAGGAGCTATTCATCATTCGTGGTACTTCAGCTTATCGATCTCTGTGACTGTTGATTTAGACGCATTTGGCGCACTCTGACCTATCGAGCTATTATTCACTTGTACTTTGCTCGTTGGCCCATGTTGTATATTCACTAACTTGGACTTTCTTCATGTATCTTGTAGTCCAAGTCTTGTATGCTACATTCTGCACTTGTATTTATATTTATTTATTCATTCATTTGCTCCTCATATTTATGTCATTTTATTTAAATTAGATTTGTGGTTTTGGCCTACTGGGTAGTCAATACGTCAGATGACGTATCGGTTATCCAATAATCTGAAATTACGGCTGTTACTGCAGTATTTCAGGGCCAGAAATTAGTCCGGGATGCTACAGACGTAAACAGTTGAAACTCTTGTTTAGGGCTTTGATTGACGTCCGACGACGCAAGTAGACGGATCAGTGTTTTTGTTTTGGTGGTCTCAAGGTGGTGATGCATCTGCAGTATGAGAAGGTGAAAGGGTTGTGTGAGGCTTGCAGATTGCTTACGCATGGAACTGATCCATGTGATTAGTTCCTTGCTAGGTATGTGTATCTCGAGTTCGTTTGTCATTACAACATTAATCTCCTACAACAATTGAAAAATTAGGATTGGGGGAGGAACAAAGCCAACACCAAAGGCTGGACGTGGTCAACACACTGGGAAGAAAGCGTTGGGTGGCACTGCACGTTACTTTGAGAGATATCGTACCACATGTTGTGGTGCCTGGTGATCAGTTGCAGGTTTGAGAGAGCAAGCATTGGTTGTTGCTTGTGTGCAGGAAGGAAGGACACCTAGCGCAGTAGGTGGAGAAGGTGGAAGGTTAGAAAATGGCGAAGTCGGAGGTTATTGTTGAACTAGCTTCAACTGTTCTGGAGTTGGGTCTAAAGCATATTGTCGAGGGTTTTGAGATTAGTGGAATTATTGTGATCTCTTTGAAAAAAAGAGGTCGACTGGTTGGCAAAAGACTGAAAAGAGTGAGGGGCGTTGTGGAAGTTGCTTCCAAGAAGAAGACGCGTAAAGCAATCACAGAGAAATCGAGGTTGTAGAGGGGAAGATGTAGAACCGCTTTGCCCTAACATATGAGTGGTGTTGGTGGATTCTAATGTTATAGTTCTGCTGCATCACTAGCTAGGAATCTAGAGCCTAGTGTTGGGACGTTCACAAATCTTTTGAGACACTCGTGTTTCACCTTCTCAGTGACCATAAAAAACAAATAGACCAAATGTAAGTAAATGTCTTAGTTTCTTTAATAAAGTTAGTTGACCCACCTCCTTCGATATGACTTAGTCTCACCAATAGCAGATTTAGTACATCTATGTGATTCAGTTCAGCTTCTCAGGTTATAGGCATTTGATATCCAAAAAGTAGTGCTCTTACTTTTGAACTCAAACTTGAATCTCTATCTTCGAGAACAGAAACTTGAATCTCTCTTTAAATTTGGAATTCCAGTTCCGATCCGAAACCTTATTTGGTAGGTAGAATAGGATGTCGGGTCAGGAAAATTAGCCCATGAAAGACGCCTTCACTTTTTTTTTCTAGATAGGATAGGAATGTTATATGTTCCTACTATTAAATAGGGTTTTGACACACAGGTTTGACACAAACTCTTATCTTTTTTCTTCTCTTCGACACAGGGCGAGTACAGTTGCCCTCAAAACTCACTTACAGCAAACTCTTATCTTTTTTCGAAACAGCAGTCAGCAGGGCGAGTACGGCTGCGTTCAAAACTCTATCTTATACGTATTTGGACCATTAGGGCCAAAATTGTTGATTTAGCGTTTGGAATTAAAAACCTAACCAGAGTTGGATTAGGATTTACTAGCCTAGCCACTTTCTTTTTTGGGGAACCGTAGCCACTTTCTTTTTGGGGAACCGTAGCCACTTTCTTTTTGGGGGTCCAATCTCTTTGAAAACGTACGGACGGAGAGAGCCAAAAGCGTAAAAAATGGACGGCGGAGGAGGAAGAAGCCCTATTAGCCGGAGTAGCAAAGCACGGAGTTGGCAATTGGAAGATCATTCTTGAAGATCCCGAGTTTGGCTCGATCCTCGCTCGCCGTTCCAACATGAAACTCAAGTATAAGTGGAGGCACTGGAGTCGTAGACCTTCTGTAAACTCACCTGCTTCTATGGCTGATGAAGCACTCGAGGAGGCGGAGAGTGTTTCAGACACGACAGAGGAAGATAGAGTTTCGGTGACGAAGAAGATGAAAAGAATGCCGGCAGAAGGCACAAAGTACATGTTAGAGCTAGAGTCCATGCTACAGCTAGCCAGTGAGATTTGTGAACGATTTTCATGAGGGTGAAAGGGGCTGTCGATCACTTAAATTTGAAAAAACCCTAGCCTCTTTGTAGCTTTCGTTATTTTTGTGATTTCTACATAAAAGATAGTTCAATGGCTAATTTGACAAAAACTGTTAGCTTCTTTGTAGATTGAAATAAACATGGTACAGTACGTAGTACGTACGCTTCAGCGACAATTACTAATAATTTATAGTGTCTGCACTTTGATGATTGGATTTGTTCTTGTAAGACTTGAAATACACTATTTACAGTGAGCACATTGTATAAAAACTTAAACACAATATGGTAGTATTGTCACATAACAACATAATTTAGGGCTAAATTTGTGATCTTGGGTGCAAATATCTTAGACTCAGTCGGTACAAATCCAGGTGTGATTAGGATTGGAGTAAGCCGACTCTTCACAGTTCCCTAACTTTGTGGCGGAATCAAATCCCTTGCGGACCAAGTTTCCTTACTCCTAAAGGAATTCGGATCCATGAGAATAAATACAACCATCGATAACACGAAACTGAAAGCCAATCCATAAATACTCAGAGAGAGAGAGATCAAGGTTGTGAGAAATCATGAGGGAGTTGATTCGAAAGCAACACAAGAGCTGGACGTCGAAGGAGGAAGAAGCCCTAGCAGCCGGAGTTCAAAAGCACGGCGCCGGCAACTGGAAAACCATCCTCAAATATTCCAAGTTTGCCCGTTATCTTGCTCAGAAATCATCTAGTGACCTGTGGAAGAATTGGGAAACAATGACATTTAGGGTTTCCGATGAGAAGCTGAAGCCTTTGTCACCTAAGGTAAAGAAGATTGTGGCGGCCAACCTGGAGATGGAGGGCATCAATGATCGCCAAAGCGCAGCTTTTGATGGTCATAATCAGGAGGAGACGGCCGAAAGGATTTTGGAAATGGAAGAAGAAGACAAAGAAGAGAGCACAATGTCAACTAAGGTAAAGTATGATGTGGACGATGTTCAGAACTCTGCTAATCCTGAAGAAGAAGAAGATGTGAAGGAGACAGAAAGGGTTTCGAAAATGGCAGAAGAAGAAGAGACATCAATGATGGATGCTCAAAGTTCTGCTGATCCTGAAGCAGTTAGGGAGACCGAAAGGACTATGAAAATGAAAGAATTTGAAGACGTCAAGTCTATGCTATCGTTAGCGAACTTGATTATGGAAAGATTCTCGCCACAAAACACCAATCAAGTCTCTGATAGTATTGCTACTGCTTTTTCACAAGCAGTGAAGGAGAGCGATAGGGCTTTGGGGATGGCAGAAGACATTGATCGGTTTTCTGCTACTTCTCCCCCACAGGCAGAGAAAGACACTGAAGTTACTTCAAGAATGGAAGACACCAATCAAGTCCCTGCTCCTCCACAAGCAGTCCCCGAGACGGTAGAAGATATCAGATCTATGCTACTGCTCTTGAGTGAGATATGTGAAAGATTCATGTTGTAAATGGTACTTGTCCTCAATTAATTTTATATTTGATGCTTGTAGAATAAACAGAAACTCGTACTTGAGGTATTCCTGGTCTTACTTCAAGGCTGGAAAGTGAAGTGAGAATAGTAAAATGATAGATTGATATGGATACAATGAAATCTATTCAGATTTTGATTTATGCTGCGTTATAGCGGCTGATTGTAACCAGTAACAAAAATTTGTAACTTCATCCAACCAACATAACCAAAAATAAAAACAATTTTCATCTGTGTGGACTGTACGTGGAGTAAAACCTGGAATCATAAGTTTTACGATTGCCAAGAATCTAAGATCATTGTAAACGACATTCGATCTTACCATACAGGGAATCAAATGTATATAAGATCATTGGGGATCAAGAGATTTTCATTGATCAAGAAGCTAAACAACATGAATTCCGTTTATTATATGGTGATCAAGGAATTTTTTTTGTTTCGATCAAGTAACTTTTACAGATGAAATATCACAAAGAAAACTGCAAGCTCTGTTGCACAATCACCCTCCTGCTAAGATGGAACTGAAAAATAAAGCACTGAAACAAATCATGCCTCAGATTTAGGGAGGCCCTTCCACTTGAAGTTGTCAGCATATAACTTCACCTGAAATCATATTCAAGGTTAGAGAAGAAAACACACATGATTCAAGAAAGAGGTTGTTTAAACCTCAGAGGAAAAACAAAAAAAAGTGAAAAGTGCAAGTAGAATGAGCAAGATAAAGATCTTATAGTAAACAAGACATCCACCAAAGAAACAAAATTACAATAATAACCCCACTTCCATCTCAAAGTTTGCAACTTCACTTTTGAAAATCATCCAAATTCTTCCCTAAACCCTGGAAAAGGGAGGCAGCCAAATTCCAACCTACATGAACTGAGTATGCCATTTCAGCTTGATGCCACTAGAAAGCAACCTCTATTGTTCCACATAAAAAGTTTTCCCTCATGCACCTTGGCATGATAGTAACTTCAAAGACACAATTTGTTTGCAATAGATGACTGCTTAGGGTGGCTAAGAATAAGTCGAAGCTTAATTAGCACACGTAGCAGGACACCAAATTGGTTGCAGTTCTTCAAGTCAATAAAATAATGTTTGCCCCCACATGAAAATCAATGTCTTAATCTCATATTAAATGCAAATTGTGTGTCCTAACAAAACATCATATACATGTACACAGGTGTTATCAGATGACAGTGGAAAAGTTTAACAACATAGGAAGAGCCTCTTACCTTCAACAATGGTGTGTGCCGCCTTTTAACCTAGAAGACAAGTTGAAGAACCTAGTTAATACTTCATAGGTCAACAAGACACCAAAAACATTTCAAACTAAGAGTTTTCCATCATAGAGAATGTATTTTAAAGTGATGATCTCATTGTCTTTCAAATGAAATTTGCAATGGTCGACAAAGTATCTTTAAGACAGTCAAAAGGAAAAGTATTTGGCGCTGCACAGAGAAAGCAATAGAAAACTTGCCGCATAATCCCAACCATGGTTCTGCGCAAAGTACTTTGCAGCTTCTTCGCTGTCAAAACCTAGTCCAGCATCACCAACGTTCGCATAAGGGTCCCCAGTTGAAGTCCAGCCCATCAATGGATTCTCCCACCTAGACATATTATGAAAAGAAGCTATTGATTGATTATCTAATGACAGTAACAATACTGATTCCATAATTTACTGAGAACAAATTAGCTAAACTCAAGGCCTAATTTAGATGACTTGAAATATTTCGATCCAAATCTGAAACCATCTACTTAACAATATCACATTTTTCAGGTAATATTGTCATTAAAACGACTCAGCTGCACATAAAATGTTCATGTATTCAAGATACTGTATCAACAAATGGAGATTCACTGAGAATCTGATAACATACAGATACCTAGCAGATTACTATAGTCATTTATCCATTCTAAGGGCCAAGTAGTTTGATGCAACAGCGATTCCAAAAAGAGCAGCCAAACTTGTCACCCTTGTAAAATTTCATCAGAAAAACTCATTACAATACATAACTATCACTTTAAAGTTTAAACAGATCACTGCGTTGTTCAACAGAAGCACAATATCAAAAACAACACAACTTCTCTACTCACAATAAGACATATGACAGATATTCCACATCCCCATAAACCCATGAGAATCAAAACACAATTTCAACTTCGAAACACAAATCATACTTCTGTGTGGACACAAAGTTAATCTTCCACTTGCCAACTTTCCCTGATCCTTGTTGACTCGCAGTTCTAGCAGGTGAGTATATTACAACCTGCCCAAAACAGAAACCCCATTAAAACAAAACGTTCATTCCTTTCCATTGAAACAAAAACAAAAAGCTCATTCCTTCCATTCAAAACCAACAAGCTCAGCCCCAATATAACCAATTACATACAATCCCATACCCCAAAACTCGAAATGGGTATTCATCCAGCTGAGAAATAACATCAAATAAGCAAAGGAGTCTGTATCAAATTCAAAAAAGATTGAACCTTTCTGGTGAGATGTTCATCGGGGATGCCAGAGACTCTTCCGATCTCGCCGGGGCGGTACTCGACCAAAGCGTCGGCGGAGAATGGTCTCGACCCAGAAGCGATAGTGGTCCGAAGAAGGCGAGCGTGGCTCGAGATGCGATGCAGTGAGCTCGCCATCGCCGATTTGACGAGTCAGAGGAAGAAACACAACGCGCGCGCTCTGTGAAAAAGTGTGAAGTGAAAGTTCAAGATACGAGAAGCCCTTTAGTTCTCTGTTTACCAACTCTTTTTAACCCAACATGAGTTATTTCGAAGCAAATGTAGAGTTGTACACCAAATAGATAAGAAACTAATCTCTGACCCGCGTCTTAAATAACTATGTAAAAATTGAGATACAGTGAGATCACCAAATGTCATATGATGGTCTTATCAACTAAGTTTAGCGAGCATTTTACAAGATTACAAGTACTATGAGTGTGAATCCATATAGATAATAAACTGTAAGTGTCGATCAATATAAATAGCCATAACTACAATGAAATAATGAACCAAGTACGCCAGCTCGGTTGGTTACTTCATTTCATTGTACATGCGCGCTATGTTAGATTTTATTTTTGGTTTATTTACAATGAAAGAAAAATGTTACATTTTACTTCCGTAATCACCAACTTTTCACATTAACTTTCTATCTAAACTCGTTTATAGGCCTATGTGCTTATGCCAATACGTCATGATTCTATTGATCCGAATCACCACATAATAATGTCACGTAATAAATCAGAGTTAAATCGTAATTAGTAGAAAGTAAAGACCCTTTAAGATTTACTATATGATGGTCTCATCCCCCACCCTCGAGGTCAGTCTGTCCATCTCTCAAAACCTATAGTTCACGGACACGTCAAAACTCCGAGTGTCAGAGTGTCCGACACGGCGGGACAAGCCGACACGACCTGACAAACCACGTGACGTGTCTAAAAATTTTGACTTTCTAGACACGTTGACGACACGCCACGTCATCAAAAGACGGAGAAGATCGCCGGAGTCTTGCCGTGAAATCCCAGAAAATGCAGGAAAATGAGTTTTCAGATTAGGGCACGATTCAAGAGATTTAAAGGCATGAATTGAAGAACAAGGAAGGAGGAAACAAAACCATACCCGTTGTAGGTCGAGTCACTGTCTGGGTTGCTGGAATCCGTCGAGGACAATCGTCCTCCTCTTCCTCTGATCTCCATCGATTAGAGATGCATGCAAGAATGAAGGACTGAGCTTGGTAGAAGAGTAGGAGAGTAGTGTTTTAATGGTGGTATTTTTGGTGATCGGTGGCCGAAGCTGGCCTGATGGCGGAGCAGAAGACGGAGACGACGAGAAACATCCGTCTCTGTCGAACAGTCGAGAAGTAGAAAGGAGAAGAGATTGACACGGTCTGGGTCCATTTGACCTGGGCCTAGGTTTTTAAAGCAGGGACCAACGACTCTGATTTTAAAACAAGTAGATTTGATGGCTAGAAATAAATCTGGATTATCTAATTTCTGAAGAAAAAAAATTAATTTACCGAAACATCGATAAGTCTAAGAAAACACACCGAGACTCTGAAAATTAATCTGAAGACACCAGTGAACTTATGTTGGTATGTACTACGACACCAGGGCCTCAAAAGAAAAATTTGGGAATTCGAGAAAAACTCGAAAATAAACGTGAACGCTTAACTTGCTAAGTTACTGAGCACGTTAAAACCCTCAGTAACTCCATGAAAAACCACGTAAGATTGTACGGAGTCTTACACTTGGTATGAGATAGGGGTTTTGAGGGTTTGAGGAAGGAGAGGAAGTTGCAGAGAAAGGATGAGACAGTCTTGGGATCAGGTTTGGTGAATATTACAAACCTTCTAGTTATTATGTTGAGCTTTTAAATGCAAAAGTCAAAAAATAATATAACAAAAGAGTCTAAAAAATATATATAACTTTTTAATTATTTTTACGACAACAAGTAAAAATGGAATTTCCTTTCCATTTCTGATACCAAAAAACCTGAAATCCCAATAAAAAAAAATAAAAATCACTGATAACCACCAAAATCCGGTTAAATTCTCAATTCTCCGACTCCAATCAATCTCACTTCCCACATTCTCCGACGGCTTCTCTCCGATCCGGTACTTCCTCTACTCCCAATCTCCGTCTTCCTTTATCGTCGACTTGCAAAACCGCTCTCTTAAATTCAATTTCAAGATTCACATTGATGCCAATTGCGTTCTGTATTTTCTGGTTTTGTTTTGGGTGTAGGAATTGGAGATATGCGTGGTTGTATTGTGTTACTGCTGCTCATGTGATTTGATGTGACTTATAAAGGGTGAGGATTCTAATTTGTTTCATGTGTGAATTTGGAGTGGTAGAGAGAGAAAAGGAAAGAATTTGATGTGATTAGAGTGTTGAGCATGGAATTGAGATTGAATTGGGAAATGTTATAGACCCAGTTGGTGGTTCTTCATATGTGTGTGCATATTTGAAGCTATTACTGTGTTGTGCATTCAGAAGATCAAGCATTGTGTTTCTTGTTTTGGATTTTTTGTTTAGGTTGGACTTGTGAAGTTGAACATATGAATTTCTTGAAGTAATGGAATATAATATAGAGGGTGAATTTAAGTTCCTTTATTCTACTTGAGGATAGAGTCTGATTGTTATTAGAGTGCTGATATGGTGTTGGTAACTTGGTATGCAAGTGTGCAGATTTGGTGCGGGAGAGTTTTGGACTTCTGTTGATGGGTGCTCCTAAGCAGAAGTGGACGTCAGAAGAAGAAGCGGCCCTTAAAGCTGGAGTACTTAAACACGGAGCAGGGAAATGGCGCACAATACTCTCAGACAAAGAGTTTGGTACTATCTTGAATCTACGTTCAAATGTTGACCTCAAGGTATCTGTTTTCAAAGCTTTAGTATATTGGGTACTTTCAAGCTATGGGCAGAAAAGGGTCTTTGATTCTTTCAGCTTGTAAGATCTATTATATGATTGGATGGGTAGTAGCTCTGTTTGTTGCACCCTACTTCAAAGTTCCATCCGTAGGGTGGTTTCCAATTTACATTTTTCGTTTTGTTATATTCATGTTTGTAGTTGTTACATTGGATAGGACAAATGGAGAAATATAAATGTGACCGCAATATGGGGATCGAGGCAGAAGGCTAAGCTTGCTCTCAGGACCACTCCAACCCGTAAACATGACAATAGCCCAGTGGCAGTGACAACTGCAGTTAAAAGTAATGAAGAAACTGTTGAACCGAAGCCGGAGGCCAGTTCGGGTGGAAAGGTGCAGACTACAGAGTCAAAGCCGCAGATTGCAAGGTTAGATTTTTTTTTCATAAAACAATTTTCAATAGTTTTTTTTTCATTCTATGTTTACAAATACAAGAAAATTTATGCTGATTCGATTTCTTAGTAGTTTTCAAATTAAAGTTGGACAGTGTTGGATTATTGTATTTGGGAGAATAATTCATACTTACAATATAATACTGTATCTTGTAGAAACTTTCTGAAGTTTGCTGGATGTTATCTCTTGAATTCTATACCTGATACTTTTTCTTCTTCTTTTAGGAAATATATATATTTAAGGTTCGGTTAGGATCTTCACTTAGGGTTTGTTAGGTCTTCATCATGCAGAGTTTTTGGTTGCCAACATGGCAAACATGTGATGGGATTTCAGTGAAATACCATAGGAGAGACATAATAATCTGTTATTTAATTGAAAGTACCTCCCTAGTTTGGGCCTGGGGTGATTCTTCATATTTATTTTGGAGCAGTTATTGTATGATACTTTTTGCATAAATCACAGATCTCTGGGTAAAAACCCTAATGTTATTAGGACCGTCATATATGTGAGTTTCTATCACATGATATCCTATCTCTTAGTTGACTAAATGCATTCCCTTAGCTCACGAGTTGCAAAGGCATGCTTCATATCTCAAACAAATGGTATTGGCCAGTGTATATGGTGTATTAACCCGATGACATGGGAAGATTATCTTGCAGTAATGAACACAATCACGGTATTGTTTGCTTTAAGTAGTTCTCTGTGATAAATTGTTACCTTCTATTCATTTTCATTTGATATTTGGTCTCTTTTAAGCATGATTTTTGGTAAAAGTCACTTAAGTAAGGCCCTTTCATGTGGTTTGTAATCCAATTTTATGATCAAGTTATTTCTTCCTCCATCCGCAATATTATTTTGCTAAATATTGCATCTCATCATTCATTAAAAATAACCAAATAACATTATTAGGTGACACTGTCACCTTTTCTGGACATGGTTGTTGACTAGTTCATTTGAACTCCTCTTCTTGGCTGTAGGTTGGATCATCTTATATACGAGGCTCTTACAAATTTGAAAGAGCCAAGGGGTTCTGACAAAAACACAATCACTAAGTACATAGAGGTAATACTATGAATTTTGTTATTTACAATTTCTGGTCACTATATAAAATTTTGCCAACAAATGATGCTTATAACAAATACTAATTTTACATTGAAGCACGAGTTTCTGTTCTTGGATGAAAATGATGATAAAAAGGTGGAAGAGTGATAGGGGAGAAACAGAATCATGCTTAGCTTGTAACTGTTATTGTTTTTCTCAATTTGAACACCTTTACAGTTAAAAGCTTAAAAAGCTATATGTGAATCCCTCCTTAAGTCACACTCAATATTATGTGTCTTTTCAAAACAGTGAATGACTAAGAATTATCGAATTGTGTTTGTTATCTTGCACTATTGAAAATTTTGACATTGCCAATTCCCATTTTGCAGGATCAATATTGGGCACCATCAAACCTTAGCAAGCTACTGTCCACAAAGTTAAAGCACATGACAGCCAATGGAAAACTAGTTAAGGTAATCAATTTCTTGTGGGTTATCATCGTAAAGTACATGCACTGTAGTTGGCTAAACTTGCAGAAAGTGCCCAGTTAAATATTTGTAGATCTGGTGGTCATACTGAGATCTATTGGGAGATTATTTATCTTAAAAATTTGACAATTGGGATTGGGCTAGGTCAGGGGTTTGATCCCCAATAATACCAAATTGAATTAGGATTGATAAATTGACATGTGTGGAATGTGTAATTTAGTTATGTTGCTGCGGAGAGAAGTTTATGATATGAGAAACATTTCTATGAATAGAGAATGATATATAATGATAATTCAGGATTCGGTTACATTTTTTTGGTTTCTGTATATATAGGTAAAGCATAGATTCAGAATTCGTTCAGCAACTTCAGAAAAAAGAAGCTCTTCAACGTTGCTCTCAGAAGGAAAGCAGAAGGGTTCTACTAGAGGAGATAAAACTGTGCTCAGCATTCTTACTAAGTCACAAGTTGATGCAGAGCTAACCATGATCAGGAGCATGACTGCTCAAGAGGCTGCTGCTGCTGCTGCCCAAGCAGTTGCCGAGGCAGAAGCTGCCATTGCAGCTGCTGAAGAGGCAGCACAGGAGGCAGAGGCAGCAGAAGCTGAAGCAGAAGCAGCACAAGTTTTTGCAAAGGCAGCAGTAAAAGCACTGAAATGTAGAAGACTTGGTAAAGTTCTCTTGCATGTCTCTCATCACAGTGAAATTTGAAATGTTATTGTCCTTTTTATGCTAAAACACTACATTATGTATTGGGTTCGAGGTGTTTTATGATCATGCAAGGATTTATATCAGTGATCCATCTAATTGAATTTTACTCTAGTATAACTTATTTAATGCTCCTATCAAGCCTCTTATGGTTATGTCGTTGCAAATGTTCACAGATCTTGATATGAAACTCGCACACGGGTAACTTAGTTATTCTGCGAGAACCATATTCCTGGGATGGCTTGTGCTGGTGCAGCTATGCCTGCTAATGTAAATACTGAGCTTCTATATCTGGAGCATGGAAACTGTGTGTGGGTTCTTTTTTTCTTTTCAGTTCCAGATATCATTTTGTAAGGACCGTAGAGATGTCATTTTTTCGGATATAACAGTGGAGTGTATCAGTAAAACTAGTGGAACTAAGAGATGGGTTTCTGTTTTCTTTTGGTGAATGTGTCTAGTAAATTAAGTTGATTATTGAGTTCTAGTCATGTTTTTCTCCATAAAGTGGAAATAAAACCAAACATCACTGTAGAGCTCAGAGTTATTACAGTGGGGTAATTTTTGGGTCAATTTTCACTTGCTGACGTATCCGTTGGATATAAAACAAGCGGTGGGAATAATAGAATAGTTTTCTGGGATGAAAGAATAAATGATCAATAATTTCCTCGAAACTATTTGCATTTTTGCATATGATGCATACGGTTGAATACTTTTCTTATATACATTGACAGAAACAATCTGAATAGATAGCGAACTACTTATCCCTCCTGAATTGATCGGGCTAAAGTGACTTGGACTTTGCCGAGTTGAAAGGGTATCAGTATCCCACCCTTTTTCCTTCTTTCTTTCCAATCTTTCATTATTTCCTTTGCTGAGGGCAAATGAGAGTTGCGAGAATCATCTTTATTTATCAGTGCTTCGATTTCCTCATCAATTTCTGTCGATTCTAGGCCATCTTCATCAGAAATATAATCTAATGGCTTGGAAATGGTCTCTATACCAGCAACACCTCTCCGAGTACTGCTCTGAGGAAATTCACTGACAGGAGCATCACAACTGTGATCAGGAGGGTCAGTGCCAGGATTCATCTTCCCATTAATATGTTCTAAAGAATGATTTGGCATAATGAGCCCTTCATTATCATCAGATCCCTCATTATCATCCAAAGATGATACTGATGCAGAATCTGAGAAGTCTCTTGATGTATAAGACCGACAAAGACTCTGCAAAGATCTTTTCAAGTTTAAGAGTGTGGCTTCCGATGTTACATCACAATGCTCTAGAGCATCCAGCAGTTTCTTTAAACCATCCTGACTGATCCCGTCTTCATTTTCCTTAAAAACATCTGTCCACTGCCTTTCACTGACTTGAAATGGGGCATAAGCCAGTGTATTAACCAGAGTTGCTGCTCTCTTGTAATCATGCCGAGCTGTAGCTTGATATACCATTTCAATAAAGAACAATAGATGGGGGATTTCACCGGCTTCCAATGTTGTGTCAAATGCATGCTCTAGTAGGTACCCCTACATCAAAAAAAATGCTGCATAAGTTCCAATGTTGATGACTGAACTCATCAGTGAAAAATAATAATAATGAAATGTGAAAGGGTGAAAGAAAAACAGAACTATACTGCAGACATAATAGTACAAACACACTATAGATCCAGTGAGAATAAGAGATAGAGATAACAATAGACAGTCATGTCAGTGGAAAGATTAAGTGATGAACTATCAATAGATAAAGCTAAAACTACACTCTTTTTTCATGATCCTAAAGAAAGAAAAGAGTGCTACTAAAACAATGCAGTCCCCAATCAATGCAAGAAAATATAATTGATCTTTCATCTATTAACTTCTACCTTCCCAGCTCTGGATGCTTCCACGAGTACTGATGCATTTTTACTTTGATCTATTTGATATCCTGCGAGAGCCATCTCCTTGTACACATATTCAAAGTATTCCCATTGCAGGGCACTGGCAGATGCCTTGAGCATTGAGGTATATGTGTACTCATCGGGCACGAGAGGACTACTACCACCATCCAGTGAAGGATCAGAATCAGATTTAGCAACCTTAGTTTCTTCAAACAATTCTTTAGCTTTGGAAAACATATCAGTGCGTCCAAAGACTTTCAACATTGTATTTATTGTCCCTATGTTAGGGCTGCAATGGTTTTTCATGTGTTCAAATATGGATATACAGTCATCAATATGTCCACCCTCCATGGAAGATTTTATCATGCCTGTGAAGGTGACCTCCAAAGGTTTGGTATTAGTTACGTTTTTCATCTTCTCAACCTGCATGCATTGTTTAAGAAACTTCAAGTTTCAACTTCAGAAAGAATCTAGAGACGTCACGACTTAACAGAGAAAAGAAAAATCCATTGGATCCAAATGGAAATGTCTAAGTGTGACATGTTTACAATTATCACATGCTATATCCATTATTATCCAGGCCTATCATGTTTCTTTCAGTAACCTTCATGTTAAGAAAATGATCAAACCGCATCCAAAATGATAATTCTTTAAATGTCAGGAAGTGCAACCAAACTTTGTTCATATTGAATCAGATGAGTAATCTTATCCTTAAATATCAACTTGGTTTAAAACTTTAAAACTAAATCCCCTCCAAATTCCACAGACAAAAAATTACCTGTAACAAAGCATCCTGCCACCTACCACTTTTGCAAAGGCAACAAGCTAACTCGTAATATACGCCACTTGTCCCAACCACTCCCCTTCGTTCCATGTCCCTGACTGCTTCCACAGCTTCATTCACTTTTCCTTCATACCATAGAGCTCTAACAATAACTGCAATATCTTAATATGTATTAGGGACAAAAACAATATATCCATCTCAATATCACATGCAACTGCAAACAAACTACCTTTATAGGTAAGAGCTTTCGGAGCTTCTCCGCTTTTTTTCATTTTTCTAAATAATTCATGAACGAGGTCATACTTTCCAGATTGCAGCATAACCTTACAATAAAAAGCAGATCCTATAAGGCTCAAATAAATAGCATTTCACACATTGCTAAATGTAGTTTCATTTCCAGCCTCTTGAATTGAATAACATTTCTAACTTCATTTTGGTCGTAGTGACCAAGATCTCTGCTTTTGCAGTTTCTATATTCGTTTTGGTCCTAGGGTTTACGATCTGCTTTTGAAGTTTTATTTGCAAAGATCATAATCCATTATCTACCTCCATAGCAAGCCCATATGTTGCTCCATTAGGTTTCAGACCACTCTTTCTCAATTGGTTAAACACCCAATATACACTCTTCCACTGATGGGATCGAACACAAGCATTCAGTATCTGCAAATAATGTTAACAAAGATAGGATTAAATGAAACTGCGGAATATAGAAATAAGGAATGACAAGTGAAAAATGCTCTCTTACAGAATTATACACTACTACATCGGGTTCAAGGATGGGGTCCCAGTTGCGGAACATATTTCTATTGATTTTGACAGGTTTCTGCCTCATACATTCAATAACTTTTAGCAATTCCTTCAGATGACCTGTTTGACCTAGTGTAACAGCAATGCTATGATAGGCAGCAATATCTGGATATATATGGCAATCTCCCTGCACATCTTAAATGTAAGAATTCAACCAAAAGGCAGCCAAAATATCGTAGTGTTGTGAAAAATAAAGTTGCAAAAGAACAAGACATTACACGCATCATGTTGAAAACTTCAAGAGCTTCCTGGGGTCTTCCTGCTTTCCCAAGAATTGCCAATAGCTTTGTGTAAACATACCTACAAATATGCATAAATTTTCCAGCATGATTAAGAGAGTAGTTTAAACAAAACTCACAGGAAACAGAAGTAGAACTGACTTCACAATCAAACAATTCAGAAAAAAAACCTGCTTTCTATACAAGAATAAATACAGAATTATATTTCATGATTCTCAATACATGATTTCACAGTTCTACCAAACCATGCATAATCCACTAAAAGTTTGTCTGAATCTAAAGTTAACAGAAGGCTACCGTTCCACTGAATAAGTGGATGGACAGGTTCAATCCTACTGCCAGACTTCAGTCATTAGGACCTTGTTACTAGACATGGCTGCTGACCTTGCTTTTCTATAAAAGCAATGCCAGAAAGAGTGAGTTGGAAATTGTTCATAAAGCCTATGGAATACTCCTGAAATGATTCATTCTAATGTATGGCAATCTAGCTGCTTTTTTTGTAGACTTTTAAAACGACAAGACCCCTTTAGCATCCCATTACGAACGAATTTGCCTAGCTCATAGATGTGCATAATTCAAGGAACATATATCAAAGTTTCACCAATACCTGCTTTTGCATTGTTTATTTCCCCTGTCCTTATAAACCCACTCCACCACAGCCAATGCCTGCTTCCAACATTTCTTAGCAGCAAGCCCATTCAGAACCTTCAGAACCTGACTCTCGTTGAACTCCAAACCCGACTGCTTCATCATCCTCGAAAGCTTCCAGTCCCTCATTGTAAACTCTGTCCCACTAAGCCTGCACCACACAAAAACAAACAAACATTAACACCCTAAAAACCAACTAAAACCCAACCAAAACCCCAACACAAACCTCTTAACAAGAAACTCAACCACCTCCTTCTCGCTGTGCCGCCTCTTAGCAGGGTCCCAAACCTTACTCCCCTCATCAAACCACTCCTCATTCATCTCCATATCATCCTCCAACACCCATTTCATCTCCTCCCCTTTTCGGGTTTCGAACATTTCCCTCAACTTCTCCAGCTCCTCCTTCTTCAGCTTCTCCCCACCATACTCCCCACTACCACTCGCCAGCTCCCTGAACCCAATTCCCTCCACACCCTCCCACGGCATCCCACCCATCAATTCATTCTTTGATCTGACGGCTCTGGTGAACCCCCTGTACTCTGCTTTGAGGGTTTCGAAGTGAGTTTCTTCCAAAAGGGCTTGGCTTTGGGATTCGGAGAGAGGTGGGTCTTGTTGGTTGAGTTTGCGGTTGTGTTTCTGGAGTTGCTTTTTGCGGAGAGTGTGGACGATTTTGGGAGTTGGGTGGACGCCTTTGTTGGTGAGGTGGTGTTTGATTTGGTTGGTGTTGGGTTCAAATTTGGGAGTTGGGATTTGAGGGTGGGCTCCTTGGAGAGCTTCCATGGATGAAAGGTTTAAGCTTTGAAGAGTGTCGAGAGTTTGAAGTGGGGATTGTGCTGGGGTTTATCTAGCGCGGCAACGGAAATGAACGGTTGGTGTTGGTGACTTGGTGCGTGTGTCCACAACAGACTGACATTTTGGTGTTAGAATTTTGGCTTGACATTTTTTTCAATCAAATGGTGAATTGTTCTACAATGATAGAACTCACGGACCTATCACTCAGTGACTGATGGGTCATTAGATAAATTAAAATTGGACCCATGGTGTAATGTTAGTCATTTAATTTATTATTTGATCGAAAAAAATGTTAGTAATTTTATACGTAGAAAATTTTATGTGTTTTTGTAAAGAGAAAATGTTACTTATATGTTTCTGTTATCATCTAATTGTATTTATCCATACAAGATATGTAGATCTCATGCTAAATATTGAAAATCTTTCCCTTTCAACTAAAAATGGCTGAATTTGAATTTGACATTTTTTTAGGGAAATTGATATATTTCATTAGACAAATTTCTATAACGGTAAAAACCACACTATTATGCAAGATAAAATCTTATATGCACTCCTATATGCTTGATTAAGTGGGAAATAAACCCTGAAACTAAAGTCTATAAAATCTATATATCAATGTTAACTCAAAAATTAATATCCGCAAGATAACTTTATTTTGGTCTAAAAAACATTAATAACCTATGGTACCATAAAAACTCAATTTTCCTCCTCGATTAGAGGCCTTAGATACCAACGATGTTGAGCTACTAGGATGCAAATAGCTGAAAGGGATCTTCCCTACGAGGATTAGGAATTCAAACGAAGGCCCAACAGATGTCAGCTTACATGGGAGAGGAGACCCAACGGCCCAAGTCTATTGGTCCACAATAGCAGCCGAGGAATCAAGCCCTCAAGCCTAGAGCCTCTCCTCCCTCTCTCCCAGCAAACCTTAGCAGCCGCCGGGACTTTCACCGGAGCGGACAGCCGCCGATCAATCAGGTGGTTCTCCAAGTCAGCGAAACATCACACCTTTCACGCAAGCCGCTTGACCTTGCCTTGCTCCGTCGAAATCCAACCGGCGTTTGCTCCTTCAATGTGCTTTCAACGTTTTCAATCTTGGTCCCTTTAATACTTTCGTTAAACTGCGTTAAAAGTTCATAACGTGAGCACCACCGGAATGTGTCACCATATGTGGTGTTTTTGCAGCAGGATAGAATAATTAGCTACGAGTCTATGACTGTTGAGTGTTGACATTGTTCAAACCAATGTGCAATCCCAACTCTGATAACGGTTATAAATGACACTACGACGGTCGACGGTGATGCAACGCCTTTGCTTCCAATGGTTTGGGAGCCATTGAACACAACACAGCAAATTATTTCCAAGTTGGCGGTGCTACATTTGCAGAGCCGTTGCAGTTGACCCAGACTTCACCACTAACTTCTCCTTCAATAAAAGCTTTGCTGATGGGTTTGGCTTTTCCCTCGCTTGGGTTCACTATCCTATTCCACCAAACTCTGCCGGTTGTGATCTAGGCTTGTTCAACACCATCACTCGTTCTGCAGCCTCCCAAAACCAGCTTGTGACAGTTGAGTCTCACACTTTGTCCAATTCCTGGGATCTACCGGGGCAGCACGTCCGGATCAACGACAAGACCATCTCCTCAGTTGTTCATGCAAGCTGTGCTGAGATCCTGTCCTCCACAGTGGAAATCGAGCCGTGCAAGTTAACATTAGAATGCTACACCAACAACCTCGTTTTGTTTAGCAGCAAGCTATTATTCCTTTCCCTATTGACCTCAGAAAGTTCTTCTCTTTGAGCGGTATGTCGTATGTTACAAATTCATAGGACTTCAGTAGTTCAGAACTTCAGATATGAACTCCAATGAGAGCAAGAAAAAGAGGGACAACCGTGTTCATTGGGGTCGTTCCAGTAGCTCTTTTCCGTCCTTATGATGCTTTGTAAATAGTAGTGGGTATAAATGAAAAGAAATTGCAATCAAGTGAAAAGAAATGTTGATTTAACTCAAGACTCAATTCCAACCGACTCACATTGCAGGTGTTGGCAGAAAGTTCATATAATCAATCTCCAAGCCAAAACCAAAATTAAAAAAAAGCTCTTATTGATCCCTCGTCAGATTATCATAGGCAAAGGGAAAATGCTTGTTTTCAAATTTCCAGGATTATGAATTCCAAAACTATGACATTATGAATTTAGGCAAACATCTGGGGAAGAAGGCAGATTTTACAATCAAAACAACCCCAGGGAAAATTACACACAAAACCAATCAGCAATCAAGTTAGACCAGTCAACCCCACCACCAACAACCCATACATGAAAAATTTGTAACATTATGGCATACGATATCAAAACCAAAGAGAAGAAGACACTCAGCTTTTTGATTTGGAATGCTTTACAAGCCAATCAATAACTGAGTCTATGTTGGTGGAGTTCTTGCATGAGATCATGAAGCAACATACTTCTCTATCAGTTAATGACTCGAGTCCCCTGCATAACACAATACAATTTTCAATTCCATATCAAGAGGGTCTAGTATTCTTTCTGGGTGGGCACATTTCTTTATTTTTATTTATAAAAGAAGAATATAAGGGGTTCTGAACTGTAATATAATAAATCAGAATACTACTAAAACCATGACGTGTCTTACATTTCATCAGTCAATGCTTGTTTACTCAGAGCTCCCGGTTTATCAATCTTGTTACCCAGGATCAGCAATGGGATACCATTAAGTGAAGGTTTGCTAAGCAAATCATGAAGCTCCCCTCTTGAGGTGTTCAGGTTATCAGGATCAGCAGCATCAACAACATAGCTACAGCAAAGAACAAGTTAAACAACCATGTAAGTATTTACAGTACATGAATTGATTCAACACGTCTGAATATGCCCACAAGATGGTAGAGTTTTTCTGGATTATTTGTGGTCAAGTTTGGAAAGAATTTACCATACTACAACCAAACGAATCCTAGAAATTTAACAGGTATACATTTAACACATGATTTTGTCACCATCTCTTATATTTGGCAGTTCCTTAATAAAATGAGCGAGTGGAAAAGGTTTTTTTAGTTGAAAATGTAATAATCCGTGGCCTTCTAGAAGATTTTCAAAGTTAAAGTCCTACTAAAGCAGAGCTGATTGAGATAAGACATACACTATAGCAGAAACTGCACGACAGTATCGCTCCCACATGCTACGAAACCTGGGTTGACCTCCAAGATCCCACAACTTTATTGTAACATTCCCTTTGGTTACCTTCTTCATATTGAATCCTACCTGAAGATTGAATCATATGCCCACATTGTCATCAAGTAGTTCAAATAATCATGAGAAAGATAATAAGACACAAACCTTGATAAGAGAGGTACAAGAATTTGGTCAAAGAATAATCGTTTACAAAAAAAATTAATTACAGCCATTTAACTCACCGTGGGGATCATGTCCTCACTGTATCCGCCCGTCTAAAACAAAAAAAATTACTGCATCAGCCACAAGTAAACAAAAGGAACAACACATTAATTCATAGTCATTGTCTAGTTTACTTACTGCAACAACATTTACAAGAGAAGTCTTTCCAGCATTCTGAAGCCCTATCAAAGATAGCTCCATTTCTTGCTTGAAAAAGAGGCTGTAATCACATGTACAATAAAGTAAGTGCAGGCAATCTGAATAGCTTATACATTGAGATAATATCAAACAAAACAAAATATAAAAAGACATTGCCAATTAACTTTGGACAACAAAGAAAACAAGAGTGGCTCTCAAGGAAAGTTATTTACATTTACAATCATAAATTCCTTAAGTTCATTGGTTCGTGTAGTACATTTCATTCAATGCCTCAATCACTGAGACACAAGTCTTTCACTCGATAGACTTAAAGCTCAACAAATAGAATTTCAAATTTCCAAAATTAATGCTAGACTAGAGTTACCAGCTATCAATACTTCCACCAGTCCCATGCATTTTGATCCTCATACTTACTAACGCGAAATGCATCGTGATTCACATCAGAAAGAATGCCCCAACAGTAAGGAAATAAATTCTGATTGAATTCAAAAGTAAAAAGGAAAAAAGAAATGCATATGAAGCATGCCCTAATTATCTCACAGGCAAAAGAATGAGTAAAATGTAGAGATGCAATATTGTTTGCGGACAGTAATAAGAAGGTCTTCCATTATGGCTATTACCAACGTAGAATGCATGCTGAAGAGTGAAGATTTATCCCTAACTTCATATTCGGACAATTACTTCATTTCTACAACCTCATTGGTTGTTAGCAGCTACAGACTGTACATACTAAAAGCGTGTGGGATAATACGCTAAAAACACTAACTGACATCATTTTGCAAGGATCCATGATGTGGCTGCTGTTGCCATACACCAATCATTTGGCAGCTGACAGTTAAGCTTCTAATCAGATTTGACAACTACAGTAGGACAGCCCTCTCAATGCTTCAAGCACAGTTCTAGAAAACTCGATACCTACTTGCTTCAGTTCACAAATCCAAAGCAACTAAGACAATCCCCACCATTACCAACCAGAAGGGACTATCTCTAATCCACCTAAACAATGCTAAATTCCGAGCATAAATACCAAAACTAAAGCAGCTAACCCACACACAATCCCGTCTTCAAATATCAAGTTTCTCATCAACCAATGTAAACTGAAAACGAATTACAATTTATCACTAAAACAAAAAACAATCCAAAATTCTACTAAAGACAGTAGCTTTCAATCCGAAAACACGAAAAGAAAACAAAAAAACCCAATACAAATGTGGCAACTGATTACAATCCAAAATAGAATCGGCGTATAATTGAGAATACCTGCGGAGCCAATTGAGAAAAGCCTCCCACAAACCCATTAGATGAATCTGCAGAGGCGACGAAACAGTGATGTGAGTATAAAGAGAGAAAGATCTCTCCTCCAAATCGAGAAAGCCCTCGTTTTTGGATTTGGAGAAGAAAAAGCTTCTTCCTTTCCCTCCCTACTTCTTCTTCTTCTTCTTCTTCTTCTTCTTCTTCTTCTTCCTACCAATAATGAATCCCACTATTCATGCCCCCATTTCGCATTTTCCTTTTTTGTCTTTAATCACGGTACTAGATCCTGACCGTCGGAGTGGGGCCCTTTTGGATGGACGGTTAGAAAGGGTCTGTCGCTCCGGTTAGGAGGACCGAATGAGACGAAGATTCCACGCTGTCGGAGGTAACTGTTGATAATCTAATGATTGGGTGGCCTCGTTCAACGTGGCCGCGGCGCAGTGGGAGGTGCTATTGGTCCATGGTCCATGAGACCAAAGTTCGGGTCGGACCAGCCTAATGGACCTCCGTAAAATTGAGCCCAACTTCTAAAAATGAAAATTTAAACACAAAACACCATGATGTTACAAGAGAAAAGATAATGAAAATAACGGTCTATTCATTTATTAATAGAAAAATCTATTTATAGGTATTACAGTTTTTAAATGATCTAGAAAATTTATCAATACTATAAATCTATTATAATAAGGAAATCGGATCAATCGATCCAACGTGTATTAGAGCAAGATACATAGCAGAATGACGAAAATATAATTTCCTTGAACACTCCTTGTGTTGCGTCCCTAATGCGTCATGGTACTTAGTGTTACCTCAGTAAAAACTTTGTCAAGTAAAACAAAATACTTGGACAAAGAGAAAAAGAGCATGATACACCAACTACAATTGAAGTTAACACATGATATAGACTTCTCCTAATGTCTACACAACAACTCATTCTGATTGGTAACTCAATCTCATAGTTCAGATAAATGGCGCAAGCCACTGCACTTCACATGCTTCAAAAGTAGACTCAAGCCTCCTTCACATGTTTCAAAAATAGACTTGAACAACGATGTATAATTAAATATTGACCTCTCTCGAAAAAATTTCTAGTTACAACACTGCATAGGCCAATCCATCCAAAAATTTCTGAATCTATATCCAACTGTGCAGAGCCTAGCCTACTGCGCATTTGCCAATGATGGATTTCTGAGGTCGTCAGATATCAATGCAAGTCAATCAAGTTTACGTTTCGATTGCTATGGGCGTCCATCCTCTCCCTTTTTCATGGTGTTTTTGGTATTCTGGTGGCAAGAGCTTTACAAGAGAAGGGTAAAGACATCACCATGTTTACCATCACCATTCCCCCATAATGTACAACAGAAAAAAAAGACATTACAAGTAATTTTGAAAATACACTTCATGATTGTACATAGTTCTTAGAATGACCTTCGTTTCTTTCTTTCTTATTTTCCATCAATTGTATACAACTCTGACATGAGTATTTTCGTCACATTATATTAACACTCAAAAATCAATTTAGGTATAAGTTGTGACAAATCCTAACCACCACACAAACAGGGTCACACTTGCAACCATGGCAACATGGACGACACTGACGCGGAAAGGCAACAATCAATGATGAACTTCAAGCCACAGAAGCAGGAGCTATGAGGAAGTGCCCCCTGCCAAGCACATTAATCACATTCAACAAGTATATATGTTGAACCAACTATCCCAAACTAAAGCTTAAGCTAATATAAAACGGGAAACCATGTCATAGCTTTACATAATTTGCAACACTGTATCATCCTGAACAGAAGATGGTATTAGAAACTTTTTAAAACTTGATTACAGAATTCTTGAATTTTTAAAAGTTATAATTACAAAGACCTGTGGCAAGAATCAAATGTCATCCTGGTCGAGCATGTCAACTGATCACTTCACTCTCCAAGGTTCCTAGAATGGGTGTTAAAATCTCTTTGGCTGTTTTGAAAGTCAAGATACAGCAAAGCTTCTCAATTGGTTTGCAGCCTCAGCTAAATCACAAACCCTGAACATAATGAAAAAGGAGTAAACGAGTGAACTACTATACGAAAATTCTTTCTTTTAAGTAGAAAAACACTACTTCTTGCAGTTACAATTATCATATGAATTGATTATCCTAAATGTCGATTGATGATTCTCTTGAATGAGTTAATGACTACAAGATAGCTTTGTATGTTAATCAACCAACTCCTCCAGTATATTAACTGAGAATTTTCCCAGTATGTTTATCAATCTGCATCCCACATTCCCACATAATTAGTATATAAAACTAGACATTTTACCATTTATAACATTTTCCCACATAATTTCTGCTTCATATGCAGAGGAAATTTTACCATTTACAACCTTCAAATCAAATAAATTATTATTTCTTATATAAATCAAGACTGAATGAAATGTCTATAACATCATGTATGAAATCAATTAGACTGAAATTTGTTCAAACTAGACATTTTCATATACCATTAAATCAGTAATTTGTATTAATAAGTAGTGCAAGCATAACAATCCTCAGGGATACAAATTTTTCTGTATTACTATTTTTGTTTCACAAATTAATTATCTTCCATCAATTAATTGTCAAAATTAAAAAAGAATTGACTGATAATGACAAATGAAAACAAAGAAAAAGAATATAAGAGGATAAAAGAAAATTGTGGCTAACTTTTGCTTGTTACACTGATACATAGTAGATTGGGAAAGCAAATGAATTATGAGAACTCCATATCCATATATTTGAGGAAATAAAATTTTTTATGGCATTGCAAGAAATCTATCATTCAATAATAGAAAGAAAAGCATTCTGATGAGCTGATCAGTGATCACACAGCATACCTGGGCAAAGATTGGTTACTTCCTGCTCATTGCAAGTGAGCCGGACCATTTGAGTGACTTCACACTTGGAAACTAGATGCTCAGTCTGTTGCATCAAATTGGAAAAAAAAAACAAAATATTGTAGAAATTTTGAAATAAAAGCAACATTCTAATATTGTATGTAATTTGCATTACTGAAGTAAAGAAAACAAACAATCATCATCAACGTGATGTATATGTATAATTTTGCCTCTTTTTTTGGTGCACATTATGAAGGATAACAAAGAAAAATAAGAATGAAAATAAAAAATGCTATTTTAAATTGATTTGTGTTCTGTTGTGGGAGCTCAATTGTATTAAAACTTAAAAGATTCAGAAGAACAAAAAATGAATCAGAGATTTTAATTGATAAAACCATTTTTGCCCAATTGCTACCCTACAATATACAGAAGAAAAGAACAGACCAAGTAGATATTTCAATACCTGTCACGTAGACGTTGGTACAGTTCCAGATCATTGAGTTGGACTGGGTTCGAGCTGCCAAAATAGTCAGAAGCCGAGGTTGAAAATGAAAACTGGTTTGTGCTTTTGAAGGAGCCGAAGGGATCGGAAGAGGCTGAAAATGAAAGCTTGGGGCAATCCACCACCAAGTGTTCCAATGAAGGACACTTCAACAGTAGCACCATACAACATAGGAAGTTGCTTCACAACCAAGTTCTTCAAATTTGGTAGAACCATCTTCTCCTCGTTCACTGCTTCCATTACTCTTTCCAATAAAGGGCAACACTCTACATAAATGTCTTCCAATTGAAAGAGACACTGAGCTACATCATACGCGAACAGACTTTCCATCAAGTCGCAATGGTAAACAGTCAAGGTTTTAAGACTCTGGAACATTGAACGTGGACCGGGACCATTACATATCATTCTTAGTGCTTTTAGATACAGCAAATGCATCTCTCTCAGTTTTGATTGTTCTGGCTCAAACCCTTCGCACCAAAACACATATTCCAATTCCTCATCCTATTTAAATATAGTTTCTCCAGATTTGGTAGTATCTGTACAAATTTTGATATACTCTTCAAGATAAAACAATCATTCATATGCAATACCTTCAGATTTGAGAGAGACTCAGATGGTAACTCACCAGCACACAGTGACACAACTCCTCAAGGTGGATCAGTTGCAGCAGATGCAACTCTTCCAAATTCTCAAACACTGGTCCTGTTTGAACTCGTCTTGTTGTGTTCATCAACTCTTTCAAGTACACATCGGAATCACTAACAGACCCACCAACTATGAGATGCCTGAGTTCATGTAACCTCCCATGGTCATATTCCATAAGAATGTCACTCATCCCATTGCAACGATCATACTCTAGCTTCTCTGTTTTCTCAGTCACGTTGATAAACCAATCAGGTAAGGTACTTATGGTTACTCCATTAAGAAACAAGGATCTTGAATTACGACCTCCTGTTTTGTATGCAGGCATGTAGGACATGTATTCAAAGTTGGTACATCTGCCGATGATACTTATAGAAAAGTAATCCCAATCTGGTGCGGCCTCAACATTTTTAGGGATGTATTTTTCATCAGATATACCAACTTGCAATATTTTCAAGTTTGATAAACCAGCTAACTCACCAAACCCAATATTGGTTTCTTCTCCTCGTCTCTTAGCTCCAGTACACCATGTACAATTCTTCTAATTTATGCAACTTCGATATCACTTCAGATGGGATTGTGAATTGTTCCCAAGAACCATTGACATCCAAAATCCTTAGATTGGTCAAATTTCCTATTTCTCTCGACAATTCCTTGAAAGAACATTCTCTCATGCTAAGAATTTCAAGCTTATTCAGTGTTCCCACTATGGAAATTTCAATCAATTTCTTACATAAGTCTAAATACAAAGCTTGGAGGTTGGTGAGGAGACTAAATGATTGGGGTAAGATGGAAATGCTAGTGTTGCTAAGATCCACGACCCTTAACTCTTTCAGATTCTGGATCAACTTTTTTGGGATCACACTTAAATCAGCATTCTCATTTAGTAATAGAATCTGGAAATTTGAACATACCAACTCTTTTTCAGGTAGCTTGCGGATTTTGTTCCTCATCAGTGAAACAGCAGTGCAGCCTTCATGTAATCCGCGTGGCGGCCAATCCTTTAAACGCTTGAACTGGGACAAGCGTGGCCCGTGGATCACCATTGTACCGATATTTTCCCAACTTAACCACATTTAAGGTGTTGAGTTTTAATCACAAAAGACCTCGATACAATTAGATACAATTCTTCCATTTATAAGTTAGGTTATATTTTATTTGTCTCTGTGTCCCGGATGACATCATGCATCTTTACACATCAGGTACTTGATCACTGAATCTGCTGCTTCTCTGGCTTCTTTGATTGTTGTTTCCGCAACTTGAAACAATCCTATCCCAAATGCATACTTGAATAAGTTTTCTAGTCGAATGTCATGGTCTTCTGGGAACAGGCAACAGAGCAAGAAGCATGACTTGTGGTCTTCATTTTTCAAGTAATCATCTATGATGCACTAGTACGGGTACGGGACACGGATACGGGTTCGATACGATACGTAGATACGTTTTTTATCGAAAAAATAGGATACGGGTACGTTTTGATATTATATGTATTTAATATAATTTAAAAATATATAGATAATTTTAATGGGAAATAAGACGAAAGTAGCCTAATTTTACTAGATCTATCACACAAAAAGATTATAATAATAAATAAATTCTAAATAAATCTAATCTAAATCATCTAATTAAGGAAAATACAAAAGAATATTCAATTATAATCGTGAAAGAGTTAAAACAGAACAGAGATTGCTACAAATTAGATAAGATATTACTACAAAAAGTCAATAACCTAGTATTAATTTGGTCAAAACCTTCCTAAATGATCTAGGATATGTTTGAATATTTTTGGGTACGTATCCATAGCGTATCCCGTGCGTACCCGTATCAGATACGGGTACGATACAGCATACTAAAATTTTTGCCGTATCCGTGCATCATAGGTAATCATAGCTTAATCTTATACATTTGAATGCATTTTCCTCATCTTCCTCATGGTTGGGATTGACATATTGAGAATTCTCTAGTCTTACAGCTGCTTTTTTCCATTCCGCCAGATCCTGATCTCCGAGTGCCCTATGCTTGATGATCACGTTGAGTCACTTCTTTCTTTACTCAAACCCCAAACCCCATGCACTCCTCGGCTGACTTTTAATCTTCTCCATTGATTAGGTATCCAAAGGTTACAATTTAATCATCTCAGCTTTTATGAGTAACTACTACACCACTGCATCTCAATTACACTTCATGCTTCCACCGACGAGCTGTAAGCTGTTGATGATGATTCAGCAGTTTCTCAAGGGTTGGACGCCTCTGAGAACAATACCAGAAGAACAAGCAAAGAACACATTTTACGAGGATTATGAAGAACCATCACTGTATTTAACATTACCATTCCCCCATAACACAATAGGAAAAACAAAAATTACTAGTCGATCATTCTGAAAAACACATTTTACGAGGATTATAAGACATTGGTTAATTGATTAGGTTGCACATAATAGGTTTTTTTTTCTTTTTTTTTCTATCAATTGTTGATAATTTTGAAATGTGTATCTTTTGTGATATTGTATTACCACTAATGTGATTCCTAACCACCATACAAACATGGTCACACTTTCAGTTAGTTAGCAAACATTCATATATTGTTACAAATATTCCAATTAGTGAAGTATTGATGAAAAAGCAACCGTCCCTCTACTATGATTTTCAAAATGAAATTGTTTGGTTGAGAAGGAGAATATATACACCTATTGACATGCAATACAGAATTGATCATTTATCTAATAAGTAGAGGAAACTTAAACCAAACAACTAATATAATGCAACTGTGCTTATGATACGTCCATTATTCTTTCTTCATTAGGTAGGATGCGTTCTAATGTGTGCCTCATATATCCTTCCTCCTTATAATCAATTTGTTACTCCCAATTATCATAGCTAATTTGGTCATCCTGTTAAGGCAAAATAAGAAATGATGAGTTGTTATTCATATAGAGCATCTCCTTAAAAATGTTGCTCTGAATATGGTCAAATTCAGAACGATACTTAAAAGTATCCTTACCACGCGCTATAGTCCTCAATCTAAAATAGCTTTCAAACTTTGGACATTTATTTGTTTTGTTTTTCCGAAAGAGGTCTGTTTGGGTTTTTTTCTTATAATAGTTCTTTTTTAATGAAAGGTTCTTATTATCAAAATAAAACTCTGTTCATTTTGTGTGTAGAGGAGAAAATCCATATATAGGTAAATTAAGTGAAAGTTCCAACATCTAAAATATCTAAAATATTTTTTTAAAATTTTTTTATTTTTATAAATACTGATAGTAATTTTTATATTTAATATATTTTTAGTCAAATTATTTTAAAAAGTTATCGATATTCAATAATTTTAACTCTTCTAAAATCAAAGTAACAGTAATATAAACCAAGATCTAATTTTTACGTGTTAAAAGTCTTTGAAGGTGCATCCAGGGGGATCATTCATCAATCACATAGTACCCCCACTGCACAATCACCAAATATCAATTGATTCAACCATATTTCTTTCTACAACCCTCAACAATTTTTTTTCTCTAAATTGATCCTCGCATCTCTGACTTCTTTGTCCTGTTAAAAAAGAAAAAGAAAAATTGGTTGACACATCATGGCATGGTGTAGTAGTTGTTAATTGTTAACGATTTTGGGCAGTGAGTATTTCTACCAAAACTCTTCATCATCTTGAAAGCTCTCACGCGTGTGAATCCCACTATAAATCAGCTGTCAGAATCTGCATTATTCATTATTATAGCATCAAGCAAGTATTTGCTACTAATTCTAGCAAATACCAATCCAGCAGAGAAAAAAGAAATAAAAGCTTCCAGATATATGTTTCTGTATCTCCAAGACTCAACATCAAAACACCTTTGGTCCCTAGTCAACATCCTCAACCGTTCAACCCCAGATCCATCTGAAGCTAAAGTATAACCTACTCTACTTCCTCTGTGCTTCTGTGGACTGTTCTATGCTTTGGATTGATTGCTTCGGCCTCCCAAGTCGTTAGAGCAGCAACATCAGTAGCAGAAATCCAAGTCTGGATAATGCTTAAAAGGTTTTCAGGTAAGTCTCTTTTTTACCTCACTATGATCAGTTTCTGCTTGTGGGTAATGAAAGTTGAAATCTTTGTTCTGTTTTTTTGGCAAAACCATGTTTGGATTCCTTTTTTCTTGGATAGTGCAAGTATTTAACTGTTTATGTGGACTTGTCATGTGGGGGTTGGATCCTGATATTCAAGTTCTGAGCTTTAGGTTGATTCAATCTGTAACTGCAATGGGTGTGTGTGTGTGTGTGTGTTTGATTTTGTTTGTGAGTTCGTGGATATTTCAGTTGCATTTTTACTCTGTTAATTACTGAATTTCATTGCAGTGTATACAACTTTGTGTTTCGAGAAATGCAATTTGATTTACTTCATTTCTGAATGTTAATAACAGTTTTCTGGTTGCTTAACACACTTGCAGGCCAATGAGCAACCAAGTATACAATTAAGTTTTTGCTAATTGACTACTTCTGAGACTGCTATAGTCCTAAGTTGTGCTTCCTGTTCTAAACAATTGTAAAACGAATACTTTGTGCATTATAGGTTAGCCTGGCTGTTACTTATGTTTGGTTGGATTTATTGGATATCCATAGGTTGCATTTTGTTAATTGCAGCATATTCTTGGGGAGTGTAAAAAGGAAGAGAAAATAAGGATGAGGAACAAATACAGGAAACCAACCACTTTCCGTTGCTGTGCAGGGAGCAGATGTTCCATATCTGCTGTCATGTGGAGCTTGGTAGGATGCCTTCTTATGTTTCATTTCTACTCCGTAGTTCACCAGAAGAATGGGATGGGCAGAGAAATTCAATTTCGCGCAAGTCAACACCCACAGTTACGTGAACTTGAAAAAGTGGAAGAGGATAGCATCCACATGCCTCCACCAAGAAAGCGATCCCCACGTGCTGCAAAAAGAAAACCTAAGCGATCCACCACGATAATCGATGAATTTCTTGATGAGAACTCTCAAATTAGGCATGTATTTTTTCCTGACCAGAAGCTTGCTATAGATCCATTGAAGGATGCTGGGAATGATAGCTATTACTATTACCCTGGAAGGATTTGGTTGGACACTAAAGGAAATCCTATTCAAGCCCATGGAGGTGGTATCTTATATGATGAAAAATCAGGAACATACTATTGGTATGGGGAGTATAAAGATGGGCCCACATACCATGCTCACAAAAAAGGAGCTGCCCGGGTAAGTACCCTACTCTGCCTGGCATATGCTGTGGGATGCAATTGCTGTAACTCAAGCTTTCCACACATTTTCTGTTTCCATTCATACAGATGCATTGTGTTTTATGCAGCTGTTGCTAATTGTTGATCATCATTGAATATGTGCATGTTTCTCTTTGAATATGTTTGCATACCAGTTTTGTCCTAGGCTGACTCATGCGTGTATTTCATTTCTTGATATCGACTCCATATGGAGTTTAGTTTCCACCATCTACATAGGGTGCTTTTGTTAGGGAACTATAACCAATACGTCATTTACATTGGTATGAACTGGAGTGTTATGTTGGAGATTTATTCTTCCTTCATGGGCCTTGACGTGCAAATACCAAGAGCTAGGGTTCCCATGACACACAGTAATGTGGAGTATATTTATAGTAATGAAGCATTGTTGTTTGACTTGTTTCTTAGATTAGAAGGGAGAAATTAGCACTACTTGGTTAGGTTCTTTTAGAATCAACTTCAAAACATCTGCTAGAGGTTTTAACAATCCGAGGGCTCCAACTACATCAGGACCCCTTTCAACATTTCATGAAAGCCATTACTTTACTTTTAGCTAGCACTAATACAGCTACTCGTAATTTCCATCTTAGTATCAGGACCCCTTTCAACATTTCACGAAAGCCATTACTTTACTTTTAGCTAGCAGTAATACAGCTACTCGTAATTTCCATCTTAGTAACTATCATGAAGATTTATGACAAATAGAAAGAATGTTTCCCATTGTTGATGGCTTGGGATTGGATGTGCATCCTCTATTATTAGTTTTTCTGGGATGCTCACTAGGACACTATTGGGCTTCAGGAAAAATCAAGTTCTTTTTTCAGTAATCAACTGTTCTAAGAGTTATGTTCAGTGTACTGTTCTATTACAATTTGAGATCTTACAATATTGGGTATTTCAAACGGGAATTTCATTTAGGTATATTGGAACACTCTATTGCTAACCATTTACCGACTCATCTCCCTTCAGGCCCCTTAACTAAATTGCAGAATTTTTTCAAGCCATTTGAAAATTATGGTACCACAGCTCTAATCTCAGGGAGCTGTGTTGTGGTCAGAAAGTGATCTGTAATGGAACTGTCTATATTTCTCCTTTTATTTTTTAGGCAACCTCAGGGTTTGCAGTTGAGTTGAAGACATCAGCCTTTTGTTTTCTTGGCTAGTCCTTTGTTCAAGGAAGTATCCCCGTTGATAACTTCTACTCATGGAATTAAGCATTCAAATTGACCTCCTCCATTTGAGGATGGATAAGTGCTCTTTTTGTTCATCATGAGGCCAATTGCTGATAAGAACCTGGTTAAAAATCTGTCAGTCAGATTTGTGGACTAAATTGTGGATCAACGTATCTAATGACTCACAAGAACGATCCCACGTAGAGTGTGATATGATAACTACATCTTGTTCAAATTGGAAAGAAAGAAACTTCTTATCTTTTCTATTTGTTTGTCAGAAATAGAAATGGCATCTGGTTTTAGCACTTGCAATGATGTTTGTTGTTATATGTTTATAGGGATTTTGAAAGCTTGAACAAAAAATGCCTACTCAATGTGTGCTCACAATTTGTGTTTGAACTAGATATGTTCATTGATTTTAAAAACGGATATCCTGATTTTATTATTTCATCTCTTTACATGTACGATACTTCCACTTTACTTGGTTCAAATGTTAAGTTTCTGTCTTTTTGCAGGTTGACATTTTAGGAGTCAGTTGTTATTCTTCCAAGGACTTGTGGAAATGGAACAATGAAGGAATCGTACTGGCAGCAGAAAAAACAAACGAAACACATGATCTCCATGAGTTGAATGTTCTTGAGAGGCCAAAAGTGATTTACAATCACAAGACAGCGAAGTATGTGATGTGGATGCATATTGATAATGTCAACTACACTAAAGCTTGTGTTGGCGTTGCCATCAGTGATTACCCAACTGGTCCTTTTGGTTATCTCTATAGCAAGCGACCCCATGGATTTGATAGTAGGGACATGACAGTATTCAAAGATGATGATGGTGTTGCATATCTAATATACTCCTCTGAGGACAACAGTGAACTTCACATTGGACCTCTAACTGAAGATTACATTGATGTGAAGAACATCTTGAGAAGAATTCTTGTTGGACAGCATCGGGAAGCCCCAGCTCTGTTCAAGCATGATGGAACTTATTACATGATCACTTCAGGCTGCACAGGATGGGCACCAAATGAAGCAATGGCTCATGCAGCAGAGTCCATCATGGGGCCATGGGAGACTATGGGAAACCCCTGCATAGGAGGGAACAAAATGTCTCGACGTACAACTTTTTTTGCGCAGAGCACATTTGTGATACCTTTACCAGGATTTCCTGGTTCATTTATTTTCATGGCAGACCGATGGAACCCCGCAGACTTGAGAGACTCAAGATATGTATGGTTGCCCTTGATAGTTGGGGGACCGGTTGATCGGCCCCTGGATTACAATTTTGGGTTCCCATTGTGGTCGAGAGTTTCGATGTATTGGCATAGGAAGTGGAAAATTCCTGAGGGTTGGAGTGGGTAGAAAAAAATATAGGTTCCTTTGTATTATCTATGTACCATACGAGAAGCATGGTTATTCTTTCACTGGCTTTGCCAATGATTGTTGTATTACTGTAAATTAACAGCATTTGCCCATAGCTCACTTCAGAGAGTAGAGGATATCCTGTCAGAGTTGGCTCTTTGTTAAGATTATGTTTGATTTTTAGCACCTTTAGAGAAGAACCAACATACATTGTTAGTTATGTTCTTGTGTGAGGTAAAGCGGTATAGTTTTTGGAATTAAAGAGATCTCATTGAAACATCAACCAAGTGGGATAGAGTTCATGAACATTTATGACACCGAACGCCTTCATGAGTTAAAAAGTTCTGTTAGTTCAAGTGAAATAAACACTGACCAACGTTGTAATTTGGCACATAAGAAACCATAAGGAAAATGACATGTTTCGACTGTTATTTATATAGAATAAAGAACTCTGCAAGGCTCATACAGAAAACACATCACATATCTCAGCTTGTAGTAGTGCATCTACGCAAAATCACCATTCAATGTGCAAAGTAACCACTGTTAGGAGCGTGAAGCCACCAGACTAAAGCATATTAGACACTGAGACAGGTAATTCTTCTCCAGTTCGCTCAGATCCTCTTGATTTTCGAAAATGTCCCTGTTTCAGAGAAGTAGGTGCTCTGAGTTCCACTGCCAAGTTGCTGTCCATGAGCCTGAGGATTTGAGAGCTCAATCCCCTGTAAGTAAATGGCAATTGGTAGTGAGAATGAGCCCATAATAGTTTAGGAATAAATTCTAATCACAATTTTAAAGGAATGCAATGTGATATGAATATGACTGTATTGTCTAAGCCTCTAAGGAAAGAAAAAGAGAGAAATGAACCTGCACAGGAGTAAATGCCAAACTTGAAGTCAGTCCAGATGTAGCACCACCAGCGCTTCCATAATTCTTAACCTTGAACCTGAAAGGAATATGAAGCTTTCATATCAGAAAGAGAAGAAACACCTCATACATAATCAATAAACGCCAGTTACACAATATCAAAGCAGAATGAAAAGGCTTACTTTTTAGCAACTTTGGCAGCAAGTTTGTTCTGACCCATTGCCACACGTAGCTTGCCACTCCCAGCCTGACCAAGCATTCCATATCCTTCACCCAGCCCATCCCCTATCATTAAGGAACACAAAAAAAATGAATAACGATTCATAATTTATAAAAGTTACATTCCATGCATCGTGCAGATCCCATCATTCATGAAACTGGAGCCCATGTGCACATGCCATAACGTGAGGACAGTGGGGTAACTGATAAACGGCGCAGATCAAACATGAATAACCCTTCAAAGAGTAAAACTTATCATTTTTTATATACAATACAGAGGGATGATTGCTTGATCGTGCATCCATAATACATGCATATGTGCAAAAGTACACAGAAATAGACCTATAGATTTCACATCAGCATTATCAATTTTTTATGTGTCCTTTTTCATGTAGACTTTCACAAAACTAAGTGAAATGTAACAAGACACTTCTTTCCCTTATTCTGTGTTAAAAATAACTAAAGAGAGGATGCACTCCCCCTCACCAAGGCATTCATTACAAAAGTTCCATTTTGTATCTGCGCATGCCCAAAGTTGCTCCCAGCTTATAGAGTGACTTGCACAAATATATAAAAGACAAATGCAATTACCAAAAAAAGACAGAAGACAGAAGATTACCTAAAGAACTCTCTTCAGGTATGCCAAACTGCATCCTGTTTGCGAGCTTCCTCATGTCTGTTATCGCGTATCTGTAAAAGCATTAGTATAGGACACAGGTTACTAAACGTGAAGTACGGAGCAATAGAAATGCAGCATACCTTTCTTTCATCTTCCTCAATCGACGTCCACCTCTCTTCTTTATAGGTTCAGAATCAGGAACTGGAAGTGGTTTAGGTTGCTTTGCAGGGGGAGGCTCCTGCCATTTCTCAATTTTCTTATGGATCTCCTCTCGGAAGGCTTTCCCGGTATTCCCAGATGGATCTCCTCTTGTAGAATCCACCCGTGCTGCAAGGGTTGTTTTCGCAGCCAAGAGCCTACCAGCACGCATCCTAAGAGCCGGGGTTGTAGTTTGAAATATCTCAGTCTCCTCAACATAACCAACACGATATTGTGATGTTGCAGTGGAAAATCCAGCAAGGTTTTTTTCTTAGCACCAAGAAGCTGAACATTACATGCAGGCATTTTAGCTAAGGCAGCAAGACCACCAGCCGCAGCCATCCCCATAAGTTTCGCCGCCACAGCACTCCCAACAATAGCAGAAAGATTTGGTGCAATAAAACCCATTCTACTCTCAACAAAATCAAGAACCTTCTTCTCTGCTGAATCAAGCGCAAGGGCTCGATCACATGCATCAGCTATTTTCTCCAGGACATCCTCAGGAAGTGGCTTTCCACTTGTCGTTGAAGCTGTAACTGACACAACCATAATAGTTGGTGAAGGTAAAAGCCCCTCCAGATCAACCAGGGTGGCATCCATTTCATTCCCAATTTTCTGAACAACTCGTGCATAATCAATTGGATGATGAACAAGTGACTCGAGCTCTGGAAATTTTGGACGGTATTTGTCACGAATAAAATTGTGGATGATTACAAGTTCATTCTCAATGTCAACTGACAAAGCATTACAGTCCACAATCAACTGGTATTCTGGATCATCTTCCAGAACTATCGCATGATTTGACATATCGGAACCTTTCTCAAGCGCACCTTCCACTTTCTGCAATATACAGACCATACTCCTATTACCTACACAGCAATATGCACATTCCAGTAATAAAAAGAAATAGAAGAACGAGCATGGAGAGCAAATGGTAATGAATGACAAACTAAACACTAGTTTCAATTCATATTTTACTTTCATCATGAGATGTGGAGAAGCAAATACATATAACTAAATCTATTCCGAGTTTAAAAAGATTTTAGTTTAGTTAATCTAATCGCACCCGTCTATGCTCACAACTCATAAAATATATCTTTGAAGAACTTGATCCGAAGTTAAACCCTAATTATCGAAAATTGATTACTGAAACGCGTAATTCAAATCCAGAAACAGCTAATCGATGAGTATATTTATATATTGCTGCGAAGAAAGACAGATTTCACGGAACAGAAAGTAATCGATTTTTCAATTCATCAGCAAAAACAGATTGAAGATTGGAAGTAACTCAAAACCAAATCGAACCCTAAGAAAATAAAACAGAAATTAGAACCTGAAATACGACGTACCTGAAAGACGGGCTCCGATTGAAGAGCAAAACGGAGATAAGAGAGAGATACTGGAGGGTTTTCGTTAAAGAAGAAGCGGCAGGAGATGAGAGGTGGGCTTGGATCTTGCTTTTATTGTTTGGGTCCGCATGGGTTACATCTTAGTGGGCTGAAAGTATTAGCTTGTGACCCAATAACATTGGGTTTGGAAATTGGTCACCGTTATCAACCGATTAGCTAGGACCTTCGACATAAATTTATAAATAACATTGCAAAGACTAATAGGTCCGGCACTTTCTTCAGGGTCAGGACCTTCGGAATTAAATCAATTAGGGTATGATTTAGATCCCTAACAGTACTAATACCATTAAGAAAATCAAGACAACGAGATACCACCTCAGCCTCCACCGTTGTCCAATAACGCTGATAGAACATAGGAGGCATTCCATCTGGTCCCGGCGACTTTGCTGGGCCCATATCCTTCGAAGCCAACTCTATCTCCCCTCGAGTAAACACCTCCCCAAGTTGTATTTCCTGTTGCATGGAGACTCTACCCACTACCTCTTCAAGAATACTTTCATTCAACTCAGAATATTTAGAAATAAAAAGTTGTTGAAAATAATTCAAAAAAACACACCACACATTAATATGATCTATCCGCCAACTATTATCCTCTCCAAGGATACCTGTAATCTTATTAGAATTGCCCCGTGGCTTTGCATAACCATAAAAAACTTTCTATTGTGATCCCTATACTTCAACCAGTCTACTCTGGTCCTTGACACCACATTATCTCTTCCCTTTCCAACAACTGATCTAATTGAGCCGCAGTCCATCTTCTCTTTTGCACAATAACAGCTGAAGGATAGCAGTGTTGCAACACATCCAGCTCTTCTCTAAACTCTTTAACCTTTTTTCGAACACTGCCAAACTTATCTTGCTCCTGTCTCTTTAAATTAGCAGCAACTACAAGCAAGCGGTCACAAATATTACTTCACCCCCCCCTCCAACCTTGTTCAATTATCTGCACACACTCTTTCTCCAGGACCCAAAACTCCTCAAACAAAAATCTTCGAGGCACATTCCAAATATTGTTGTCCATCTCAAGGGGCGCCTCGTTCTCTATTAACAATGGGCTATTATCAGACGACATTGACACAAGGTGATGGCACAAGAAACCTCCCCACTTTTGAATCAAAGCAAGATTACCAAAATCACGGTCAAGTCTCTCATGTATGTTATTATCCCTTTCCATGCAATTATCCCGAGTGTACTCATATCCGGTAAAATCAAAGCCATACAACCCACATGCATCAAGACCGCTCCGAAATTATCAATCAAACGCGGAGACCGTAAATTACCCCATGCTTCTCGTGGAGTGCAATAATTTCATTAAAATCACCACACACTAACCACGGCCCCTCCCAGACCCTCATTATAGACTTCAACATATCCCAAGACAAATACCTTTAATTTGAGGCCAGATCTCCATAAAAACCGGTAAGCTTAAAAAATAACCATCCTCCAAAGTAACAACTACATTTATAAATGAAAAACACGACGAAAGAAATGTCACCCTTAAAGCTATCATTAACCTCCAACCTAGGAAAACAAAGAACATCCTTCATCCCTAACCACGATTTCAATTTTCTCATCTGACAAGCTGTCATTTTTGTTTCCATGAGAAAGACTAAATCTGGTTTATGAACAAAAAGGAAGTCGACCTTCAACTCTCTAAACGTCTGAGATCCCCTCATTCCTCGGACGGTCCAACTTAGGATCCCCATTGCTCGTGGTGGGGCAGATTCTTTGTTCCCACCACTTCAGGGATACCTGCCGATAGTGAAGGATACACTATCCTTCAAAACTTCCTAGTTATGAAGAATTTATAAATCAAGGATACATTATCCTTCAAACTTTCTGTGTTACTAAGATAGGTTTCGTTTCAAAAAAAATTATAGGTTCATCATTCAAGATAGTCAAATGTGAATTGTGAAGGAGATCGATCAAATTCCCACAAGATTTAATTATATTGCAAACTACATAATGTTTGGCTAATTATATGTTCATGCAATAGTTGGTCCATTTCGTCCTGAATATGCAGTCCAGCTAGTGAGGAAATGAATCGTCATCTTTAAAAGCAAACCTAGCCTCTCTCATCGACTCATCTGTTATCGTTCTTATTCATTTTCGACTAGGGGTGGGAATCGGTGTGAATGGTACGGTTTATAGCTAATACCGGACACCACACCGATATTTTTTTCGGTTTGGTTCGGTTTTAAAACTTGTAAAAGAAAAACCGATTGTGTTCGTTTTTTTCGGTTTCGGTTTTATCTTTGGTTTTTATTATTTCAATTAACTTATAAAAAAAACCTGAAATTAAATAACAAAAAACAAATATAGTAGAAAGTCTTACGTTATATAACAGTTTCTGAGAGAACCATCAAAATATAACAAGTCTGGGACTTCAAATAATAATGTAAATATTATTTTCTATTTTAAATATATATAATATCGGTTAATATTTATATATGTAATTTTCTATTTTTATTTAATATATATATATAATATCGGTTTTTCGGTTCGGTTTCGATTTCCAAACATCGGAAACCAAAACCAAACCAAACACTTCGGTTTTTCAGTTTTTTGATGCGGTTTGGTGTGGTTTTTTTTCGGTTACAGCTCGGTTTTGGTGCGGTTATTTTTCGGTTTTCGATTTTGAAGTCCCAACCGTATTCTCGACTCCCAAATAAAGCTCCCTTTAGGAAAATGGCTCTGGCAATGGCGCATGTGGCGAACGAAGAGCTCCCTGAAGAGATTATCGAGCAAATCCAGATAAGGTTGCCTGTCAAATACTTAAAGCGATTCACCTACGTTTCCAAATGGTGGAGTTCTATCATCGCCTACCCCGAGTTCACCATATCTCATTATGAATTAGCTTCTCAGAAGCAATGTTGCATGGAACATGGTACGTTAGTTCTTATGATACGCGGTACGCTAGAACAATTAGTAAATATTAATTTTAAAACATTAATATATAATAAATAAAAATACAATAACATAAATACTCTTAGTTACCTAAATACCCCTTAACCACCTACTTTATAAAGAACAAATAACTAAAACACAATAACATCAAGGACGACAATTCTGCATCCAGGCTACTCTTTGGGCCGGGTCACTGGAGGCCTGCTTTTTGAGTCCATTGGGTTTGGTTTAGGCCTGTGTCTTCTCTGGGCCAAGGTCTATCGCTGTTTTTATTGTTTTACTTTGGTTTTTTAAGGCTTTTTTTTCTTAGTTTGGTTTTGTTGTCCCTCCTCTTTTGGGGCGAGGGTTTAAGGTTGGGGTAGAGTGGTGTTTAGTCGTCCCTTCTCGTTTGAGCAAGGGTCGAGGTTTTGGTAGGGTGGTGTTGTTGTGTCGTTGGGAGAGTCATGGTTATGATGTCGTTTCTAAAGATTATTTTAATGTCGGTTAATTCTTGTTGTCAATATAATGGGGAGGTTACCTGTGCATATATGTTGTAGTTTTAATATATAGTGTTTGAAAGAGTTGTTTCTTCTTGATTTTAACTGTAAGGATGTGTCGAAACTTTTGAATTAGGTTAGCTTACAGTTGAACCTTTTTTATATCGGTTCTTATCCACTGTAATCGTTGTTGTTTCTGGTAAGTACGGAGGAGAGTAGAGAATTTACTTTCATTACTGATATCCCTCATGATTATAATTTGTATTCTCGTTAAAGAAATTCTTGATATTACTCCTAAAAAATGTTCTTAATTTTCTTTTTAATGGTATTTCACTATTTTGTCTTATTTCAGCTGCCCTTAAGTGTATGGAAGCTAGGGAACATTATTTTTTGTTAATCTTTATTTTCATGGTATGCCAGGTTGATCACAGTTGGCTATACTTTGGTTTCAATTTTAAGGGCTACAATTAGTGAAAATTATGCTATGGACTGCTGTCTATATGTGCATCAAGGTAAATTTAGTTTTTTTAGTTTGGTTTTGCTTCATCACTTTCCGATTCGATCTCGCTGTCTGTTTCGAAGGACTTGCAGCGGCTAAAAACCTTGTTGCAAGGACTTGTAGTGGTTAAAAACGGGTTGACTGCAATGATGTCCATATGGATCCCAGACGCTAGAGTGCCTAAGATGTGGAACAGATAAATCAAGTGCATTTTAAGGCATTCCTAAGCACGTACATCCATTGGTAGAACTTGAAACAAAATTTCGAATAGGCTCTTTGTTTTGGAACCTAGTCAAGCTAGGAGCTCATCCCCGCTTCATTTTATTAATGTGAAAGAAGTTGATATCTCTAAGTAATAGATTACGTAACAGAGGGGAATGAATAGATTAGAGGGGACTTGAAAGATTACATAACAGGAATGAATAGATTCCCAAGGGGGCCAGCAAAATCAAAAGCTTGGAATTGAACCTAATTAATACGTAACAATAACAGTCATTATGAGAAATTTTCGAAATTGACGGAAGAGGGTTCATAACCCCTTAAAGGTTCCGCCATTGCGTACATCGCTGAAAATAAGGACTAGTCATGATGCTGCATCCTCAAGATTTCACTACTGGAGTATATTTCTATATTTAACCCCGCAACGTTCTTAAAATTTGTACTTGATCTAATACAAGTTGATATGACAGTGTTCCTAATTTCCTATTGCCATGGTTGCTGTCTTACTCTGAATGATGAACCATTTGCACATATAGTTTCTAATCCATTCGAAAATGCTTGCTAAAGTGTGAGATAATTAAGCCTTTACTCTATTGAAACAGATTGGCTGTTGATTTTTAGAACATTGTGAAGTTTCAATTTGGATGGAGGCATGGAGCATGCTCCCTTTTTGCTAAATTTGAAATTGTATGAGACATGTGCTATTTTGCCGGCATTTTGAGCCTGTTTTGTTTAGATTACACATGTAATAAAGATGAGAGAGTATTCGGTGCACCTCCCTCTAAGAGGAGTTGCACGGTTGTAAATATGTCATCGCCGTTGAAAAAATGATCCTCACCGGCGTCACTTGTCCATACCGCTATCACTGTCACATCTGCCCCTTCCATACAACACCTCTACCACCTCCGCCACCGCTGTCGTCTCTGTTGGAGTTAAAAAAAACATGGCAAGTCATATGCACCGACGATGCATGGAATAATTTTTGAATAAAAATGCATATCACACATAGTTGTGATCTATTGGGAATTTTATTTCAATGTGGCAACCACAAACTCACGAAGTCACAATAGATCAAACGAAAGGCACACATCATTGTTTATCAGAGGTTCCTCCTTATAACTTAACCAATTAGAGGTACACGGTTAACATTGCCATGGACATCCACCCAGACCCATACACGGTTGCAGCGATAATCCTCAGTTACTCCTTCACCCGGTTTTACAATCACAGCGGTTACAAGGGGGTTCTCTTTCTCGATTACTGCTATGGCTTCATGCCCAGGTTTTCCAAGTAGTTCAGGCCATATAGATTTTCTGGAAAATCCTGTGGAAAATTTACAATTAGTTATTACTTTATCTTACAATACGTGATAGGGAGAGAGAGAACCTGAGCACGGTCCGCTGCTGTGACGAGGATAAGTCCGATAAGACATTTTTCTAGTAATTGTCTATGGTTAATAAACAACCAAATGGTTGTGTATATATGTGTTTGATCGTGCCAAAATTGTAAAGGAATCAATGAAATATTATGTAAAATGCAAAAGCAGTTCACCATGAAAAATCATCAAATTAATGTTTTTCTTAAATAATCAAGATCTCTTTCCATATCAATTCTTTAAATTTAAACTTACTTATTGCAAATTGATTATGATATTTTAAAGGGAAACATTTGGCAGAGATATGAGTCATATAATTCAATGTATCAAAAAAATTTGAATTGGAATTCCTTTAAACTAATATACATCGATTTTTTCGATTTTTTTCTCAACAAAATAGAAATACATCGAATGCTAAAATGTGTGTGATGAGCCTTACTAGATGGGCTGTTGAATTGTCTACAAGCTCTAATAATTGGTATTTATTAGTTTAACTAATGTAATGGGGAATAATATATCAAACTGGTATTCTACAGCTACATATGCCAATTGCGCCAAATACCAACTTTGATTGCTAGAAGCCTAGAGCAGGTGCAACATTGAGCATCTAAATATATATATGCTTCTGCACGATCGAGTTGTTAAAACTTACAACACCATCTACTCTGCACTTCACTAATCACTACTGTCTACTGTACGTATCCAGTATCCACCAGTCCAATAGTCTGAGAGTTGTGATTCTCTTTTTCCCGTTGTTAAGTTTAACACTTCAAAAAAAGTTCAAAATTAAGGTATACACCATTTTTATTACATTGAGGTGTCGTTTGGTTCATGGAAAGGAACGAAAAGAAAACCAATATTTTGGCTCAGTTTAGTATTGAATTTTGGGGAACATGGCCTAAGTGCCAAAATTCAATGAAGTACGTTTCATTTGAGTGAAGTATATATGTTCCTTTTGTTTTATTAAAAATGATAAGAGAATTCTAGTTACACCTTTAAATATTTTGTCTACACCTCCCATACTAAGTACACCTCTAGTTTACTTTTTTACAAACTTAAAAATCTAAGTAAACTTATTTATGCTTATCAGAATACCCTTAAATGTTTCGTCGTAGTTTGAATTGGCCTGATCACAATTCATTTCATCCTCGTCTCCATCCCTGGCACCCTTCGCTTCTTTGAATTTCATCCGGTCAAATGTTAAGTTTTCAACTAGCTTTATTGTTTATTTTTGATTTAAACACACCTTTAATTTAGCTTAGTAATGACCAAATTCTTGACTGTAATTAATTTCTGTTATGTTTATTGGGAAGAGAGATGATTAGCTTTACCAATTATAAAGAGAAGCTCATGAATCATTATACAATGTAGGCACATAGGCTTTTCGAGATCTTGATTTAGGGTGCAGATTTAGGATAACCATGGAGCCTAGAATCCTTCTTTGAATCATGTCCCATTTTTTTTATCACTACATGGAGCTCGGGAATTTTGTAGTCACGAATTCATTTTAAAATTGATACAAAATTCATGAATCACAACCTAAAAGAAATTGATTGGTAAGAGCATTGATCTCTAGAGAAAACAAATCTATACTCGGTTAATTGATTTGCATAATCTTCCCTGCTTTCCTGTGTTGGTGAAATAATGAATTGATTTGTAAATGAAAAAGAGAATAAATAATCTATTTCTCTTTCTATATCGTTTCATATGAGTTGATAAAGTCAAATAAAAGTTAAAAAAATAATAGAGGTGTACACAGAAAATTTGAAGGTGTAACTAGAACCCTTCAAATTGATATTGTTTTGACGTACAAAAATAATTGTATGAGCTTGATGTTTTTTTATTGAAATAGCAATTTATTAAGTTCAACTTCAATTGAAACATCAAATTGGGTATATTGTCCTCAAATGAGAACCCCAAGAGAAAACAACTACATACTAGCAATTAAATCTAGAAACCAACATGTTCTTTGCAATACCTTTCCTCCAACTCAAACTCATTCATCATCAACTTGACAGCATCCAGAACTCCTCTAATCTCGCTGAAATCTCAACCATGCTTCTTTAAATCATTGAGGACATTTTGGGCATCTCCTCTTACTTCAATATGACGGACTTCAAGTTTTTTGCAATACTACAAGAGCTTCGATGGCAAGAGTTTTAAGAGGATAAGGTAGTGGTACCACAAGTGCCCCCAGTAGGTCTTTTCTTGAAGCCAAAATCATTGCACTCAGCCCAATTCTTACATTATCTCTGTCTGTCGTAAAATATAAGATTGGTTTTGAACTATTAATGACATGCACCTCTTTAGTCACATCTTTAGAGCTGCCAGCATTAATTGTGTATGACTCTCTCTGCTGCCTTCATATTTCAATTTTTCTAATTTCTTAAAATAATAGGGCGTAATTCCTAAAATAAAAAAATATACAAAATTAATAGGGCGTAAACACTAGCCTCCTTCTCTCACTAGAAGTTTTCAGAGTTATCTCGCTAACTAAATATAACTAGCGAGATAGCAAAAAATTATAATAGCTCGAGTTTGACTAGTCTGTTGAAGCTCTAAAAATATCAAAAGAGTGCGGCTATTGAGACCTCCAAATTCGCTCAGTATACCTCCATCACTCTCCACACCTCCAGTTTACTTTTGACTACAAACATTTATTCACTAAACTTCCATCCAAATTTCTAAAATGATCTTGTTTATATTATTTACATATATTTCACTTATTATTGATTATACCACTTATTCACTCACTACACCTCAATTCATTTTTTTCTTTATAGATCATAAAAAAATTAGCTATTGTGTCTAAAATAAAAAATTATAGTCATTATAAGAATTTTCAATCTACATAATTACATTAATTACTTAATTTAAGAACATAAATCTCTTAAAAATCAAATAACACATGGTAGTGAGTTTCATAAACTAAATTAATTTTATCATCAATTTTTTTTCTTTCATAACATGAATTAGCTTCTCTTTTTTATTTAACTTGTGTTAAACAACGGTCAAGGATATCCAATTTTTATCTATGTATGGTTTTTTATGTATCTCATGATAGACTATTGCAATAGTTATTTAATTTTTCATAATCAATTTTTTTTGTTCAGCAGGTGTATGTAATATTACTTTTACATCGATCACATGATCGATATGAATCATAGTTTTAGCTCTTATATATATATATATATATATATATATATATATATATATATATAGTTTTAGTTATATAAGTGCTTTCATGTAGTAAAATTAGAAAATGACAATATATAAGGAAAATAGTAAATAATTAAATATATTATTATTGAATTGGAAAGCCTAAGAGAATAATATATATCTTTCAATTATCATCCTTAATAGTCGTTGTTCGGCGTGAAAATGTATTTTCTTCGAACAACCAAGTTTGAGGGTGTGCCAGTACCTATGGATCAGGTACAACCTTGGTCTTGATGCGGGTTCGCCTTTTGACTTCTCTTCAAACGACTGTATACAGGCGCTGGTCAAGCCTGCATATAGGTTCTATAGACCTAGCTGAATAGCAACTATGATTTTTTTCTCCTCTCCTTGCGAAGCGGATGTATCTTACTCAGTCTGAAGTGGTTGAACAGAGCTATAATTCAGGATTGCAGGTCGTTTGTCAAAGGGTTCCTTGACAAACAGAAGATATTTACTAAGGTTATTCACCCTAACAATGGTTTTGCGAGTATTCACCTACGGATAGGGTTTTATGAAGCGGTGGTAGACAGTTCGCTCACAGATGAGGCTTGGTGAGTAGAAACGGGTAGTGCTCACGGATGAGGCTTTGGTGAGGTAGCAGCGGATAATGCCGACGGGTCGGACTTTGGTGAGTAGCAGCGGCGAATGCCTACGGATAGGGCTTTGGTGGACAAAAAGACTCGAGAAATCTTCCTGGTAGAAGTGCTCCGGATAGGCTTGTTTTGCAGTGTGCAAAAGTTGTGTTGAATCGTTGAGATGTGTTTATTCTGTGCAACTTGACCCCTTTATATAGTGAACACTAGGGTTTGTTCTTGCTTATGGATCAAGGCATACCAAATCTTAATCGGATCATAGAAAGAATCCTTAAGCAGCTGCAAATCCTTGCCAAAACATGACTTCAAATGGAAAGAGAATCCGTAGAATTACTTAGACCGTATGAATCGGTCCAATAGGCTCGAGAAGTCATCATTCGTCAAGAAATATTATTTTGGCCCAAACATAGCCCCTCCAGGTCTTGAAGGAGAAGCCATGCGTCTTGACTGAAAAGACCTATAGTCTCCATGTATCATTGACGTCATAAAAAACCACTTACTGGCTCAACTGACAAATAACAAACTCATATGTAGGTCTTGACTCTTAAAGCTTCAATGACAATGACAGTAGCTAGGTAGCCCATATAGTTGCACAATTAATCACCAGCATGATAATCATGCAATCAACTTGAATACCTGGACTGATCTGATAAGCAAATAGTTTTAAGCTCATGCTGAACACTTCGACGTAGAGAAGCCCCCATGCTTAATTAAACATGGTAACAAGACCACAAGCATTGGTCTTTGATGATAATTTACGGCAATAAACCAAGAAAACTTAACCCTAAGGTAGACACAATTGCACTCCATGAAGCCAACTTTGAATGAATAAGAAGAGCTTGAACCAACCACCAACTGGTTGTTTTATAACTTGACGTTGTCCTTCAACATTATAGCCTCTAAGATGAACCAACTCTCTCAAAAAGAACTTTCAAGAAGATTAAGAAACCAGCCCTAAAATAAACTTCATCAAAAAACTGATAACATTTTGCTGCTCAAGGGACCAAATTTAGGCACGATTTACGCCATGCTCAGATGATGATTCTGATCGGTTCTTGGCTTGAGAATGTAATACAATATATTTATTTGAAGGATTGATAAAGCGAACGGTCAAAGAAACCAAGAAAGATGACATAAATGGTCTCCCAAAACAACCCCAAGAAAACTATTTTCTGGAAATTCAGTTTTCCTTATTATTTGGCCAACTTGAAGAGCTTGTACCTTAAGCTTCCCATCGTAGTTTTTGATGATTTTTTTATTCTAAAATACTCTACAACATCCCAACGTGATGTATAAACAATAACCCCCGTGATAGGTACATATTAAGATAAAGAAACAAGGCCACCAAAACTCATTGTAGTTTAGTTTTTCTAGAATGGCTGCTTCAAGATGCCGACTTAGAGACCTCAAAACTCACTTCTCAATGCAGCGAATGACATGATTCTTTTTCCTACTTGTAGTCCAATGTACTAGTTTCAAGACAATGTATGGAGAACAGGATTCAAACCCATGGAAGGAGGCCCGAATGGACCACGAAAATACCCAAAAATAAGCCAAATCTGAAATTTCCAGATTTTCTCTTATGAAGTGACTGACTTGGATGGTGATTTCCATAGACTTTTCTTGTGATTTCTCGGTAATGGAGCAGCCAAACATGTTCCTTAATATCAGTAGTACATGTTCAAAGTCTTGGATGCTTGACTTGAACCTCCAGAAACCTTGAAACCATCTTGCAAATTAGTACCTTGAGATACCAAGTTTCTTTGAGTTTTTGACAACTTTTTGCTGATGCTAATACTTTCAAAATAATAGGTTACATGTGTTGGCCTTCAATTATAATAATCAACCTCAAGATCAAATTGATTAAATAAAGTACAAAACCACAAATTGGTTTTGAAGAACCACAGGGGTTGGTTCGAAAATAAAATGAATATTGAAACTCAAAAAGTTTCAAAAAATTTGCCCCACGAATTGGCATAGAATATGTATATATAGTGTAGCCCCCAGTTTAATTGGATGTAATGAATTTAGTAAGAGTAGATCGATTAAACTGATCTTGCATGTTTCCGGAATAGGCTTCTTTTGTAGAATATGATGCAGAGAATTGAGCTGTATATGTAGAGTTGAAACTTACTTCTTTACATGTATGTGCTAATTTGGCTCTATAAATGAGAATTACAAGCCTTCTTGTGGTGATCAGACACAAATAAAACTTGTGTTGTTGCTTTGAACGTTATGTCAAACAATATATAGACATGGTCTTCTTGTATTGTGTCAACTTTGTCTCCATTCCTCCAAAAGATACAAGAGCGTCCTCCATATTTCTGGCGAATGTCAAAATTCTATGTCTTGTGTCAAACTCATTGTGTTCCAGCAACAACTCCAAAAGTTATTGTTAAGGGTATGACTAAATCAAGGAAGTCTGGTTCGCAGCTTGCAGCCCCCAGTATAAACATGGCTATGAGATCGAAAAAGTTGCTGGTCTTCTGCTTCATTGCGGCGGCAAATGCTATAAGACTAATCACAAATCGATTTTTACTCCATGCAAGAAACCCTTAAGAAAGCTGCAGACTCCCTTCCATCATCTTGCTATGGATGTAACATTAAATACATAATGACTTCTTTGAAAATCTCTTGTCGCATCCCGGGGACTATTCTCGGTCCCGGAACACGACGGTAACCGCCGTAATCCCGATCTAGCGAGTAATCAATACGTCTTTCGACGTATTGATGACCCTCCGGACCGAAACCACAAGGCTATGAATGAAATATACAACACATGAACAATAATATGAATGTCAAATACAGAATGACAAATGATCAGAGTAGCTTACAAATGTTTTACACGCGGAAGATAATAGAAAATACCCGAGACTGAAATAGTACATGAAAAAGTCTCGAAACACTGGGCCCGAATAAAGTCTCAGAGTATCAAACAGATTACAACATACGAAAATACGGAAATCAAGAAACATGAAAACCACACCAGAATAGGAGTCCTCGAAAAGTGAAGTGCACGATAACCGACGCTCCGCGATCTAGTCCAGCTCCTCTAGTGACGGGTGCTGTAGACCTGAAAAGATGTAGAGGTGAGCAACTCGTCCTCTCTAACCCAAATGGGGCCAAAGCCATCCAAGTCGGGGTTTAAAACCCATGAGAAAACATTTCTTATATATGTATATGTACTCGTAAGTACGAAAGAGCATGTGGAAATGTAAATGCACGGCACGCACACAAAGCTCGGTAAAACATGTGACCACATATGAAAGAACTCTCTGGATCTGAGCGGCCGAATCCCGGGTTTGTCTTCACTGCAAACCGGGGCCAACTATCTAAGCGCCCGAGTGCGCAGAATAGCGAGAGAGTCCATTTTCAGCTAACGCCCAACAAATAGCAGGTCACACTTACGTCACGTTTTACTCTGTTCGAGACGAGCGTAAGCGGGATAAATGAATAAGATAAACAGGGCATAGCCCCTCCGGAGGTTAACGGTCATCGACACCGTAGGATTGCTAGAATACTAGGTCCCGTCGCTCTCAGGCCAAGCACCGGAAATCAGGACGACAGTACTACTTTTCGATCCAAAACTCACGCACACACACCAAGTGCTATAAGAAGCATGTGGTCAAGCTTAAAACAATGCATCATTATTTAATACGTAAAAAGTAAAAGAGCCGCCGACCCAAGAGGGTTTCGGCTCACCCAATGGGCGTGCTCCCCCTACCTGGTAAGATGGTACAGCTGGCTGCGCTCCAATCCCGGGTCCTCCTGAAGTCTGTGTAGACGAGCTCCTGAGTCTGTGTGTGAGACAACAGTGATAGTCAGGTATAAGTAATTCGAGGTCTACTATCTACGACTAAGACTTGATAAACATTCTTTGTTTATCTTTCTGACACTAGGGTTTGACTTGTTTGACACTCCGATTCTCGAACCGGCGAGAAGTCGGAATTATTTCTTATTCAGTACTTACGTCGTTTTTGCCACGTTTACAAGCTAAAAGTCTTTAAAACGTTTAACCGTAGTGTTCGAAAACGTAAAATAGGTGTTCTACGGCATAAGTTAAAAGTCAACTTTGGAATAGTAAAAGTCAAAGGTCAACAGTAAAGTCAACGGTCAACGGTCAAAAAGTCAACGGTCAAAAGTCAACCGATCAAAGTCAAAGTCAAAAAGTCAACCGAACAAAGTCAAAAAGTCAACCGGTCAAATAGTCAACCGGTCAAAGTAAACAGTAAACAGTAAAAGTAAAACTGTAACAGTAAAACAGTAAAAGTGAATAGTAAAAACTGTAACCGTAAATAACTTAAACAGTCAGGGGCAAAATGGTAACTCTGCCCCTGGGTTAAAGTAAAAGTAAAACTGACACGGTAAAAACCAGGGTTTTTACCGTGCCGGTTCCCGACCGGTTTCTCCGCCGGATTTGGCTGGTTTTCCGGCCAAATCGAGCCTCTAGACCTGCAAAACTCACTTCTAAACATCCTAGGCTAACCAACAACACCACAATCGAAGGAAAAGATCGAGTTTTATACCTAGAAGTCTCCTCCACTGTTTCTCCGGCGAAACACCTCCGGCGGAGCTCCGCTGGTCCTCTCCTTCCTCCTCCTTGCTCCTGGGCGGCTCCTGGTGGCGCCTGGGAGATCCCTTGCTCCTCAGAAGGCCTGAATCGTTTCGATCCAAGCTGCACAGTGATTTCTGGGTTTCTCTCCTCGGCTGGGCGGCGCTGGCGGCGGCGCTGGCTTCACCGGTGGTCTAGGCAAGGTCGCCGGAGCTGTGCGACCTCGATGGTGGTGGCGGTGAGGACTGACGCGCGCCGGGGCGGAGCTGGGTGGCGCTGCTGTCGATGTGCAGGAGGAGAGAGAGAACTCGCTCGAAAAGGAAAGAGCAGAAGTGGAAAGAAACGGAAGGAGAAAGAAGAAAAGGGGAAGAAAAGATAAGGGTGAGAGAGAAAGGGAAAGAGATAGATAAGATATTTAAAGAAAAACGAGTGGCCACGATTCGTCGATCGAATCAACGACCACGATTTAACCCCAATTCCTAAAATAATTTCAAAACCAAAACCATTTTCGAAAATTCATTTCAAATAACCAAACGTCAAATTTAAACGTAAAAGTTGTACGAAAAATACGTGAAGTGCCGGAAAATATTCCGTAAATACTTTCACGCAAGTGGCGACGCGTGTCTTAACGTAAAAACGTTAGACGAAATGACGACGTACTGAAAAGTAATCGGAATTAAACCCTAAATGTGTCGGAAAATTAAATTAAAATTTCGGGGTCTCACATCTCTGTTGCCAACATGAGGTTTTAAGCCTCCCAATATAGTAGAACCTTCAGCGAATGGCTGCTATAAAGTCTTTTAACTCCAATACTGGTTTCAAGACTATTCTTCACATGAGGTAAATTCATGAAGACACCTTGGTCTTTGAATTATTCTCGGCATGATCATGTTGGCGCCTCTTCTTTGAACCTTTTGGTATATATACAACAGCACACATTTGCTGCTGCAAGATGGACATTTTCACTGCACTTTAGCTTCGATGCTCGGTTCTGTTTCACTGTTTAGTAATGTTCTAAGACACCATTATGCATAAGGTTCTTTTCTTAAATCCACTTTCCGGACTTATGTCACAGTAATTTGGCATAATCAATAGAAATCTTGTCATCCTGGCAGCTCCTTCTAATAATCATCTCATCTCAAGTGGGATCATTCTTATGGATATATCAATCAATACACACCACTCAGAACCACCATGTACCAGGTTACACTAATCGACTTACAATATTCAGCGAATGAAGTAGCTCTGCATGATCTCCTTATGTTAAAGCGTGCTAATAATCTCCTCGAATTTATAGCCAAAAGTCTTCGCTCAATAAAGGAGCCGATGTCCCTCTTCATCTCTTCAGGTGTAAGGAACTTAATCATGTCATTGTATTCGCATAACAACTTCATTGGAGGCCATATGTGTTGGCCTTAAAAATACCAAGATAGTACCAAAACTCTGTGCACAAGAATTCAAAATTTCAGAGTAGCTGATTTCTGTCCCTATGTGCCCCTCAGTTTTGGTGTCCGAAGTTGACAAATGAAGGAGAGAAAAACTTGATTCAAGCCCCCCATGTATGTAAGCATGAATATAGAGCATTCATGTGTGCATTCGTCAAGCTATTAGTGTATGCAAGTCTGTTCGCCGTAGTCATAAACACAAGACACAGATTCTCGAGCATTCTAACCTTCCGGTACTCAAACTGCCATAACATTGTACTGAAATGTCGGAATTGCAAGCCGCAAATTACGTCGGAAAGTAGACATCCAGGGCTTTCCACACATATGCAATTCGCGAACTAGTTCTTAGTAGATCATCACCAGTGATTCAACGAAGTTGCTACACAGTAGTATAGGCTGCTGAAAACGTGTCTTCTGACCTTCAGGGACTCAAACAGCCATAACTTCTTCCTAGGTCGTTGAAATTGCAAACCGAAAATTCCGTTGGAAAGTAGACATCCAGGGCTTTTCGTGCATATGAAGCTTGTCTTCTAACGCTTCCTGGATCTTTCCAGTTTATTCCATGAAGTTGCAATACATAAGCTACCACTGAAATTTGCGGAACTACTCTTGCTTCAAATCTTCTGTATTCTGCTGGCAGAATGGCTGTAACTATGAAACACATATACTGTTTCTTGAATCTAAGACCTTAGAAATAGATCTCTAACAATATATGATAGAATTCAAACCTCTGTCAGGTAAGAACATTGTCTTGCATTTCAGTAAAACATAGAATCTCTTTTTGTATTTTTGTTTTTCAATGCAAGAATAGAAACAAAATAAAAAATGGCTAGAAGCAAGGTGAATAAGGAAACTCAACATGATTAGTTAACCTTCGTATATCTACAGGGAGGCTACTGATGCTTTACTCCAAGCATTGACATTTTGATATTGGTGGCATGAGATTCTCTCCGGCGAGAAACTCCAAGTATTGAACAAAGATGTTTAGTATCAACGACTTGAAAACTTGCAAAGGGTTGTCGCTTTTAGGGAATGTTGCATAGCCTCTCATGCATCTTCATAAATTGACTAAGCTTGACCTTCAACTGCATTTTCGCGGATGACATGGAATAGAGATCAGCTTTGTCACCGACTACCATGTCGTAGTGTATAGTGTAAACTGATGCAGCCACATATTGGTCTTCATTAAAAACCACTTGCTGGTTCATATTCTCAACAAGAGACTTCAAGTAATGTCCTCTGCTTTAGACTTACTGATTTTGGAGTCAAGGGTCAACATGTAGTCATCATCGTATTCATCGTAGGTTGTCTCCATATAACAATCACCATATATTGGTGACTTAACTTCTGCCTCAGACATAAGCATATTCCTGCTATAAACATTATTGAGGACCATCTGTAAGGCTTGGTCTATGTCCATATACACAGTATCATGCGTGAACGGAATGACTTCGCCTTTGGAGCAGCTTTGTTGGTTGTCGACTTCATTGTTGTGCTCCTCATGAGATTCACCACAAATTGGCAAATCAATTTTTTCTGACATAATCAGAGAAAAAATTTCGTCAATAGATTGATCAGAAACCGATTCAACCTCTTTGGCAAGAGTATCTTCGTCAGCTTTAGATTCTACTTCTTGGGATTGAAAACCTCTTTGTTAGTATTGCAAACATCATGGTTTGCTAAATCTTGCAGCTATGTTGTCTTCTCATTGGCTGCTTTAACTTCTTGGTTATGCTGATCCATAGAAGCATTTATCCGATCCGCAGTTGCATTGATTGTATCAATTTGCGCAATGATAGCCTTCAATTTCTGCTTCAACTCGTCGTCCATGATCACCTCAGTACAGCCAGTTGACTGATAATCATCCGAAACGTGAAATCGTTTCTTCTACAATCCTTACACGTTATATCCCACCGGGCGTGCCAAATGTTCGGCGTGAAAATGTATTTTCTTCAAACAGCCAAGCTTGAGGGCGTGCCAGTACCTATGGGTCACGTACAACCTTGGTCTTGATGTGCGTTCGCCTTCTGACTTCTCTTCAAACGACTGTATACAGGCGCTGGTCAAGCCTGCATATAGGTTCTATAGACCTAACTGAAGAGCAACTAGGATTTTTCTCCTCTCCTTGCGAAGCGGACGTATCTTACTCGGACCGAAGTGGTTGAGTAGAGCTATAATTCAGGATTGCAGGTCGTTTGCCAAAAGTTTCATTGACAAACCCGGGATATTTGCTAAGGTTATTCACCCTAACAATGGTTTTGCGGGTATTCGCCTACGGATAGGGCTTTATGAAGCGGTGGTGGACTGTTCGTTCACGGATAAGGCTTGGTGAGTAGAAGCGGGTAGTGCTCACGGATGAGACTTTGGTGAGATAACAGCGGATAATGCCGACGGGTCGAGCTTTGATGAGTAGCAACGGGGAATGCCTACGGATTGGGCTTTGGTGGACAAAAAGACTCGAGGAATATTCTTGGTAGAAATGTTCCGGAGAGGCTTGTTTTGCAGTGTGCAAAAGTTGTGTTGAATCATTGAGATGTGTTAAGTCTGTGCAACTTGACCCCTTTATATAGTGAACACTATGGTTTGTGCATGCTTGCGGATCAAGGCATATCAAATTTTAATCGGATCATAGAAAGAATCCTTAATCAACTGCAAATCCTTGCCAAACATGACTTCAAATAGAAAGAGAATCTGTAGAATTATCTAGACCGTAAGAATCGGTCCAATAGGCTCGAGAAGTCATCATTCGTCAAGAAATATTATTTTAACCCAAACAGTCGTTATATAAGAAGATAAATTTGTCATTCGATAACTCAGAAAATATTGAGATCAATTAAGCAAATTTAGATCCCAATATTCACACTCATATCAAAAATAATTAAATATATTTTTTAAAATATCTAAAAACTAAAATAAACAGTCTGTTAAAATTGTTCTTAAAAATCGGTCCAAAGTCGGGGTTCCTCCATTTACTTTGCATTCATAGCAGCCAGCCATGGTCAAAGACTCAAGCTAGCTAGCTAGCTCTCTCTAACTACAGAAGTCTTGGCCTATTTCTGATCGGTATGCTGTAACATTTGTTTCATCGATCTGTAGCCTAGCTATGAACCTAATTATGCACTCGCATTATTTGCGTCTACTTCTAATATAGCCCAGCATGGTTAGGCCGGTCAGAAAGCTAGGAGTAAGGGAGCAACATATCCATACAGTATTGTATATGTCTCAGGGTTTAGTCCCTATTGCCTTGTAGTACAAACAAAGCCGATCATGCAGTCCTACTGAAAACGAATGATATATGGAACCCAAAACTCGACCTGTCTGGAGGGATTCATAACGAAAAGCTAGGTTGTCGCTTATATATTTCTGTTTGATATTGTATTTCTGTCACTGATACTTATTTTGGGCTCTGGTAACTTCGTTGAGTTTATGTTACAAATCACGCTTGAACCCTATAGAACACCATTTGGACATTTGCCTTTCACCACAAATGTGAGAAGCACCCCTCTTTAACATACTCGGTAGACATAATCCCACATGTATAACCCCTCTTTGCATCAAAGTTTTATTTATTTTCTTTGTTCTCCTTAATTCTCCCACAAGCACACGCACAGGCACACAATATCGTTATCCATGAACTCTTGGCCAAGAGAGCTTTGAAGGGTTTATGGTCTCTGCAAGTTCAACATGGTCCAACTGATGATGAAGAAGAAAAAGTGCAATTAGCTGGCCATTGGTGATGTGATAAAAAGCAAAGAGAAGATGGACACCATGCATATATAAACACGCATAGTTTAAACCCTTTAACCAAAAGAAGAGCATGGGCCATCGACCATGGCAAAGCACCTCTCTTTAAAGATACCTCAACAGAGGTAGAACACATATTCTCAATAATTTTTCTTCTATATTTTTCCAGAATGAAAAAAAGCGTAAGGGGGCGGGGGGCAAGTCTTATCAAAAGGATTAAGATAGGAGGCAAAGCTCGTAAAAAGAAGTACCCACTTTATTTTCTTTAATAATTTTCACATTATTATTGTTTTTGTTTTTCCTTTTTACCACAAAGTGTTTGATTTTGATGGAGCTGGTGGTGGTGGCTTTGGTGGGTGGGGGGCACATTATACAGAAGAAATTGTAAGTGTTCGATAAGCCTTTTTAGAAAGGAAAAATTTGAAATAGGACCATATCAAACTAAGTATCCAAAACGCAGAGCATGCTGGCCACTAAAACCCTATTTTACAAAGTTGTGTATATGCCACTAGTGACCAAACACCTTTTTATTCAGAGATTTTCCAAACGCAAACGCAACTCCATTGCCGTCCTAAGATTCTATGCCACCAAATTTAGATAACGACCTTTCTCTAGTTTAAGGGTGCAAGCCATTTCTTTAATTTAACACGCTTGAAATTAACAATAATAATGCCCCCTATTTTATTAGCTCTTAATACCTGTAATTTTAGCTGATATCACCCTAAGTTTTAATACACAAAATATTAAGCCACCACATCTCATATTTTTAATAATTACATAGCCTTAATTAATTGACTAATTGTAGCTAAGTATAGAGCGGGTTAAGCATAGACAATGACGCTAGCCGACTCCGGTCAACATTTGACCTGAAACGCGGGATTGGTAACCATGTAAGACATGAAATTAGCACTTTAATTTTTCCAAATAATAGTTTTCTCTGATTTAGAAAAATGAGAATTTTTTGGAGAGAAAAAACATAGGATTGAAAACAATAACCTATTTAAGTTTTATAAAAAGCTATAGCAATTCAATCACAAATAATTACTAGCAAATGACAAGGTAATGATAGACAATTCCCAATTAAAATTAATTTACTTAAAAATTCTATCCAAACCAAAGCAAATATTCCGTACTCTCCCTCCTTTCCTCTTTCAAACACCGCCACCACAAACCACCAGTTTTTTGCACGTGCCAACAAAAACTTATCGCACGCATAAATTGCCCTGTCTGAAAATACATTGCACCGTCGTCTAAGGCCTCCAAGCGCTGGCCCAAACCACCGGCTGGTCCTTCCACGACAAGAATATTCCGGCGACGGAGTCACCACACTGCGTCATTGACCACCCTTCCTTGTACCTCCTCAACAACGCACGTACGTCATCGCACACCTCATCACTAAATGAAATTGGACTGAACCCGGCCCCATGCATACGCCTCGACCACCGCATCGCCGACTCGCGACGCTCGACGGAGTCCGGCGGCGCACAGGCCACCAGGTCCACGACGGCTCGGCCGGCCGCGCGCTCGAGCATCAACCTCTCATTACTAGTCCTGGCGAAACTCTCGTCTAGAGCCTCAAAGTAAACCCTAAACCATCTTAAGCATTCTTGAAACCCTTGCACGAAGTCAAACCCGTCAACTCCGATGTCTAGGTCAGCCTCTTCCTCCACAACAGTTATGATCCTCGGCTTTAAGCTCCGGAAAGCGGAGATCAAATAATCACGGCGGTTTCCGACGGCCACGATTGAATGAAACGATCCAACACAGTTTATGGCCAAGGCCTCATCGTCCTTAACATCCAAATCAGCTAAGTTGAGCTCCGCAAGGTCGCCGGAATGCTGGATGGCATTGAACTTGAACGGCACGCCCATTAAGCGCGCGAACTTCTCCATTCTGGCGCCGATTTCCTTCATTACTTTCTGCGTGGCGCCAACGCCTGCAGAGCCATCTCCGGCTCTGCTGACTACGATACTCGTGAGGCGCAGATGCGGCGTCTCATCAGTTCGTGTGGCGAGAGCTTCCAGTAGAGTCGGCCACTGCGTGCAGTAAGTGTTGCTGATGTCCACTATGTGAAGCTTGGCCTCGCCGTCGAAGGCTTCCATAATTGCACCATTACAGGCAACGTGACCGAATGTAGTCCAAGGACTCACCTCCTGAAATTTCAAAACCATTTTTCTAGTGGATTCAAATGAACATGTTTTCTCCGAGGCGGAGACTAGAGTGCGGTAGCAGCGGTCGCCAGAGTCGGTCATGCGGCTGAAGAGAGCCTGGAGGAAGTAGGAGGCGAGCTTCTGATCGGTGTCGCCGTAGGGAGAGCCGAGCTCGTTGAGCATCCACATGAGCTGTTGAACTCTGGCGCTGTTCTTGTCAGCAATGGCCCGGGCGGTTTCTAAGAGGAGGTCAGGGGCCCACTTGGGGGAGGAGAATTCGAAGTTGAGGAGGTCGTGGGCGGGAGAGAAGGAGAAGTCGGTGGGAGTGGGAGTGGTGGTGGTGGTGGTGGTGAGCGGAGGAGGAGGTGGCGGGGTAGGAGTTGGTGGGGTGGGGTAGTAGTGAGCCTTAGAAGAAGAAGAGGAGAAGTCTTCTTCATCCATGAAAAAGTTGAAGCATTCTTCGACGTCGTTTTGTTGGGGTAAGTATTGGTGGTGGTGGTGGTGGTGGTGTTGAGGGTGGTGAGTGAAGGATCTGGAACTGCTGGAAGTGGTGGTGGTGGTTCTGGTGGATGAATTGAAAGATTGATCAGATTGTTGTTGCTGCTGTTGTTGTTGAAGAGTGACAAGCCTAAACAAGGTATCCATTTAACCTATACAAAGACCCACATCAATAAGCTTTGAGAGAGAAGGCGAGAGAGGGAGTCTAGTCTTTGCTTGGTTGTTTGTTTGGACAGGTGAGATGGGTCTTTGTGTTTTTAACTGCGACGAATAGGAGATAGAAAATAATTAGAAGGGGAGAGAGATCTTGGGGTTGGATTTTAGCTGGGTTAATTTTAAAAAAACGTAGGTATAGAAGCAGGAGGAGGAATTGTTTTGGGTTAGTAAAGGAATATTTCTTTGGTGAGAAGTGAAAGAATATTGAAACTACGCTTAATACTAAACTAATATGCATACAGAGACAAAGAGTACAAATATTTATTTGGTCATAGACTACTTATTATAACAGGATTGCTCAGCCGAGAAAGTCTGATTCGGGACGAAATGGAACGAAACGACGACAGTTGTTCGATGTTTAATGAATTGATATTGTTCGTTTAAGTCTATTTTATCCAGCCCGTTAGATCAATTCATTAAAGATCGAACGACTGTTGCTATTTTGTCCTGTTTCGTCCCGCACGCGGCTCTCGCACTTGAGCAGTCCCGCTTATTATAATAGGGCTTTGATTAAACGAAGACTTGATAAATTATTCTAACTTGACCCAAAAGATGTAAAATTTTGAAGTTTTAGGAAATCAAACAATGAAGCTTAAAAATTCAATGGATTAGGGATAGGGGGACCTAAAGGTGCTTAACATTTACCTTCTTTCAAAGTTGTTCAAAGTAATCGATGAGGAATATGAGATGAGTGGTGTTGGTTACTTTGATTCTCTATAGCTCATACAGCTTTGTTATTCTTTACCCATAAAACTTTCATAAACTTTCATGTAAGACCAAGACTGACCCAAAAGTTAGGTTTCTCTGTTAAAATTGTAACGTAGAATGATGAATAGACTAGCTGGTGTTTTAGAAAATAGAACCCAGAATTTCCTCCTGACATAAGATGGAGAAAATAAAATCAAGGGTCTGAGAAAAAGTTAAACAAGGTCTAGATCACCAAATGGGTGAGTGGGTTAGCTTTTTTACTACTCTCTCTCCCCGTCTCTTTCAATTTCTGTGTTGTGAGTGAGAGGGAAACAATGAGAGAGAGAATAGGGTTTGGAGTATGTTGTTGATGAGTGGGAGCAGGCGTGCCAATTGGGTTTGAGGAAGATGAGGAGAGATCGAGACACAAGTAAAGCTGCTGCCGGCGTGCCTCATCATCATCATCATCATCATCATCATCATCATCATCATCATCATCAAAGCCACCACCATTATATCTGATCGAAGGAAGAAAAATACAGTGTTCTTACTTAACCCACTCGCCATTTCTTGCCTCCTAAGCCTAACACTCATTCAAACCCTGCCAAAATTCCACCACTTTTTCCCTTTCTAGCTGTTACATTATAAACCCTCCCATACACCAATGTCATAGAGCCCCATCATATGCCAAATATTTTGAGGTGTACCTAGTGTATGCAATTTTTTTATGAATTTAATTATTTTTATTTTTATTTAGTTTGATTTCATCCAAACTCGACTTCCATTTCTTGTTTATTTTCAAAATTTATAACTTTATTAAAAAAACGATGAATGACCCGGCACATATACATAAGGTGCACCCAGATGCTCCCATTATATTAGGGGTGGGCATAAGACGGGATGAGACAGGATTGAGGTCATCCCATGTTCCGTCCCGGTTGTTACACATGAGACGGGATCGGGACAGGCCTTACATTTTTAGATTTGATCCCGTCGGGCCTAATCCCGGATGGGACGGGATCAGGACGGGCCTAATCCCGGCCATCATGTATCAATTTATTTTCTTCTGAAAATCATACAGTTTCATTGGAAATTTTATCTAGGTGTCTTCATAAGATTTGTAGTAAACATCTTTAAAATTCATTCCAGAATTTGAATCACTTGAAAAACAATTTTTCTAGATTAAGTTATGATTTTTTTAAGTTTAGGGTCTGCATCAGTAAATTCTGAGATTCTGGACTAGTTGGATTCTTTTAAAATATTGTATAAATTGGTTGGTTATTTAAGATTAGTGTCTTCATGAAAGTTACAGAGGACATCCTAAAGATTAATTGAGAGTTGAAATCCCTCAAAAATAAGGTTTCTACAATTAGTTATGAATTTTGAAAGTTAGATGAGAGGAGCCTAATTTCAGCCATCTTGCATTAGTTTCGTTTCCTCTTAAAATCGTACAGTTTAATTTGAAGTTTCATCTAGGTATATTCATATGATTTATAGTAGACATTTTAAGGTTTATTTCAGAATTTAAATCATTTGAAATTGAATTTTTTAGATTAAGTTATGATTTTTAAACGTTAGGGTATGCATTAGTAAATTATGCATATCAATTATGAGATTTTAGACTAGTTGACTTATTTTCAAAAAGTATACAAATTGGTTTGTTATATGAGTTTAGTGTCTTCATGAAAGTTATAGATGACATCTTAAAGATCAGTTGAGAGTTGAAATCTCTCAAAAATAATATTTCTATAATTAGTTATGAATTTTTAAAGTTAGACGAGACCGGACTAACGAGATTCAAAATTTTAGTCCCGCGTCCCGTTGTTTCGCTAATGGGATGAAACGAGTGTTTTTAGTTTCAAATTCCGTCAAGATCGGGACGGAACCGAGATTTACAGAATTTATGCCCACCCCTACATTATATAACTATAGATAATACCGAAGTATACGCACCCTCACACCAAATTCGAGGGCATGCCCTTCACTCTTTTTCCAATTCCCACTTCATATAAATATGTATTTCCACATGCATTCTAATATCACTACATAACACCCACAACCCTAGTTAGCTAAACATGGTTCATTAGTGATTACTCTATGGTGGTCATCATTATGGTTACTGTACTGTCCCATATATCTAAGACCTGATCACCCACTACTTGAAAAGACCGAGTCTTGATGAATTGTCATAGAGCTATAGCCAATCTGGTTCTTTATATATATGATTGCAACCCAAGTCCCAACTTGATTGTTCATTGTCTTAGCCTTGTTGTCTTCATGCTCAAACATTAATTCCTTCCCTTCTAGAGAGAAAATCTTGGTCTTCTTGGCCTAGAATGGCCTTACGCTCTCTATCATCAAGTTCAAGTGTTCAACTACATATATTATTAAGATCAGGAAAATAATACAGTGCATCTGGGTTTTTCTTTAGTTTTAATGTTCTATCCATGTCAATTGTCAACGACCCAAAGGGGAAGTAGTTTCATTGGTTCTTCTCGACTGTTTTCATGGATGAATCATTAGGAAAATTCCATGCTTGGAATCTTTGTTCCTTTTCTGTAAAGAAATACTGGGTTAAATAAGGAAGTGTTTCCTTGAGAGGCTTTATTATTGTACATATGAGAATCTTGGCAGCTTCCCGATATTCGAGTATAGCCAACAGTAGAGCATTTAGATTTGGGAAAGGAACATTCCCCAGAATTAACTGAAGAGATATTCCCCTTCACTGCCAAAACTGCATATATCTTCTAGAATATGCATAGAGAATGAATCACATCAATCTTATTATGAATAGGGATGAACTCTTTATATAGAGACTCATTCTAAATACAATGGGTCAATCCTACATGGATTGGATTAAGTCTATAATGTAAACCTATTACAACTAGGGCACACACATAAGGCTCATGGGCTAAGCCCATATACACGACATAAGACCAAGTGCACACACGCACATGTTATATTTCCTACAACACCCCTCTTGTGCCACGCGTCGAAATGTCGGATGGTGCTTATAATGTTGCCTCGTTAAAACCTTGCCAAGTAACAAAAACTCTGTGGAAAAAAACAACATTGGTCGAAGAAAAAAAGTACAACATACCATGTTTCTCGATCGAGAGCGTGGCTCCCCCTGATAAGTAGCTCAATTGGGGAGGCTTGATAGTCATCGCATTCCAATGCTCTTCACATGCTTCTCGAGAGTAGACTTAGGCAGAGCTTTAGTAAACATGTATGCTACGTTTGCCTCTGAACTCACTTGATTAACTTGGATGTTGAGGAGGACTTGTTGTTGCTAATTATAGAAAAAATTTGATGAGATGTGCTTCGTATGATCACCCTTGATGTAGCCTTGCCTCATTTGTTCAATACATGCGGCATTGTCTTCATAGATACAAGTTGGCTTGTCTGTGGTGGAGCTCAATCCACTAGTCCCTCTAATGTGTTCTATAACTGATCTGAGCCAAACACATTCACGAACAACTTCATGTAGCGTTATAATCTCTGCATGGTTGGAGGATGTCGCCACTAAGGTCTGTTTCGTTGACCTCCAAGATATCGTTGTATTCCCAATGGTGAAGACATAACCAGTTTGGGAGCGCCCCTTATGTGGATCTTATAAGTATCCAGCATCTGCGAAACCAACCAAGATATTATTAGGTGTTTCGTTATAAGAGCAGCAAGCAGTGCCAAGAACATTGGGAGAGTAATGCTTTTCGACATCTAAGTGTGCATGCATGCACATCGCTGGCAGTCATGTGCACAGCCGGCAGCGTGCACCGCTCGGTTTGTTGTCGGCAGTGTCCAGCAAACAGCGTGCACAACTTGGCATTCAGCATGCAGTGCTGGGCAGTGTGCACCCAGTGCACATCTGACAGCTTCTGGTGCTTGGTAGGGGCAGCACTATGCTCAGCAGCGTGGACACAGCTCTTGGCAGCTGTGCACAGAGCACAGCAGCAAGGTGCACCGTACCCGGCAGCTTGGTTCCTTAAGTGACCAGCGCCTAGATTCTTAGGAACTCTGCACTCTTTTGCAGTCCATCTTAAATCCTTATATGAAAAGAACAAGTCCATGTCCATTGACCCTTTAAGGTATCGAAATATGTTCTTGACACCGGTCCAATGACGTTGCGTTGGCACAGAGCTATGTCTAGCTAACAAGTTTACTGAGAAAGTAATGTCTGGCCGAGTGCATTGAGCCAAGTACAATAGCGCACCGATTGCACTAAGATATGGTACCTCGGCTCCAAGTACATCCTCGCCATCCTCTTTAGGACGGAATGAATCTCTCTTAGCATCCAAACTCCGAACTACCATGAGGGTGCTAACTGGATGCATTTTATCCACATTGAAGCGTCTGAGCATCTTGTGAACATATGCACTCTGGTGTATCAAGATTCCAAAGGCTCGGTGCTCTAGCTCAATGCCTAGGCAAAATCGAGTTTTCCCCATGTCCTTCGTCTCAAACTCGGATTTCAGATGTGTCGCAATCTCATTGATCTCATCAAGGGTCCCTATGATATTTATATCATCCACATAAACCACAACTATCACAAATCCTGAACTCGTTTTCCTTATGAACACGTAAGGGCACAACTCATTGTTCTTATAACCCTTCCTAATCAAGTAGTCACTGAGGCGGGTATACCATATCCGCCCAGATTGCTTCAATCCGTATAGTGAGCGTTGCAACTTAATGCAGTATGCACTCCGTGGTTTAGAGTTACTTGACTTAGGCACCTGGAAACCATAAGGTAATTTCATATATATCTCTGAATCAAGATCCCCATAGAAATATGTTGTAACCACGTCCATGAGCTGCAAGTCCAGTTTTTCATATACTACCAAACTGACAAGTAGCGGAAAGTGATTATGTCCATTACGAGAGAATATGTGTCCTCGTAGTCTATTCCAGAGCGTTGTGAGAAACCTTGCACCATAAGACGAGCTTTATGCCTTAGTATCTCGTTCTTCTCATTACACTTTCTAACAAAGACTCATTTATGTCCCACAGACTTTACACTCAGCGGCGTTAGCATAACCGGTCCAAACACCTGTCGCTTTGTTAGGGAATTCAATTCACCTGGATAGCAACTTTCCATTTAGGCCAATCCGCTCTACGTTCGCATTCATTGACGGAGCGTGGTTCGATATCATTGTGCTCAATAATCTCAAGAGCCACGGTATAAGCAAATACATCATTGATATGCATGGATGATCGGTCCAGCAATGATACTGTGTTCTCATAACATATCAAGATATCCATGTTCTTGATTACCGACTCGAGTCCCGGAGTGTCTCCCAAGCACACCGACATCGTTTCTAGGACATAAGTGTAATCAAAGACAATCTCGTGAGAAGGATTCTCAGTATTGATGAGTAAGAGATTTGATTGTGCCATATGAGCCCTTTTTTTCCTATGTTGCACATCTTTCGAACCAAGTGGCCTCCCCCTCTTCCTCTGAGGAGCCACGGCCTCCACCTGTCTACTAGGGTCGACAGCGCCCATGCCGTAGGCAGCAGTGCTCGGACCCGGGGTGGTCATACCCATCTTTAGGACTTCTAGCTTTGCAGGGACGTTAGCAAGTGGTATGTCTGATCTTGTGACCTTAACAATCTCAGAAAATGAGTCGGGCATCGAATCCGTCACTTGCTGGAGCTCAAGGATTCGCTTCACTTCCTTCTCAGCATGAGAGGTGCGGGGATCATAATGAGCAAGCGTTGGAACCGACCAGGCCAATTTCTGTGATTCATGCCGAGCATGCATGCTCTCATCTCCCCTAACGACAAGAAGACAGCCTCATCAAAGTAACAATCAGCGAATCAGGCCTTAAAGAGATCACCTATCAAAGGCTCTAGGTATCTGATGATAGTTTGGGAATCATAGCCAACATAGATACCCAAACGTCGTTGCGGGCCCATTTTCTTACGCAGTGGTGGTGTAATAAGCACATACACTCCATAACCGAATATGCATAAGTACGAAATGTCAGGCTCATATTCAGTAACCAACTGGTACGCACTAAACGCTTGGTTGGAGGCGGGTCGAAAACCAACTAACACGGCTGCATGCAATATAGCATAACCCCAAGATGCAATAGGGAGCTTTGAGCCCATGACCAGTGCTCTAGCAACTGAAGTCTCTTTATCATAGCTTCAGCCAAACCTTTTTACGTATGCACGTGTGGGACGAAATACTCAATCTCTATCCCAACCGACATGCAATACTTGTCAAAAGTCTTTGACGTGAACTCACCGGCATTATCCATCCAAATTGACTTGATTGGATGATAAGGGTGGTTAGCCCTCAGCTTAATAATTTGTGTCAGGAGTTTGGGGAAAGCAGCATTCCTTATGGACAACAAGGCGACATGTGACCAGCATGTCGATGCATCTACCAGAACCATAAAGTATCTAAACGGTCCACATTCTGGATGGATGAGTCCACAGATATCCCATTGGATACGCCAGAGAAATAAGATGTTCTTTGTGTTTGCTTTAGCATAAGAAGGTCTGGCCACTAACTTAGCCATTGCACAAGCTTTACAAAGCGACTTATGAGCATCAGATAGTGTCAATGATGCGTCAGGAAGGGTCTGAATCCTCATGACCGAGTGAGGATCGGCGGAGCAGTCCTCTGGCGACCCAAGTGTCGGCCGGGAGCTCACTTTGGCGACCACTGCATCTCTACCCTCTTTGGGGAGCACGTGTCCCAAACCTTTTCGCTTTGTATGGAAGAAAAGATGTCCATACGTGTTTCGTAGAATCCTTATCATCATATCTCTTCCGGGATGACCGAGACAGTCATGTCATAGCTTGTATGAGTCATGGTCCCAATAATCATGTTCAGTGACCGCATATGATTCAATAACTCTTATGGTGTGAGGTACAAACCACAAGATTGACTCATTAGCTTTTCTAAGATGCCCTTAGAGCCGCACTCATTGAAAGTTACACAGAGGAACTTGCGTCAATTTTCACAATGCATCTCCAAGTGGAAACCATTGGCGCAGATGTCCTTGAAACTCAGCAGTGTTCTAAGGCCCTTAGGCGCATACAAGGTATCAGAAACAATGATCAAAGTTCCATTCGGCCGCAGAAACCTAGCTGGTCTGCGCCCTTGAATGACAGGGGATGAACCGATCAAAGTATTTACAGAAGTTTGACACGGCGTCAGCTCTATAAAGAGCAGCCTATTCCACAGGATTGTGTGGGTCGTCCCACTATCTGCAAGGCACTCGATTTCTCCATGTGACATACTTGTCAAAACAAGGCAGATACATGAGAAAAAGGCATATTAAATAGAAGGCAACAATCGAGGCAACGGTGTGCATTACAGAATTCCTGACAGCCTGATCTTTTCTCACTAAAACATTCATAACTCCTTCGTTATGACAGATATGAATGAACCGCGAAAACCGTTGGAAACTAAACAGATGTAGCTTTCCAGTGATATATGGTTTGCATTCCAGTTCATCAGGAGCTATTCACAAAGCTCTTTGGAAGTTGTTGTACAGAAAGTGGTAGATTTACTGTTTTCGTTTGTGAATGCCCTGAATTGCAGCTTGCTCGTATGCCAATGCCCTAGGCCCTTGACAACATTCGACAGCGCATTGCATCTACATATATGTCATTTCACTAAGCACTTGGCAACCTTTGGTAGTGCATGAGGAGCCACACATATGCCAATACCAAGCACTCGGCAACATTCTGTGGCTGCACACTCACTAGCGCCCATGGCGCACTGTATGGGGCAGTTAGGAGGGGGCTCGGCAGCTCATCACCAGCATGAGGTAAACAGAGCTTTGGCAATTGCTACCCAGAGCTCGGCCCTGGTGCCCAGTGCTCGGCAGTCGGTGTCCTGTGCACGGCCTCGAGTGTTCTGTGCTATGTAGCTCAATTAATGCTTGTCCTTGATGTAAGTGCACATCAATTGGTGATCAGTGCACAGGCCCTTGTGTTCATTGCTAACAACTGGTGCTTAGTGTTCAACACCTAATGCACAGTGCACGACAGTTCATGTGTAGAGCACAAAGCAACAAACACATAACTAATCGACATCTGACACATAAGTGTTGGCATTCTTCACACAACATGAAGCAATTGACACACATGGGCGGCAATTGACACACAATTAGAGAAAAATGATCAAGGGGCAATAGGTAGCGTACAGGGTTAGCAATAGACACGTTAGGCGGCAACAGGCGCGTGACTGTCAGCAGCTGGCAGCCAGGTGCACATGGGCTCGGCAATGTGTGTAGCGCTCGCATATCCTAGGCAGCGCTCAATAGCTGCTTGCCGTAAGCATAAAACAATGTTGCCCAGCTTCTAAACTCCATTGGAGAGTCTTAAAATGACATACAATGGTCAAGTGCATCAGATATTATCAAGTGTTTGTATAAACATATCGAACACAATAGTTAAGAACATCGAAAATTTATTACATGCAAAATGGTTTACAACCAAAGGTCTCAAGAACAATCAAACTAAACATGGCATAAACATGCCTTATTACATATGCTTGAAAGGAAAAACAACAACTCATGGAGGTAAAAACAAACAAGAGCTCAACAACTTAAAAGTCGGGTGTGTCTAAGTCGGTTTGTTCCCGAAAATCCTTAACTATAGGGTTGGCATTTAGCCTTTTGTCCACTTCCACAGTGACATGACTCTCCACAGTTTCCTTATACTTCTTGTACGCAGCTATTATGTTGGCGGGTGCTCGACATTGCTTCATCCAGTGGTCCTATGACCCACATCAATAGCATGTATTTGCCTTAGCATTTTTCTTGGCGAGTTTCTGAACCGGCTTGGGAGCTGGGCCCCTAGGGGCGGGTGCATCATCCTTCTTCTAGGTATTAGGACGACCCTTAGAGCATTTAAAACCTCTAGTGCATCTCCTCGTCCGGGTGCCTTGACCAGAGCCTTGCTCAAGGTGATAATGATCTCGTGCTCTCTGCTTCATGACATTCTCGACTCTGACACTGTTGTAATTAGTCTGGGGAACAACAAGGGTTCCAACAGGCCGAGCAGTGTTCTTAGTCAAGATCTTACAATCATTTTCTTCAGTTAGCAACAACGTCATAAGAGAGTCAAACATCAGAGTAAGACCACTCTTATAGTCATGCCTATACTGTTTCATCAAAGTAGCTAATGACCTGGAGAAGGTGAGCAACATTTTCTCTATGAGATCATCCTCGGACTTCTTAACTCCACAAAAATGCAGACGAGCACGTAGTGCAAGCATGTATGTCTGGTACTTCTCTAGAGATTTGTAATCCATTAGCCTGATGGAAACCCATTCAGCCTGCAACATGAATGTTACCAAATCGTGTCACGAGCTTGTTCCACAGATCCAGCGGATTGGCTACCTGTTGGTACTGCCACCTCAATGTGGAATCCAGATGTCGGCCCATAAACATAAGAGCGTTGGACTTTGTTCTTTCTTCCGGCTGCTCTACACCCTCTGCTAGGGGTTCCGTAGGTGGATCGATGGTGGAGATATAGTCCTTCCCAATGAAAGTCTGTCTCATGTCGAGGACCTAGTGGTGATACTCACGGCCTTGGGCGTCTATGGGATCAAACTGCAAGTGTTTATCCATTGACTCTGTATAAAAGAATTCAAGCAGTTAGTTCGAGACCAATTGAATTCAATGCTTAATTCTTAAATCAAAACAGCCATGGATACCACACCATGCTGACCTAGAGAGGATATATGGTGCATATGTACACATTGGCAGCCGCATGCACGTGCCAAGGCCTAGCCTAGGCAGCAGTGCTCGGCAGGTGCACAGCAGGTGCACGTGCGGTGCCCGGCAACAGCGTGCGCGTGCACAGGGCCAATCCCCGGCATCAGTGCTCGGCATCAGCTTAGCCGATGCACGTCTGGTGCCTGAAAGCAATGCGCGCGCGCACAGGACCAATCCCCGGCAGCAGCGCACGTCAGCGCGCAGGAGGTGTGCATGCAGCGCCGACAGCAACGTGCACCCACGCACATGGGCAGACCCTGGTAGCGGTGCTCGGCAGTGTACAACGGTAACGGTGCTCGGCAGGCATATGCAATCACTCCATCTAGGGTTTTGTTCAACAAATTATACCTGCAAAGACAAACGTCCCAAGCATAGATGAGAGATGGAGAAGGGAGGAAAATACTTTATCCCCCCCCCGAGTTTATTGAACTTTGAACGAGTTTAGGGTTTCAAAGTACATACATTGTTCGATAAATTCTCCAAAGAAGCTTGAAATTCAGCTTTTTATGCTCGGGGCAGCGGTTGTGCGCAGCAAAAAGGCAACGGCAGCTCGGTGCACGGTGATGCACATCGGTGCGTAGCAGTGCGCGTTGGTGCCTGGTGGGTGCGTGGCGGTGCACAGGGGGTGCGCGTCGGTGCTCACGGCAGTGTTCAGGCAGGGGCTGCAATGATCTAAGGAAGGATTTGCCGAAAAAAAAACTTAGGGTTTTGGGGTTTTTTTCGGTGGTGGTCGGCGGCCGATATTAGCTTTGGTTTAATAGAGCTAACGTGACTTATAACGTCTTGTAGAATATGTGTAGAGAATGAATCACACCAATCTTATTATGAATAAGAATGAGCTCTTTATATAGAGACTCACTCTAAATACAATGGGTCAATCCTACATGGATTGAGTTAAGTTCATAATGTAAACCTATTACAACTAAGACACACGCATAAGGCCCATGGACTAAGCCCATATACACGACATAAAAACAAGTGCACACATGCACATGTTATATTTCATACAACAATATATAAGTATCTACATCAAGAACCTTTTCAATTAGTTCACTTAAACTTGAAGGATGGTTTGGTTTGAATTTCTGATGCATGCCTCATCTTTGGTTTTAGCTAGAAACTATTATAACATGAATTATGCAGATGAAATGTCACGGCCTCAACAATAATACAAAGCTAAATTGTGGTGGATTAGGACAAGTTGTTATGTGCTTAGTGTGGTTGGTTATAGTTTAGTCATGAAATTAAAGAACCATTATCTTCTCTAGTTTAAAAAGGAACCTAGATTAAGATGTGAGAAATGATTAATTAAATTGTGAATTTAGACCAACATAACATAAATTATGTAATCAAGACTATCTAATTAACCTTTGGGTTGCAGTCATGGTCCTGCATGTCTTTTGCCTTTGATTAGTGTCCTTTCCCTAATCCTCATTAGCAACTAATCATTCAACTTAATGTAGAATTTTTATTAGTTGATGATGTTGGGAGGCCCTACTGTGGATTTAACTAAGAGTTGTTAACTCAAATTATTCGATTATTGTTATGGAGTCATTTTGGAACTAGGTATTTAAACTGATCTAAAATTAGAGTTATGCAGTCTACATCACACAGACATCATGTTTCTTAACTCAACAATCACATATCAGGGTGTTACCTTGTTATCACTGGACGGTTGCTCTAGGGCATCAAACAAAGCTCATTCATTTATAAATTTTTATAATTTATCAAGATGATAAGTCCGAAACATTTATTCAAATATCGAAGGAACTGGGAAAATCGAACAAATGATTGTATATGCTAAAATATCTAGAATTGTATTTCATTGTCCAATATCAAATGATCTAGTGACATCAGTCTCTCTTCTGTATATAAAAAGTCTTGAATCGAACTCATGACTCATTGTAGCATTTTGGTTTTTTACTTTATAAAAAAAATTGCATCTCATTCCTTCAGGGATATAAATCCTCAAGTGCAACTTTGTCATCAATATAACGGATTTGCATTTCTGAAAAGGAGATATGTAGGATTCATACATATTCTACGTACGTCCATGCTTCGCTGCACATTGTCATCAGTACAAATCGAAGAGCAAAGCAGCATGCATGTGCCTAGAACATCCTGACCAACGTTTTATCCCCTTAAATTCATTGCTAATAGCAATTCCAATGCGATCAGATCCCAAAAGTCCTATCCTCCTCCCCAACTGAACCAGTGGAACCTTGCACCATTCTAGTTGTAGTTCTCATTCCCACAGTACTCGCATATCTCTTTCTTTACCAGTGGACCTATCTCAAGCATGGGACATCAAAATGTACTAACTATAACATTGTGAAGGTCCATAAAATTATCAATGGTGGTACAATAGTAGCAAACATGACGGTCATAGCTAGCCTCATAGGGCAGCACATTAGGTACTAGGTAGTCTGAGAGAACTCTTTAAACAGAACCAGCCTATCTGGTGCTTACCGACAATCATAGAAAACTTTAATCTAAAGTGAGATGGTTCCTTCTATGCCCAATAGCCCATCAAGTGTGATGGGAAATATCACAAACTCGGCAGTTTCTATCTATTCTAATTCTTTTCTGGTTGTAATTTATCTAGCTCAAAAACAGGTCACAATGCTGCCTAATCTCCTCTGGAACGTTATCTACAAAGACTACAATTGGTACAGTACAACATTTGGGAAATTGAAATACCATGCAGAAAAATCTTTGAATTCTCCGGCAGAAGCCAATTTCCTTTTCTTTGGCACAGCACTCTGAAGAACCACCGTTGCTTTCAGATAGAGCACTCCTTGCTTTCAACACCGCCACCACCAACACCGGATCCTGCTGTTCCAGTGCCAGGATTGCTATACCAAGACCCAACTTTATCCTGAAAGTAACAGAAAATTAGTTTCTAGATTTACGGTAAAAGAAGAAATAGAATATCAAAAGCACAAGGTCTAAGAGACAAACATTATCTACGTCCTCCACTTCCTGCACTTTAGTCTCTTCTTCCTCTTCATCAGGTTCTGTATATGGATTAACAAAAACTGTGACACTTGTTATCTTGATTTCCTCCTGTTCCATAGAAACAAAAAGAAATGAGGCCTGGATACTCCCTAGCTTTGATCTTAGTTCAAAAAATCTTGTGTAACAGCTAGTTATTGTTGCCGTGAGCAACAGATTAAAAAACTATAGACATTTATCCAGCCTTGTGCATGGACAAGTGTACAGACACAAAAATAGATGCACATACGCAAACATGTCAACAAGCTTGAACTAGATTTATACTGTATGCACAGTTACACTAGTCACCATGATCTGGATAGACTTTGATAGTGTAAATACTGAACATCAAAGATGCATACAAGCAGAGGTTCTGATGCACACATGGTGATATGCTTACATTAGCTAAACAGGAAAAAGGTAAAAACAAGAGAACATACATCTATATGTAATATGGGTAATTAGGGTCCCGTTCAGGGGACACTTTGACACAATTTTACACTAATTGTCATCCCCTAGAATTAAATTGATCAAATGGTTGATATTGATTGAAAGTATGATTTGACAAGTGACGTGGAAATAATATTATTTACCAATTAAAAATATAATATATTTAGATTAACGAATTTTACAAAGAAAATCAAACAAAATATTTTACATGATTTAATAGCATAAGAACACCCCATCAAATTCTAAGTTCATGGAAACAAACAAGTGTATTACCTCCCCCACCAAATCAAAGAACCACCTCGTCAAACAAAAACCCAAATCTGAGGTCATATTACTTGTTCATTAGGAATCATTGTATTTGATTCCAACATGCTTATTCCAGAATCAGAACCAAAAGAACCTGCATATTCCAGAAGTAAAGAACTAGGGTTTGTTAAAAACCTAGATATCATTGCAGCAACAAAATTGATTGGATTAGATTGTCATTAGTTAAAAGTATTCCATATAGAAGATTGATGTGGTCGTTTAAAAGAAAGATTAGATGTGTTTTTAAATTTTATACGATCCCATATAGGTGTGTTCTTATTTGAAGATGGAAACCTCTATGCCATAAAATATGGATTTCTTTTCTCGTTGAAGAACACCCATGCTCTTCTGAATGAAAATCATGTAAAACTTATTGTTTTATTTTCTCTAAAAGGGAATAAGTTTAACTAAATAATTTATTATTTGTGTAGGAACACATTATTATTTCCATGTCACTTGTCAAATCATACTTTCAATCAATATCAACCATTTGATCAATCTAAATCTAAGGGATGAAAATTAGTGTAAAATTTTGTGTCAAAAAAAGTTTCCCTCAAACCGGACACATAATATATTATATACATATATCATCAGTATTTAAGCAGATAAGGCTTAATGTAAGATTTCTAAAAAACCCATATTTGTCATTTACTCAAAACATAAAATGATCTATATACAAGGGGTGTAAATTGAAAATAGTGAAGTAACAAAGTGTAATCAGTTTCTTTCATTCTCAAATCTCATCCAAAATAGTAATTATTAATTAGAAAAGAAACAAATATTGAATAACAAATAATATCAACATTAATTCGTCTACACCTAAATTATACCATTCAACAAAACTAATATACAAGAATATGCCAATTCCACATCCACGAGATTGTATTAAAAGGCTAGCCTAGATCTGAAATAATAAACATACCACAGGTCGATCATCATCATCAACCGGAACCTTTTCCATTGTTGCCAGTGTGGTCAGGCCACCAACTACTCAACCAAAAACTGTGTGCTTAAAGTCCAAATGTTTTGCAAATTTGTGAAGGATAAACTGGGAACCATTTTTATGAGGCTCACTGTTAGTCATACTAACAACACCTCTTCCAGAGTGAACAAACTTGGAGTGCAACTCAATGTTAAAAGGCTTCCCCCATATAGATTCCACCACCCAGTACCAGTATGATCACCACCTTGGATCATAAAATTCCTATACATAAAAGACAATGATAAATCTCTAGCATCATATAAAAGAATAATATTAGAAAGTTATTACACAAATAAACTTCACCATACCTGATGCTTCTATGAAAAGCTACTCCATTATAATAGCCACGTTCACAGAGTGTGATGAAGTTCTCACAAGCCCTGGGGGCTATATTACAGTGTTGCTCGATGCTCAAATCACTACGTGTTGTATGAAGCTGTAAATTTGTTGGATTCTTCTCAACTTTGACATATTCAAATTCATTTTCAGTGACAGGATCAAAGGCAGTAGAAGTGAAGGATCTCGAAGCAGCGCCAGTGGTGTATTTGCTCTTTACCTACATTTCATACACGTGTCAAATAAACATCGGCAAAAAATCATGATGCTGGAAAAGTAATCTAGGTACTAAATTGTATCTTTTGATTCTTTTCAAGAAGACGAGTTAGTTCAATCATCATAAGGAGACTCTTCACCAGTAGTGTTATGTAGAGAATTTGAAAATAAGTTTAAAAATAAATTTCACTAACCATTTTGCATTCACTGGCGCCCTTTGGCCCCTTTCACCCGCCTTGTGCATAGCTATTCGAGCAGCAGTTTTATCACTCGATGTGGCTCTTGCAGCTGCAGCACTTCTTCCATGTACTGAAGCAGAAGCAGCATCTACAATACTGTATGCCTGAGGGGTCTCCCCATTTGGTTTTGATTTCGGATAATCTTTAATGTGAACCCTTGTAGCTAAAATGGCTTCCAGTGCAGCCGCCCGTTCGTTTTGGGCTTTTGAGCCACCGCCTCCATGCACCACAGTTGGCTTTCCTTTCTCCATACCAAGCTCTTAGAGCATCTGGTTGATATATCCAGTTACATTTATATTATAGGTTGGATCGGAAGTCATTCAGTCCAACTCTGAAAAATAGAATACTAAATAAATAACAGGCAACACATTAGAAAGGAACTACGTATAGTAGTGTACAGCTGACATAAAATGATAAAGAAGCCTGTAAGTCCATGACTCACCTTCATCGTCAATTTTTAAACCATTTTTAACATGGTCAAATTCCACAAGAACCTTGCTGTCTAGTGCATTTGGATTCTGCAAAGTGAACCCATATGAAATTGTGAATACTCAAGCAAGAGAACAAAGACAACAAAACAGGATTTGTCTGGACGAAGTACGTTTACCTGAATGGTTATCAGGTCTTCCCTAGAAAATGGTTCATCTGTGAGGAGCTCCTTCCAGTTCTTGGTCTTGATGTTCAATTCTTTAATTGCCTAAAAAGCAAAAGAATGGGAGAATATATAAGAGAAGCTTACAATATAGCCGCTTTATTTTAGGAGAAACCATAACATACACTAGCATCTGGTTGATATATCCAGTTACATTTATATTATAGGTTGGATCGGAAGTCATTCGGTCCAACTCTGAAAAATAGAATAGTAAATAAATAACAGGCAACACATTAGAAAGGAACTACGTATAGTAGTGTACAGCTGACATAAAATGATAAAGAAGCCTGTAAGTCCATAACTCACCTTCATCGTCAATTTTTAAACCATTTTTAACATGGTCAAATTCCACAAGAACCTTGCTGTCTAGTGCATTTGGATTCTGCAAAGTGAACCCATATGAAATTGTGAATACTCAAGCAAGAGCACAAAGACAACAAAACAGGATTTGTCTGGACGAAGTACGTTTACCTGAATGGTTATCAGGTTTTCCCTAGAAAATGGTTCATCTGTGAGGAGCTCCTTCCAGTTCTTGGTCTTGATGTTCAATTCTTTAATTGCCTAAAAAGCAAAAGAATGGGAGAATACATAAGAGAAGCTTACAATATAACCGCTTTATTTTAGGAGAAACCATAATATACACTAGCAGAAAAATTCAAGATAGTTAACTCTACATAACAACAGGATTGCCGACCTCATAGCAAAAGAGATTTCCTGTTATCTTCACAGCAACTATGTGGGTATATTCGGTGAAGACTTTGTTTAAAACAGGGCACTGAAACTCTCCTACACAAAAAGCAAGAGACAGATTTCAATCACCAAAATCACAAATAACAGAGCAAAAGACTGAACCAGTGAACTACCAAAACAGGATCATAAAACTAGCAAGCCAAATAATAATCGTGGTGTTGGCAAACTCACACACTTATACAGAAACAAGAAAACAGCAAGCAAATTATGCTGATGTTGAAACACATTAGAAAACCAAATTGTTTGTTTAGAAATATTCATACACTTTGATTGGCTTAAGATTTTACGCGTAGATACTAGATCCAACTTCCAACTAGGTTAGTGCCACCAAACAAGTATGGCCTCCAGAACTCCGAATCAGGTTAATTTGGTGAGGAGGGAGCTATGGTGATACTCATTACTTCAAAGTTCTAATGGCCACAGAAAAATTTCTACAACGTCTTCAATGCCACTTTAAGACACTGATGAAGACATTGACTATCCAGAAATTAATACAATTTCACAAGTCCAGTCAATCTTGGTTTGAACCAAGGAACACTGGCAATAAGTTCTAATTAGATATAAAATAACTTCAGAATTCACTTTCAAGGCTTTCAGCCATCCTCCTTAGCACAACTGATACAGAAACCAAGTCTTGAAGGATGCATTAAGGAAGCTGATATAATCAAGTTGGCTCTAAAGCTGGGATCACAATTCTTTTTCCAATTAACTACTCTATGTATGGTACGAAAAATGATTCAGTCCAACTAAACAGTTTATCCTCTGATTAACAGGCTCAAGCCTTCATATGTGTGAAACTCACACAACTCAACCAAACTATGCTTTACTAGGCCACAGATATTTGAAACCTAAGTTTAAACTAAAGCTTGTTCCTTTATCAAGAAAAGCCCTCTTTCTCGACACAAATTGACCTCCTCACTCCTCATTTTCTAGTATAGCTATCGATTCCAACTCCATCTATCTCAATTAAATACAAAATTCGTAAAACCAAGTAATGTTAACAAGCACAAACCGTCACTGTTCTTGTGAAAATTCAGTGGAATGAGGTCCTCCTGCTTCAACAAAGCTCCGGTCACCGGATGCTTCCCGAACTTTCCGGAACTATACTCCTGCACCAAATCCAAAACTCAACACATAAATCTCAAATCAACCACACAAAAATCAAATGCGCTTCCAAAATCTAACACACTCAACCGAAACAAAACTCACAATATTTCAAAGACGCTTCCGTCTGCGATGCACACCGGGTCTTCAAACGGCACAAACGTCACCCTGCGTCAGAAAACAAGCACGAATTTCAATTAGGGTTTGAAAATGGAAGCCGAAATTTTTACAGAACGTACGAGCAGAAGAGTAGGCGTTTGAAGGGAGTGGTTGACTTGGACTTTCCGCAGCCCGTGCCCACTCCGTTTTGGTGAGGTACATTCGGTCCTTGCTGTGCAGCTTCTTCGCCATTGTTGCTCGATTTTCCGGCGGGTATAGGGTTTAATTGCGTCTTCTTTCCCCAAATAGATGTCTCTGTTTCGCTGGCAATCGATCGGAGTGAGTGAGACGGCGAGAGCGCTTATAAATGGGCGGGGAGGATTTAGAGAGGACGACCACCGCCTCGGTCTGTTCGCTGGTTTATAATGCTCAATGATAGACTTGTGGATCGGATCTGAACCCGAGGTCCGAAACCATATTCGAATTGAAGTTTTATTTTTTATTTTTTTTAAATATTTGTAAATATTTTACTTATCCTTGTTTGTTATTATGAATTATTTTTCTATTAGCACTACGACTGTATCTCTGTAAAGCATTCCAAACATAATGAATTCATTCTTTTCTACTTACCATTAGAGCAACTTCAATCCTAAAACTTGTTGCCTGTCAAATCCTTGAATTGAATTATGAAAACAACAATTGCAAGTCCTTTGCACCACTACCAAAATCAAAACATCCTTGAATCTCTAATTTATTGAATAACTAAGTTATTGTACCACCACTGAGATCCTATATCACCACCCAACTTGAATCTAAACCCCAAAATAAACCGAACTCAAATTTTCTTTTTCGAATGGTAATTCTCAAGTGTAGTCATTGTGAAGAGATTGACAACACCAAAGTAAGGTGTGATCCTAGTTGCTCTGTCCAAATTTGTGCATCTTCATGGATTTCAAAATCTTTCAAAAACCAAACTCTAAGAGATTGCTTCAAACCTTTACAGAGATTTCTTCAACTTTCAAACTTTGAAGGTATTGTAAGATGTACTTTTAGCCTATACGACAATTTGATGTGAAGAATGTTTTCCTCATAGAGACTTGGAGAACGAGATGTGGATATGCTGCCAGTAGACCTTACGATGCAAATAAGGTTTGTAAGTTGAAGAAGTCATTATATGGTTTGATGCAGTCTCATATCTTTAAACTTAAGAAGCTTATGAACTTGTATTGTAATAACACGTCAATTATTAAAAGAGTTTGTAGATTATATAGGCTTCAGTTTTTCCTCGGTATAAATATATAAACTATTGTCAATGCTAAAATTCCAAATTATATAGATAACATCTCCTCTCATTTGGTCTCGGATGATCATATTTCTCTCATGTATATATGAGATTCATTTCTTCTTGACTCGTAGTATACCATTCAAATCCTTTGGTTATGAGAAAGATTGTCATCCATTCTTAAATAATAATAAAAATACAATTTAAATAGAAAATAAAGAAAAACGAAGAGAATCAAATGGTCGGGTCAGTGAAGAAATAAACCTCTTGAAAGTCGCAGCAGCCCAGCCAACCCTCAACATCTCTAAAACCCTGCAGATTTTGAGAGTAATCTAAAACCCCAAAGTGGTAGTTCAACAAAATGAGCAGCAGCAGCGGCGAGGAAGATGGAGACGCGGCTTGGAAAGCTGCCATTAGCTCAGCCGCGGCAGGTGCCACCTCTTATATCAACTCCCTCTCCGCCAAGCCAACCCCACAGCCTGCCCAAGATTCCAACCCAACCAAACTCTCCAAGCACTACCAAATCAAGGTCCTTTACTTTCTTTTCGCTTGATTTGGAAAGGACTAAGATAATTTCGAGTTGAAGTATGAAGCATATGTTTTTATGAGTCAGTTTGTGAATATGTTAATTTGGTTTGTTGCAGGCACAAAAGCTTTTGGATGACATCATAGGGAAGTCATTGGAGATAGTGCATAGTACTATTCCTGAACCAGATGATGAAGCTGTGAGTAATGAGGAAGTTGGAGTTCGCTTGTTCAAAAATGCTCCCCGTGGAATTGTTTTTGATCATAAGGGTAAGTCTTTTAGAAAGATCATAATGCTTCAGTTGCTGCTTTGCTATAATTGTCATAATGGGTAGTGAAAATGCCTGTAATATTCACTATAAGGATCCAAAAATTGTTAAGAACTAGATTCCAGTAATTAGCATTCTTGGAAAAAATGTAGTGTCTTTGATATCACCAAGTTACTAGTTACTTGGTGTTCAAGTAGGAGAATCACCTGTTGATAATGTTTTGTTTGAATGCTGCCAGAGGAACAAGCACCTAGGAAGAGAATGAGAATTCTTCCGGGGAAAGAAATTAATGAGAAATCAAAGAAGGTTTGTTTTGTCTATCGATAAACTCCTAATTGCACCTATTGTTCGTTCGAAGATTAGCTTCGTTTTTTTGTTATTATTTAATGTTGGTACTGTCTAAATGATAACAGTTCAAACAACAAATACAATCTGTTGCTGTTGATGGGAATGACATAGTGTCTGAAGCAAGGGATAGATGTCAGAGAGCATTGTCTAGGCTAGAAGCTAAAGAGGCAGTAGTGAAAGAAGCAGCCAAAAGAGAAGAGGAAAGAGTTGCACAACTCAAAAAAGTTAGGGGAGAGAGATGGCTACCTTCTATTGCCAAAGAAATGAAGTCCAAAAGTGACTGCAGTAAACAAACGGCCAAAAGAGAAGAGGAAAGAGTTGCACGGCTCAAAAAAGTTATGGGGAAATGAAGTTCAAAGGCAGACACAAAAATGATATGCCTGTTTTAATTTGTCACATACTCTTGTATCGCTCTTCTTTTGTTGGTGTCAGCAGCGTAGAGAATCACAGACAAACAAATGTAGACAAACATACAGCAGCAATTTTCCATGGTGTATGCTCGCATGATAAATTGATAATTGAGATCGAATTGGCAATATTTCGTTGGCAGCCATTTGGTTGGACCCCTTCATTGATGTTTCTTGCTTCAGTTGTTCTTACTTCCCATTTACTGATAATCTGTTTATCCTTCTAGCTCAAATAATGTTATTCATTCATGTAGGACTGCCACTCCTTGTAGACAGCAAAATCAGTCTGTCATGTCAAGTGAGTTTGTTTATGAAGAACTTTCTGTATCTGGATCGTCACTGCTGTTGTGTCATCTTTGTTGTTTCACAAGGATTAGTTATGTAGTCGTCATCCTTTAGCTGTTGTGGGATTAATTTGTTTCACAAGGATCAGTTTTGACTGCCCTCTCTTCCTCCTCTGTATGCTGTAACAATACCATTCTAAGCTATTCATCCTTCTTGTACTTGAACATAAATTTACAATAGATCTGCTTGCAATAATAGCAAGCAGTCATGTATAACAAGACCAAACTGTTTCCAATAATGGACCTCAAACCAGAAAGATAAGGCCCCTATATGTTACTAATTTCCCCTGTACTAAGTACTAAGGCAGCCCCATGCTGCTGATCTGCCTATGCATTACCACTCCTTTCAAATAATTAGGAAGCAACATGGAAGCAGCAGTCTCTTTATCCCAAAATAGATGCCCCATCCCTCAATTCTTTTGATGAAAAGCAAACAAAAATGTCTCAATGTTATAATATCTAGACCAATAACTTACACTAACTTATGACAACAATGTTAAATGTCCATGAATTAGTGGTTTCATAAGTTACATGAGTTAATGGTCTTAGGAATTAGTAGCTCTTAAGTTACAAGACATTAAGTCTTAAGTTACAAGGTATTAAGATTTGAGTTACACAGGAAAGTGGGGGGTTTTGGAGTTATGGTGAGTCATGAGTTACAAGAGTTTCATTTAACACTATTATGTGAGAGCACTAATGAGTGTTCCTCTTTAAGCCTATAAAAGCAGAGGTCATTCACTCATTCCATCATCTCATTCATCTCAAACATCTTCATCCAAGAAAAGAGCGTCCACTCCAAGTTGAGAGTGAATGTAGTGTAATGTAGCAAAACTAGTGTGAGAGAGTGTTTCCTTCAAGTGGTGTTCTTGAAGTTGTGTATCTCTTGTGTACCCATTATTTGATAGTGAAAGTTCTTGTTTTTGCTGCCCAGTGACTTAGACAAATTGTCAAATCACATTATATTATATGTTCATTTTCCTTTATCATTTATATCTTTTCATATTTGTGATTTGTTGGTTTGAGTCTGTCACTTCTATTGTATTATTTTCCCAACAAATGTTTCAATCAAACCCCATCTTTGATCTCTTGCTCAAACAGAAAGGGATAAGCTTCAAAGCAAGTTATAAGCTGTAAAGGGTGCTTGACCACTTGTTCTGTTCTGAAGAATCGCAGGCGGCTTCGAAATCTGAAGATATGGCGCATGTGGTGTCAATGGTGGTGGAAGGCTTGGGAGAGTTTGTGAGAACTCTTTGGGGATTGCAAGAGCAACGGATCTCCATAACTTTCAATGCTTTGAGCTCTACCGCCTTGTTCATGACAATGTCGCTTGCTTTCTGCTTCATGTCACTTCAGAGATATAGAGGTGCAGAGATGGGTTTTGCTTTCATGTGATATTGGCTCTTCAACATTGCTAGCTACCTCGATTTTCTATGATGCACTATCACTTAAATGCATGCATTCCTGTTTGATTTGTGTATAAGGTTACTAGAAGTCTGGAAGCTGGCTTTGGCTGTCTATGTATGGAACGTCCACCAGCACCATTTCGCATCTTCTTCTTCTTCTTCTTCTTCTGTATGTAAATATCAACTATGGATGCCAATATGGTTAAGACATCTCTTTGTATTTAGTCTATCTTTTAAAAACGTGCCAGTTTCCTTAGTTTCAAGACCTTTTGCATCTTGGAATATCAGTTTCTTGACTTTCTTCATCTAATCTAACTAATTACATAGGTACAAAAAGAACGAGATTTACCCCCTGAGCAAAAATACGTAGAAACTAATTACGCAGTGAGGAACTTTACAGCAAAAATATTTTATGTCACGAGTTGATCCCATACAAATTGACACAACCAATACATAAACCTCCTATTCCAGATTGACAAAATTTTAAAATAAAAAATATAATTATACTGAAAATATGTATCTTCCTTTCCCAGGTTCCACTACTTATTGTAATTTGTATCAAAAGCCACACTTCAGATGGTAGCTTTTGAATGAATTAGGTTCATATAATCGATTGATTAACTAAATCGCTGGAACCGGAATACGCAGGAAACGAGCAATTTCCTAGACGGGAAAGGAGAGAAATTCTATTTTGCAATTACTTTACTTTTTTTTCTTTTTAGCTGGAAGAAAAAAATGATGTTTTGCAGCATAGTATTTTACAAGAGAAGCTCTGGCACTTGGCAAGTGGAATCTTTTCTTGGCTATTAGGCCTGCAAATACCCTTTCTCCTCTAAGTAAGATATCATCGTTTCAGCCATACTACAGGGGGAGACACAGTCCCTTCCGTTCTGCTGCAACACTATCTACAAAATGAGCAATATGAGATTTGACAAATAATAGAAATGCTAAAAAAGGAAGCCAATGAAAGTAAGGGATATCAGAACATGAATAGCGAAGGTAGAGCAGAAAACTAAAGGTTTGATGAAGGGGTAACTTGGGATTTCATTCTAATTGGCCCACTACATGGTAAAACGGAAATTCTAGTAAAAAAATCCAACATTTTAACGACATGTTGTGTCTGGTGAAAGGGTGGCAGTGAAAATGACACTTTCAACTCTATAGTGGAAATGAACTACTCATTTGATCTCCAAATGCTGGCTCACTCTTATGTTAAGATGGTAATGTGAGCTGATCTTTACTTCATGTATGTGCATATCATACGCAAATGAGCCAGTCAAAGAAGACAGTCTTTTTCTTCTGATAAAAGCAAAGCATGGAGAAAAACTCAAATATAGTTGTTTCACTTCCTTTACACATACCTCGCAGTTTAGTGGTGGCTCATATGGATCATCAACCCCAGTAAAACCTGCAGAGTTCCAAACAAAACTCACTACTTATTAATTTATTATTGAGAAGAAATCTACAGAGAACAAGACACCGTTTTAATCAAACCCATCAAGCATCAAAATAAATACTTGAGTAAATAAAAAAAATAATACTGAAAATTTGGATTACCTCATTCCCCAACAAAAAAATGTAAGAGTTCACATCGTAATAGCACCAGATAATATGATAAATTTGCTTCCTCAAATTTCCAAAAGAAATGTATATCTTTAATTCTTTATCTAATAGCTGTTAAACACCTTAATTTTAAATTCATTAACTTTATACCCGAGAAACAGAAATCAGATAACAAAGAAAAAAAACTATTGGAATGAAGCACAACATACCTTTGATTTTTCCAGCTCGTGCAAGCTTGTAGAGACCCTTCGGATCTCTATTCTCACATACATTAAGTGGCACATCCATGAACACCTGGGAAATGTTAGTTATGTCGGCTCATTACTGGCTACAGGCTCTTCTCTTTTCTTCAAGATGCTAGTAATAACTACCAAAAACCATCCTCCTAAGGCTCCTATAAAAAAGTGATGCTTACCTCAATAAAATCTCCTTCTGGAAATAGTGCACGGCAGGCCTCTCGGTCCTTTCGGTAAGGAGATATTAAACTAGCAATACAAATGATGCCAGCATCCGCAAAGAGCTTAGCGACCTCAGCTTTTTTTAGCATAATATCAGTAAAAGGAAAACTAAAACAAAAAAAGAGAAAATCTGTACATTTAACTACATATATACCCACCAATTCTTCGTATGTTTTCTGCACGATCTTCTGCTTTGAAACCAAGATCACGATTTAGACCATGCCTGACGTTGTCACCATCAAGAATGTAGGTCAGTTTTCCTCTTATGTGCAAGCCTTGACTTAAAGCACATGCCACAGTGCTTTTTCCTACAATAGAGACCAATATATGAGACAGTGTCATTAAGCTTGGTGTGTACTAAAGAGAAACAAATTGGAATGATTGATTTCTTAACGGGACCACCAAAAGTTTTGAACAATACAGAAATTTTAGGGTCTGGAACTTTTCAGATTTTTTAGGTGTGATTTAGTTTGATTCTTCTTTCATAGCTCTTCCGTACCAGTTAATCAGTGAAATACACAAAAAAATTGAGAGAAACAGAGAGATATATGAATAGTGCTTATTAAATGCTGGAAAGGATGAGTTTGAGCAGGGGTAAAACCTTAATTGAGGTTAATATTATCAATGAATACAAGCTTGAGGTTAAAAATTAAGAACAGTACAAAAGGAAACTTTACAACAAGAGATCTGTAGTCAAAATGTGAAACAAGGATTTCCACTCTCTGTATACACAATCAGTGTATGTGTTTCATTTTCTTTATCCTCTTTTGACATATTTGTTGAAAAGGAAGGCTACTAATCATCGACTTCCCCTTCTCGTTATTGAGACATATAAAGCCATAAATCATCAGTATGACTACTTCTATGTAAGACTACTCATTCCAAGTTCCAATAAGACAGCTCGTGCCTTATAGTCTCATAAATATGGAAAAACCTTAAATTGAACAGGTAAGTACTTTTGGTGCAGTTGATGTGCATAGAAATATTTCACTACCCCTTATAACAAAGAATACTTTACAACACTGCTAACACAAACACTGCTTGGCATTCCATAAAGCACAACTTAAAGCGATTAACAAACCTGAACCACTAAGACCAGTAATCCATATGACACAGCCTTTCTGCTCAAGTAACTGCTGCCTATCGACTTTCTCGACCGCGCATTTATGCCACACGATGTTCGTTGAGTTCCCCACAGTTGACATCTGGCGGAGATTTTTACCTAGTTAGATGGCTGGTCTAGATTAGAACAATAGCTTCACACTAAGGAATCAGACTATTTGCAGACTATAAATCATTCTACTTGGAGAATTTTTCACACAAATCATGAATAAAATCAAACATCTCTAACAACAAACAGTATCCACTAAATCATCTGACGACCAAATCGCAAGAAACAAATACGAATATTCTATGAACAGCAATAACCTCTTAGAAGAAGAAGAAGAGCTTCAAAAGCTTGGATTGCGCTCGAAACGAACAGAGCCGTGGCAGAAATGAATGTTGTTTTGTAAAACAAGATGCAAAAGAGGGAGTTGACAAAAAGCAAAGATATAAGAATATACATGAAGTAAGCACAGGCCTTAACAACCATCCAATGAGTAGTATGACTCAGCCTAAACATCCAAATATTTGCCCAAATTCCCCATCAAACTTTTTTTACCAACCCCACCAATTTTCCAATTACACTAAAATTCCATTAGATCAAAATATTAACCAGAAAGAATCACATTTGAATTCGCCTTTATTCAAATTACAGAAAAAAGCGAAAACCGTTACCATTAACGGCGGCGCGATCAGACTTGACGGACACGGTTTGATCCTCCGTGGCCTTGATAGGCCGTAAACCTTTAGATCCTGCATCAAATCCGCCGCTCAAACTCAACCTCATATTCACATTGCTTCCATTCACCTTCAAAAAACCCAACGCCGCCGCCGGCGTGATTCCAGGTTCAGCGTCCGGAGGCCTCAGGCCAAAAATCGACGGCCGAGCTACTTTCACCACATTCATGCTACGATTGAAAAGGCAGCTCTGGATTCAATGGCTCTGAATAAATGGAGGACAGCTCACAGACATTTGGCAACTGAATTTTTTTTTTGAAGTAAAATTAGAGAGGGATGGGAGGCTGAGATTAGAAGAAGTGAGTGGCTGAAGGAATAGGAATGGGGAGGAAGAAGACGAACGGCTCTGCTTGCATTTCTGGTTGAAGAGGCAGAGGCAGTGTTGGTATTCATAGCGAAGCGTCTAGTTCGCGGTGGGGGGAGTTGGACACGTGGCGGAGAGGCACGTGTTTTTGGTGGCTGTTATATTAGTCGTGGTGTGGTCCACCGGGTATTTGGAAGGGTGGTTCGACTTCGACCAAAATGTTTTGTTTTGGTCGACCATTAGGTGCAGTCTAGCGATTTGTGATTTGGAAATGTGAGCGACGGATCGGATCACTTCACTAGATTTTGGTGTGTGTAAGTTTTGATAAGTCGGTCGTATTAGTAGCTTTGCCCGATTGTTCAATAAGGTGGCGTGGTGTGTGTGAGTTTCGATAGGTCAGTTCTAGAAGGTTTATCCGATGGTTCAGTAAGTTCTCATGATGCTAACAAAGGACGCACGTCTTATAAATTTAAAATTTTAGTAGCTTGATTGAATTTATTTAAAAATTGAGTGGAACACGTACCAGTCACTACTATAACTTTATTTTCATCACAGTTGGACTCAATGATCTCCAACAGAATCAACTTCACCTTCAACTTTTCACGTACTTGGTCGAGCTCCACCTGAAGCCTCGTGCAATGAGAAATTTGTAGATTTGAGGTGTGAGGTGCTGGTTGTGAATTGGGAAATTTGAGAACCCACATTTGGCGGTGGTGTATTGGTTGCTGAAATAACGTTGTAAGGTAGGAAGATGTTTATAATTGGGGAAATTTGAATTCACCTGAAATCAAATTGGTTTGAATTGTTTGGATGAAGCAACACAAGAGTTCCTTTCTCATGAGAGAAAGAGAGAAGGAAAAAGAAAAAATATATAATTGATTTCAACCGTGGGTATTTTAGTCAGTTTCACATTTAAAATTTGTCACATCAGCTACATAAAGGGCTAAAGTGACAGAATAAAAAAAACTGTCAAAAAATAAGAGTTCGAGGGTATATCGATTTAATTTGAAAAGAGAATTGTATAACTATTTTTAGGTGTAAAGTTTGATGTGTCAAAAGTATTTAATCCTATTTATTATTATAACAATAATACTCATTGAAATATTATATATCTTTATTTTTTCTTAGAGCATGTGAAACATTAATAGAGGATTCTAGTTGCACCTTCAAATCTACTGAATACACATCCACCATTTTCTTTAATTTTGTATGACTTTTTCAATTTATATGAAAAGACATATAAGAACAAATATATTAAACATACACTTCAACCTGCACACGAACACAACTACTTTTGTTGTTCTTCCACATTCAAAGCAAGTTCTTCGTTCAAACTTTCATGATTGAAATTAGAATCCCTAAAATTTCATAAGAAATTGAAGTTGCACCCACCATAGAAATTGAAGATGAAGTTGATTATATATACTATATAGGGAGTCCAGAAAGAAGTGAAACACTTTCGCCAGTTTGGCTTTCCATCACTCTTCTTTTCAACCTGGCTCTCTTGAAACACTATCACACTGCTTAATTAATCAGGTCAATCATTAACCAGAAGGATACCAGTAAGTGATTGCAATGGTGCAACAGCCTAAAGCCATGTATGGCCCATTGCTCAAGGTTGAACTCCTAGAAAAAAAAACTTTTATACAATACCTAGATTAGCTTCTTGAACCTTGAAGCCTTATGTTAGTAAGATGTGGATCAACTGTGCTAATCAAAGATACTAACCTATCCGAAGTTCCAATTGCATATCTCTGAAGGCTTTAGAGATGAGAAAATGTCTTTTTTGTAAGATGGAAGAGGTGTATTTAGAGATTTAGGAATGTTAAAAAGTAAATTGGAGGTTTACTTAGTATAAGAGGTGTATTTAATAGATTTGGAGGTGCTAAACTTTTTCTCAAATTTGGAAAAGATGTGCTTTTTTTCTTCTTCATCTTCATTTTGAAGAATGAGATGGGAAGCTGTTAGACTTACAAATAACTCAAAATTCTTTAAAATTGAGAATACCAATAAAAAGAAAAAGCTGTTGAACTTGTTCTAAAATTTAGAACAAACATATATATGTATATTATATTTTAGATAAGAGTTGCCCCTTTGCTGATAAAAAAGAAAAAGGAAAAAAATTGCTCCTTTTGTCTTACTTTCCACGGGGGATGCAACAAAAATATCACAAATTCCCAATAACTTTTTTTTTTGATAAAAACTTAATTTTGTAACAATACAATTTTAAGTAACAACTTATTAAAAATATTAGACTCTCCACTTGCATATATTATGTTAAACTCTCCGTAGTTAGACACTATTTTTATTAGTTTCTTTTACTGTTATATTGCTAATCAATATAGGAGACATTTTATCCTTTCCTAGTATGGATTGATTTACTAGTCATCCATCTCTACTTAATCCTAAGCAATTCATGATTTACGATGTATTTACGTCTATATATATTCAAGGGTCTACAATATATTTATCACTTATCATTCTCTCTAAATCGTTCATTTACCGTAATATATTCGATGTTTATTTTTCTCAAAATTTCTTCTACAAACAACAATTCAAAACCTTCTTAATTCAAATCTTGGAATTATGAAATCTTTTCTCGACAAATGTTACAAAAGAAAAGCAACGGAATAGTTGACACCACCTTAAGCTCCTCAAATTTTGATCCTTCTAGTGATACTTTCTAGCCACGCCTGTGGTTTTCAAGTGCCAGTTATAGAATGCTTTTGGGTGTAAATCATATCTCACTTCCTATTTGTCTAATGTGTACAGCTTTCTTTAGTTTAAGTTCAAGTGGCCGTGTATAGGTCGATGTTAAGATAATCAGATGCATGTCCAACGTCGACATCCAATTGAGCACATCTTTCAGTCTTTTCATGCCTATATTTTAGACGGTGGCCTTTTCATCGATGACTCATAAATAATGAAGGCTCGCATCTACCTGTTGCGCACTTTTGCGACGTCTAATCTACCTGGTTTGGCTCTGTAATGCAAAAGCAAAACAATGCCAATCACGTTGCTGGTTGTTGCTTCCCATCGCCAAGAGTGCGTGTCTTCAATTGGCTTTGTTGTGGCCTCCTAATCACATCCCGACATGGACGACACGTATGCCTTGGAGTTGCACGAAATATTTGGGAGCTAGTTTACCTAAAGAAAATGGAATTTGCGGTACTTGCTAATCGACGTTTTGTTGTTTGTGATCAGTGGTAAATTGACATTGAGAGCACTAATTGATGGCCTTCCCTTTGCCAATGGACATGCACATGCGTAGTGCTTATCCAAACTACCAAACTGATGAAGCTAAACTCTTATCCTATTCATGTTTCGTTTGTTAGAAAAGAATCGTGATTATATTATTTATAAGCTAATAAAATAAAATAACGAAGATTAATTATAATTAATCAAATTGTATAAATATAAACAAAATCATAAAATGACAAATTGAGAATTTAAGAAGAAAAATTCAATCAATGAAAGTTTACCGAGTCTCGTGTATCACACGATATCTTTAAGATGAATTACGATGTCAAGCTCGTAGAAGTAGAGAAACAACCAACTTGGGCTCTCAGACCATAAATTTAAGCTGAATTCGTGTCTGCAGGTCGCGCGGGCCCAAGTGAAGAAATTAGGCTTCCAACCCGGGATTCACACCCCCTACGCGCACGAAAAAGAGCATGAGTGATTGTCATGATTACCCCTTCAAGATATAAGATTCTATTTAAAGTCTTATTCCTCTCTCACTTTTCTAATATGGAACAAAGTTCATTTTCTCAAATGAGAGAGAAAATATATTACCGGAGCCTCTCCGGTTGTCGGTGACCAACCATCGGACTCCAGTCACCATACTTTGGAAAATTACTGGTAGCTGGAATTTCGTCGGATTTTTTTTTTCTATTAGGGGCAATAAACTTTCAAAAAGTTTATTAGGGCTAGATCTACATCAAATCAAGTTTACTAACCCCAGTATACTCCGAATCTAAGTCTACTAACTCTAGTATACTACAAACCAAATCTACGTACTAACCCTAATATACTCCAAAATCAAGTCTACTAACCCCTTGTACACATCAAAATCCAAGTTTACTAACCCTAGTATACTACAAAACCAAGTCCACTAACCCCCTGTTTACATCAAAACCAAGTTTACTAACTCTATTATACTCCAAAACCAAGTCTAGTAACCTTAGTATTTCATCAAATCCAAGTTTACTAACTCCAGTATTGACGTTTCAAGCGCCGACGTGTAGACAACATGACCAGATTTGGATTTGATGTTGCTCTTCGGACTCATAGTGTTGCAACGACAAGAGAGGACGTGTCTGAGATTAGGTGGAGGAGAGAATGAGCTCGTCAGAGATGATGGAGGCGAGGATCAGGTCGTCAGAGATGGTGGAGACGAAGGATCTGTGAGTGACAGTTGGAGAGAGAGGTTTGCAGATCCTTCGTTGGAGAGTCATCGTCAACGAGGTATTGGTCAGCGTCAGTGAGGTGTTGATCAACGTTGGCTTGCTTCGGCGAGGCATGGATGACTTCAGATCTCTTGGCTTTACTAAGTTTATTACCCTTAGTAACTTTTGTTAGGGGTAGTAAACTTGTCAAAACAACATCTGTAAGGCCATAATACACATTAAAACGGAGAAAATCAAATTAGATGCGAAATCATAAGTTTACTACCCCTAATAAAAAAATTTCGGAGGTAGTAAACTTGCAAAACAGTATCTTCAAGACCCATTATAGACATTAAAATAGTGAAAAAACAACATAGATGAGAAAAATAAAGTTTATTACCCTTAGTAAACTTTTACTGGGGTAGTAAACTCGAGCATATGAATAAACTCGAGCGACGACGTCGGAATCCAAACTCAGTTTTGGAGTAAGTACTATATGGTCAGACGAACATACCTGAAGAGATGAACTACAAATTCGGTTGGACCAGATCCATTAGGAGACATAGTTGTCATCGTTATAAATGTGAGAGAGGGGGCATGTGAGTCTCCGATATTTTTATTTAATTTTCTGACACACTTAGGGTTTAACTTCGATTACTTTTCGGTACGTCGTAAGTGTATTTAACACTTTTAGATTAGAACACAAGTCGCCACATGCGTAGGAGTATTCACGTTATGCTTTTCCGGCACTCCACGTATTTTCGTTCTATTTTTATTGATTAATTTGATGTTTTATTTTCAATTAAATTATTTTTCAGAAAATGTATTTGGTTTTAACATTATTATAAATTTAGGTTAAATCATGACCGTTGATTTGATCGTGAAATCGTGGCCGTCGAAAACATTTATAGAAACCCCTCTCTACCTCACCCTTATCTCCACCGACGCCTTATTTTCTTTCCTTTCTTCTCCTCCTTTCATTTTTTTATCTCTTTCATTTTCTGCTTCCTCTTCCTTCCTCTTCTGTCTTCTCTCTCTCTCTCTCTCGACAGAGAGTACTACAGCTCGGAGATCACCCACAACCAGAGCTCGCCGCCGCGTGGCCTGCCTCACTGCAACCACTAGCAGCCTTGCCTCGACCTTGCGACCGAGCCCTGGCTCTCAATCACACTGGAGACGCCGGGACAGACGCCTAGCTGAGGAGAGAGACACACCGAAGCCTGCCTAGTCGACCTTGACGTCAAACCGGACCAGAGGCGAGCTAGAGGAGTTCTAGGAAACTCTAAGAGCTGCCTAAAAGCTTGGAGGAGGAGGGAGGAAGCCAGAAATGCCTCGTCGGAGGAGATCCTCCGGAGTTATGCTGAGCTTGTCTTCGAGATATAAAACCTTTACTTTTTTCTCGTTTCTTGCCTAGTTAGACTGCTTGGGTTGTATACAAGTAGATATGCAGGTGTAAAAGCTCGGTTTGGCCGGGAAAACTTGGTTTTCGGTCGAACCAGTCGATCGGAGAAGACACGGTAAAAAATTTGGTTTTTACCATCTCAGTTTTACCTTTTTAATGTTTTACCGTGAGATAAAATTACCGAATTAACCCTGACATATTTACTTTTAACTTTTATAGTTTTATTTTTAATATTTTACATTTTACTGTGTTGACTTTTACTGTTACTTGTTGACTTTGACTTTTACCGTTACCGTTGACTTTTACGGTTACTTGTTGACCGTTGACTTTTATTGTTTCAAATTTGACTTTTGACTTTCACTGTAGCATACTTACTCTTTTACATTTTTACTGCTACGGTTAAATAATTTAAAGGTTTTAAAATTACCAAAGAGTTTATAACCTTTTACTAAACCTTATTTAAAAATATTTTAAATTAAATAAGCGACAGAACGACGTAATACCGAATAGATAACAATCTCAAATTCTTGCCAGTTTGAGAATCAGGGTATCAATTAATTAGACTCTAATGTCGGAAAGATAAATGAAAAGTTTATCGAGTCGTAAATTATAGATGATAAATCCTCGAAATACATTTACCTGACTATGCCATTTATACCTCACAAACAGACTCAGGAGCCTATCATCGTCGGCCTCAGGAGGATCAGGAGTTGGAGCACAACCATCTACATCGTCATATCAGATAGTAAGGGGCACGCCTAATGGGTGAGCCGTGACCCTCCCGGGTTAGTGGCTTTTCTTTTATTATATATTTGTAAAGGTATAAGTTGCATTGATTTACTGTGTGACCACATGCTTTTACTTGCATAGGTGTGTGTGTGTGTGTGTGTGTTTTGGATAAAAAGTAGTACAGTTGTTTTGATTTTCAGTGTTTGGCTTGAGAGTGACGAGACCTAGTATTTAGACTACGCTTCCCACAGTGTCGATGACTGTGAACCTCCTGAGGGGCAATGCACTGATTATAATCTTCTCCGCTTACGCTCGTCTGGTACAGAGTCACGCGTGCCGTAAGTGTGGCGTGTTACTATAAGTGATATGTTAGGCATTCGCTATAAATTGACACTCTCACTACTATTCGTTTTCGGACGCATAGGTACTTGGCCTCGGTTTGTTGTAAAGACAAACCCGGGATTTCAGACGCGTGGATCCAGAAGATCCTTCATGTGTGGTTAACGTTCTTTTACTTGAGCTTTCTGTGCGTGACCATACTGCATATGTTTTGAATACCCTAGACGTATACTTATATACATAAATCTACATATATGGACTATATGTTTTCTCATGGGTTTTTAAACCCTGATTTGGTTGGGCTTCGGCCCCATTTGGTTTAGCGAGGACGAGTTGCTCACCCCTACATCTTTTCAGGTTTTCAGCACCCTTCATTAGAGGAGCTGAACTAGGAGCTCGTAGATTGACATCGGTCATCTTGCATCTTTGTTTCCAGGGACACCTTTTCTGGTGTGGACTTCACTTCTCATGATCTCCGTATTTGTTATAATAAGTTGTTGAGCACTTTGAACCATTCGGGCTTGTTATTTCGAGACATTTATTGTTGTTTTTATATTTTAGTCTCGTGTGTAAATTCACTACCTTCTGCTTGTGTAATAATTTAATATTTTTCTGTCATCTATCATTTCATATTTGTCATTCATATCATTGTGTTGTGATTATTTTATCTTAGTCTTGTAGTTTCGGTCTGGAGGGTAGTTAATACGTCAAAAGATGTATTAGTTACTCGCTAGACCAGGATTACGACGGTTACTGCCGTATTTCAGGGCCAGAAAAAGTCCTTGGTTGCGACAGGGTCTTTATCGGTGTCGGCGTCATCGATCCCCATTAGAACCATATCTGATATTTTAGGCGAGGACGGTGGAGATCCGGTAGGCAGATTCAATGGCGTCGCAGGAGAGGAAATCAGGTGCGCCACAGCGTTGCGGAGGAAAGAATGGTGCAGTCGACGACGTTGGTGGCAGCTGACGACGTTGATACGCGGCGGAGGCGAGGATGGTCTATTGATGAGAGAGAGAGCCGAGGCTGATAGGTTCAGAGAGAGACGAGAGAGAAAAGAGATGAACCAGAGAGAGAAAGAAAGAAATATATATATATATATATATATATATATATATATATATCGATTTAAAATAGGTGATTAAGGAGAGAGGAGCATATATAATATGTTATGGGTAAAAAGTTAATCTCAATAAGATTAATGGAATGAGCATGTCAAATTTATTTTTATTGGAATGAGCAATCAATCCATATAATTAGTATTATACGATCAATTATTGTAATTATAATTCCTATAATTTAGTATAAAGAAACTGAAGTAGTCCATATGTTATTATAGGGCAATTACTAGCTGCTGTTGGCATTGATGCCAATGAAATATGTATCTAATAGCCTATGCGGTGGAGAGTGAAGATAAGGAAACATGGAAGATCTTGTACCAGTTGAGACGCATGGATGGAATTTTGTCTCTGATCAGCAAGAGGTAAAGTAGCTTTTCTAGTATATCAAAGGATTTCGTGCGATAGATTGTAGTGATTGATTAGCAGGTTATGGCTCACTAAGGTTAAAGGTAACAGATAAAATTAAATCCATGTGACAGACATGTGATACCTTCTTAGCAGTATTAGACGAAATGTTATAAATGGACTAAAATTGGTCAACATATAAAACACAAGTAGAAACGATTATAATACGGGGACAAACATAATACGGGGACATTTTATAATACGGGGACAAACATAACCATGACCCCAAACCACGGAGTAGAAACGATTCTAAAATGTTTCTATTATTCAATCACAATGATATCCTTGTTGCCACCATTGTCATAGCTGACGATCTTCTTCTCCGATACATCCTTTGAACTCGAAACCCGGAATGCTTTCTTCAATCCACCGATCAGCCTCTGACTAATGCTCTTCGTCACCCCCGGAGTTGCAGTACATGACGACCGATCATTCACCTCCGTTTTCTCTTTGCCTCTAAAATTATTGAGCCGGAAACTAGACGAAGAAGCAGACTTTGTTATCATCTTACCGAGGCTATTCTCATCACTAATCCCATAATGAAAGCTCGCAGACTTACGTTCACCAACGGCCTCCGCCATTATGCTCCGCTCGTTATGACACTCTTCCAGCAACTTCTTCATCCCACTCAGCTCCTCTTCTAGGGTTCTGATCCTTGAGCTCGTCGCAGCCATGGTGGCTTTCAGCTGTGCCGATTGGCGTAGCACAGTGTCACGTTGGAGGAGGGAGCCTAGTGTATCCACTGGGGCATGATCGGATTTGGTTTCACCGTAACGATGCTGGAGGAGTGGAAGTTGAGTGTGGTGATCATCAGTAGCCGCGGCGATAATGGTGCGGCGTGTATTGAGCTGTTCGATCAACATGGCTCGGACCACGAAACGTAGAGGCATTACTGGGTTTTGCACTGCTTCAAGAAGGATGTGTGGAGAGAGCTTGCTGCAGTCTATGGAACTAGATATCTGCGCTTTCTGCTCCTCTGTGATTTTGCCATCGTATCTCTGCAGGAGCAAAAACCGAAACTTGAATCATACTTGAATGTAGGGCATTGTCAACTAAGAAATTGATAGCCTTAAGCTATGCACCGATACTTCTACTATCCATGTGTCTACAACATACACGCGTGATTCAATAATGTAAACATCACTTCAATAAACTAGAAAAATACTATTTATGGTAGACACTGTTGGATCATGAGTATATGACATAAATATATGATATATAGTAAAAACTCGTGCTGTACATTAAAGAGTTACGTACCATAATGTAAAGATCAACAAGCTTGTAAACGACGTCGTGGCTTCCGAAACGACGCTGAATGACCTCGGCGACTATCTGAAAGTCCTCGGGACACACCGTTATAACCTCATGTAGCCAATCCACACGACTGTCGCCGTCGTCCGACATAGCCAACGCCTCAATACACCTGCTCACGAGAAACGCCACCGTTTCTGCTTCGGGAAGTAACGGCATGCAAGACCTAAACACTACGGACGCGTAGTCTCTGTTGACGGCGACGACTTGGCTGAAGTAGGTATCAGTCAAGTGGAGTAAGTTGTTATCGTCCTCGTCGATAGTCTCCGTCATTTCGAGTAGCTCAGCGGCGGTTCTTAGTGAGGCGACGTTGAACAGCGTTATAACGAGGCGGGCGCCGTAGCAGAAATCGGCGACGAGGGTGAACGTTTCGGCGGAGATGTTTAACGGTAACGTGAAGTCCGAGACGAAGGCGGTTAGTTGGCGCTTTAAATATGTGCTTCTTGATGTCAGTGGATCCTATGAACAAAAATAAATTACGGAAAATGAGAAATATTATAATGGCTATTTGCAATCAATTTTTCGAAATCAGATCATTCCAAATGCAACGTTTTGTTTACTGTAACAGAAAACAAAATTAATGCCAAACGAAAACTAATTACAGCCTTAATTCCTTATTAAACCTTACAAACCATTTGACTAATCATCTTCCATATGAAGGTTTTAACCATTTTACATCAACCAGAAGATTTCGTATACCCTTTTCGCAAACAATGTGCTAAAACAAAAATGAATCTAGAAACCCAGGATGTTGGAATTCTACTTCTCCATTCTCAAATGAAACCCAGAAGATCTTCAGTAATGAACGAGATTAACAATAAGATGATTCTTTTTTGTATCCAGAGAAAATGGTCAAATAAGTGAGATTTCGATTCACAAAACCAGGAATGCTTACATTAAACTGAAAATGTAAGATTCAGGGGACCAGAAACTCATGTGAAGGGGAAAAAAATCAAACTGAAAATCTCCAATAAGATCCATGTTTCCCAGCCAAAATCTACCCATATGAATTAATATCAACAAAATAAATACATGCCTAAGGGCCCTCAGATAAAAAACAAAGGAAGAACAAAAACAGAAGGACTTAACAATATTGAGGGAATGGACAAACCTTGTGGAGTTGGAAACATTTTCCCTGAATTCGAATCAAAACTTCTGTACTGTGCCCAGTTGCCCGAGACCTAGAACAAATATTTAAAACCCATCAAAATTATTACTGAAACAAATATCTGATAAAAATAATAGAAAACCAATAAATAAATAAAACAACTCTGACCATGATTGAACTCTGGAATGGAGAGGTGTAGAAGGAGAAGAGATGGCTGAGGATAGAGAAGGAGAAGCAGAAGAGAAGTCACAGTCATCTTCTTCTTCATAGATGGTCTCAACAAACCCTATATTTTTCCAATTCCTCATTTCACTACTCCAGCTACCAGCACACCCTGACCCTTTAGCTACTCCTCTTCTTCTTCTTGAGAAGACAAACAGTGTTGTGTTTTTGGGTAGAGTTATTATTATTATTATTATTATTAGTAATATGATTTACCTGCTGCTTTTATTGCCATTAGGGTTTTTGTTCTGAATCTGGTGAGGCATTCCCCTGGTGGTTTTGATTTTTTGGGTACATTTATCGATTGGGTGCATGTGATCACTCATAAATGCATTCTTCTCAGCATTTACTCTCTTTGCTTTGGATGCAGTTTTTGGTTTCCTAGTTTGATTGATTTTTTACTCTCTTTATTCTCTTTTATGGTCAATATTATTTGATTGATTTTCAAGTTTTGAATTTTGTACCTCTACTGATTTTTGGGGTGTTTGAATGGGATTAAATCTTAAAAGGCTGGTAGAAATCTAGGTCATCAGCTTTGGATCCTCGGCATGTTCATCTGTTGGTCAGTAGAGGAAAAAGAGTAGTAATTGGTGGCCACATATATGCAGACCCCTATCATCCCCATTACTTGCGTTGACGTAAAATCTCAACGTGAAAATTGTTGCATTGGTTCTAACCACTATTTACATTTTTTGAGATATAATCACTTTTTGCATTTGAGAAATGATGAACATATATACCAACTCTATGCAAGTAATGTCATAAACAAATGAACAATAGAACATTGGAACCACATACCAAGCAACAACACGTACGTTATGGTACATCGACGAATCAAAGATTATGGTTCTGATATTTTGATGGTTTGAGGCGAACAATTAAAATGTGATTTTGTAAAATAAATAAATCAAAATAGAACCATTTTTCTTTTATACATATAAATTAATTTCATGCATAAATTATTAAATTAATAGGAGTAAAAAAAAAAATTAATGTTGAAGGAAAATATGTTTCCTAGTATATGCCTTAGTCAAAGTATATTCATAATAGGATTCGATATCAATGTTGTAATATGAATACATGTACTTTCCTTATGTATTGTATCTTCTATATATAGAGGCTTATTCTATGAATGAAATAACATCAATACTCTCCCAAATTCTCTCATTCAGTTTATTTCTCATGTTACACGTTATCAGACACTCGCTCTAACCCTAAGTAAACCCTAAAAACAAAAACAAAAAATCTGTCGTTGTGCACCCCCTGGGCACCACTGTGCACTGTCACGCACCACCTGGGCACCGCAGCGCACCTCCTGCGCACCAATGTGCACTGCCGCGCACCCCCTGGGCACCGTTGCGCACTTTTCGTGCACCTGCTGTGTACATGTGCACTCAAGAAACCCTAAAATCTGCCCAAGGGTTCCTAAGAAAATATCAACAGAATAAAATCCGAATTGGTTTTCGTCACCAACAAAGAATTTGAAGATATTGATGTAAAGATTCCAACGCAGCCGGCCTCACTCTAAGAACCGGCCGGAAACACACCGAACCAGCCACTATAATACCTAGATCGGACTAACTGTCCAAGCAACCGGTTCGGTAACTTTCTGAGCTCTGATTTATTTGAAATTTGGAGAGAATATGCGTACGGATGTTAAGATTGTTCAGTCAAAATGGCACATCTAAAACCAAAGTAAAAATTAGTGAACCGGCCTTTACAATCACTGTAGCACGCATAGGAATCACTTTTCCTTGAGAAAACGGGTTGTATTCCTAGTTTCTCCTTGAATCCTTCATATGGTTGATGTTTTTAAATGTTTTGCTACTGTTTATGGCAAGTTTAACTAACCATATGATTTTTATGTGTTTCATGGTCTCCTCACGCGACAATTTACAATGAAATTACGCTAACGATCACCGAACGCACATGAATTTGAGCATGAAAACAATGTATGTTTGTGAATTAAGAAAGAGATAGGTCATCAAGTTAATTGCTAGGAAACAAGAACCCAGTGTTCTCACATACCGGAGATCCCCACAAGTTAACAAAGCTAAGCAATCTATGCATTTTCCTTTAATTATTTCATGATATATACATGTGATATATTCAATGCTTATATTTGTGATTCAAACTTTCCACAACTAGCTTAGCATTTGTGTGCACCTGCTTATAAAATTGTCAATCGGTGCCATGCATACATATGCTAAGCAGTATGCTTCAATTATACATGATGCTACTACATGAGATTTTGTGAACAACATTTTTGTTTGCCACATAGAATGAGTCACTAATCACATGTTTCTATTCTTTGAGGTTGCTAACATTGAAAGAAGTTACGAGACTTCAACACTGGTACTGTGATGTAATCATAAGTCAAAGATAGAGAAGTCTTTACGTTACAATCTTAAAGACACTGCCAACACGTCTACATCAACACGTGTGTGTAGTAAGAGCTTAAATATTTTCTCTAAGCAAGTTTTATATTAAAGTTCCTGCTTTTTGAGATTGAGTTTTTATAGGGGATTATTCAACTTCTCTTCTTCTTTTATCCCGACCCCTTATATGGAGTGAGACTTTTTTGAGAATTAACTGAATCGTGGGGATTCATATGCTATGAGCATCGAAAAAAAAAATTATGGCTATGAAAAACTTCATGAACCTCAAATCGACCATTTACATATCTTGGTCTTGGTCTAATCCAAATTTCTTAGAAATATTAGATGTCGAGGAAGTCTTTGGGACTACGACACTAAATCTGCTTCTTGTTTCTCGAGATGTTGAAAAAAAGGTAAAGAAAAAGACCTGAAATTTGCATAAATTGCACTCCAATGAAAATGGATATCACCAATAGGTGAATGACATCGAGAACACCTCACTGCCATGAAATATATGACTTATTATTAAAGATGAGGTATGCTATAGACATGGATCTATTATCAATTTTGAGCTTTGCTAGACAAGTGCCAAAGAAATAGCTGCACAATATAAAGTATATAAACATAAGAGAGAAAAGACTCATCATGCAGCTGAAGAAGAAGATGATGAATATGACAATGATGCCAATATCACTATTACATATTTCAAATCTGGCAAGAACACATTGATATTGCAGATTTTGATTAGAACATTTATTTGTTAAGAATATATTGTATAGGTAAATGCCTCAATAAATAAATGACGATTTTGTCATAATTCATATTATGGATTAGATTTTGATTACAAGACATTGATGCATGTAATCGTTGGTATATTCATAAAGTCTCGAATGTATTTTATGAGAATTGAGCTTTATTTGAATTTGTTATTACAGTGGCATAGAAAGCCATCAAAATGCTTTATTTTGGCATATGGTTCGAAAAAATAAATAATTGCACCATGAATATATATGGTGAAACAATACAGTGAGTCAAAAGAGAAAAGAAAAAATATTTCGACAAAGAATCGAAAAAAATGAAAGGAGAAAATGCCAAATATGAAAAAAAAAGTCAACAGTAATTAAAATAATTATTGTTCACGTGAACAGTAGCAGTGAAAAAAATTTGTTTGGTGAATTTTTTCACTTGTGCACATGTTTGACTTCTCTCCTATTATTTGTAAGTATATATATGCTTTGGAGAGTTCAATTGTTTAAAGCCGATAGTGTGACTAACCACACAACACTTAAAAATATAGGCAGTTATTTGTGGGCTTGATGCCTCATAATCCTTATATAACTCAGATGACTAGATCATCACAATTGATAAGAAATAGCGATAAACAACTCAATTTTTATTGTCTTATGACAGAATGATTAATATTATTGAAGCTCTTTATGCTGCAAGAGCTAATCGAACCCTTATAAGCTTTGTGAATACATTACCAATGATTTTCATGTGGAAATAAATTGAGATTGTACATGAGTTCCTTTGCATTACCTCTAATTACTACGAATGTATGAGTATTAGAGAAGAATATGTGTCACTCTATTGAGTTATATATAACCACATTCGAAATTATTTGATTCAACAATGTCATAAGATATGACTATTGAGATTCTGACACATATAGGCTTTGACATGCTTTGTTAAGACATCATGGTCATGATATGATGATTCGTATATTGAAATGAAAAAAAAAACACGGACATCAAGTGTTTTGAGTGAAAAGAAAGTGTTTTGAGTGAAAAGAAGCAAAAAGCCAAAGAACATGGTTCAATAGGCAAATACTGCTACTTTTATGACAATGCCGCCGCTCCCCTTAAGCGACTTTGGGATATATTTTGCTATGCACATGTTGGTGCAATCATTCTCTATTATGCTTTTCTAGTCAAATATGACTTTAACTTTATGGCTAAACCAAATATTTGTTGGTTACTAATAAAAGTCAATCACTCGTTTGTAAAACCTATTTATTTGAAAAATTAGAATTGAAACCATCTTATACAAAGGACACATGTATTCTCATTATATTTTAGTTACATTGAATCCAAAAGGATTTTGTAGACAAATTCAACCAACTTGCGGACACTCTTGATATTTTATTGTGTTGGTTGATGTGCATACACGCTGGCCACGTGTTGTACTATCGTCTACTTGTTAGATATGTTGCTTGTAATATAACTCCTAGCTCAAATTTATATATTGAGCTCACTACCCATATCATCTCAATCAGTCAATTCAACTTGATAATGTTAGAGAGTTTACATCGACAATTTTCGATGATTATTGTACATGTTTATGGATTGATGTTTGATATCATGTTCATATGTACACACCCTAAAGGTCTCGCGAGAAATCATTATTAAATGACTACAATGGTAGCTTAAATTTGGTAATGCGCACCAATCCGTTTGGGGTTATGCAATATCGCATGCAGTAATACTAATTCATCTATGAACCATCACTATTTAATATTTTTATGCGTTGAAGCTAGTGACTTACGCATTTATGTGCCAACATTGTGCGGCCACAACACACTATGATGAGTTCTTAGACATGAATAAAGTACTAATGTTGGATATAAATCTTCAACCATAGTCCGCAATGGTGAAACCTTGATAGACGATATCTTTACCGTTATTTGTGGAATGTCATTTATGAGACAATCTTTCCGCCGTTAGGGGGAGACAAGAACATATAATGTTCAATAGTAACGACATGAAATTGCCGTAAATTGTCTCCACTTATCTCATCATGATCCCTAAAACCACACAATATTGAAGTGTGTGAAATAATTGATGTTCATAATGTAACAGATTTGATGTCTGATACGTTATTTGATATTGTTAAAGTGACGAGATCATATATACATGCTGCAAACATACCTGTAAGGAATGATGTCCTATTAAAAAGGCATGGCGCCACCTAATGAAGTTGGTGTTGGCGCCACCACCATAGATGGTGACATAGTGACTCCATAACGTGGCTAATGGTCGTGGCACCCTAAAGAAAAGAGGGAGGTCTTATAGGTTCGATGAATACTTGCCCAAGTGAGAGAGCAAGTTTGGCACATCATGATCCATTGATCATTGATTCTCAATTCCGTCTCATAAGAATATTTATGAATTATGGTTATCATTGGGGGACGCTTCAATGTTAAAACCAATTCTTGAAATATAGAGATCTCTACACACTATATATTACACTAGTGTACATGAGGACGTGAAATATTGAGATATCGAACCTTACTTCGTTACAAATTGGCACGTAGTATATATTAGTCTAAAAGGAAAGAAACGATCCAGGAAAAATTGAAAAGAAAGGTATTTGGATTGGTGATGCCGACACCACCAAAGTTAAAGCCTATCAATTTAATAAGTCTTTGTTATAAAACATGATTATAGACTCGCCTTATGGCGCAAAACTTGTCATATTATCCTGGGATCGACTACGAGGAGATAATTCTCTCGTAATGGATGTCATTGTACTCCACTACCTTATGAGTTTGGTAGTTTCTGAAAAACCTGACATGCAGGTTATAAATGTGGTCAAAAGATATCTCTATGGTGATCTAAATTAAGAGATATACATGAAGATCTAACATTGAATTCATTTATCTAATTCAAGTGGCTCTAGACCACAAAACACGATTACAATAAGGTTGAAACGTTCACTAAGTGACAACTTGATTGAGAAGAGATATGATGAATGATGCCCATGCGTGTTTATTAAAACACACAAGTTCTAGATTTTTATTATTGTGGTTTATGTTGATGATATCAATTTTATGTACTCTTGATGAATTAAGAGATACCGTTAAATATTTGAAATCCGATTTTGAGATAAAAGATTTGAGCACCATAATGATGGTATTGTCCATCAATCGGTCTTGTTATATGATATTAAGACACTCTAATGATGATAAAGTGAGGTCTATGACTATTTCCATGATCGTTCGTAGTCTTGACCCTTAAAGGGATACGTTTCGTCCAAGGGATGATGACGAAAACGTTTAAGAGACTAAATGCTCAATCAATGTACAATATGCGCTTCAATGTATCCAATTAATTATACAAGACTCGACATCTCATCCATATTGTGAACTTGTTAGCTTAATTTAGCTATGCACCCACACATTGTCATTGAATTAATATGAGATTTATCTTTGAAAAGTTATGATACTTTTGGGCTCATTCTATCCCTACAAATAGAATAAATTATATGGCATGTTGTATTGCATCACATAGCCATTGTTGTAAGCCATGCGTGAAGAAAAACGCATCAAAGGCAAAATCAGAAAATCTGTCTTTTTCTGATCATTCAACTTCGACATAGCTTTGTGATCAGCTCAGAATGAATCTGAATATGTATAATATATGGTTGGAAAGGTACGGATGTCTACTTTTCAGAACTTCTTACGGTTAGTTCATACCTATTTTGAGCAGGAAGTTATGACTGAATTAGTACACGAAGGTCATGCCATGCTTGAATCTGATTTTCAACACAAACTCTTATTTTGAGTTCTTGGGAAACCTTCTACTCGTTACACCAAATATTTGTGATGTTTTGGTTAAATTTGTTGATATTGGGTATCTCTATAACCCATAAAAAGGTTGATTCTAAATGATTTATGTATTGAGAAACACCTAGTATGTATCTTCTATGTAATCAGCTATAACGAGTTCTCCTCATCATCAATTTAGATATGAGGATAATATGACATATCTATTTACTAGATCATTACCTAAGGACACTTTGAAAAACATGTTTAAAGCATTGATATGCTTCATTTGTTTAAAGTTCCCATGATTGTAAAAATCAGGAGGAGATGTAGACATCAGGGAGAGTCTAGCACATACATGTTACTTTCAAATGTGATTGATAAAGTTTTATTGTTACTTGGCAAGGTTTTTAATGAGGCAACATAGAATGCATCTTAATGTATCATATTACTATAACACTGCACAAGGGGAAGTGTTGAAGGAAAATAGGTTTCCTTGTATATGTCTTAGTCAAAGTATATTCATAATAGAATTCGATATCAATGTTGTAATAGGAATATATGTACTTTCCTTATGTATTGTATCCTCTATATATAAAGACTTATTCTATGAATGAAATAACATCAATATTCTCTCCAATTCTCTCATTCAGTTTATTTCTCTTGTTACAATTAACAATAAATCAAAAATGAATAAACAAACAGTGGTCAGTAACAAAAATAAAACATTAAAGGCTTGCATCTATATGAAAAAAACAAAAGAACAAAAACATTTTTACCTTTCTCTCTAAAAAAACAAGGGGCAATTATACAGAAGTCTTTTTTGAGATATTTTCTTCCATGGAGACACACCCAAACATTTTTGTTCGCATAAGTCAACTTGAGGTTAAATAGAGTTTTATATTAGGTATATATTGAAGTTTAACAAAATTACATACTGACATCAAACTAAAAAAATATATTATTTCTCTTTATATTTACAAAAATACCATTCCTTCTTTGAAAAGTCACCGACCGACCTCCGACGAGGTCTCCGACCGACTTCCGATGAATGTTTTGGCCGATCTCCAATGAGAATTCTGACGACAATAAAAAGCGACTACAACCAGTAACAAAAGCTACTAATGCTGACAACAAAAGATAATACCGTAGGCAACAAAAGCTACTACCTCTGGAGTCAAAAGTTACTACCAACATAAATTAAAGATACTACCACCAACAACAAAAGCTACTACCGTCAGCAGCGAAAACTACTACTATAAAGACCAAAAGCTACTATCAGTGACACTAAAAACTACTGCATTCTACTACAAGGACCAAACGCTACTACCACTGGCACAAAAAGCTATTACTGCTGTAACAAAAAACTACTACTACTGGCACTAAAAGCTATTATAGTTAGCAACAAAACTACTACCATAACTACAAAAGCCACTACCTATAGCTACAAAAGCTACTAGCACTAACTACAAAACTACTACAACCAACAGTAAAAACTACTATATTACTTCATCAATTAGAGTCATCTGAGGTGTCGTCTTCAACCTACCCACACCTCATCTCCACTCTCTTCTTCTACCGCTCTGCCGATTCAACCCTCACTTCAAGCCCTGCGCACTTGTCCTCAACCTCATGAGTCTTTAGCAGCTCCACCCTCTCCAGATCAGCCATCCTGTGCTTCTCGTCGAGCTCCCTATACTTGCTCTCCACCACCAGCAGCTCCATGCCAGGCATCACTTCCAGCACTGCGTATTCGCTTCGCAGATCTTCTAAATCACAGTGAATCTCCTCGCCGGAGGCTATGAGAGCCTCTGCAGCACCATCGAAGTTCTTCCCGAGCGTCACGATCAGCTCGGAGATAATCTGAATCTGAGCGTCGTTTGAGTCTTCCTCTATGGCCATGACCGGTCGCTAAAACAGTGCTGGTGTCGATCGGCGTTGGAGGAGGAGGGGTCTGATTTTAGGGTTTAGGGTTTTTGTTAAAGGAAGTGACAACGGAGGAAGTGAGTGTTCTAGGGGGTAAGGAGATCATGCCAAAGAAACAGATTTTCTTTTGTTAGAGAGAGAGCAGAGTATTTTGGGTATGGAGTAAAAGTAAGATGACAGATCTAACTTATAAAGTGGACTTGTATGAACAAAAATGTTATGGTGGATTTATGAAGGAGAAAATGTTCAAAAGTGGACTTCTGTGACATTTTCTAAAAAACAAATTAAAGAAAACAGAAAGAAAAAAAGGAACAAGTGAGGAAGGAAAAAAAGGAACAAATGCAAGCAAATTAAAATGAAAAAAATAAATTAATGGTAAAATGAGAAAAAAGAAACAAGAAAAAAATGGAAGCCAGTGTGATTCGAACCAGCACTCTTTTAGAGGTCATAAAAAATGTTTTTCGTTGGACTACATCAGCCATACTAATGTTTGTGACATGATATTTATATATAATGATATAATTTTTAAGCTATATTTATAAAAAAATTGCATCGGAGATCGGTGGCCTGAGACGGCAGCCTCAACCTGCACCCCTGAGGGCCGGCTCTGTGTGTAATATGCTAATGTGGTGATACTGAATAATATCTATCTACAAATGTATAAATAAATAAAGTAGAAGATTGTTTGCATTACTCCATTTGTTTCGTTAACTACATACGTCTGATATGTAGAGGGCACTTTTATTAACTACAGACTATTAATCGAGACAAAAAACCTAGCAGGTTAATCAACAACAAACAAATATATTTCAATTAAGAATGAAAAAGAAAATGAAGAATATATATATATATATATATATATATGACACTCTTATTGAGAGATCTTTATTTTTAGTTTATTTATAGGGATAGACACTCTTATTGAGGGATCCTTATTTTTGGTTTATTTATAGGGATAGACATTAGACAAACTTTTCGATCACATATCAACATCTCTACCGTTCAATACGTAGATGCATATATATATATATAGATCATTTCTACAAAATTTCATCCAATTTGGTGATCATTAAGGCTTTGAAATAACTGACATCAATTGACGGATCAAATCTGTCAAACATGAACCATTAATGCCTATAATTTTAATTCACAGTTTTAAACATCTTAACGATCACCAATTTGGATGAAATTTTGCAGAGGTGATCTATATATTATGACCTAAGAATTGAACGGTTAAGATTGAAAAATGTGATCGAAAAGTTTGTCGAATGTCTATCCCTATAAATAAACTAAAAATAAGGATCCCTTAGTAGAAGAGCCACACACATGTCTATCCCTATATATATATAGTCTCTATCTAGAGAGGAGCCCCGTTCTGAAATTAAAGTGCGGAACTTCTTATTTGGGTCACTTTTGAGGTCAGATTTTCACAACTCCGTATTTCAATGTCTATGAGATAGTGTGTAGATCATTTCTACTAAGTTTTATCCAATTTGAACATCATTTGAGCTTCCGTAATCGTGATTAACACGAACGGTTCTGCTTGAAATTTTTTTGTTTTATTGACTTGTTTCATCTAATTCGGTATTCAAATGATCTTCAAATTACATGAAACTTTGTATACATTTTATACACACTATAATCTAGATAATGTACGGTGGATATGTCGAAATCTGACTCAAAAGTGAGTCAAATAAGAAACCTCACATTTTAATTTCAGAACTGGGTTCCACTTTGGATAATAACTATATATATGTTATACACACTATAATCTAGATAATGTATGGTGGAGATGTCGAAATCTGACTCAAAAATGAGCCAAATAAGGAGTCTCACACTTTAATTTTAGAGCGGGGTTCCGCTTTGAATAAAAACTATATATATAGCCCCCTTCCAATGAGGGATCCGTTTTTTGAAATATATAAGGGATCAAGGTTTACACCAACTTGTTGATCACTAATTCACATCTCCATCATTTAATATGTAGTTCTATATGAGTAGATCACTTCTGCAAAATTTCATTCAAATTGGTAATCGTTAAGGTGCTCAAAACTGCGAATTAAAAGTTAAAACATGAACGGTTCAGATTTGGTAGACTTGATGTCAATTGATTTTAGGTAGTTCGAAGCCTTAAAATCACCAAATTAGATGAAATTTTACAGAAATGATCGAAAATATATGCATCTAAATATTGAGCGGTGAAGATATTGATATGTGTTTAAAAAGTTGATGTAATTACAAATTCTTTATATATGTCAAAAAAGAAATTCCTTAATGGAAGAGACATATATATATATATATATATATATATATATATATTATCTTTGTGACTATGACACTTCATATTGTATGTGACTTGTGACAAGGGGCATAGCAATGTATGACATATTAAGTCTGTATAGTGTCTTTTCTAAGAAGATTTGAGTCATTTTCTCATTCGATTCCCTGGAAATGGCAAATGGGGAACAATAATACATGCGAGGACTAAGTCATGTGAATCAATAAAAGAAAGGAAAATTGACATATAATTTAGTGACGGATCTAGAATTTGAAATTGAGATGAGCAGAAAAAAAATTCATCAACAAGTAGGGAGAGATAGAGCTGAGATTGTATCATTTGTCCAATATAATTGTTTATTTAGCTGTGATTACAATATTTTTTGTGTTGAGTTTGCTTCCACTTAGATCCGCCCCTAATATAATCTCGTTTCTTTACAAAAATAACCATGTAAGACATAAATATTGTCTAAAACAAAAATAATTAACAATCTAGATGAAAATCAAAAACCAACCATTAGTTACGTAAAATCGTAGATTAGAGAACATGAACTTGCCGACAAGGCCAGTCCTGGTATTTTAATGGTTTGAGATGAACAGTTAAATTGTGGCCGCATATAAGAAATCATATAAATCAAGATTGTTTTCATACATGAAAAATTCATCTATTTGTATTGTTTCATTAAATATTTATTTTTTATAAATTAGCCCAAATATTAGTAGTAATGAAAAAGAAAAAGAAAATGAATAGAACAAGGTTCACGGTAAAAAAATGCATTTTGGTACAAACTTCTGCAAAAAGAAAATGAAAAACAAAAGTAACAATTTCGGTAAACAGAAACAAAAAACAGGAAAAAAGGTTTCCCTTCGATTCGATCGAATGATCTGTCTTGATCCTCCCACTTTATTTACCGACAGTCTATTAGAGACTTCTGTATAAATTTTGACGAGAATATATATATATAATTCTAGAAAAGGCCAAATATATGGCATATCAAAAGGCCCAAATCCGTAGCCTCACACGAGAAAACCCTAATCCCTCTCTACGACGTCGTTTCCTTCTTAAGGTATAGATAGCTTTCTTCTCCTTGTTAAACCTCACACTCTAATTTGCCGTCAGTGAGAGAGAGCCAGAAGGCAGAGGCCAAACCCTAAGAGAGAGAGAAGATGAAGCGCAACCCACGCGTCTCGAGCTCTAGGCGCAAGAGCCGCAAAGCCCACTTCACGGCGCCGTCGAGTGTCCGCCGCGTGCGGATGAGCGCGCCGCTCTCCACCGACCTCCGGTCCAAGTACAACGTCCGGTCCATGCCGGTGCGCAAGGACGACGAGGTCCAGGTGGTGCGTGGGACGTACAAGGGCCGTGAGGGCAAGGTCGTCCAGGTTTACCGCCGCAAGTGGGTCATCCACATCGAGCGCATCACTCGCGAGAAGGTCAACGGCTCCACGGTCAACGTCGGCGTCAACCCCTCCAAGGTGCTCATCACCAAGCTCAGGCTCGACAAGGATCGCAAGGCGCTGCTGGACCGCAAGGCCAAGGGAAGAGCCGCCGCCGACAAGGACAAGGGCACCAAGTTCACGGCGGAGGACATTATGCAGAATGTCGATTGAGGTAGCGGAATTTTTAGTGACTGAGGGTTTCTTATGTTTTAAGCTAAGAACATGGATGGATTTCGCACCGTGTTTATGTTTTTAATGCTTTAGGGAGGTCATGTATCGGGTCTTCGATAGGAGGAGACGTATGGATTTTGTGATGGTTTTAATGCTATAATGTTTTCTTGATATTCCTGGTTTGATTTGGTTTTTCAGTGTTGTTGGTTTGTGATTTTTGTTGATTTGGCATTTTGGTGAGTTGGGATGCCGGGATTGGTAGAAGAAAGTTTCTGAAGGTCTTCTATTTATGCAGTTGGTTTCCTCCCTCTAGTGGTCTTTTAGGATTGAAGACTAACAGTCATCTTCATTTATTTTATTTATGAAAGTTGATTTGTTTCATTACAGGCTTGCTTAGTTTTCAAATCTCAAGCTCTGTGGCATTAATGTGCTTTTGAAAATATAGTTGTGGGTGAGGAATTTCTTATCATAAATTGGATTGTATTTGTGGTAATAGCCTCACAATCTTTCTAGCTACTAAGCTCCATTTGCCAGCTCAGTTTCCAGTCCAAGAAGTTTTCTCTTTTCCTGCAGCTATTAACTGTTCCTTGTTTTGTTCTTGTTCCATTGAATACTGATTCATTGTTTGATTGGTCTATCATTTTTGCTTGGAAGTTGCAATGTCGTTGGGTTGTGTCTAGTTGTGGTTTTTAGTCCCCTCATGAACCCTCAACATTGATTTAATGACACTCGATCAATCCATTGCTTGTTTTACAACTTTCGATTGGTTAAATCAAAATCGGACTGATGCTAGAGATTGAGTGCTCTTGCTTCAATCCACTGACTAGTGAAGGTTTGTGCATGCCCAGGATATGATAGTCTAGTGATGGCTCCAATGTTCCAACCCCTAATTGTGTTTTTTTTCGGTGCCGCAAGCCCCAGCGAATCAGTAATTGCTGTGCAGACCTTCAGTCTTGCGTTCTTCAATCCTAATCGTATATGAGCAGATCCTTCTATCACCGAATGAAACGCAACAATCAGAAAACCTTTCTGTTTGTCAACCACAACATTTTTTTGAGGAAGTGCTAACTAAGGGTGGGCATTGACGGGTTAAGGTCATCTCACGTCCCGTCCCGGTTGTTACACATAGAATGAGATTGGGATGGGCCTTACAATTTTGAGATTTGTTCTCATCGGGCCTAATCCTGGATGGGACGGGACTAGATCAGGATGGGACGGGTTCAATCCTGGCCATCATGCATCAATTTCTTTTATTTTGAAAATCATACAGTTTCATTTGAAATTTTATCTAGGTGTCTTCATAAGATTTGTAGTAGACATTTTAAGATTCATTCCAGAATTTGAATCACTTGAAAACGATTTTTCTAGATTAAGTTATGATTTTTTAAAGTTTAGGGTCTACATCAGTAATTTCTGAGATTCTGAACCAGTTATTTTCTTTTAAAATAATGTATAAATGGTTGGTTATTTAAGATTAGTGTTTTTATGAAAGTTACAGAGAATATCTTAAAGATTAATTGAGAGTTAGAATCCTTAAAAAAAATTTATAATTAGTTATGAATTTGAAAATTAGACGAGAGGAGCCTAATCTCAACCACCTTGCATTAGTTTTGTTTCCTCTTGAAATTGTACAGATTAATTTGAAGTTTCATCTAGGTATATTCATATGATTTATAGTAGGCATTTTAAGGTTCATTTCAAAATTTGAATCACTTGAAAATGAATTTTCTAGATTAAGTTATGATTTTTTAAACTTTAGGGTCTGCATTAGTAAATCATGCATATCAATTATGAGATTTTGTACTAGTTGACTTATTTTCAAAAATTATACAAATTGGTTTGTTATATGAGTTTAGTGTCTTCATGAAAGTTATAGAGGACATCTTAAAAATCAGTTGAGAGTTGAAATCTCTCAAAAATAAGGTTTCTATAATTAGTTATGAATTTTTAAATTAGATGAGACGGGACAGGCCTGACATGACTCAAAATTTCAGTCTCGTGTCCCTCCCATTGTTTCTCTAACGAGACAGGACGAGTGTTTTTAGTTTTAAATCCCACCAAAATTAGGACATGACCAAGAAGAGATCAGGATTTACAGGATTTATATCCACCTCTATTAACAACTACATGTCTGTAGCCGCTGAGGCAAATATTGGTAAATATTGTAGTCATTATATCATTTGTGTTGCTATAATGCTATATCAACTACGCCAAAAGTAGATTAAACAACCGAATCTGAGGACTCGAGATGGAAAAAGCTAATTGCAGTCCCTCATGGAAGGAAGGTGCGGTCATTCAAAAGTCAAAATACACAGTAGCACATCACTTGACACATGCAAACAAGTCCTATATCAATCAGATTCTCAGGTTTTCTCCATTCAAGGAGACTAGAATGTGAATATTGAATGCCTTAAAAAACCTACAATTGAAAACCAAAAGAATATAGGAAAATGAAACTGCGGTCGAGCCCAAGCATCAAACAATCCATCCACAGTCACAGACAACTAGCAAACATATATCTGTGGAAACTACTTATTAAGTGCTCCTCTCAAGAGCCAGCCAAAAAATTGAACCAAGTACTGGTTTCCAACGATGAATCATCTAACGCCAAAAACATCAAGGCTTGAGGGCAATGGCCAAACCGAATTTGGGATGTTTGTCCAAGGAATTGGTGTCAATCTCACCAGATACGGTCAGCATAGACTTTGGTATCACTTCATGCTGCAGGAGGGCTCCCAGCTTGCCATGATTGTTGAGCTTCGCTTTCACTACCGTCAAGGGATCAATAGCATATTGGCCTCCCACTGTGAAAGTGTTCTCGTTTGTGGAAAACTTTCTGGTGATTTCCATAACACCAGCACTCCTCTTCAACAGATTCACATATTGGACATAAGATGCTTTTACACTGTCTCCCTTGTCACCCCTGGGATGAGATAACCATGAATTGTTTAAGAATACAAAATTTGATACTTCAAACATCAACCAGATCATAACTATTGTCATACATAATGGTTATAGTACAAATGCTTACACAATTACTGAAGCAACGGAAACCGGTTGTGTCACGCTAAATCCAGCAATGTACTTTGTAAAGTTTCCTGAAGTGGTGTCATAACCAGCTTCCGCACCAAATGCAATTGTTGGGGTACCAATGGTAGCTGAAAAATCAATGGCTGGGGATTGATTCAAAGCAACAGCTGTGGTGAAGGAGGCATGGTCGTGAAAGTACTGAACTTCCAACTACAAAACAAATAGAAAATAACAAAAATAGTTAATCCCACCACTAAATCTATAGTATACATGTACATATATACATACATGTATATCTCATAATGTAAGATTAAAGATTGTATACCTTGCCACCGTTATAGTCTGGCACTTTGAATGAAGCAATAGTCTTTGTGGATGGAACAATATCTGTGATTGTGAAGGTAGTTGAGATCTGCCAAACAACATAAAAGTAGACATTGTTAATAGAACATGGAAGTGCTTTATACCAATGCATGGAAGTGCTATATTCTAAAACGGATGCTACCCACATTTGAATCTGTGTCAACTTTGACATCAACCAATGCATTCTTGTATTTGTATTGTGCACCAACGTCCCCCGTAGACAGTCCTCCTCTTTTCACTGCTGTTGATGTGAGAGCCTATAGAGCAAAAAAGAGGTCCCGTAAGTTATTTACATAAACTAGATGCTGTAACAATAAGAGATAAATTCACAAGAATAATACCCAAAGTGGCATACAAAAACCAAAAATAGTTTGAGAAATCGAACAGATCTTGAAATAGTTGCAGTTTCTATATTAATCAACCAGAAAATAACTGTTCAAGCATAAATGAGCAAATATTACACAACTATGTAGGTCTCCAACCTCGAACAAAAAAAATCTCAGAAAAATCAAACTTACTTCATATTATAGTGAATAACTTGCGGTTTCCACAAGTACAATATGAACTCAAAACTCATCACTGAGCTCCGTTATGACTCAATTTCGAAACACCAAGTCTCCATTTCAAACGGACAATCAAAATACATGTGATTCATCACAAAATCATCAATCAAAATAACAAAAGCTGCAGATTAACGCAATAAAACCCTAATTTCCGATTCAAAGCAACAATCCTCAAAAACTAAGTGAATGCAAGCATAAAAGCGAAATTGGAGAGGTGAGAAGCTCACCACACCGGCTTCGCTGTAGGTGGAGACGCTGAATTTCTGATCGGAGTTGTAGTCCTTGGTGAGAAGATCTACAGTCAAAGCCAAAACGCAGCGTTTCAGATGCAAAATTTTACACACAATCGAATCAGCTCATAACAGTAAAGAGATCAAAAGAGTAGCGATCGGCGAAGCTTTTTTACCTTTGGCCTTTTTGCCGATGTCGGCGAACAGTCCAGGTCCCTTGCTCATCTTCGCTCACAGAGACAGACTTGCAGAGAATCTGAGATTTAGGGAGAGAGAGAACGAAGGTTGGGGTTTGTTATTTTCGTGGTGGCGAGTTTGTGCGAGGATCGACGGCTGTCATGAGGTCTGCGGAATAGGCTCTTTGAGGGCCGTTGATTTCAGGATTTGGGGGTGAACTCTTATTCTCTTCGTCTTCTTTATTGAAAAAAAATCAATTACCTATTTTAATTCATCATATATTTAACATGACATCTTGAACCTTTCGTAGATGGAACGTCGTAATTTCAGAATGTGTTTAATTTTCTAAACCGGTTTTTTTTCACTTATTTTTTTAGATTAAAGGTTAAGGAAATTTTATTTAATAAACTGTAATTACAAAACAATCACAACACCCAACAAGAGATTACAACTACTAGCAAATGACTTCAGAATCAATCTACGTGTGCTCACTTCGAAAAGAAGAGACTGACATGTCAATGGATCTAATAGAAACAGTTCAGAGAGGTTCTCTTATTTTTTAGATTAAAGGTTAAGGAAATTTCATTCAATAAGCTGTAATTACAAAGCAATCACAGCACCTAACAAAGAATCACTATCAGAAGAAGGGCTTTAGCCGATGAAAAACAAAACAGGCCCATGAATTCATTTTTCGTCGGCTAAGTTAAATTTTTATCGGCTATAGTCAACTTTAGCCGACGAAATTAATTTTTTGTCGGCTAAAATATTTTTTTTCGGCTATAGTCTGTAAACTATAGCTGAAGAAATTTTAAAAGTTTAACCGACGAAATATATAATTTCGTCTGCTAAAGTGTCTTATATTTACAGATCTAGACAACAGCTCATTAAAAAACAGGAGAAAAAGTTTGGGTGTTGTCGAAATTGTTTGGTGTTGTCGAAATTTATCCAGAATTAGTTTGTAGAGCTATATATGGGTACATATATGTGTATATATATGTTGATTTTGAGTATTATTTGAGTTGATGGATTTTGAGTGTGATTGAGTTGATCGATTTTGATTTGATAATATATATGAAGTTGTTGTTAATAAGTAGTAGATATATATATATATATATATGTTAATTAATTTAATTATAATATTGTGTTAATGGTATGAATTGAAGTTGTTGATGATATGAGTTGATTATGATTTTGTGAAGATGTTGATATATAATATTGTTATGTAATTATTAAGTATATATGTGTATTAATTATTAATTTGTTATTAATTAGTTGTAGCAGAATAATAAATGCATGATTTGAGATTTTATATATGAAATTTAATTAATTAGAGTTATATATACATATATATTTTGTTATATTTTTCAGGATATGGATAAGAGTTGGATTTCGCTTCTAAAATGGCACAAAAGATATGGTAAATGAGTTATTAATTTTCTTGAATATGCGCTGGTTAATACTAACGAGAATACAATTTTCCATTGCCTATGCACACTTCCAAATTTGTCGTCTGCTAAAGTACTTGTCTTGGTAATCGATTACAACTACTAGCAAATGACTTCAGAATCAATATACTTGTCCTCACTCCAAAAAAGAGAGAATGAGATGTCAATGGATCTAATAGAAACTGAATTAAAAAATTGTCCGGGTTAACTTGACCAACATATGTAGCAATTATTGAAACATGATCAAGCCACAATAGAAAACTATTGGATGAGTCATCCCAGGATCTCCCGGCGTGTTCAACACATGTTGATAATAAGCTAGGCCAAAAACCGGCTAACAAGTAAACCTAATCCCAAACTTAATCTAAGGATTTGAAATCAACATAGCCGCCAACGAAGCAGATTCCTCCCCAATTCGTCACAAGCTTCGAACCACCATCCTTTATATACTGTCGTCGTCAAAGATCAGACCATGTTCTTCCCCAAGTCGGTTTTGTATAGATATTAGAACCTATGGATCTAACTCAGATCACTCTACAACGACCTCGTCGCAGCGACCAAGCAAAACACCCCGACCTTAGACTTGGATTCAGCCATATCGCCTTCTCCAGTCGCCCAGACCAGAGAGGATATAGTCAAAACCTAGTCATCGGTGTCGCCAGTGACGGACGCAGAAAATTACACTAGTGGGGGCAATAAATTTGAGGTTAAGTAACCTATAGGAAGTTAGAAACAGCTCACTGTTCATTTCATCTTCCTCTCCAATCTCTATTTTTGTAGCCTCCTTCAGGTAGGTTATTCTATATATATACTATCACTCTGTCGGTTTAATCAATGGATGTAACGTTTTATGGTGGATTTGGAACAGTTAAACCATAAACCTTAAACTCAAATGTATGTCTTATTGCATATTCATATATTGCAGAATCAGTTTTTTGAAACAAGATGCCAACGTGAATTAGAATTGAAGGAAAAATACTTGCACCCTCTCTATGAAAAGATATACCAAACTTTGTTTCCGATGAAACAATTGCCTTGAAAACTTCTTGATATGTTTTGGTTAGGGTGCAGCTATTTCCACCGCACTAAATACCCAGTTCACCTCACGTCTTATTTTTTATCTTTAAAGTTCCAAATCTGCCCTTGAAATACAGTGGAAAGATTCGCACAACCTGGTAAAGAGTAAGCGTGGTAAACGCATTGAAAGTTTCTTCAATTTCTTCGAGTCATCGACTGTCATCGTATAGAGTTTGCAGCAGATGTGGTTGTGATTGCATTTAAAGAAAAGAAAGAGGTCTTTCTTTTGACATGGAAACTTGTAAACTCGAAGGCAAACAGCTTCCGGAAGATTATGTGATTGGTGTCACGATTCGAGACAAGATCATTCCACATGCTGTAACATGTTATCGCCATGTTGAGGACTGTGGAGATAAAGATGACAGTGATAGTGATGAATTGCTCTGGTCTGGTGGCTGGTGAGTGGTGAGTGGTGACCTTCCCGAATAAGATGTTTGTTATATACTGAGTAGTTTCTTCTTGAATGTTAGAAACTTGAGTCTCTGATTCTCTGAATCTAAACACAAACAATACTGCATAATTATTCCCAAGTTCATGTTTAGGTCTCTGAAATTGAATTATAGATAGAAATTGATTTTGTCTGGGCTGTGTCCACAAGCTCTTATCAATTACTAATTAGTATCAGTAGATGCTTATTAATGTATCAGAACAAAAAGAGGTAGAAGTTTTTTATTTTTTCTGTAATGAATAATAGAAAAGTGAACTTTTGAGTCACTGATTTCATGATGTTTTTGCAGTGTAAGAAGGTGATAAATAGATACTATACAAATGAGCAGGCACTCATTTTTTTTGATAAGATGAAAAAAAACAACCTCAAATTACAAAGCTCCTATTACAACCATCACCTAGATAGTCAAAATAAAAGATCTGACTAGTTGCAAGGGAAAGGGATCTGCTCCAAGAGTAGGCATGCATATTGAGGGCTTCAACCTGAGTTTAGCTCTCCCCCTTAATACTAAATGGTTAAAATATGAGCGATTGACTAGGGGATTCAATAATGTCTTGCAATTTTTTTGAATACAAAGACTAGAACGACAGTTTTTATGTCATAACCATTAATAGAACCTCATAATACAGGGGGAAAGAAGGGATATCATGCCTAAACTCATACTATAGGAACACCCTAAAAAATCATTACGCATGACTAGCTACAAAATTGATGCATTTTAGCAAGCATCATTTATCAAATAGTACATCATTGACAACTCCATTTGCTTTACAATTTCGACGACATAACTGAAAAATACTACTTATACAGAGCCATAAATTACTACGTCTATCAGATTTCTAACTATGATACCACTAGAAATCATCATTACCATTGATCTTAAGTTTCATATTGTCATTAGAAGGCTGTGACCATTTGACAAAGATGGTATTATGAATGACAAGGTATTGAATATTAAAACCTTACACATACATGAGAAAAAAACTTGTGTCCTACCCAGACTGGACGCACATGTCCGGACTCTCTTATGTAGCTCAATCCTTATCTGTCATGTGTTATTTTGTTTTGATTTTATTATTATTAGTATTTATTTTTTTAATGGAATTATACTTGTCTAAGAATTCTTTAGCTAAAAACTTATCTAAACTTTGGTATAAAAAATGCACTTCGCTACCTTGAGTCTTCTTCCTCCCTCTTCGTCCTTCCTACTTCCTCTACAGAATAACTCACGAACACATTGAGGCTCCCCAACTCAGCTATCACTACAACATAATTGGTTTCAATTCAATTAAATATTGCTATCCGTCCTCAATCCACGAACACGTCAGCTATTTCTTCTCCTCATGTTCAATAAACTCTAGGGGCCAAAATCTCCCCAGAAGACTGGTTTTCTTACTGGCGTTTACGATTTCTTTCCTGATGTTCTTCATAATAAGCTCGTTGGGTTATGCCTTTTGAGCTTGTTGAATAGATGAGGTGTAGTTATTCATTTGTCTCTCCATAATCAAAATAAGAAATTGGGTTACATTTGGAATGTCAGTAGGTTGGTCATTGGAGTATTGTCTGGGTTGTTGTTCTGCTACTTTAAAGCTTAATTTTCTAGTCATTCAGGCTAGAACTGCCACAAGAAGGATTGCACCAAATGTGTTGGTAATTTTTTTGCTTGCATATCAAATATCATGCTATAGGTAATTGGGCATATGTGATTCAAAGTTCAGATTATTATAGAGCTCTCATGGAAAACAACTAAAATAAAGAATTCTAAATTCAATTGGAACCAATTACTTGGTAAAGATAGATGAGTTGCGGGCATCAACGTTTTCGTGAGTTTTGTAAAGAAATCTAAATTCAATTGAAACCAATTATTTGGTAGCGATAGCTGAGTTGTGGAGCCTCAATATGTTCATGGGTTCTGTAGAGGAACTAGGAAGATGGAGGAAGAAAAGACTTTAGGTAAGTTTTAGCTATTAAAGACAAGTATAATTTTATTTAAGAAAAATAAAAGAAATAATAAAATCAAAAAATATAATATCCACAAAAAAATCAAAACAAAACAAAATGATATATGTTAGATTAAGATTGGACCACATAGGAGAGTCCTAACACGTGCGTCCAGCCTGAGTTGGACGCAAGTTTTTTTCTATACACGATATTATGAACGACGAAATGTAAAGATGTTCCAATTAAAAAATGATTTTAAAGAGTCATTTCTAGTGAGGACTTTAAGTTAAAGACTTTTGGGTTTATGATTTTAAAGACCTATTTTTCGATCATATTTTGACATCTCATTCGTTTAATTTTTAGATTTATATGAGTAGATTATTTCTATAAATTTTCAGCCAAATTAGTTTCGTTAAGGTAACAAACTAGATTAAATTAATAGACAAACCAAATTTGCCAAATATGAACAGTTCAATTTCATAATTGGTAAATCACACTTATAAATGTCTTAACGAGTTTCAATATGACTGAAAATTTGTATAATTGATCTACTCATGAATACATATAATCTGAAAGGTCAAGATGTGGATATGAAATCAAAAAGTGAAATAAGCCGAAAAATTTTCAACTAGTCCTCAACTTAAGGGTTCTCATTAGAATGACTCACAACTTTTTAATGGACCATAAACAAAGTCTTGTTATATTTAAAACAAACCTCTTCTTAACTTGTCGAATAAAACTCACTATTTCGTTAACTTATTCAATATCAAGTTTAGAACAGTAAGCGATCATGTTACCTCAAATGTTATTTTCAATTGACATACCTGTCAACCAGGGGCAGATCTATACATAGGTGAGTCTAGGCACTTATCTAGACTGGGTTTTTTGATGACATAAGATTATATAGCTTGGTTAGAGGCAACAATGGCTATAAAAGAGCGAAAATCTGGAAAGGGAAAGAAGAAGACGAATTGCAGGCTTTGTTTCATTTTTCTTTCTTTTTGACGCCTCAAAAAGACGTCGTACATGAAAAAAGCTATTGGGTGTATTGCTCTCCCGCCTCTGCTTTCACACAAAGAGTAAAATAAAAGGATTAGTTGTCCATCAAAAAAAATAAAAAGACTAGTTATCCAAATGAGATTTGAAATTTTGTGGGATACCCTAATTTCAATTAGGTTTATTTAGCCTTAAGCATTGTTCTCTTCGTTTTCGAAATCGTATGTGCATATCAATCCCTATCTGAATCGGATAGTAATTTTAGAGAAGCTCTAGTATCGCTCTTAAAATTGATTTTTTTTTGTAATCACAATAAATTAAGTGTTATTTGATTTTTTTTGAGTTTGATGACAAAGTTTTAATAGCGATACTTGTCTTGACTTGGAAAAATTCTTGGTTCTTTCACTGCTATCAACAATATATACTAAGTAAATCGACAACTATTTTCGAAACTCAATAATAGACAATCACTCATCCGATAAGTCACGATTATACTTCACCCGCACAATTCTGATTCCATCACATGAAAACTAAGTCTCACATCACGTCAAAAGGACCTGCAGCAAGTGTCGGTCTCCTTCCGTTTTATAGTAGCTCATTTATTCACTACGCGGTACACGTCCCACACGCGCACCAAAAATAAAAACGCGGTAATAGTAGTTAGGCTTAAAAAACATATTCCATTGTAAAATCCAAACCATAATAAAGTCTGATGTTAATCCCTATTTAACACATATAATATTAATACATAAGTGATTAAATATATAAATTGTTATAAATAACTAACATCATATTTAACTCTCCTAATCTCTCACACCAAACACTACAAACTGAGTGTTGACACCGCTGGTTCTTCTCCAAAATACCAGATCACAATGCCAAGAATTAAGCTTATATATGTTCTAACCGTTATTAGCTCCCAATCCACGTAATACCACCCAATTTCGGATCCTTATTCTTCTTCTTCCTTCCACTCACTGCTATTTTTGGGTACAGAACTTAAGCTACACGGACCAAGAAATTGCAGACCATTTTCCTTTTTGTTTGGGTCTAGACTTCACTCTCCATGCTCTTTCCTAAAGCTACCTAGGCCACCATGCCAGAAATGTTGCTGAAACTTCCTCTAAGTGATTTTCCTACGTGCTTTCATCTTTTGTTACTGCTTTGCTGAAGCTTATATATGATTTGGAGGAGGTTTGTGATTCTTACTACAAAGTTGAACAGAAGAAAGGTAGAACCAGATTATTATGGAGAGTTATTTGCAGAACTTTGGGGAAGTGAAGGCAAAGGGATCGTCTGAAGAAGCGTTGCAGAAATGGAGGAAGCTTTGTGGAGTAGTGAAGAACCCGAAAAGACGGTTTCGGTTCACTGCTAATCTTCCCAAGCGTATAGAGGCTGCGGCTATGCGCAAAACCAATCAGGTATATATCCCATAATATAACCTCTGTAATACTATGCATTGTTCTTGAGTGACTCACATGTTTGAAGTTTGAACTTTGACATCTTAAATTGGAGAATGGTTTGATTTACTTTGTGTGTGATCATGGTACTAAGGACCTTCTCATAGAATGTACGGGAATATATTTTTCTGTGGCTTATTCAACTCTTAAGGGTATTTTAAAGGAACAATCAATTAGTCTTTAGTCAACTTAATTAGCCCCAAAAAAATAAAACAGAGGAAGAAGACAGATGATTATATATATTTGCTCTCAACTCATTAGTCAATAGCAAATGTGCTGAAATTATGATATAGTTCATAGCCTGACAGTGATTGGTTTTATACATATTGAAATGAATGCTTATATATGTGCAACCTTATCCAATATCAGGAAATTTTGTTCTAACTCTGTATAATAGTCTATAGATTGTGATACAAAACTATGCCACTAGATATTAAGGGTTTCTTTGCTGTAGTTAGTAAAAACTAAAAAATAACAATACTTTCAGTTCAAATTCTACAATTTCACAGATGGAGAGAAAGTGTTGTTAAGAACTTCCAAATTGTCTATAGTTTCAGAAATTCTCTTTTTTCTTGTCTTTGATATGGTGGTGGACATAGAAATGGAGCAATGGACTTGCTGTTAAGAGAATGAATTACTAGTTCTGCCATGTAACTTCAGTACTACTTTACTGATTACTTGGTGACATGCATTTTGCAGGAGAAACTAAGGATTGCAGTTTTGGTTTCTAAAGCTGCATTTCAATTTATTCAAGGTGAGTATGTTCAGCATTAAGATATAACAAACAGTATCATCATATTGAAAGGTGGTGCTTCATGCTCATTCTAAATTTCTGGTGTCTTCAGGTGTACAACCAAGTGACTATGTTCTACCTGAGGAAGTTAAAGCCGCGGGTTTTGAGATCTGTGCGGATGAGGTGGGATCCATTGTGGAAGGCCATGATGTGAAGAAGCTAAAATTTCATGGAGGGGTAACTGGCCTTACAAAAAAGCTTGCCACATCAGTAGAAGATGGGCTCAATACCGAAATTGATTTGCACACTCGAAGACAAGAGATTTTCGGCATTAATAAGTTTACAGAGAGTGAGCAGCGTGGTTTCTTTGTATTTGTTTGGGAAGCCCTGCAGGACATGACTCTTATGATCCTTGGAGTGTGTGCTTTTGTGTCACTGCTCGTCGGAATAGCAATGGAAGGATGGCCAGTAGGAGCTCATGATGGGCTCGGAATTGTTGCCAGTATCATGTTGGTTGTGTTTGTCACAGCATCAAGTGATTATCGCCAATCTTTACAGTTCAAGGACTTGGACAAGGAGAAGAAGAAGATTGCTATGCAAGTGACAAGAAATGGATATAGGCAGAAAATGTCTATATATGAACTACTTCCTGGTGACATTGTACACCTTTCAATTGGAGACCAAGTACCTGCAGATGGTCTATTTGTTTCTGGATTTTCTGTCTTAATTGATGAATCCAGTTTAACTGGTGAGAGTGAGCCTATAATGGTAACTCCTGAAAATCCCTTTCTGCTTTCTGGAACTAAGGTTCAAGATGGATCATGCAAGATGATGGTTACCACTGTTGGTATGAGAACTCAATGGGGCAAACTGATGGCCACACTAAGTGAAGGTGGAGATGATGAAACCCCATTGCAAGTCAAGTTGAATGGAGTGGCAACAATCATTGGTAAGATAGGACTTTTCTTTGCTGTTGTGACTTTTGCTGTTATGGTGCAAGGGCTGTGTAGACAAAAACTGAGCCAAGGGACACAATGGAGCTGGAATGGAGATGATGCAATGAAATTGCTAGAGTTCTTTGCTATTGCAGTTACAATTGTTGTTGTTGCTGTTCCTGAGGGGTTGCCACTGGCTGTGACATTAAGCCTTGCATTTGCCATGAAGAAAATGATGAATGATAAGGCGCTTGTTCGACATCTGGCAGCTTGCGAAACTATGGGATCAGCCACCAACATTTGCAGTGACAAAACTGGGACACTGACAACCAACAAAATGACTGTTGTGAAGTCGTGCATTTGCATGAATGTCAAAGATGTGAGCAACCTCAGTGATGCTTCAAGCTTGTTCTCTGATCTTCCGGAATCTGTTAAGAAGGTTTTGCTGCAATCAATATTTATTAACACTGGTGGAGAAGTTGTGGTTAACAAAAGTGGTAAGAATGAGATGTTGGGAACACCTACCGACACTGCTTTGTTGGCCTTTGGCTTGGCACTTGGTGGAGATTTTCAAGCAGAGAGAAAAGCTTCTACAATTGTGAAAGTCGAGCCTTTCAACTCAACAAAGAAAAGAATGGGGGTCTTGTTGGAGCTGCCTGAAGGAAAAGGTTTCAGAGCACATACTAAAGGTGCCTCAGAAATCATTTTGGCCAACTGTGATAAGGTGATCAATTCAAATGGTGAAACTGTTCCTCTTGATGAAGCATCCATTAAGCATCTTCAAGTTACTATCAATGATTTTGCTTGTGAGGCTCTTCGAACTTTATGCCTTGGCTATATGGAATTAGACAAATTCTCTGCTGAGGACGCCATTCCAAATTCTGGATATACGTGCATAGGAATTGTTGGCATTAAAGATCCTGTTCGTCCCGGTGTCAAGGAGTCAGTTGCAGTTTGCCGTGCAGCTGGCATCACAGTGAGAATGGTTACAGGAGACAATATCCACACTGCAAAGGCCATAGCAAGGGAATGTGGGATTCTCACTGATGATGGAATAGCTATTGAAGGTCCGCAGTTCAGGGAGAAGAAACAAGAAGAATTGCTTTCACTAATTCCTAAAATTCAGGTAAACTTCATTTTTCTTCCTGAGCATAATACAGTTTAGTCCTCACTGAGTTTGATTCTATGTGTATGAGACTAAAATCTGAGTTCCTGCTGTAGGTCATGGCGCGATCATCGCCTCTAGACAAGCATACCCTGGTGAAGCACTTGAGGACCACATTTGATGAAGTTGTTGCTGTAACTGGTGATGGAACAAATGATGCCCCAGCACTCCATGAAGCAGATATTGGACTAGCCATGGGCATTGCCGGAACTGAGGTGAGTAACTGATGTGCAAATGCAAAACTAAATACTTCTTTTTGAGTTCTTCAAGCTCAACTAATTACCTTTCCTATTTTCAGGTGGCCAAGGAGAGTGCTGATGTTATAATTCTGGATGACAATTTCTCCACAATAGTGACAGTGGCAAAATGGGGACGTTCTGTTTACATCAATATCCAAAAATTTGTCCAGTTCCAGCTGACTGTCAATATTGTTGCACTGATTGTTAATTTCTCCTCAGCTTGTTTGACAGGTTTGCATGCTCAAATTTATTGACCATCTCTGTTATGGCTTTCAACTTCCTTTTCTTTTCATCATTGAAAACGTTTTTGATGTGTATGTTTTCTTTCTCTTGCATTATTCTTCAGGAAGTGCTCCCCTCACTGCTGTTCAGCTATTGTGGGTGAACATGATTATGGACACATTGGGAGCACTTGCACTTGCAACTGAGCCTCCCAATGATGACTTAATGAAGCGTCCACCGGTTGGAAAGAGGCAAAATTTCATCAGTAATGTAATGTGGAGGAATATATTAGGGCAGTCTTTCTATCAGTTTACTGTAATATGGCTTCTTCAGGCAAAAGGAGCATCAATATTTGGCCTTGATGGACCAGATTCTCATCTGATCCTGAACACTCTCATTTTCAATACATTTGTCTTCTGTCAGGTATGTGAAGATCTCATACCATGTTTCCCTCTGTAAACTAGTTCATGACATTACAATCTTCAAATGTAACATGATCTTTTCTTCAGGTGTTCAACGAAATAAGCTCGCGTGAGATGGAAGACATAGATGTGTTCAAGGGCATATTGGATAACAACGTTTTCGTTGGAGTCCTCGGTACCACAGTTGTGTTCCAAATCATTATTATCGAGTTCCTTGGGACGTTTGCTAGTACAGCACCTCTCACCTTGTGTCAATGGTTTGTTTCTGTCTTCATTGGCTTTATAGGGATGCCAATTGCTGCTTTCTTGAAGATGATTCCTGTTTGAACCTCACAGAATTAGAGAATAGGTTCTATATTTCTTCGAAAAGAACTAGGCAGTTTAGGAACCGATAACGGAAAGCAGATCTCTTCAAGTTCTCATCCTGCAATGCAGATTGCACGAGATGATATTGGGAAGACTATATTGGTCTGGTTGATTATCTATTATCAGATGAATAGACATCCTGCAATGTCTCCTGTTTTCAACACTGGAAGCGATTCCAACTTTTAGGTGCTGTTAAGAAAATTTTAGTTCCAAGTTTTACAGGGTGAACACAAGGCAAGGTGGCTCTACTGTATATCTGCAAACCTTGCATTTCCCTGTTTGTATTTATTCATCTTTATGTACTTGTGTTCTTCTGGTACATGAACTCTGCAATCGTCTTTGACTCCATCGAAATCCAAACAAGGAATTTGTATGAATTATTTGCTCTGTTATATCATTCTGAAATTCAGTTTATGAAGAAGTTACGAACTGGAACTAAAGATAAGAAGGAACCATTTAAAATAGGTATGCTTCATTTGAAAGAGTAGACAAAGTTTTACTGATTCATCCCTACACATGGAAAAACCACAAAACTAATTCCCAAACAGGATAACATACAACCAGAGTGACACCATTTCCCCTAAGAAAAGTTCAATGATGCATATAACCATTAAAGCAAGTAAGCAACATACACAAATAACCACAGTTTTCCTAGTCCAAGTGGTATCTCAAGATTGCATGGCACTGGCATCGTCTTCATCAGCATTATTGAACATGTAATGACTCTGATACTCCATCAAGTATTGTGTTGATCGTTTCACATCCAAAAACAGATGGTAAACTCGGTTAATATCCTCCATCTCAACAATCTTTCGATTCCCTTCCGCTTTGGCATGCCAAGGCAGTAGCAGTTTGAGATGGATGCCATACGAACCGAGTTTGGAATAGGAACATGCTTCTGATTCTGTATCATCTTAGGCTATATGGCTGATGAGTCATGGCCTTATCTTTATATATAAAGCCGATAGGGGTATGCACTGTTCACCTACCAACTTTTTGTTTGTGAATTTAGCTTCAGTTTTTTTAGTATGCATTGTTCACGGAACAGTGCCTGCAAACTTTTTTTTTGTGAATCTAGTTTCAATTTTTTTTTTCAGTCTGGCCTTCAGTTTTATATATATATATATATATATAGATTTAGTTTTGCCTCTTAATTTAATTTGTGATTAAATCTAATAGGTTTCAAAGACATATATTAACAAATATATGACCAAATCTAAAATACATTGGATTTAAAGTTTAAGGGTTAGGGATTTAGGTGTTCGGATTTAATTAAGGTTGATGCATATTAACAAATATATGACCAAATCTCAAACACATTGAATTTAAAGTTTATAGATTTAGGGTTTAGGGTTAGAAATTCGGATTTAATGTTTAGGGGTTACACTATTTTATTTGGGTTTCAGAGAGTTGTTGTACAATATTAACCGAAATAGCAGAAAGACACTTCGGCTAGACAACCAATATCAGGGTTAGCTCCACCTCAATTAAATGCGTTTATTTTTATTTGAGTTTTCAGAGAGTTGTTACACAATATTGCTCGAACTACCAAAAATTACATAACAATAAGTTTGTTTGACAAAAACGCACTTCGGCATACACGCAGGTCTGGACCTGAGATTTTCAAATGAGTCGAACTTTTAAAAATTGGCCCTTAAACTATAGTATTCATTTAAATTTATTTTTTCTTATCAAAAAATTTATAAACTAAAGCTATAAACTCAAAATCTAACGACATAAAACATTAGAAATCTTTTTTATATTTACTTACATTACTTTTTTTAAATAGTAACTAATGATTGTAATATAATGCTTGTTTTTTACTAAACTAATGTGATCATACAATGAAAAAAGAAAATTTTAAGCCCTTAAAGTTTCGGGGCCCTGAGTCCATCGACTCTATTCAGGTACGGATCTGAGCGCACGTGCGCCAAGGCTTGTGCTTTTCTAAGCATATTGTATATATCCAAGTTACTCTTTTTTCTTTCTCTTAGCTAAGGAATGAAAACCAAATAAATTGTCCAGATGGAGTTATGTTATACATACTTTTTAAGACAATTACAATTATTTCATTCATCATGTTACACAGCCTATGTGGATTACCAGAACTTTACTCACCAAAAAGTGATTGTATGACGGTGGCCTATGCCAAGTCACACGTGAGATGCCGGAGTATCTTGATCCGTGGGGTGCCATGCAAACGTTTGCTGCACCCCGATATATTCATTTTGATTTGCTACCCAACCATTGAGGATGGGGTTTCCTGCTAACCCGAGGGTGGGCGTGTGTAGCAATGCTCACCAAAGTGAGCTACAAATCAAGACCCTTGCACCTCTCCTGGCATGGCTAGGCTAGGCAACCAATCACTTTAATGCCCCACTTAGTTACAAACCCACTCTACTGGGCTCGGCAACAACTAAAGAAGTGCAGTTCTTTTAAAAAGCCATATCTCCGTGATTTATCCGATGTGGGATTGTAACAAGTAAAAATATCTAAATAAGCAGCTAAGCCCTGTCGGTGTATCTACTGTATCACCATCCCTATAGTAGTTATTGTTTAGTACTGTAGTTTTCTTGAAAATCCTATATATCTACAAAGGCTTGTAATACAGATTGCATGAGACGATATTGGGAAGACTATTGGTCTAGTTGATTGTCTATTACCAGATGAATAGAATAGCTAAGCGTGTCTCCTGTTTACCACTGGAAACGATGTCGACTTATAAGTTTTACAGGGTGAACACAAGGCAAGGTGGCTTTACTATATCTCCGCAAGTCTTGTAATACCCTGCTTATGTAATTACTTGTGCTCTTCTGGAAATAATTCCATGAACTCACTGTCTATGCCTCCCATCTGAATCCAAACAAGGAATTTGTATGATTATTTGCCCTGTTATAGCATTCTGAAATTCAGTGTGAAGTTACGAAACGAAACTAAAGATCAGATGGAACCAATTAAAATAGTTATGCTTCATTTAAAAGAGTAGACAAAGTTCACTGATTCATCCCTACACATGGAAAGACCACAAAATTAATTCCCTAACAGGATAACATACAACCAGAGTGACACCACTCCCCCTAAGCAAAGTTCAATGATGCATATAACCACTAAAGCGACATACACAAAGTCTTCCTAGTCCAAAGGATCTCAAGACTCCATGGCATTGGCATCGTCTTCATCAGCATCATTGAACATGTACTGGCTCTGATACTCCATCAAGTATTGTGTTGATCGTTTCACATCCAAAAATAGATGGTAAACTCGGTTAATATCCTCCATCTCAACAATCTTTCCCTTCCGCCTTTGGCATGCCAAGGCAGCAGCTGTTATGAGATGGATGGCATATCTCAAAGATGCATCTACACCAATCTTGGTCAGCAAATGCTTTGCCTCTTCAGACATCTCAACTTCTTCTTCTTGGGATCTGATGTCCAGAATCTTGCGAATTTCATCCACTGTGTAAGGCTGAGTGGTGATAATAAGCAGGCGATCAAGTAGATCAATTGGAATCCCATGGGGGGATTTATAGTTTGTGCCTCTGATCGTAGTGATCCCTCTGTTTGTAGCAACAACTAAAATTGGAGCCATCTCATTCTCCAGAGCACGATTCAGGAAAGAAAAGCACTCAATGTCAAGCATATGCACCTCATCAATAAACAGAACACCCGGGACAATTTCTGCCTTCCCTTCCTCCCTCCACTCTGCTACCTTTGTGTCAATCTGTTCTCTCACTTCTGAACGTATTTCACCAGTATCTCCAGTAAAGAGAGCCAGAAATCCTTGTGTTCTGGTAGAAAGAATAAATATGATCAGAAACAAAATCTGTAACAGACATTATGAAGAAAATTCATCTTTAGTAGAGAGAAAAACTAGAAGAATGTTCTCTATTTCACCAACCGCATCCCATATGTAAGTTAACAGGTTTTCTGGAGTTCTCCTTCCATCAACCTTTACTAACATAGGTTTCTCCTTCTACTTTACATTTTTCTCATATCAGATGTTTACGTTTCCTGGCAGGTATAGCATGTTATCCAAATAAAAATAAAAATATATAAACAAAAGCATAAGGATGTAAGCAACTAGCCACCAATAGAAGCAAAGAGCTGGGGAGTCAAAGAAAATTTGCGTCAAAGTTGACTCAGTTAACATAAATCAAAGAAGAAGAAAACTATGAAAAAAGTTGGACATTAAAAGAAATGTGAGCAGCTCAGTAAGCAGATCCATCGACAAAAATTTACAGAAATCTCACAGTGGTCAGCCAATACACTTCTCAACCATTTTGCTGATTCAAGATCACAGCAGCACACTCGCAATGCAAGATATTCCTTAACATGATTCTACCTAACCAGAAGGCTTTTACACTTCAACATAGTTAATAAAAACTTGTGATATTTTAGGACCATTAAATTCACTAGCAACAGAAACTGTAATATATTAGTACACAGTTAGATATCTAGGAGACTATGAACAACAAGAAGGCGGAGATTTCGATTACCTGCTGTTAATGACATCAATCTCATGAAGCGTAACGCAATGCACAACCTCCTTCCTCTTCTGCAACTCCCCATCCGGACACTGCACCAGCTTGACACTCGGTCCCATGGCATCATAATCCCTCGACCTCGAAAACGACCTCCCCACCTTACTAATCTTCCCGGACGCCTTATCAATCGCTACCACATCCCCACTCTGCACCTTCTCCTTCCCCAACGCCTCAATCATCTTGGCCCCCAAGTCATACACCGTCTCCATCTCCGTCGTCTTCAAAGTCAACTTCCCAGTCTTGGACGCCGCTCCCGCCACCGCAGGCCGGTCAATCTGAACCTCCACAACCTCCCCCTCAATAATCTCCGTCTCCTCCTTAATCCTCACCCCAATCGCCTTCCGAAAAGCCTGCATCAGCGCCTCCGTCTTCCCCATCTCCAGCGAGAAAAGCTCGCTTCCGGCGAGCATCGCAAACGGCGTCTCTAAACCTAACGACTTCGCCATCCCCATCGCAATCGCCGTCTTCCCCGTGCCGGGCTGGCCGGCGAGAAGCACGGCGCGGCCGGCGATTTTTCCTTCTTTGATCATCTGGAGGATGACGCCGGCGGCTTTACGGGCGGCGGTCTGGCCCACCATGCCTTCTGAGACGTCGCGAGCTTCGAGGGCGGCGTCGAGGCCGAGGCCGCGGATGTGGGAGTGGGCGCCGATGCGCTCTATTCGGGTCAGGTCTCGGGTCTCCGAGAGCTTTAGCTCCGTCATGGTGGGAGGAGGAGAGAGGCGGTGTGGTGTTTTTGGCGGTAAAGAGTGGGAGAGCAAATGTGGGCGGAGGAAAGTGTTAGGGTTTTGTGAAAATGAGAGCTACAGAGAGGGAGATGGGAGGGTGCAGTTCTGGGCCTTCAACTACGGGCCACACTCATGGATTATATATATATATATATATTCTTATCTCGTAAATCATTTAAATGTTCATTTTATTTTTTAAAGGACTAATTTCAGTTTAGCCGTCTGAGGTTTAAAACTAACATCATTTCACCCTCTAAACTTTTAATTTTAAAAGTTTACCCCTTAAACTTTTTAATTTTAATAAATCATGTCGAATTAATGAAATTACTTCAATTTTGAGGTTAAATGATAACATGAAATTTTAACAAAAGGGTTACAAAATGTGGTTTTTGTTGTTATATAACTATTTTGGCTCATATAGTGAGTTATAAAGTCAAAATTAATGCCCAAATTAGATGAAAGTTTAGCAATTGATGATGATTTATGAGAATTAGAAACTTTATGGGGTAAACTTTCAAATTTGAAAGTCCATGGGGTGAAATGATTTTAGCCCTAAACTTCAGGAAGGTAAACTGAAATCAATCCTTTTTTAAAATACAATCATTGTGATGGTTCACGACCATTCTAAAAACACATAAAAGCTTCGTTAGAGGTAAATAAGTGGTCTTATTTGTAACTTTACTCATTTGTAAGTGTTTCATGATTGTGTAACTTATTTTGTGAGCAAATGCAGGAGGGTAAGGACCTGACAATAGTTGAGAATTGGGGTATCATGCATCAACATCAACGTGGCTTGGGTACATGGGTCAAGGATGATGCAGAAAAATAGGGGTAAATATTATTGAATATGACTACAACATCACCAGGAAAGGAACATATGATCTTATTGATATGCAATAAGGGTTTCCTTTCTCATTTTTTTTCAGAAACAAATGTTAGGTGAATTGGAGGAGGAAAAGCAAAAACTGGCTGCACTTCAAAGTGTCTCAATTGATGAAATCTCAGTTCCTCTCTTTAAGGGAAATAGTCTTGTTAGACTATCATAATTTTAAAGTCCCTCTCTTTGATTGTGATGGTCTCTTAAGACATATATCTTAATACTTTCTATTTTTTAACTAGATGCTGTTGAATTAGCATGGTAATAATCATCTGCTCGGAAGTATGAATCATTCAAAGACTTCCTAGGGTAACATAAGATATCAACTGAGTTTTTGAGTTAGACATTTGAGAATATGGCTTCTATACACCACATTGTGGAGTTTTCCAACTGTACAGAATGAACACTGCATGGACATTACACTTTCATTTGATCATGATTCACTCATATAATTCTACTGATTTTAGGTATCAGTGCTCTTTGCGGCATGAAGTTCTGTCGGCACCGTATGCAGTCAAATGAGGATGGATTGTGCTTTCTATTTTGTAGTGTTTTCGTTGTACACTAGACCGCTTCGACGTTTTTGCTTAGATAAACCTATGTAATTGTGAGTGTAGACTTAAAGATATGTAATGACATTTGTGGATAATTCTATGAAATGGGCATCTTTTGGTTGAAGGATTCATTATTGTACTGTACAAATCAAGGATATATGAAATGGTAAAAATCACGGCATGCATTCTGTGCATTATCATAATTTTATAGCGTGTATTTTCATTATTTATGGCGTACATTTTTGTCATTTAAGGCTTGCATTTTCATCATTCACGACGTGCTTTGCGCGCTGTAAATAAACGTCATAAAATTCAAAAATCAAATTCCGTTTTACGGCACAGGCTTTAAGGGCACGTTAATACATGTCGTAAATGGTCATTTATGACGTTTTTTGCAAGTCTTAATGCCCATTTTTCCTGTAGTGCCCCTGTTATAGTTTTAGTGGGTGGGCGATTATGGTTTTAGAGAGCATTATGCTCCACGGGTTGAAGACTACTTTAGGAGAGTTGTGAACTAGGGTACGATCATTGCCTGGTTATTGATTAGAGATTTAGGCTGGGTTTGGGAGAGCTTATAAGCTCCTTTGCTTTTAAGCACCAAAGGTTTTGGTGTTTAGTAAGTCTAAAAATAAGCTACTTTTTAAAAAAGTATAAAGTGTTTTGAGGGAAAAAGGAGAAGCTGCAAACACCCACCTTCTGCTTATAAGCTAAAAGTCAGCTTATATTTTATAAGCCCAGCTGCACCAAACACAGCCTTAAAACACCATTCGCTGTGATGGTATCTGAGGAGAAATTGATTCCATGTCGGTGGTACTTATGTGATTGTTTAATTCTGTTTTTGAATGACTATATTGATGATGTTTTTTAATCAGTATGAGACTTGTAGAGTTTGTGTGCTTTATGTATCCGTACATGGGTCTCGAAATACTCGAATTATTATTCGAGTTTGAGTTCTTGTTTTGATTAAGATTGTGAATTATAAATTCAAACTTATATAAATTTTAAGGTCAGTTGTTACAGTAGGAAGTTTCCGGTCGACGGTAGTAGCAGGAAGTTTCTGGTATGTGGCAGTAGCAACAATTTTTCTGTCGGCCGGGCAGTAGTAGATAGTATCCAGTTAGATTTCGAGTCGGAGGCTGTAGAAGTGAAATTTTTTTAAAGAACAAAATTATAAATGTGTTATTATCACATAACAAGAATATAACAGTTTGTCCTTATTTGTAAAATTTAGTCTTTATTTGTTTAGAAACTCTTTAAAAGGTTCTAATTGTTAAGCGATATTTTGTGAGTAACTACTAACTAGCTAATACCAACAGAATAAAAAAACATAAACTAATTATTTAAAAAAAAAACATAAAATAATTGGTTTTTTTATCAAAAAAAATAATAATTGGCTTTTGGGCCCAAACACCAAAGTCAAAAAAATTGAGCCCAAGTTCAAGTTGAAGACAGCAAGGATTGAGAATATGAGATTACCAACACCCCCACATGCATGCGCATCGATCCCACGTCGTCCGACCACCGGCAACCTCTCCGCCTTTGTCAGCCGTGCCACGAACGGAAAGCGGCCGTCTCTCCCTTATTTAGTATTGAGGCCTTCTGGCTTGTGTGATTTCTGAATATGATTTGGATAAGAGTACTGGCTAGTGTGTTCACGAATGGAAGAGAGTCAAGAGACTCAAATAGTGAAATAGATGAGGCTGTCAGTGGGTTCTGTGTTCAATACCGGTAAGATCGCTCTCGCTCTATGAATTTCGTACTTGTTTTGTCATTCAGATTCAATTTTGGTAAACCATTTGTATTTTCTTGGTTCGTGAAATTATTCGGTTCTAATTGAGGGGACTGAGCCAGTGGCGGATCCAGGATTCATGACCTGGGTGGGCTTGAATTTTTTTTGACCAAAGTGATCATAAGAAGATTTTTTTACATTGGCAACCAAAATACACATATGTCAGATACAATCATAACTCACATAAAAATTACTATTTAATAGATTTATTAAGATGATTAGAATGTATTCGAATCATAACATTTTAAGTGAAATGAAGCAAGACCTTAATAAAAGCTAACAAAATAGAAGGATATTTTTATATTGACTCAAAAGAGATGAAAATAGAATGATATCTTTGTATCAACTCAAAAGAGAAGATTTGAAAACCTGATATTGAAAGTAAATACAATAAGACCTCTTTAAATTAATAAGGTTGGGACTATAAGATTTTTCTATAAATTAATAAGTTATTAAAACATTATTAATTTATATATTCATTGGGGTCTATGTGAATTCTCGTATTTGTATTATCTTATAAATTTAGCAAATTATTAATTTATCACATTGTCATCGATTCGAGACCGACAGAAATTATTATTTTAACGATGTTATTAATTAATCGAGTATTAATTTAACGAGGTTTTACTGTAGGTCCAAAATGGATCTGGATCCTCTCTTAATAAGTCCCTCATAATATTTCCTAATAAGAAAATCTCGGTCATTCAGTTTTAACTAAGGGCCAAGATGCTCCTACTCTAGTCAAAAGCTATTTTCTCATCTAGTCTTTTTTTTGGTAACGTCTCATCTAGTCTCTCTGGAAATCAGTTTTGGCCATCTCTACAAAAACCCATTTGAACTGGCCAAAAATGGACGAAAGTTACCGCCGATGGGTGAGGCAGTAGAAAATTAAGGCTCCCCAAAAAAATCATCCTTCATCTACGTCTTTCATCTATCCTCATGAATGATTGAATTGAAAAGTTTTGAATTGTATTTGTTCATGAGTCGTAAAAAAAATGGAGCAGAAGCTTGATCATATTCATTAATTGAGTATCAGTAAATCTCATATTTGTAGCATTGGGTTTATTTTTATGGGTTAACATCCATATTCACGTTTGTGAGATTGTATAAGTTGGATTTGTCCTTTATGAATCAATTCTTTTAATGGGTTGTAAATCGTTGTTTTGGATATTGATGTTAGAAGCTTGATTCACTTGAGAAGTGCAGGGAAAAAGATAGATGAAGATGTGAAGGACTATCGCTATCTTCAGGATGAGGGAAAGATGGCTTTTGAGTTTGAGTATGAAACATCTTGCTACTGGTTAAAACTGAATGGTCAAGAAAATTATTACTATATATTATATACTACAGTACATACAAGAAGTATGTCCAATTTGAATGGTGTGTAAGATTTGAATCAAAGTTGTAACTTGTAAGGGAGAAAGAATTGAGAAAGAAAGATGGGATGCATTTTGACCCTTTCGAATCCAGGTGGGCTAAAAGACCAACCCTGTTGTGGCTTTAGCAAAATCAGATACACAGTAACGGGACACAAATTTATTTGCAAAATCTTGGTTGGGCTTTAGCCCTACCAATGTTGTACCTCGATCCGCGCTATGTACAATCTGAAATTGAAGGGACAAAAACATCATTGAAAATTACGGGGAAATATTCAAAATTAGGGGGAACTTAAATGTAGTTGAACCTCAGCTTTTGGACTAGTATTACAGGACAGAATTCAGATTGAAAGTCAGTTGAATACAGATATGATTAGTGTTCATTGTTATTTGTTATGTACAATACTTGTACTATGAATTAGATTGAGAGCAAAATTTTGTTGCCTATAGGTGTTGCATCCTTCTATACTGGTTGAGTCTGAAGTGTGAATCAGCATGATGTTATGTCATGTATTAATCACTGTCAATGACTCGGTGTGCTCTGTTGTTGTATGTCAGCTGACGTAATCTTCAAACACACTTTTGGGGAACTATATAAATAATTAGAATTAGGGATATAAATAATTAGAATTATCCAGCTCACGTATTCATTGGCATTAATTTTTTTGTTGTTATTTGCAAAAGGAAAAGCTAGCCATAAAAAGCCTAATTGAAATAAATATATAGCAAAACAACACCATCAGAACTCAGAAGCTGTTTCATGTCTCTCAGTTTCAAATCTCCATTGCTTATCATCCTTATATAATTTCGACCTCCAGAAGACTCACCTCAGAATCACCATCCCTTCTTTGAGTTCTGTCCCCATCTCCTGTGTTCTAGTTCGCAGGTTGAGGACATAGGTACATAATTCTCTATAGTCAGAGCCGGTTTCATTTGTTAATTCTCTATGCACCATTGTTTTTATAACTAGTATTACCGTTGTGATCTATTGAAATGGATTTTCTCTTTTATAACTTTTGATTGAAGAGGTTGAAGCAGAAAGAACGTGGTAGAAATGACTGAGGTTGGCGATCTGGTGGAGAAAATCTTGTCAACTTTGCCTCCCAAGGCTCTGATGCGATTCAAATGCGCTTCTCAAAGGTGGTATGCACTGATCAACCATCCCAGGTTCGTAGCTAAGCACCTCTCCAGTTACAATTACAGTTCCAATAATCTGCTCGTCATGAAGCGTTTAATTTGTAAGGATAATAACACTGAAGAAGAAGAAAATGATAAAGAAGATGAGCTAGTGTTTTCGTTGCTCAATTTATGCAATAACGATAATATTGACAATGGTGAGGACAGAATCATTGTTTCTAGCGTCGAGGACATCAAGTTTCCTCTTTGTATGAGTCTAAAGACTAAAGGGGATGCAGTTGATATGGTAGGGCATTGCAATGGAATCATCTGTCTACTTCTAGTTAAATCTTTGCAGGTGATTTTATGGAACCCAGCAATTCAAGAATTTAAGCTTCTTCCCCCCTTTCCATACCGTCCAGATATTAACTGGGATGACGGCCCTCCAGATGTTAATTGGATTGGTGATGTATACGGGGTTATGGGGTTTGTATATGATGCTAAGTTGAACGAATACAAAGTTGTTAACATTGGACTAAGTTCTACTTATAATTTGAGGGATGAGGGATATATTATTCGTAATCGTCCTAAGGCAGCTATATACTCTTTGAGTACTGATTCTTGGACCAAGATCAACACCAATGCATTAGAAACAGAAACCACTGTCTTTAGGGTTGATAGTTTCGAGATGCAATTCAAGCAGATGCTTTATTGGCTTGGACATGAGCAACACAAAGAACTGGATGCGTTTGATGATTATCAGGACCTCATTAGGCAGGTCATCATTTTACTGGATATTCAAAATGAGGTATTTCATAATATCATGTTACCTGACAGTTTTCATGAACCTAATGTGGCTCGAACTTTTATGGTTCTTCGAGTGTGGAACGAATCCCCTGCTCTTTTTGTATTGAATAGCGACTATAAACCTGAACCTGAATATACTTTTGAGATATGGGTTCTGGATGTACGTGGTGGTCCGAAGGGTGCTTGGAAAAAACTCACAACTCTTCAACCCACTCCAAAGCCATTGGCATTGCTGAAAAGCAATGAGATTTTTCTGAATGACTATACGGGACTTGAATTTAGTGGACTTGTACTCTCCTACGAACTACGTAGGGAAAGGCTTAGAGATACTCTCTTTCATAACACACCTTATTCGACTTCAGATGACATTGCAGCTGTTGTTTATGTGAACAGTATAACTTCGGTCTTGGGAGACCACAAGTTCCAGAGCAGAGATAATTTCAGTGCGGTACAGTTTGCAATTTTTTTTCTTTTTATCTGAATGCTTGAATAAGTTTGTATCAGTAAGTGTGTTCAAATTGTAGTTTTATTTTACATGTATACTCTTGATATTTTGTGCTAATTTACAGGAAAACTTCTCTCCACTCACAGACTTTTTATCCAGTCCTTCAATAGTGGATTTAGAATGGAACTCATATTCAATATGGGCAATCCCAACGGCTGACGTGTCTCTCAGGATCAAGAAGGTGATGGAAGGTCTCAAAGTTGTGTTTGGTGGGCCGGAGATCGAGCCTCATATTCCTGTTGTGGGATCTATTCATATGACGGATAAAGATGTGCTCGAAAAATTTAGATCTCTGTGTTCTGAAAATTTCCATGCCTACCAAGCAAAAGTTAGTCTGGTGGTAACCACAAATTTTTATCACCAATGTGTTTCTCTACTTATTGATACATCTTCAAGACAGGTATTTAGTTTTTCTTGTTATGATTCTGATGTGGTGTCCTTTCTTCACCAATGAATATGATTTGGAGATTTCTTGCAGCTTTTTGTTTATGGCACCTATAAGTTTATCTAGGTACTAAAATTACTCTCATTTGTCTTAAAATACAGCGAGTAATATTGGATCATTGAATTTTTTCTATTTGCAGCTGAATTACACAACTGGCTTATCCAATGGACATTTTGGATTCCGCCTGGGTAAGTTCTCTTCATTGTAGAACATACTGTTCTAAAATTATCTTTTATAGAGTTGATACATTATTTTGAAATGGACCAGAGTTGTATGTTGTGCTAATTGTTCTATTGTATGAAATTTGAAATGTCCCCCTCTGCAGATGTTAGACCCTATTTGAGTCTCCTGTATGGCAATCTGACAGAAGAAGAGAAGAAAAAGGCTCTAGAAATAGTTAGCATTTTGGATGAAAGCATTGCCAGCCTGAGTTTCACCATAGCCCAACTCGCGTTGTACAAAATCAAGTACAAAGATACAACGCTCAAATCTTGGGAGAAAGTTGCTGATTATACCCTTCCATTACCCTCTTAAACCATATTTTCTAACGCACTTAGACTCTCTTCAGTGCTCTGTCTATTTGCAAAAGCATGCAACATGGTTGGATTGGTGTCGTTGGTATGAAGCCATTGCTCGAGGAAGCAACACATGAAACCTTGGATCGGGTTGCCGATGCTTGTGTCAAAATGGCAGCGGCAAAGTAATTTAGTTAATTCTTATAATTGTTATCACTACAAAATTGTTAAATAATTTTATTCAAAAAAAATTGTTAAATAATTTATATATTTTCTTGCAAATGCACCACGGGCCTTTAGCCCGTCCAAGACGAGTCAAATTGACCGTAAAGAGAAAAAGTTAAATGTTGCGTAATATTATTGCCTGACTTCTGGCCTTTCCGATCACACTTCAGGCAAGTCTTGGACATTGACTTGAATACAATTCACGTAAGCGAACGTATCGTTGTCAAGATAGGAAAATATAATTTTCAAAGTTATCGAACCTCGGGATTAGTGGCTAACCCACAATCCTAGGCTAATCGGAGCTAAAGTCACATAACAAAGAAAATAAAACAAGTAGAAGATGTTAATCTGAGACACCATGCCTTAGTAATGCTTGGCTCTAGTTTTCTCTAAAGCCTAATAAAAACTATAAGCCTAGTGATTGGTAATTACAATGAGTCGATATATAAAGTGAGATTATGTCAGGACCTACTCCGAGTTAAACCCCTTTAACCCGAAGTAAATCCTGTAGGGACCACCTCAAGGGTACTTCTTACCGAAACCCTCTTGAAATGGACAACCCTTCCTACAAACCAACCTGCACTTCCATGAGTAATTTAAAACTCACCCCCAACTCCTGGTGTCATCCTGCTCCCCAAGTCACAACTACGCTTACTATCTCATTCCACTATCATGGTTGGGGTAATCAGAGCAGTCTACATGGAAGTTATACCTAAAACACTTAAGTGAGCAACATCGGACTAACTAGCTATGCCTCAACTTCAGTACGCGCGACCTCCTCTCAGGAACCCTGCAACACTGGGCATTTGAAAACGAAGGGCCTAGGAGAAAACATTTAAAAACAATATTAGCGTGAGTGGACGAAAATCAAATATGAAAAGGTAAAATTCTTTTCATGCTTTCCCTTTGATTTTCCAAACTTCACATGCACTCAACTCGTAGAAAATGAATAGATAAATCATTAAGAAATTCTCTTGGCTCAAATCCATAATTAAAGATGTGGGGTATTAACCTCAACCACGAGAAAACAACCGGCCCTTCGGTGGTAGCGGGTCTATTGACCAGCTCATCGGAGAGGGTCCCATGACCCACTCTATTCGGTAGGGTCCAACCGACCAGCTACCACCGAAGAGGGTCCTGACCTGCTTTATCCGGGAGGGTCTTACTGACCAGCTACCACCGAAGAGGGTCAGACCAGCTACTATCCAGAGAGGGTACCAACTCCATCTAGAGAGGGTCCATGCTAGCATGCAATACATATAACTATATCCTTGAAAATCCTTTAAAACCCTCGTGGAAAAATAAATCGAAAACCAAGTCAAAACTCCATGACTTTACCCCAAATACATTGGATTTAAAACATTTCCATGAACCCGAAACCGGTTCTCTGACTTTACTTTAAAATCCTTAAATCCAAGAGCCAAGTTTCCCCTTTTTAAATTTCATCCCCCTCCATAACCCAAAATGGTGATAACAGTAAAATCATATTCCGGAAAAATCCTTTAAAATCACGGGAAAGGTAGGAACCTCTTTCCCGGCTCACTTATCTTTAAAAAGTATTAAATTCTCATTTTTCCAAAATCACCATAAGACATAAAATGGAGGAAATTCATAAATATAGGAGAAAATAATTAAAGTCTATTGTATGCATTATATTTAAAAATAAAGTCCACTCACAGACTGAGGCCTTAGCCTGACGAAAACCCGAATTCCGCTCAAGCCAAGTCTCCAACACGAACCTCTTCGCGTCCTGTTCCATAATTAATATTAATTTTCTAGACGTAAGAATAATAATTAACTAGCATAAGCGTACACATTTAAAAGCGTACAGCTCGCTCACGGCTCCACATTTCTCAAATTGTCAACTAAAAATTCTCGACCTTCACCAATAACTTAGTAGTCCTTAAAATAATTCTTAAACCTTATCCGGTAATAATCGATGGTCGGAATAATATTTAATTATCCGCCAATAATACTAAACTAGAAAATTCCAAAACCTAACCAAAACTCCTCTAAAATTACCAAATTTAAACCATAGACTCCTCACAATATATATTATTTAATGGGCATGAAAAACTGCCAAAAAAGTGGCGGCACCGCCGCAAGCTCCGTCACCGGCAGAAATTCCGGCCACCTCCGATCGCCACCAAATTTTACCAGTAGTTTCGTCTCGTCATTTGGAACAACTTTCTAGTTCAACTTGAAGACCAATTCGGCCTCTAACTAGGTCAAAAACGTGATGAACAGTAAACCCGAAATAATTTCAATTCGAAACTTCAATCCTTCAATTCTCCCTACACACTTCGAATCAAGCTACCAAATTCTTGGGGATTATAGTACTCCTAAAACCCATCCTAAAAATATAAAGAACTCAACAAATGGTGATCTAGGGAGGGAGAAATTCGATCAAGAATAAACACTGTACACTCGAAGAACAAATCGAAATTTCTCCCGATTTACGGCGAGTTAGGTCGGAAAACTTACATAGGAATGAAGTAAACTCGGAGGCCGAGCTTTTGGGACCGGTTCGGCGGCGATTGGTGGCCGGAAGGCGGCGCTGTGGCGGCCGAAAGCTCCGGCAGTGTTTCCGTCGGGAGAGGAGAGAGAGGCCGGGTGAAAAATCACCCCGGTAACTCCTATATATAGTCATTTTACCGCACAGTAACTTTATACTTTTGTTTATAACTTTCCCATACGAACTCCGATTTGAGCGTGCTACGTGTCCACGAACTCGTAACGACGCCCTCTACAACTTTCATGAAGGAAGTTTTTCCAAATTCTTGACTTAACGAAAAGTCAACTTTACGATCATTGTACGGTTAAACGGTCACTTTAAATGACAAAAGACCAAAGTAACCAACCGTAAAATAATTCTATGATCGGGATGTGACAGATTGAATGTGGAATCAATTAAATTAAAAGACAAAAAAATGTAAAATAAGCTAGTAACTAATGAACTAGAAATGATGAGAATATGGGAGTGTCGGGTGATCCACCCTAACTCATGTGCAAACATCAATACCAATTTCACAAATGCACATCCTATTATGCTAAGTCTCATATCTAGTACCGGTTAAGGCTACTAGACCAATTATGTTTTCGGTGTATTGACTATGTCGGCGGTTAAGGCCACAATCAACTCCCTAATATGGACATTACGCCGGTTAAGGCCGCAATATCCAAATTGGAGGCCTAGAGTGCAAGATAATAGAGACACAAGTAAACTTAGCTACAATTAAGCTAGCTAATGGTTACCACACTTCAAGTCCTAGATGAACAAGACTAATAAGTTGTCAATTTACTAATCTAATCATCAAATTGTCCAAACATGATTTTGAGGGTGACAAACCTTAGAAACATGCATCTAAGGACAACAAATTCGGATTCAAAACATACATATCATGAATCACATTTATATCAATCAAAGTGTCAACATTAATACAAAATAAGTTTAGATATTTACAACCCTAACTCCCAAAATATAATTAATCACTACCCATAATCGAATATATCAATCAAAGCATATAAGATAAAAAATAAATAATAAGGAAGAGTACGGAGAGCTAGCTTGGTCATTTCAAGCTATGAGCTAATATGAACACAACTAAGTCTTCACCCAACTATCCAATTGAAAAAGAGGTGCTCTTAATGATGATGTCTTGAAGCCTTGAGTGAGTTTTTCAAATTTCAGAAAGAAACTCGAGCTAAAATGAGAAAGATGAGAAGATGAGAAAAGATGATGTTGGACATGTGAGAGGGCAAGAGCCCTTCCCTTTTCTTCGAGTGCGGCTCTCTCTCCCGAGAAGAGAAAATGAATGTATAATTAGGCCTCGGTGTGGGTGGTGGGAGAGAATGAGATAAGCTACCACGTGTTGCGAGCTGAGTAGAGGAGAAGAGAAAATGAGGGTGAGAGTTTGATGTTGCACGTGCTAGACCAAGTTAATCATGAGTTTAATTACTTAAATCATAATTAACTTAATTCAATCTTCTCCAATCCTTTTCTTTATGTTTGACCACAATCAACCAAGTCTGCAAACTTGTCATTTTCTTCGAAGCACTATTATTCTCGCATTCTGCTTCATTTTCTCATGTCTTCTGTAATTTCGTTTATTACCTATAAATAAATAAAATTAGATTAATTATATAGTAATTATCTTAAGAATTAGCTAAATTCTAGTGATTAAGGTAGTAGTTACATATACAGAAATACATGTAATCACACCTCCACACTTGAACTTTGCTTGTCTTCAAGCAAACAAGATAAAACATAATCTGAAAATTATTACCTAAAACATACAAATAAAAAATAGTGGTGTTAGCCTTTCCAACCATATCCTCAAAGAACCAAATTATGTTAATGACAGGGAATCTATTAAGCATATGTCTAGGTCTCACAAATTTATAAGATAATTTGTAAAAGATTCTCATGTGCTAGCTATGTATCAAACCAATTTACGACAAGTAAGTACAACATACTAAACTTGGATTAACCGCTGAACTCACAAGGATGAACTCAATATTTCAACTCAAGTGTTTAGGGCTAATTATGTACTCAATAAACAATTTCGCAAATTAGGTCTCCATAGACTTTCTCTTCAACCGCATCTCCGCTAGGTAGCATCACAACTTTCAAGATCATGAGGTCTTTTATTTGGTTGTAACAAGATTAAGGGAGAGAGGCTATAAAAAATGAAGGATAAGGAAATACAAAGTACATAAAAAATCGATGAAGCAACTATCTCTTGTGGAGACATTAGACTTTTCCTTTAAAGTGTTATCTCACTCACTCAAATCCGAATAACAACCAACTAACAAAACTGTGTATAAAACTTTAATTTCTTGCTATTTTTAGATTTTTTTTTCTTTTCACCTTTTTTTGAAACAAAAATCACCACCCCACACTTATTCTTCGGTAACCTCACACTTTTGACATTTAATTTCTTTAGAAGCACACTTGAACATAAAGTCATTCTCTCGAATCGCTTCACCGACTACCATGGAAGAGTAGGATAAGTGTTTAGGCTAGGTAGGAATTTGTGGTAGTAATAAACAAAAAGGCTAAATACTTATAGGTTCAAAGTGGCTATACCTAAGGGTATAAATTTTCAGGAACAAGCTTTTTTGGCCATGGTGCTAAATAATCCTAATGTCTCAATCTTCTCCATCCTGTTATGAGCTACCAAGTTGTCTTGAAGGGTATGAAACAAGTTCTAGAGATCCTAATCGCAAAATTGGCACACATGAAAGAACAAGTAAATATGAACCATGCATATTTATCAATAAGGCTCAAAATCTCACATTAGGTATATGCAAGTCATACAAGTCTAGAATGTATTCCCTAAATGCAATAAACGAGTTTGACATAAGGCTAGCACTCAAGCATACAATCACATATTACCATTAATTGCAAAATAAATCCCAGGACCTAGAAACATGCTCTTTCTCTTCAAAGTCACAACACATCGAATTCATACTTTCATCATTGAGGTTGGAAAGAAACTAGACACTACTTATTTACACCTAAACTAACAAAGAAAGAAACAATTATATATATATATATATATATATATATATATATATAAGGCGTCAAGCCTTCACCCTCACACTTAAAACCAACATTTTCCTCAATGTTATAAAGTGAGCTCGAAAGCTAAATCTAAGGTTCTAAAAATCGCTAGTCGGTCGGTCGGCCGGCCGGGGACTAGCGAGTAGAGGAGTAGTCGGGGAGTACTCGGTTTTTAATTTTTGGATTTATTTTCATTTTTAAAACATATAATTAAATATAATTTTTTAAAAGGTAATATAATGTCCAAAATAATAAAAATAGTCAATAAAATGTCGAGTTTGGCCAATTTTTTCCGAGTTGGACCGATTTTTTTTTACCGAGTTAGGCCAATTTTTTTCGAGTTGGGCCGACTACTCGGCCGATTTTCTTCCGGCCGACTTTGTATTCTGATTTTCTTAAAATCGTCTCGGGAGGACACCGACTAGTGAGTACTCGGCCGACTAGGCCGAGTTTTAGAACACTGGCTAAATCCATGTTGGATTTAGGCATGAGAGTGAAGTTCGGGTGAATGCACAAAAACAAACAATCAAAATGAAAATCTAAATGCTGAGAAAAGTTATGGAAAACTCTCATTTGTCAACTCTCGATTGCTCACGACCTATGGAGAAGACAATCACAAGGCACCAACGTCAAGGCACGAGGCCTTAAACTCCATACTATGATCCATGATAGGTCAAGGTGTGCCTGGTTGGAGAGAGTGAGATAAGCTGCCACGTGTTGAGAGCTGAGTAGAGGAGAAGACAAAATGAGGGTAAGGGTTTAATGCTACATAGACCAAGTTAATAATGAGTTTAATAACTTAAATCATAATTAACTTAATTCAATCTTCTCCAATATGTTTCTTTATGTTTGACCAATCAACCACGTCTACAAACTTGTCATTTTCTCTGAAACACTATTATTCTCGCATTTTACTTCATTTTCTCATATCTTCCATAATTTCATTTATTACTTATAAATAAATAAAATTAGATTATTTATATAGTAATTGACTTAAAAATTAACTAAATCCTAGTGATTAAGGTAGCAGTTACGTATAAAAAATACACTTAATCATTGACCAAGTCGATCAAAATTGCACATGCAAGGTCACGTGCGCGCTACAATAAGTTGACACTGTCTCATCTCTTCTAGAACGCGAGCCGCTATGCTCTCTGGTTTCTTATCAAACCCTACATTCTCTCCCTCGAATCAGTTTCTCCCACAAGGTCAAGTTCCAAGGCTCGCACTTCGTTTAACTGTGATTCACTTTAAAAATAAAAAAGTATGCTACATTGCTTGAATTCTAACCGTGTCCTTTTAGTTTAACTGTGACTCACACTGCGGCTTTAATTAGTTCTTTTCAGCAATGTGGCTATGCTCCCAGAGGGAGTAACAAAGCTGCACACAGAGTAGCAAAGAGGCAAATTCCTTACCGTATCCCGCATATTGGTGCCTAGTGGAGCCGGGGTGGCTCTCGTGAATTTTAGCTTCTGAACCAAGTTAGTTTGATGCAAGTTCTTAGTATTGTATGTGAATTGGTGTGGTACTCTTTGGTTTTAGAAGGTTTAAAGAGGCCACTGTGTACTTCTTTACGTAAGTCCTTGATTATGAATGAATCATTCTATTTGATACAAATGTTACGCGGAAGCGGCCAGCGAGGCCCGACGGGTCTCACACACACAGGTCCAACAATGTCGATATTCCTTTCACTTTAGCCACCTGATGGAGAAACGGTATGAGGTTTTTCATAAAAGATCTCGGCATTAGTGTGTGTGGTATCATTCCTTATAACTTAAGGATGACTCTTCTTCATACCTGATGTGGGATTCCATGATGACTCATATCTAAGCCATACGTTTTCCAATAATCTCCACCTGGCGTGATTCGAGCAATCTCCAACTTATCTCACGATCTAAATTTCAATAGCTCAATCTCAATCACAACAATCCGTATTTTGTGATTCAAATCCAAACGGGAGCTCCACCAAATTGCAACTCGATCGTACGAGGCACCAATGTTCAAGCGTCACATGGGCTCTGATACCACTTGTTACACGGAAGCGACCAACGGGGCTCGACGGGTCTAACAATGTCGATACTCTCCCTACTTTAGCCACCCGGTGGAGAAATGAGTATGAGATTTTTCACAAAAGGTCTCGACATTAGTATGTATGGTATCGTTCTTTATTTCTTTATAACTCAAGAATAACTATTAGTATAAGATTCCATGATAGTTTATATTTAAGCCATACTTTTTCCAACAAAAAAAGAATATAGTTAGACTTTGACATGGTTAAGCAAACAGACACATGTCATGAAATGATGGATGATGGGCAAAACAAAATGGTCAGCAAATTTGCTCTCGAATCATGTATACCCACCAAGCAAATGGGGATGTTAGCCCATGTGACTTTCATATGAACATGATTGGTGGAAGTACATGAAACGTGAGTCCGTGACGCGTGAAATCATATATATATATATATATATATATATATATATATATATCAAAAGCTAGGATGATATATATAAGGCTTTATTGCTATAATAAGTACGTGCTTAATTATCTTATTGAATTTTGAGTACTGAGAGCAAGGAAATCACAACTGCACAACTGCATTGTAACCAAAAAAAATCACAACTGCATGTACTTACTAAGATCGGCGGTCTTAAAGCGGATCTGCAAAAATAGAAACTTGAGAAAGAACAAGTGGAATACACATAGACCCTCTTCTACTTGGTGCAACTACCAAAGCAACAAGGAATCACCACTACGTTGTAATTATATATTTAGAATCTAAATTGTGATACAAAGTCAGACAACAGCACAGAAAAATCATCTTCGACCCCCTTCATGTCATCCGCCACCGATATCCTCCCATATATGTCATCATCGCAAAGCCAAAAACGCACAATTTAGAAACTGATAACAAATGTGCACATATTTATTACGTTCGGTACTCAAATGGTGCTTCTAACTACTAAAGAAGGCAAACACCTATGTTTCTTTGTCAATTGAAATTGTTATCACAATGGATCATTTCCTTACTCGGGGCAATGAGTCTGTTGCAAGGAATGTCAATAGTGGAAGATGATGAGGATGGAGATATAATATATCAATAAGTAACTGCATGGATTTCAATGTATAGAAATGGTTTCCTATCTGAAAATTTTGAAAAATAAGAAATGAAATTGGAACGGCATGATCGACCACAATACACGTGTGAACTGAAGAAAGAAGTTTTTTTGTTACGTAGGGGGCACTAAGGCCCAACAAAAAAGAAAAAAGGAGAGGAACTAGGCAACAACTGGAGCACTAGTCTTTCAAACTTTAGTCACACCGTGAAGATCATCAAAAAAGACAGAAATGACATGATTAGGGGGCTTAGGCAGTCCAGAAGACTAAGGGTACAATTGACACTCATTTTAGCTAAATAATCCGCAGTCATGTTACACGACCTGAAGATGTGCCTGAATTGCACACTTTCCATATAGGAACAAAGAAGATGACAACCTGCAATGAGAGATCCAAGAGGATGACAGGAAAGATCAGCATGATGAAACAGATTCATAAGGATGGCACAGTCAGATTCTACTTCTAGATGCATCAAATTTAGCTCTCTAACAATCTTCAAACCATAATAGATGCCCTAATAGATGCCCCAAGCTTCAGCATCCACAATTACACCAAGACCAAGATTAACCTGGAAACCAGCAATCCATTTACCACTATGATCTCTAATTACTCCCCCAACACCAATCATTCCTGAAATAGAAGACCTGAAGCCATCCGCATTGAGCTTAAAACAGTTTTCATGAGGCCTCTTCCAATAAAGCTAAGGAAATCACAATCCATTGAAACTTTGGCCTTGAAGACAACAACATTCCACTCAACTATAGTATTTAAGATGATTTTCCCAGGGTTAGAAGGAAACACAAATGTAGAATCAAAGATCATTTTATTTATCCACTTCCACAGAAGCCAACACACAGCAATGAAAAAATCACACTATTTGATTCCCTTGTGAGTGACTATTTTGCAACTGAGATTAGCATTTAACCAATCTTGCCAATCCAGAGAAAAGGAATTGAAAAATAGAAATAGGCTTTGAGAAGGAGTTCCATACCAGCTGAGCTTGAGAGCAGTCTCTGAAAAGATGAATGAGATTCTCATCCTCATTGTTACAGATAGAACAAGTTACAATGCCAGTAAACCCTTGAGTGACTCTTTCGACATTAGTCAACAATTTCTGGTGTAACATCACCCACAGAAAGGTCTTTTGTTTATGAGAAATATTAAAACTTCAAATTCTCTTCCCAGGGTTAGCATGCTGATCAAAGTCAAAAATAGAATTGTATGCTGACTTAACAGAAATACAATAATTAGAGGTAGCATACCAGATTTTGACATCCTCACCACGTCCCTCAAAACTAGTAGGAATGTTTAAGATGACATTAACAATATGAGCAGGAGAGAAATAGCAAGGAGGTTAATATCTCATCTAGAATCATCCCAAAAGTCACAAACAGTAGCAGCATGATCAATACTACTATTAGGAAGAGCATGAGAAATAAGAGCAGTGAGAAGGGCTCAAATATCATACCAGAATTTAACTATTTTTTCATCTCCAATGCGCCAGGACATGCCTTTCTTGAGAAGAGTAGCACCATGAGTAATGCTCCTCTAAGTATAAGAACATGAAGAAGGATTCTGAAAATGATCCTCCACAAGACTTTGATGTTTCAAATACTTGGCCTTATAAATCTTAGTCCCAAGACCAGAATCTTCATGCCAAATGCGCCAGCCAGCCTTAACAAGTATAGTTTGATTCATATCAGAGGTCTTTTTAATCCAAAGGCCACCAAGTTGCTTTGGCTGACAGACAGTATTCTTATTAACCAAATGGACCTTCTTCTTGTATTCAGTATCACCACAAAGAAAATCACGGTTCAACTTGTCCAACTAGTCACAAAGACTAATAAGCAATTTAGTAGTTTGCATGGCATAGTTAGGAATAGCATAAGAAACACACTGAATAAGCACTAACCTACCTGCCACTTAGAGTTTTACTCTTCCAACTAGATAGTCTGTTTTGGACCTTATCAAAAATGTTAGCATAAGTGAACGGGTTCATCCTTTCATGAACAAGAGGCATGCCAAGATACTTTTCCAAATCAATAGTCAAAGGAGAGCCACAAATATTACTGATCTCAGTGGCTATAGAATCACCGGTATTATGAGAGAGAAAAATGAGAGACTTCTCATAACTCACTACTTGACCAGAAACAGATGAGATACTTCGGGACCATATTCAAAAGCACTAACGTCCTTCCATTGACCAGCATCAACCAACGCCTTAGACTATGAAACGCTTCAGTAAGTTCACCATTAAAGCTAATCTAAAAGCTAACAGATCTGATACAATGCATGATGAGCTTAACAAGGGAATGAAGAAATTTTGTTTCATACAAAACCATCTCAATCCAATTCAATCTGTCATAGGCCTTAGATAAATTCACTTTCCAAGCAAAAAATCCCAACCGACCTGCAGATTTTTTAAATTAACTTGAAGAGAAGCTCCTGAGCAATCATAATATTATTAGAAATATTCCTACCAGGAACATAACTCACTTGATTAAGGCTAATCAAATCCTACATAAGAGGCCTAATTCTTACCACAATGATTTTGGAAATTACTTTGTAAAAAGTGGTGCAAAGACTAATAGGTCTAAAATTAACCATATGTTGGAGTCCTTCAATTTTTGGAATTAAAGGTTTAGGGTTTTTCAAAAATAAATCTGAAAATGGTATTTTTTCAAAAATAAAAAAGGTGTTGTTAACGTATATATGCCACGGTTCCTAACACCGTCACAAAATTTAACTTTTCGAGCGACGGCTTCACATTGCCGTCGTAAAAATTTTATTTTTTACCACAACATGAAGTTGCTGTCGTAAAATGGTTTTAGTTTAACCACGATAGATTTACTGTCACAGTGCCGTTGCAAATCTAGGACCAATGGCGACGGTAAATCTGAGCCGTGGTGATTTGTGATGGTTAATTGAATTCTTTTTTGTAGTGAATACAAGTTTCAGTCTTTTAGAAACTAATCTTAGCCATTTTATGCATGGCACAATATATGTACATTTAAGTAAAGTCGTAGACAACGACCAAAAAAAAGTCGTAGACATATCAAAGATCCTTTTATGGATCCAATTCTCCTATATAAACACCATTGATCGAAGAACATACCAGACAGCTCGATCGATCAATCGCATAATCATCATTTCATCATTTGCCTAGCTTTGCATCTTTATCATTTGCTAATAGTTTGCCTATCTTTGCATCATTCAATATGAAGAATTCAATCTTCATTAACTTCATACTGTCAGTAGTACTTGTACAAGTTATCAATGCCGAACCATACGAGTACCTGCAGTTTGTCCTCCAATACCCTCCTGGAGTTTGTTATGGTACAAAAGGTTATTGCAGGTCACCTCTTCCCACCACCAAGATTTCCATTCATGGAATCTGGCCATCAAACTTCTCCGATGTAGAAATCAAGTGTGAGAAAGCACTGAATAGTCACCCCTTTGATAATGCGCAGGTAATACCCATACGACATATACACCTCTCTCTCTCTCAATTACAATTTAGTGATACTTTTGAGCCTTTCCTAATTGTATGTTTAATTTTTCAGATGACGTCGTCTCTGCAGACTGATTTGACAAACTCATGGCCATCTGTGACAACAAACAAGAACGACATGCAGTTTTGGCAGCATGAATATAGTATGCATGGCGCTTGTTCAGTAGACTCGGGTGTACCACCGTTCACCCAGAAGTCGTACTTTGAGAGAGGAAACCAGCTCTGGAACCAATTTGACATCTATGCACTGCTTGCTCAAAGCAACATCACTCCGGATTCGGCAAAGCCATACAAAATGACTGAGATTGTTACTGCAATCCAAAAGAAAATCGGGAAAAACAACACTCCTGTACTAAAGTGCAAGAAAGATAACAAAATTTACATACTACGGGAGGTCATCATCTGTCTGGATCACCAAGCACAAAATGTGATCACTTGTCCCCCTACGAGAGTGGCAAGAACAGAATGCCGTCATAACACGGGTGATGTATACTATCTGGCTCCCTAAATAGTTAGCTGTCTAAATTAGAATAACCTCCTCAACTACTGAGTTACAATTTACAGTCGTCTGTTGTATACTTGTATGTTTGAGGATGCAGCTATATCATCAGTGGTTTGTATGCTATTGATATTATCAAATAAACTATATATTTATGTATCTCTTGTGGTAGCGGTCAAATATAAATTAGGTCATACTCTCTGGCATTGATCAGTTCCCCCCGTCAATCCAAGTTTCAAGATCATAATCGTCGAAACAAGGTTCATGACAAAGGTCGTGAATCACTAACAGCTACTTAATTTGGTTTCAGAAATGATCACTTTGTCGCAAATCCCTTAACAATTTGTCTCCCCAGATCTTGATATTCTCAGACGTTGATTCCTTGCATCATCATTTGCGATGAGCTTGTTTCTAGGTCGACGTTCTCCCGTGCATTCGTAGATAACAAAATCTGTAAAAATCCGATGAAATTCAAAGAAGTATAACATTTCTTGGCCCAACCATTTTTGACAGTCATTTTTGTTAAGAAATGTCAAGGACGCGGTTACAACTTACAACCCTCGTTTTAATTCACTCACCTATAGTTTATCGAAGAATGTTTTATACACACAGCGTGTGTTAAGCAAACGTCAAAGTCTCGTATTTTTCTTATATTAAATTTCATCTAAAAATAATGCAGTTTTTTTTGTTCAATTATTTTCCTTATTTGCCCTTTCTCGTCCTTTGAGTGCAACATCCTCTCACCTCCTCCAGTCTCAGACCCCCACCTCCACCTGGTCTCTCTTTCTAAAACCACACAGCACATCAGAGCAGGGAAAAAACAATGCAGAGGAAAACACCGTGTGAACAAGAATTGGAGAATCAAAATGTCGAACCCAAAAGGCTGACCCATCTCAGTTTCTCTCCGTCGCCATTAAAACATTCTCTCTCTCTTTCTCTACTCGTTCACAGAGAAAGACTCGACCTTTCCCTTATTTTCGCATACCCAAAAATGCAAATCCAGCCTCCCAAACTTTTGCTCTTCTTTAAATTAGTATGAGCTGATTTTGCTGGTACAAAGGAGAACAATCTCAATCAAAGTCTAATATGAAACCAACCCATCAAAACGAATTCAACGAGTATGTGGGGAGCCAGAGAGGGGTTGTGACGGTAAACACGAATTTATCTGCGTAAATGACAAAACAACACGTGTACAAAATAATATAATTTTATTGATGAATTTGCGGGTTACAAATCTCTGTGAACTCCTCTGATTCTATCTCCGAATTTGGATTTACCTCAAGGGTGACAAGACACTTGTTCTTGAGGTGGAAAAGTAGTCACGAGAATTGATCACGTGACGAGTGTTTGAGATTTGTGTTTGGATTTGGTGAAGAACAGCTCAAGGATGACAAGACACTTGTTCTTGAGGTGGAAAAGTAGTCACGAGAATTGATCACGTGACGAGTGTTTGGGATTTGTGTTTGGATTTGGTGAAGAACAGGCTATCTAGGAGCTTGGTTGTTCTTCGGAAGAGTTTTGAGACTTCTGAGCTCTCGGGAGTAATTTTTCTCTCTGGTCGGAAGTCTTCCTCTTGATATGAGAGGGGGTATTTATAGTGTCAACGCTTCTCCATGTAAGGAATGTTTTGTATACACCATTTAATCGTATTTCCTTAACGGTGTAATTAAATCAATCAATTTTGATTGATTGGTCTAATTACAATTATTTACATAATTAAATCAATCGGTATTTATTGATTGACTCGATTATGACCGATAAGGTATTACGTCAACTTGATTAAATATCAAACTTCCTTTTCGATAATCAATTTAACTTGATTGATTTATGATTATCGATTGACATTTAACATTTGTTTCCGGTCGGAATTTGATGATTTTGTTGTTGATCGACCACCCACACATCGCCACGTGTACTTCCGAAGTCTTTTTGATTTTGCTGACTCACGTGCCACGTATATGAATTATCGGGTCCACATGTGGTTTGACAATTCAACAATTTTATTTTTGTTGAATTTTATGTGTCTACAGTGACAAGGGAGAATCGAGTTGTGTCGTGGTGGACGGCGGTGGTTTTTTTCTTTGGATGGCGGCGCTGATACGGTGGATATGGAAGAGTCCGATGTCAAGTTTAACACAAATAGGCAACTAACTCCTCATTGTCACTACGCTCTTATGCCATTATGGTTATTGATTTGTTGTGTCTGCTTCAGGCTTGGTGTATAGTTTTTGAACAGGCATGGCCATTTGATCTTGAAAGGTTCTCTGTATTCTTCACATTGATTAGAAAATCAATTTTGAGGGCCTGATCTGATGCCTTGGTTGATATTTCATGCTGGAAGATTTAATTTTAACCTTTCCAGATGTAGTTCCTTCCTGGATTATATAATTGACGCAGTAAATTTTTTGACAGATGATGGACATGTGTTTTTCATGGATTGTGAGGGTTCGAGGTTAGGATTGCTAGTGCTAACTTTCTGATCCATAAGTCGTTGCAGGTTAGGTGATGATGAGCTTTCTCATAATGACCACTGGGATCTACCTATACCTTTATGCCATATGCATCTATAATGTAACTTCATCAAGTTTACTTCATGGTTTTCCTACTGGTTTCTTGCGGCATTTGAGTACTTGCTTGTATACAAGGAGACTCCCAAGCGAACAATATTATTTACATGTTTAGTTTCTGATTCGGGCTTAAATTTTGTTTACATGCCTGACCAGTTCTCCAGTTTTTTCTAGGAAAAATTTCTATATTCTTCTCTCACTTTACTTGAAGATTTCCATTTGAAGGGACTGATCTGATGCCATGGTACTTGCTAAAAATGGTACTGTTGAACAGGAATGGAAATAATTATGTCCCTCTCTCTTGCACATTTACGATACTGCCATTGTTATCTCTGATGTAGGACGAGATTCTAGCCGAAATCAACAAAGAATCTCGAAAAGAAAGAAACGGCGTCACATTAAGAAGAATGATTTGAATATCGAAAATTGGTATTCAAATTGGCTTCTTAATGATGAAATTAATCATAAGTTACTCTTTTGGATATATCGGGATTCTCGAGCAAGTTGCTGAGCGCTGTGCCCTGGCACACGTGCTTTGGCTCGTGCATAGCTACTGACTGTTGTGTTGCCGCGTGCACCTACTGAATGTCGTGTTGTCGCTCACACCGCTGCAAGGGCCTGCCTCTGTGCGCGTGCACGCTGCTGCTAGGGCTTACCCCTGTGAACGCGTGCATTACTGCCAGGCACCGTATGTGCACCTGCCTAGGCGTTGTCACACGCTACTGTCGGGCACCGCATGTGCACACGTGCGCTACTGCCATGCACTATATGCACACATGGCTACCAACTGCCGAAGCCCTGCGCACTAATTGCTATGTACTGTCGAGCGCTGACTGTCGTTTGCTACCGAGCGCTGCCTAAGGCAGCTGCCGAGCACTGGCGAGCATTAGCTGCCGAATGACAAGCACTAGTTACCGTGCACCATGCACCGAAGATGTTTTTAGGTCCACGTTGTAAGGTAAACAACGTTGGTTTTGTGTTATGCTATTAAAGAGAGTTCGTAATTAGAGAATCATCTCATTCCTTGAACCCGCGTTGTGTTTGATCAACGTTAGCACATTTCTCCTGGTTGAAGTCCCGTTGAGAAAAGGTAGAAGAATCAGCAACCGGTGCAGGATGCCCAGCGTCTAACTACAGAGCACCACCGCCAAGCTGCAGAGCATAGGCTGCCTAGCTGCCAGCTGTCGAGCGCCTAGTGCCTAACTATAGAGGACCAGTGCTACATAGCTGTCGAGTGCTAGTTTCCAACCATTGAGCACCCAGCTACCGAGCATGACCTAGATTTTGCTCAAGATTTAGCCACTGCTTCCTATACTGAAACTCTAACCTATAAAGCGAGATGACCACTCTCGAGTCTCAACAGTTTGGTATTGTATGAATGAGCAAGGAAATTTGCCGCTCACTTACATATTGACCCTTGAATGCCGCTCTAAGTCTCAAATGAAGATTAGAAGCTAAGCAACACTGTTTTAGAGCGGCATGCAGCTTTTGAGTGCTGCCTAGGAGCTACTGAGCGCTACACTAGCTGCTGACATGGTTGCTGAGCTGCTGTGCACGCTGCTGAGCCCATGTGCACCTGGCTACCAGCTACCGATAGTCACGCGCCTATTGCAGCCCAACGTGCATGTTGCTAACCCTGTATGCTAACTACTGCCCCTTGCTTGTTTTTCCTCCAATTATGTGTCAGTTGCCGCCCCTGTGTGTCAGTTGCTTCATGTTGTGTGAGGAATGCCACCACTTATATGTATGATGTCGATTAGTTATGTGTTTGTTGCTTTGTGCTCTACACATGAACTATCGTGCACTGTGCATTAGGTGTTAAGCACTAAACACCAAGTGTTAGCACTGAACACAAGGAACCGTGCACTGATCACCAATGGTTGTGCACTTATATCAAGGACAAGCACTAAGTGAGCTACATAGCACAGAACACTCGAGGACGTGCACATGACACTGATTGCCGAGCACTGGGCACCAGGGCTGAGCTCTGTGCAGCAGCTGCCGAAGCTCTGTGCACCTCATGCTGTGCACTTGAGACAAGCTGTCGAGCCCCTTACTGCCCCATACTGTGCGCCATGGGCACTAGCGGTTGTGCAGCCAACGAATGTTGTCGAGTGCTCAGTACACCGACATATATGTGGCTCCTCATGCACTACCAAATGTTGTCATGAAATGGCATATGTGTAGGTGCAATGCGCTGCCAAATGTTGCCAAGTGCCTAGTGCATTGGCATACGTGCAAGCTGCAAATGCAAGCAACCAAAAACAAAAATAGTGAAATTGCCACTCTCTGTACAGCAACTTCTGAAGAACTTTGTGAACAGCTCCGGATGAACTAGAATGCAAACCATATATCACTGGAAAGCTACGTCTGTCTAGTTTCTAACAGTTTTCACAGTTCATTCATATCCATTCTAACGAAGGGGTTATGACTGTTTGAGTGAGCAAAGGTCATGCTGCCAGGAATTCCGCAATGCACATGGTTGCCTTCGATTGTTGTGTTCGGTGTTTATATCTTTTTCTCACATATCAACCTTGTTCGATAGGTATGTTAAGTGGAGAAATTGAGTGCCATAAAGACGGTAAGACTTCCCACACAATCTTGAATAAAGGTCATGCTGCCAGGAAATTTGTTGAACACGGGTTTGCATTTGTGCACCTTGTCATGTGTCTATTGCCTCAAAGTTAGCTCTAGACATCCCGGTTGTAGATCCTTGGATCACCTGTTTATGATTGTCGAGCTCACTTGTAAGAATGAGTGCATATAAGAAACGTACAAAAGGGTGTACGAAACATCAAATGGATGCCTCTGACATTTGACGTCATGAAGGGCTCTTTGATTTTCTCCAAAATAAATGATGAGACCTGGATGAAATCGTTGGTTCAATAAGTGTATTCACACTATGACATGATTATGCACAACCTTATTAAGGTGTGCCGATGTTCGTGATTTAGTCTTCACCTAACAGCAAATTTTTCATCATCGGATGACGGGTTAACCTCGGCAAAGGTTACCTACTCCTTTGATTTTGGATCCCCCCATGATGCTGTTATCAAATGACGTCATTCATGGATGTTGAAGACTTGTAATGTCATATAAACGCTTTACTTTTGGGTCGAGGAGAACTTGTGCGATACCACTTTAAAGTTGAAAGCTTCATCATGTCAAAATCTGTGACCATAGTAAGTTGAAACTACTGTATGGTAACTTCGTCAGAGTTTTCTGAACGGCTCTAGATGAACTAGAAGCCGAATTTTATATCATTGAAAGGCTATGTGAATCTAGTTTCCAATGGTTCAAGCGGTTCGTTCATATCCGTCCAGACAAGAGAGTTATGGCCGTTTTTGACAGGACCCTCCCCGGGTTAAACCCCTTTAACCCGAAGTAAATCCTGCGGGGACCACCTTAAGGGAACTTCTTACCGAAACCCCCTTGAAATGGCCAACCCTTCCTACAAACTAACTAAACCGGGTTAGTCAGAGCAGTCTACAGAGATGATTACCCCAAAGAATTTTCGAGCAGCAACGGAATGATCGACTATGCCTCGACTCTCGTACGCGCTCGACCTCCTCTCAAGAACCCTGCAACACTGGGCATTTAAAAACGAAAGGCCCAGGGGAGAAACATTGAAAAACTGTTAGAGTGAGTGGACGAAAATCAAATATAAAACTCTATTTCTTTTAATGCTCTCCCAAAGATTTATGGATTTAAATAAGATTTATGCATGCCCAAAATTACTAAATTTCCACAAATGCATGATAATATAAACCAATAAGGATTATGGGAAGAGTAATATTCACAAACACAATAAGTCGGGCCTCTCAGACTAGGGTCGGAGCTAAGAGCTCTGGTTGCGCCTTCACGCTATGCTAGCTATATAAAACGGTAATGGACAACCCTTAATATATCCACCTGACATCTCAGGCGTGTCTGTCCTCTCAGACCAGGGTCGGAGCTAAGAGCTCTGGGTATATGGTGATGGACAACCCTTAGAATATCCACCTGACATCTCAGGCGTGTCTGTCCTCTCAGACCAGGGTCGGAGCTAAGAGCTCTGGGTATATGGTGATGGACAACCCTTAGAATATCCACCTGACATCTCAGGCGTGTCTGTCCTCTCAGACCAGGGTCGGAGCTAAGAGCTCTGGGTATATGGTGGTGGACAACCCTTAGAATATCCACCTGACATCTCAGGCGTGTCTGTCCTCTCAGACCAGGGTCGGAGCTAAGAGCTCTGGGTATATGGTGGTGGACAACCCTCATAGTGCACTACGTAATTTGCCTGACCTCTCAGGCTAGGGTCGGAGCTAAGAGCTCTAGTAGCGCCCTCACGCTACTCTAGCTAGCATAATCATTGGACAACCCATAAAGGAAATTCCTAACAATACTTTACTCGAATACTCTTCCCAAACAAATAAATAAATCTATTCCTCGACACAAAAGCATAAATCCAAATGTAATATCCGTGCACACGAGGAACATATCATACTCGAACAATCATAAAAACCATGCAATTATATCAACAATTAGGGCATGCAATCATTTAAATAAAATAATCTGTCCACTCACAGTACTATTGCGACCTTCCCGCTCGGAAAGCTCCTCGAGCGAAACCCTCGACTACCGCGTAGTCGAGCCCGTCTCACGTCCGACCAGAGACTGTACAAATGAACCAATGTATTAATCATTTCATCGTTGACTTGGTCTTTTCCTAGTTTGACCAGGAACTCCTATTTGACCACAAGTTGACCGAGTTCCTTTTTATGACATTTTACCCTTTTTGACTTTCTTTCCCGGTTAACAACTCTTAACTCAATTATCGGAAGTCCGACTCAGTTTCCGAACTTTCCTTTATTACCTTAACTTGACGTTAGGGTGTCACGTATTAATCAAAATATTTGACCTTGAGTCGATTTACCGATTAAACCTTTTCTCATAAATTCCAGTTATCAATTCCCGATAACAATTTAACTCTTTACCCATTTAACCAAAAATTGTCACATTCATTGAGCTTCAGTTCTTAAACCATTTTTCTGAAAAATGCAACTTTCCCAAAGTGGAAAGTTTTCTAACATGGCAAGTGTTCTTTAGCATGGGACGTTTCCCAAAATGGAAACTTTCTAATTACGTTCAATTTTCTCCGTAATTATTCAACTTAGGAATTAACCGTACTTTTCGACTAAAAGCCTAACAAGGATTCGATTTCTACCTCTTCGGCTTTCTGCCGGAACTATTACGTTTCACCGAATTCCGGTAACGTGCCGGAATTTCGCCAGAGTTTCCCCGTTTCCTTCGTCACCAAGTTATCGACATCAAGACAACAAAACAACATTGAATCAGCAATAACAACAACAACATTACTTCAACCAATCTCCAATCCATTCAGTCACAACTTAAATTCCAAATCAGAGCAAGCCCTTAGCTTCTGCCAATACATCAGGGACGCCAGGGGCATCCTCTTCTCCTTTGCCGAGACTGCGATCACGCCAGGAGGGCTTCTCCCTCTTTATCTGTGCCTCCAAAACTGCAACCAAACTCCCGAGCTCCACCACAGGGCATCACAGTGGCCCTTCAACCTTCCACGCACACAACTCTCCCATAACTAAATACACATTTATTATACAGAGAGATCAAGCTAGACGAGTAGATTAGGTTTGATACCTGATTCGAACCCAGTTCTCCAGAAACATACCAAGAACACAGCCTAAAACCTAAAAATCTTCCTCCCTTCGATTACCCCTCCTCACTGCTTCTCATCGAAAACCAGGGCCATAGGAAGGTTCTCCAAGTCGAGGCGAAGCTATCCATACCAGTCAAGCTTGTCGCCGTGGCCTGAATCGGGAGTTGGCCGGCGAACCCAGAAACTCTGCTCCCATTCGATTCTCTCTCCATGAAGCTCCTCTGACAAAACAAAGACCACCGATGTGTTGGGGACGACGAGGCGAAGCTCGGGTCACCGGTGCGCCGCCGAGAGAAGAACATTTGAGGGAGGTGAAATCGGAGCACAGTGACGGAGTCGAGAGGAAGAACAGCCGGTCAACCCCTCACTTTCATTTCTGACCGAAGTCAACTCCTCTTAATTCCTTTTATACTCAAATCAACGGTTAAGATCAAAACCCTAATAGATCTAATGGTTCAGATTAAAGAAGGTGAAAAGTGAAAAGGTTAAATGGTAAAAACTATTTACCAGAATAGTAATTGGAAATTACCGTAAACTTCAGAAATTCACAGAAATTAGCCGGAAGCTCCGAAAAATATTCTGAAAATACCGGGAGACTCGTGTCGACACGTACTACAACATCGAGTCATCAATTCAGGTATTTGGAGTACTTTTAAAAACTCGAAATTAACTCGAGCGATAACTTATCAAATTACCGATCGCAGTTACAAGTCCTCGGTAACTCGTGAATTTCTGTGAAAGGTAACTTTTATTAACTTCAAAAGATTCGGGGCGTGACAATTCCCCCCACCTTATAAAAATTTCGTCCTCGAAATTTCTATACTCGAAGTCCAACACTGTGGGGAATGGTACCACTTAAAAACAATAATATTGTCCTCCAATATCAACTTCCTTCATTTTCTGACACCAGACCACACTTCTCGGGTCAAAACTAAAACATCTAAAGTCTTACCGTGGGGTACAATGATTTTCTCTTGAATCATTGATTAACTGATTCACCGAATTCTTACTGTACTTCATCTCATTATGAGGTGGAATACGACACTGACTATCACTGATCCGCCATCTGTAATCCTCCGATATCAATATACAACGTGGGGTCAACACCCATGACAACATGCCCACAAGAAAACCATGACGACTTGTGTTACACAAGCCGTCACCTCATTTGAACTAGGCTCCCTGATCTGGTTTACGCTTTCTAAAAACCATTCTGTCAAGTTGTCCTGTTGTAGAGTAATTGTCTTCCCTTACTCTATCCTTACTCAAACCACTGACACACACAGGACACGAACTGCCATGAATTCTTTTGCGTAAATCCAAAACCATAGCCTTTAAATCAGGGAGATACAAGTCTCCAGACATCGAGATCCCACAATACTTACTCCTCGCATGAAGACAAATTGTCAGGCTACACACAGCTCACGTAACTATTCTGACAACACAAATCCGGACCTTTTTACTCACAAGCCAAACATAAAATCGCTTGTTCAATTATCACCTCGTGAAACTACAACGTACTTTACCACGGTAATACCCCACCGTACTACTAATAGGTGAGATACCACTGACCTCCCCATCTCTTACTTTAACCTGGAATGACCCATAGTGCAGAACTTGCACTTCAACCAACACTGTGCGTCTATTAAACAATAACCGCGTCACAATCTGGGATTAACTTACCATTAAAAGAATCCCAAAGCCTTACCCGCTCAACAAGGATATTTCATTCCCAGATGCCTCCATTACCACATCATCCGGCAGTAACTGACAACTTGGGACATTTAACCAGATTGGACATCTACATAAAATTTAGTGTCACAGGTGCACACCTAAGGTAACCCCTGATCAAAACACTGGAAATTAATTCCACGCCGAACTTAGCCACGCTAATCACCAAGCATCAAATCTTTAAGGCACAATTCAACAAATGCCATCACCGCACGGGGCGAGTACACACCACAGAGTCAACTCGTGCAACTAGACAGTTTATAACAAAACTGTCCCCCAGGCGCTGCGGGTTTACCATCCACCGCAACCTCTATTCGGTAAGATTCAAAATTCTCAATCGCTTACCACTCTAGATCTTAAATCACAAGATCCACTGCCACACGTTAACATCCTCTCAGATCATAACTTAATCTGAACGTGGCTTAATCACTCCACGGTTTCCGATGGAGTGTTGCACAACTTAGCAACATACTTTACTACTCTTGTAACAATTTGGTTTCCAAAACCTTGACTCGTAACACCTTTGAGTCATCAAAGAAACTCTTTCCTCAGTTTCACTGCATTTCATACTCGCCGAAATGTTGACAATTTCGCAAGTCACCTCCAATGATCTTTCTTGCTACCACTTTACACTCGTGGCGCCAAGAACTGTCGTTAGGTTAATAATTCCTAACAAGTAGGGTCACTACTCAAATGACCAATGACCATAGCAATGCCAACAATACTTTAATCCTTTCAGGATTTCATTATATTCACCAGAACTCAATTTCCCAGATCAAATCCTCATTTCACAGATCGAATTGAGAATATTTCCTGTCACTGCAGTGAAGGTAGCTTATGAACCCTAAATACGACTAAGTACACTTCCGGTTACAATACTAGATTAGACCACAGCCAGTGAGTGCACAAATTCCCATGCCATCAAGCTCAGTTAATCGTCCTCGAAGAAACCAAGTGTTATAACGGACGACTGGGACTGCAGGTTCAAGATTGAGCAACTACAAACATTCTTGCTCAAATTAATGACCCAGTAAACCTTGCCTCACTGCTGTCCCTTCACCATTTCCGTGCATCTAACTCCACATGCACTCCGCCACCTACTAACGACATGTAATAATCTCGCTAACCATCAAAAAAATCGGAGCCACTAACAATATCCCACTTCCGACATATACTTAAATGGTTAGGCCATCTTCTGGACGTTTTGTACAGAAACTTCCAACCAAACGTCTCTAATCTCCGTTCTCACTAAATGGAACTCTCATGAGAAATTCTTAAGATGATGTCATCACTAGTCTTAATCACCTACCTGGTGTCATTTTGACCACACACAACTGCGCACAATAATTATGCTTTACCAGCATGTGCTACCCAAATTTCAACTTTACCACTTCCCTACACAGGAGGGTACACGTGCTCATGTGAGGTATACCCGTGTACGTCTTCCGCCGTCGAAACAGTGTCGTTTGCACGACTGGTTCCTACACCACAATAATACGAAATCAGTCAAGACTCGTATCACTATCTCCGGTACCTCAAGCATCCTTAGTCCATGACCCGGTGGCTTGTCGCCACTTCCAACATGTTCCTTAAAATTCCGGAACCACTTAACTTTAATTACCACTAGTAACGTTTTCTCGATCAGAAAATCAAACTCTAACACAGCCAACCTGGAGACTCCTCCACAGGTGTACTAATTAGAATACCCTGACCATAGGTGGATAACTCACCTTATGGTTGACATGAGTTCCAAGATCTGGTGACACGATTAAATTCTTGCCTCCACGATAAATGGCCAAATGACCATTGTCACCTATAATTCAAATCACGCTTGGACTCACTAACGATTCGAATATTTCTAGTACCCCAAACATGGATGACTGGAGTTAAGAAGATCTAGTCGTAGCTGTCGACAACAATGTCAGCACCAAAGCTGACCCACGCCATTAGTTCTAGTGGATGTCCCATAAAGCATCAAGTGACCAAAACAGCCTTTACTTCCTTAACATTCTTCGATAGTGTCACATCATGGACCCGTCACTAGAAAAAGTCCATTGATCACAAAATAACCCCACTCAACTTTCCTTGAGTCATTCCACTTTCATATGTCCGTTGGTTTCTCTGAAACCACACTAATGACGAACCTCAACAAAATCGTGGCAATCGTCAAATCTTAATATTCATCCCCTCAGAATAATCGCGCTAGGCGACTTCAGCTCCTTTTTCCATCACATGATGCAACATCTTTCAGTAACTCGTACGACTCTTTACTGCTAAGAGCCTCATAACACGAACACCCAAGCCTTGTCTTAGGCTTCTACAGCATCCCTGTCAACAACCATGACAGCCTTCCAGGTGTGAATTAACTGTTTCACCACCGAATACTCACACAAATGTTCAAGCTCATTAAATAGCGGGAGTTTACAGCTCGATCCCCAACTCAAATCACATAAATCCCTTTAAAACCCAATCCTTGGGGAACTCATCAAATAAATACGTAACGAGCTTACCTTGTTCCTTACAGGAACTCTCTGTGAGGTCGCGCGTACTGAGGCATAGTCTTGAAGATTCGATCGTTTATAGGACCACTCGGTCCATATCTCAATCAGGAAGTACTAACTCATATCCTCAATAAACACTAAGCGTCCAAGCATAAAATGCCGATGGATCCGCCGCGGTCGGACCATCACTCTATAGACACTAAGTGATACTAAGTATAAGAGGTAGTAACAGGAAACGATAACCTAATGCTCTGATACCATTGACAGGACCCTCCCCGGGTTAAACCCCTTTAACCCGAAGTAAATCCTGCGGGGACCACCTCAAGGGAACTTCTTACCGAAACCCCCTTGAAATGGCCAACCCTTCCTACAAACTAACTAAACCGGGTTAGTCAGAGCAGTCTACAGAGATGATTACCCCAAAGAATTTTCGAGCAGCAACGGAATGATCGACTATGCCTCGACTCTCGTACGCGCTCGACCTCCTCTCAAGAACCCTGCAACACTGGGCATTTAAAAACGAAAGGCCCAGGGGAGAAACATTGAAAAACTGTTAGAGTGAGTGGACGAAAATCAAATATAAAACTCTATTTCTTTTAATGCTCTCCCAAAGATTTATGGATTTAAATAAGATTTATGCATGCCCAAAATTACTAAATTTCCACAAATGCATGATAATATAAACCAATAAGGATTATGGGAAGAGTAATATTCACAAACACAATAAGTCGGGCCTCTCAGACTAGGGTCGGAGCTAAGAGCTCTGGTTGCGCCTTCACGCTATGCTAGCTATATAAAACGGTAATGGACAACCCTTAATATATCCACCTGACATCTCAGGCGTGTCTGTCCTCTCAGACCAGGGTCGGAGCTAAGAGCTCTGGGTATATGGTGATGGACAACCCTTAGAATATCCACCTGACATCTCAGGCGTGTCTGTCCTCTCAGACCAGGGTCGGAGCTAAGAGCTCTGGGTATATGGTGATGGACAACCCTTAGAATATCCACCTGACATCTCAGGCGTGTCTGTCCTCTCAGACCAGGGTCGGAGCTAAGAGCTCTGGGTATATGGTGATGGACAACCCTTAGAATATCCACCTGACATCTCAGGCGTGTCTGTCCTCTCAGACCAGGGTCGGAGCTAAGAGCTCTGGGTATATGGTGGTGGACAACCCTTAGAATATCCACCTGACATCTCAGGCGTGTCTGTCCTCTCAGACCAGGGTCGGAGCTAAGAGCTCTGGGTATATGGTGGTGGACAACCCTCATAGTGCACTACGTAATTTGCCTGACCTCTCAGGCTAGGGTCGGAGCTAAGAGCTCTAGTAGCGCCCTCACGCTACTCTAGCTAGCATAATCATTGGACAACCCATAAAGGAAATTCCTAACAATACTTTACTCGAATACTCTTCCCAAACAAATAAATAAATCTATTCCTCGACACAAAAGCATAAATCCAAATGTAATATCCGTGCACACGAGGAACATATCATACTCGAACAATCATAAAAACCATGCAATTATATCAACAATTAGGGCATGCAATCATTTAAATAAAATAATCTGTCCACTCACAGTACTATTGCGACCTTCCCGCTCGGAAAGCTCCTCGAGCGAAACCCTCGACTACCGCGTAGTCGAGCCCGTCTCACGTCCGACCAGAGACTGTACAAATGAACCAATGTATTAATCATTTCATCGTTGACTTGGTCTTTTCCTAGTTTGACCAGGAACTCCTATTTGACCACAAGTTGACCGAGTTCCTTTTTATGACATTTTACCCTTTTTGACTTTCTTTCCCGGTTAACAACTCTTAACTCAATTATCGGAAGTCCGACTCAGTTTCCGAACTTTCCTTTATTACCTTAACTTGACGTTAGGGTGTCACGTATTAATCAAAATATTTGACCTTGAGTCGATTTACCGATTAAACCTTTTCTCATAAATTCCAGTTATCAATTCCCGATAACAATTTAACTCTTTACCCATTTAACCAAAAATTGTCACATTCATTGAGCTTCAGTTCTTAAACCATTTTTCTGAAAAATGCAACTTTCCCAAAGTGGAAAGTTTTCTAACATGGCAAGTGTTCTTTAGCATGGGACGTTTCCCAAAATGGAAACTTTCTAATTACGTTCAATTTTCTCCGTAATTATTCAACTTAGGAATTAACCGTACTTTTCGACTAAAAGCCTAACAAGGATTCGATTTCTACCTCTTCGGCTTTCTGCCGGAACTATTACGTTTCACCGAATTCCGGTAACGTGCCGGAATTTCGCCAGAGTTTCCCCGTTTCCTTCGTCACCAAGTTATCGACATCAAGACAACAAAACAACATTGAATCAGCAATAACAACAACAACATTACTTCAACCAATCTCCAATCCATTCAGTCACAACTTAAATTCCAAATCAGAGCAAGCCCTTAGCTTCTGCCAATACATCAGGGACGCCAGGGGCATCCTCTTCTCCTTTGCCGAGACTGCGATCACGCCAGGAGGGCTTCTCCCTCTTTATCTGTGCCTCCAAAACTGCAACCAAACTCCCGAGCTCCACCACAGGGCATCACAGTGGCCCTTCAACCTTCCACGCACACAACTCTCCCATAACTAAATACACATTTATTATACAGAGAGATCAAGCTAGACGAGTAGATTAGGTTTGATACCTGATTCGAACCCAGTTCTCCAGAAACATACCAAGAACACAGCCTAAAACCTAAAAATCTTCCTCCCTTCGATTACCCCTCCTCACTGCTTCTCATCGAAAACCAGGGCCATAGGAAGGTTCTCCAAGTCGAGGCGAAGCTATCCATACCAGTCAAGCTTGTCGCCGTGGCCTGAATCGGGAGTTGGCCGGCGAACCCAGAAACTCTGCTCCCATTCGATTCTCTCTCCATGAAGCTCCTCTGACAAAACAAAGACCACCGATGTGTTGGGGACGACGAGGCGAAGCTCGGGTCACCGGTGCGCCGCCGAGAGAAGAACATTTGAGGGAGGTGAAATCGGAGCACAGTGACGGAGTCGAGAGGAAGAACAGCCGGTCAACCCCTCACTTTCATTTCTGACCGAAGTCAACTCCTCTTAATTCCTTTTATACTCAAATCAACGGTTAAGATCAAAACCCTAATAGATCTAATGGTTCAGATTAAAGAAGGTGAAAAGTGAAAAGGTTAAATGGTAAAAACTATTTACCAGAATAGTAATTGGAAATTACCGTAAACTTCAGAAATTCACAGAAATTAGCCGGAAGCTCCGAAAAATATTCCGAAAATACCGGGAGACTCGTGTCGACACGTACTACAACATCGAGTCATCAATTCAGGTATTTGGAGTACTTTTAAAAACTCGAAATTAACTTGAGCGATAACTTATCAAATTACCGATCGCAGTTACAAGTCCTCGGTAACTCGTGAATTTCTGTGAAAGGTAACTTTTATTAACTTCAAAAGATTCGGGGCGTGACAGTTTTAGTGAGTATAGGTCATACTGCACGAAAACTGCATATTCTTCGCAGATTGTGAATCTTTTTTATGACTAAGTTTTGATCGGATCTTCACCATCATTTATGACATGATTTAATCAATTCTTAATGTCTTTAGCTCGATGATCTAAGTCACAAATGCCCCGCCTTATGGTGAGAGAGGCAATCGAACATTGAAGTGTGTTATGAACATACACACCAACAATTACAGTGATGAGAATGATTGACTTTTGTGTATACTTCTCATGAGTGCCGATTGAAAGCATCATGGAGAAGAGCATGAGTCCTAAGGTGTCGCCAATAAGTAGATTTGGGACAATTGACTCAGACAAGCTATGACATTTTGGTCATACTGGGAGAGATATGCGAGCCAGAATTGTTTAATATTCTTGGACGTCCATTCCCCCGATAACAACGAACTACGCCATGATTGTATGTTGTATTTGTGGGGCGACATGATGTCCTCGGTAGCCACACGGTACTCATGTTTTCGTTGTGTAACGCTTGTTCTTTAGCTAAGTAAGGTGAAAGATCCTCTTATGCTATGCCACAAAAGATATCGTTCTTATTGAAAATCCAAAGAAGAATTTTGTAGACCGATGCAACCAACGTATGGATACCATATATGCTTTTATGGTGTTGGTTGAAGGGCTAACACATTGGTCATGTGTTACACCATCGTCTACCACATGCTGCATATGTATCTATGGGCTTACTACACATCCCTGAAGAGAGACATGCAGGCATGTATTGATTTGTCCACGACTTACCATCATTGCATTGATGCACGACAGCTTGTAACTGTGTGCTAGGATTGACACGTTGTTGTAATCCTTGAACTCGGCGGGATAGTAACGGATCTCCAAGCCTTGAGTTCCATAATGTGCCAAATTGGACTGTCACATTGCCTAATGATGATGTGTCGCATGAGATGAATATGTTCTAAGGTTGGATAGGTGTCATTTTATTGCTCTCCACCTTAAGCTCTTTGACAGACGATCTCCTTAACCGCTACACTGCGGATTGTTACTATGAGACTGTATTCCCGCTGTTAGGGGGAGATACGAACACCAGGGTTCAAGTGGGAACGACGTGAATGTCGTGGTTGGTCGCCAGTAAGTCTCAACATGATCCCCATAGAACTATAGTGACGAGATCAATGCTGCATATGTCTGTAAGGAATGATGTCCTACTAAGAGGACATGGCTCGACCAAATTGAGGTGGACATTTCAAGACAAATTCTGTTCATGAAGGATTATTATGGGGATTATGATCCTACAAACCCCGAAGATACTCACAAGTTATCACTGTTAAACAGCAAAACTTAAAATGCTAACAAGATATTTTCACTAGGTCAAACAAACTGCATAACTCAGTTACATGCACAGTAAGAGCTTTCCTGGTTCTACCAGGAAGTTCACCAGGCCGAGATCCAATTGCTTAAATTTCCCAGCCCAGTATTCAGTCAGCCTTCTATTGATGATCAACAAAACAATGGTATCAACCAGAAAATGCGTCAAAATGGGACATACCGATCGAATGCAAAAATGTATTGAACTCAAGGGCTTTCCTCTTGGTTATATATGGTTCCTCAAACTGATGGTGACTAGTTCTACATATGGACTAGGCCTGCTAGGATATGGACCGGTCCTACACTGGGCCTTTTAGCATCCCTAATTCTAGACCCTAAACAGTACGGTGCTTCATATTTCGGTTGTTTTTTGATACGGTGCTTCATATTTCGTTGGATGGGGCCTATTACCCGCTTCTTCGGATTAGAGATTCTGAGTCCATACTGGTTATTTCTGAGCTCCAAACAGACAACTAACTGGGCTCCTTGCGTTAGTAGTTTTATGCATCGCTGATTGACAACCAGCTATTAGGTGACCATCAAAAAGAGTTGGAGTTCCAACTTCCAACTCATGTTACAATGCTTTATGAGGCACTAACACTCCAATCCTTGGGGTCAAGGAGCTTGAGCCCCTGGATGGGGCAACAGGGTGATGGAACACTAATTGGGTTCACTTGGTTTGCTATGGCTGGCATCAAATTAACATTAGGGATGATGGAGTTGAGCATTTAAAGGAATATTCTTAAGACAATCTCATATAACGTTTTATACCAAACAATGATCAATGATATGCCATCCTAGTCTCCTAGCAAGGTGAAAGTAACTTTTGGTCCCTCTATTAGCTAGATGATTAAGATGATTGTGTTCTAAGTACATTACTTAGTGAGTAAGAGAGTGTTTAGCAGTTGTTAAGTGCTCATGATGAGCTGTAGATGAGACACACATGTCTTGTATTCATTAAGATGTATACAGCCTATATATACTATAATTGAACCTCCTCTGTTCATAATGAGAATCATAATTCCTCAGTCTCTTATTTCTTATCTTCTTCAAGCTATTGCCCTCTCTAACTACCATGTTCTCAAAATGGTTATGTCCAACATTTTTCCTTTTTACTTTTTTCACCCACACCCTTGAGGTCATTTTCCCTTAAAAGAAGTGAGATGTTGTTTTATTGCATAGACCAACATTTACCTATCTGTATGATGTAGATGTAAAGTGTGGTCCTTGTAAATCTCAGAGCATCCTATACTGCATTTCTACAAAGAATAAAGATGGAATGTAAACTTGCATATTTACAACATGTATCATCAACCATCTTTCTGAAAGAACAGCCTGAACATGAAGGTTAGGTTAATCCCTCAATCCCACATAGATAGACAATGATCCTGCTCTAGACTAAACTGGAAGCTTATAATTACTGGGTGAAGCTGAACTGGATTCAACATAAGATTAATTGCAAGTACTAAATGGGAAAACAATAATAGACAGAACCAGTCCTAGCCATCTACTTTGACGGATCATGTTGGTTTTCTTCTTGTACCTGAGAGCTTGATGAGTCTGACTCTGTCCCAGTGCATCATCCACCAGCTAGCCTTGTATGTACAATATCTTTATAGCTTTATGACCAGGGAGCAGTTCAGAGTGGGTCTTTTGGCTTCTCAGAAAGAAAAATAAAATTACTTGCACATACTAGAGTATAACATATTCATAATTTCATATTCATATTCCATATCCTGGTTACTAGTTCAGGCTAGAATACAATGCGATGGTGCTATATGCCAGACTAGCCTAAGAACCCTAGGAAGGCATGTGTATGAGTGTAGCCATCTGACACCCTTTGCCATGAATCTCATGCCCCAATTCCCACCGCCCCACCCCAAAAATGAAGGGTCACTATGTTCATGATGATGCTTCATTTGGGACCTACAGATATCAGTGAAATGGTACCTAGAAATATCAGCAGCAGATGCATTTGCATTTTGCTTGATGAAAGCAATGGCCTTGTGGTGTGTGTGTTTAGGAAATTGCTCAGTCCCCACTTGATTAATCTGCAAATGTCATCTCTAATTCATAATGGAGCAACTCATAACCGACAAGCCTAGCCCTTTATTCAAATATCAATGGAGCATTCAGCATTGTGGGAGCTTCTGGTTCTGGTGTGGAGTATTTATCCTGAAATTTGTGACAAAAGTTCAATTTTTCATGATGATATAGTGTACTTGTACTAACAAGATTTTCATTTCTAAATCTTCAATTTTGTTGAACTATTAGCCAATTCCAAAGAACAGAACAAACTTAACAAGCTGATAACATTTCGAGTAACGCTTGAAACTTTTTCGGATCAAGAAAAATGTGAATCAAGCAATGAGTTTATGTTCAGCAAAAGGATACAGCTCTTTGACTCCTCACCAAAGTACAACCTTAATAGTGGAAGGGAAGAGTTTCCTATTCATGAAAGAAGTTCCCTCTCATCAAAAGGGTAAACACAACATTCCCAATACAATCACACTCAGCTGGTGTAGACTTTCTAAAATGGCCCCAAATGCAACACAGATATCAAATCAAACAAAAACAATTCTTAATTCCCTCATGGCTTTCAGCCTTTTGAAAGACATATAGGAAGCATCCCAAGCCGCCCATAAAAAGTAGGGTTGCAAGTGATGAATAAGTACATCAATAAATGTTTTCTTTCATGAAACATAGACATAATTAAATAATAATAACAAGGAGAAACATACACCAAATTGAAAAAGGAAGTGGGCAAAAGCAATATAGCAGCATTTAATTGAAAGAAAATACTACTAAATATCACTTATAGAAAAAGTGTCATCAATGGCCTTGAAGCAAACTCTCTTGGCCTTCAAACTCATCCCCCTTCTCAGTGGCTTTGGACTTCAGTCAGCTTCTTACTTCTTCCTATAGGCGAAAGTAGTTCTCATCCTCTTTTATTTATTTACTTTCCCTTTTCTCTATCCTCTTGGTTGTCATCACTCACCAACTGAAAACTTTAGTTTGGTATTGGAAATTGGAACCCCAATCATCAAAATGCCCATTATAGATACCATAAATTGGTAAATATAACACTCTTATTAGACCTATAAACCCACCTAATATAAAGAATTATTTCTCATTTGTAAAGAACTCTATAATCTTATCAATGAACACAAATCAATCTTTTTTCTGCAGAAAAACAAACCGTGATAACTATGGCATGTGAATTTTCTTTGTTGGGCAACTGATGAGGTCATCAGAGTCACTGAAGGTAAGCCTTCTCTTTGTTCCCCCTGAGTTTTCAAGCACACCAGTTGTGCTTGCTTGTGTTGGTAACACATTAGGGGAAGAGAGTGAAAACTTGGATGGTGTCTTATCTTTCCTTTCCACAATTTCCTGCATAAGATTGTAACAGGAATATATATGATCCTGTTACAATGCCAATGTAAGGTTATAATCAGTTGAAATGAATCATCACTTAGTTATCAACTTTTACGTCCTTGAACGATAATGTTAATGAACAAAAAGTAACTAGCAGACTCACACAATCTTCGGAATGCCAAAATGAGATCGAGCTCATCTTAAGCTGCAGGAGGTTTCCAGTTAATTGACCATCAACGAGTGCTAATATTGCCGCTGCTGCAATAATAGAAGGCCTAGTATCTGTTAACTCAATTTCTGCAATTAAAGAAAGCACATTGATTAGGATAAAAGGCAAATGTACATTCATTAAATTAGATTAGGACTATCATCACCATCAATGTTTGAATATCATTGGTTACCTTTAGTCATTGCCACAATGAGCCTTATAGCACCAGAGAGAAGTCCTTTTGGTCTGGATTCGTTTCCACAACATAATTTATTGATGAAGTTATGCATATAAGCAAAGGGAGTGATTGAACCCAACTTCCATTCCAATGTACTTAACACCAATAGCTCCATTCTCTGAATGGTTCTGCTTTCAAAATCATAATCTTGCACCTGAAATTCTGACAAAGATGGTACTTTGATTTCTTCCATCTTCGCCGCCAAGGATAAACATGCCACTGATAATAGTCTAAAAGCCCACAGTTTCCCATCCTACAGAAAATCAATGGCACCAAATAAACTCAGAACAGGTAACGATCATGTACCCCTTGTTCAGTACATCAGAATAACAGCTTACATCAATGGATCGCTTTGATAGAAACCGATCATAGTATGTGATCGACAAATATGCTGTTTGCAACCGGAAACCAAATTCTGCCCTGGCCTGAATTAAAACGGTAAATCAACATAACTTTCAGAAACTGAAATGAACAAAGAACGATCGGAAAAACGAAACAAAAGAGTCGAAAACAAATAAGAGATTCACAGAGGAACATGCATTGAAAATCCAGTCAATAGAATCCAAGCGAGCAGCTTTGAACCAGGTTGTGGCAGAGCAATGGCTAAAGGGTACAAAGCCTTTGGGTCCAAAGGAAAAACTCTCCTTCAGAAACAAGTTTTCAACATACTCATCTTCATTTTCAGAAGGCAAAAAAGGGTAGAAACCAATCGCACTGTCGTCTAATTCTTGGTCATCTTCCACTCGATTGATCAAGCAAGTCTTGTCTTCTTGGCAGAGAAGGCTAGAGAACTCAGAGCCCTCCATTATTCTCCTCAGTCTCTGTGAACATCTGTCACAATGATAGGGGAAAGAACCAAATACAAAAATGTCAAAACAATGACCAGCGCTCAATATTTCATTGGCAGCATTAAACACAACTGCTATATCCACGGTGGTGTGATTTTGTGAAATCTTAAAAGAGAGGAAGAAGGGGGTAAGAGAGTGAATGTGGGGAGTGTGTGTGTGAAGGTAAGTGGCGGTTTTGGTGCCGCCAAAATGAGCGGATGAGTTGGAGGAGATATAGATGTGGCATGGGAAGTTAAAAGTTGTTAGGGAGGAGAAGTGTCTGTAAGGAGTAAGGAGTACGTAGTCCTATACATGCCGTACGTACATGATATACTAGCAAAACAACCAATTCAAACTAAAATTATGGAAACCTAATCGTAATCCAATAAAATCTACAAATTTTGGAAACTACACTAGCAAAATGATCGTGTAAATCTGTGTCCAAGAGTGTTATACACGTGCCAATATTTTTTTTAAGATGATCAAAGGATTTCACTCTTACTTTTATGGTAACTCGAACTCATGACTTCGTCAATAGATAGTGAAAACGCTTACCACTGCTCTATAACAACTTCGTCACTCATGCTAATATCCTTTATGTTGTGATGAATTTGTTAGTTTAGCACATGTTTAATACAAAATTATACAACAAGAAACGGACGAAACAAAACCTATGACATCAAGCAAAGAAGGGTGTCGATCAAGAGAATACAAGATTACAACACAATACCATCACCGCAAGTTAGAGCAGTTAGGGAGTTTATAATAATGCATATCTCAAACTTGAAAATCAATAATAATTTTAGGATTAATTACAAAAAAACTACTGAATTAGGATGTTTTTTATTTATTTTCATACATAACTATCAAAAACTTACATTTGCATACTTCAAATTTCATTTTGTTAGCATTTTGATACCTATATCACTAACACCGTTAAATTTCACGCGTATTTTTATCATTTCATCAAATATATCATTTTTACATTTACTTTTAACAAAATAAAAAAAATCTTACGTAAGTTACTTCTTTCAAATTTTACGATAAGATATTTTTCTTGTATATATCTCCTGTCTAAAAATGGTGTGTTGTTTATGATGATGAAATATCATTATTATCATTACTGATGAAAGCTTTTTATACAATATGATCGTATATACGATCAATGAATCCTTACATATAAAAGAACATGCGTACTAAAGATACTATACATTCATTGGGGTAACTCTATAATATTAGACAGCTGTAGGATAGAAAGTTTTGTCCCATTTGATTAAAAGGATCTCATTGGGACATTTCGTCCTATGGTTCATCATCACCAACAACTCTTCTCTAAATTATTTTTTTTAGGGGAGGAGGGTCCAAATGGGTGGGGAGAATGACAGGATGCATGTTGGTTTTAGGAATGAAGTTAAGCTTGTACCTTGTAGAAATCAAATAATGAAAACCAAGTTAAGCATGTAAGTTTTTTTTTTCATTTTGAGCTAACATTTTAGAGATGGTAATTGGAAGCTTGCTCGTTGTTCTGTTTTCCCCCATTGTTTACCTTAATCCTTGTACTTTACTTGTTTGTACCAACTCGAATGATTGTCTACCTTTCTTGTGCAATCTCATACCAAATTATTGTCATGTACAACACATATTCCCAATTCATTCAAAGCAAAAGGAAAAAAGTAATAACATTTGTACTTTATGTAGGGAGTATGAGAGTGATTTTAGTGGTTTGTTTTACTTCTACATAAAATGGTTATTGTAAATGCCTAAACTTGCCTGCTACTCAATTCGATTTATAAACGTACATGTACTTGTATTATACACACCAGAAATATAACGGTCAAAAATGATGAAAACTTTTTTAATGAACTTTCATCTTTTCCTTCACTTTTGTTCCTTTTTGTTTAAGGATACTTTAACTAATCACTACCATACCTAGGATATTAAATTTATCTGCAAACATATCTGACTTAAACAATTGGGTTTGTTTATCATTAAGATTTAAACCTTAATTAATCTTTGATGCACCAGAAAGCTTCAGATAAAGGCTTTGGACAATTAGATTTTTGATGCACCATTGAGAATGAGAGTCGAGTAATGTCAAACCAACACCAAACAGAGAATTCATATATATTGTCATGTAACCCGGCCTAAAATTGAATTGATGAGTTAGGCAACAATGGGAGTACAACCAAAATAAAGTGAATTATTCTTTTGCAAGTGTGGAGGGTTAATGGTAGTCATGTATTCTTTGAAGGAAAATTAAACAAGGTAAAGATCCATATTAAAAATGGCAATGGACGCAAGATCCAAAACATGGTCACTGTGAATAGAATTGGTTTAATGTCCATCTTATACAACTCAAAGTAGGATAAGTATATTACCCTAGATAAGATCGATGGCAGTGTTTCTAATCTCACTTAATGACAGAGATTAGAAATATGGCTTTGTGTGTCTTGACCTCTGAGATGTGGAATATGATTCATTAATTACAATACGCGTACGCACACACATGCATTGTGTCATTGGCATCAAATTTGCGCTAAAATGCATCAATTGTTTGGGTTTGGGAAGAGTTTATGCTTAATCCCATCAGAATTGAAAGCTAGTGTGATCATTTTCTTCTTTCTTGACTTGAAAAAATTGATAGTTTTCATTGATTATTCTCGGTCAGAAGACTTATATATCAGTTGACGACTCGTTCCGATTAGTGGTGACAAGGTTTACAAATAATAGGTAGTTCTCACTACAAGTGAGCACAAATCAAACCTAGTACAAATGACTTCCAACTATAATAAATAACTCTTATGTAACGATAATATTAGTCGCCTAAAAACCAATCATTTTCTTGTCCTATGATTGTTGTAGTATAATCAAGACTGATTCATATATAGTTTCAAAACATCACACATCTAACGTCTCTTCAAAATTAATTCTCTGTAGGAATGATAATATTTAGGATCTTGGTCAAAGCTTTATGATATGAACTAGGGTTCGTGATCATCTCAGTGAGCTAGTGAATATAATCGTCTGTCTCCATTTTTCTTTTTTTGTTCTTTTACCTAAGAGAAGAAAGCTAGATATAGTAACTAGCTAGCAAGTTAATGACTTTACAAACTTCTTCAATTCAATCCACCCACGACCCATCTGAGAAACAAGTTCAATCACGTACAGGCAGATTCACAATCGAAACACATATCAAACAGGTTGCAGTCCCACCTGTGTTTGTAACTAGCAAGTGATTTGGAAGAGAGTGATCGAAGGTAGGGTTTCGGTTCGGCCACAATGAGGAAGCTAAGCAAAAGAAAAAAATAAATTTTTTGATGAATGTATAGCATGATAACACACGTGAATATAGATTATAATTGTACGTAGTAGGGGAAGAAGAAGCAGCAGAGGAGGAGCGTCTTCACGTGAGAAAAGGCTGGACCACGACTCCCACTGATTAAACAACCCAGCTAGCTAGTCTGGTCAGTCTTCGATCATGAGGAAGAAGATGATCGAAGATGAAGAAGAAGACGCTCCTCTTCTCTATCAATCTTATATTCAACGTTGCCATCCATCCACTCATTCACAATAGTCTAGTCGATGAGATATTCTTCTATAATTATCAACCAGAAAAGGAATGAATGGAGTTAAATATGTACGTGCTGTATAATATATGTTGCCAGTTGCTGCAGAAAACTTGGGTCCTGGAGCGAAGACAGTGATGACTGTTACTGGGAATAGGGAACCTTTGACTCGGCAAAATAAAACTGTATGCGAAACCCTAGATGGTCAGCTTTGACCGTTTTCCCTAACCCTAGATGATCACGGTGTTTGATCGAGTTTCATTTTGCTTACAGATGCAAAGAGACTGAGGTCGGGAAAATCATGGTTCCAAGACCAGGGTTTTTACTATCAAATTGCGGGTTTTTGCTTGTCTTTTAATCATTGCTTTTGTTTTTAATTGTTTTCTTTTTGTGCAAATACCGGTGTAAAATTATCAGTTAGGCTCACAAGACCAAAATATGTACCTCGATCTAGAGGGACCGTAACTCTTCTTCTATTAGATAGGAAGGGAAGCAATTCTTGGTCGGGAGGGAATCCATTGAAAATTTGTTTATCGAGGATTAATTGATGATTTTCTTCTTAATGATTTATTACACCTATTTTTTAATTACATTTTTATATCTCAACCGTTTAGTTTATAGATCTATATAAGTAGATCACTTCTACAAATTTTCAGTCAAATTGATGATTGCTAAGACATCAAAATAGATTAAATCAATGGGAAACAGGAACCGTTCAAGTTTATAATCGGTGAATCACATTAATGAATGCCTTAACGATTTTCAATTTGTATGAAAATTTATAGAGATAATCTACTCATATATATCTACAAACTATACGGTGAAGATGTGAATATGAGATCGAAATTAAGATAAAACGAGAAAGTCTTTAACTAGTCTTCAATAAGAAAGTCCTCAATGGATCACCTCACATTCTTCTCCATCTAGATTAACCGTCACATGCTTTTCGAAACCTGAATTTATATGGCATGAGTGAAATAGAATGAAACGAAATGTGACAATGTGTCAAATATAACAATTTCATATCGTGAACAAAACAAAACAAAAGATTAGTAAGGAAGAATGGTGATTCCTATTTCATTCCATACGTGCTAAAAATAGCAGATGCCATGAAAAGGTATATGAAATGTTCATTCCATCTACATCGATCATATCCTCAATTCCGACATTTACCCAACTCAAACCTAAGACATGTCTGATCCTTTTATTCCGACTCTAATTGTGGCCACTTGAATTCCGACTATATAGAGTCTCAACCTGCTATACTATTACAATTTAGTTTTTGGTTACTTCACTTTTGATTATGTTGCATTTTCACTAGAGCATTAGACTAGAATCTAGTGTCCTTGAAGAGACACCGAGCTAAGCTTTTGCGTTTCCTCTTCAGAGAAAGCGAGCAACCCAGAGGCTTAGGAATCCCACATCTCGAGTATAGGATTGATTAGGTGGCGTGCCGCGCGCATCATTCAACACATACATATGCCGCTGCATTTCAACATTAGGTATAAAAGAACATTAATGCAATTTTGGATGAAGTAAAGCAGAAGACAGTACATACTGATATTAGTCTACACGTAGTCGAAACACTATTGTCAAGTATAACTGATCCTATTGAAGCCTAAACACATTACTGAACTGAGGGGAAAAAAGAGGGTCTCCAATGAGTTAGTAGAAAGTATCAACAACGTACACTCAATAAAAGTCATATTTCACATTATCACCGTGGTCATTGAGTATTCTTATTTGTCTTCACTGTATTCACAGTAAATTCCTAGTTCACAAAATACAATCTAAATACTTCAACTATGAGTTTCAACTTCACTTTGCAAAAATTAAGTTGAGCAACTTCTGGAAGAACCAAGAAATAAGCAAAATTCAGTTCATAGTCATGGTAAAACTAAAAGAAAATATTTCAGTTCATATGATTTAGCACTGCTATTATGAATAAATGTCTTGAAAACCATTTATTCATACAAACCTATCACAAACAAATTACGAGAATGTAAACTCCCCCCATTTGAAATTCTAAATGTGTAGAGGACAATAAGATCCTAGATTCTACAAAGAATGAAAAAAAAACCTCTTGGTTTAGAATGATTTGCCTTCACATAGTATGTCAGACCTAAAATAATTAGCAATGCAAGAGACTTTTCAAAAAAATGAAAACTAACAAACCATTTAATCCAACAGTACCCGCCTAACAAACATGAGACCAAAAAATTATGACTTTTTTGGAAATATTACATGAGCAGACTAAATAACGAAAAATGGAAACCTTTTATAACATAAACACTGTGTCTCAAAGGGGTTGCAATTCAGGGAAACCAATTTTAACACACAACATAGCTTTCACCATATTTCATGGTTGCTGAATTAAAAAATGCAAAAAATGTGCATGAGAATAAGACAGCAAAGATGCATGGTGACAAACTTTCATACCTGAACAATAATAAGTAATAGAAAGAGCTGAGGGCAACAAAAAGAAAAAAAACAGCAGAACAATACCGCTTGAAGTATTTCACATTCAATCTGAAAAAACAAAACAAAAAACAAAATTATTATCAACCTTAAATCACTTTAAAACGTCAATGTGAAACTAAAAATATGGCAGCTTCCAAATTTTAATAAAAAAATGAGCAGAATGAATCATGCAGTGTTATTACTGTATGTTCTTGTCTCTGTATATTCATAAATAAGCAACCTATTACAACTTTTTAGTTATAATGTTTTTTTATTGAAGAATATAGTCATATATTGATCAGTTTAATATATATTAATAGATTTAAAAATATATATGCACTTTTTTGGTCAGCTGGCATTTTTTTAGAATTAGGAAAAATTTCAAGAACAGTACACGAAGCTTGATCGACTACTAACTTTAGTACATTATGTATTCTTTTTTCAAAACAGTACATGATGTTTGTAAACCGATACATCATTCATACATGTTATGTGCTCCGTTAAATAGAGTGGATTCCGTCAAATTTTGCAAGTCTTCTCAAATTTATTCATCTTCACAGATCCACTCCCTCTTCTTCAATTTGTTCTTCTACAACCCAGATCTTCTTCGATTTGTTCTTGTGCCCAAATCCACTTCCTATTATTCGATGAAACTCTCCTTCAATCTTCCCCCGAAATCGAAATCCTCTTCGAAGCCAAACCCTATCAAGCCCTCCAAGACCTTTGACGACTACACCGGTCGCCAAAACAGCAACTTTTCAAAGCATTTCGTCAAAGAATTCGACACCTCCAAACCCCTAACCTCTGGCCCCAAAGCCCCGGACATCGCTCCGATCGAAAACGAATGGCGCCCTCACAAGAAGATGGTGAATCTTGAGCTTCCGATGTGAAGGTGGTTTTGAAGCTTGAGAAAAGGGCGAAAGAGGAAGTGGAAGTTATAGTGAATGTGGATGATGTTGTGGAGGTTGGTTCGAGGGAGGAAGAGAAGTGGAGGAGATTGAGAGAGCAGGAAGTGAAGGTGGAGAGGAGTGACAAGACGGGGAGTCATTCTAACAGGGAAACTAGTGTTGTAAAGGATGTTGATACCCATGAATTGCTCAATGTGAAGCTTGAGCATATAGCTGAGTTTACTGGAAATCCTAGCTACCTTGGATATTGATTCATAGGTAATTCAAAGTTTGATTCAGTTCTTGATATACTTTGTTTACAAGTTGAAGTTCTGATGTGTATGTGTCTTAAGATTTACTGCTTTGCTGCTTGTATTCCTTAGATTTATTGTCACAATTCCTTATATTATTATCCACTTCGAATAATAGGAAGTGGATCTGGGCACAAGAACAAATCAAAGAAGATCTGGGTTGTAGAAGAACAAATTGAAAAAGAGGGAGTGGATATGTGAAGATGAATAAATTTGAGAAGCCAAACTTGCCCTACAAAATTTGACGGAATCCACTCTATTTAACGGAGCACATAACAGCATGTATGAATGATGTATCGGCTTACAAACATCATGTACTGTTTTGAAAAAAAAAAAGAATACATAATGTACTAAAGTTAGGAGTCGATCAAACTTCGTGTACTGTTCTTGAAATTTTTCCCTTTAAGTAACAGGTTCTAGAGCAAAGAGAGAACCATAGCAATGATCATAATTGTGCTTCTTATTTAATCATAATCTCAAACACTAACATTTTTATAATTAAGATTGAACTAATAAGCATTTACAGCAATACAAAGAAGTAAACAAAACTGACATGATTTTGATCAGGAAAAAGCTATATTCCATGCTAGACGCATAAAATACATGCCTCTTAACCCACTGTAATTGCAGAAGCAAAGTTAAACCTCATGCTGGAAGCAACTTTCTTTTTAAGAGATTATTACATCATTGCGAAAACCAATTCATATACATTAGAAAATTACATATGTATGAATAGTGAATTATAAATAGTATATGGAGAGGAAGTTTAACAATTGGCAAAGAAACTAAACAGCAGATAAAACTCGATACAGATTTACCTTTTTCTTTTTCCCTTGAACTCATGGAAATGATCATATACCTTAATTATATCCAATGACTCGATAAAGCTGACACCTAGTGTACATGCTCCTAACCTAGAGGACCACAAACTCCTTAAATTTTCTTCTTTTTCTTTGTCATAAGAGGTTCTATATATGGACTTCCAAGCTGTAGAATATGCATGCATATATACAGAACCAATTAGCAAGAAGATATACCTAAATCCTTCACCATTCAAACCAATATATTTAGTTCCCTGCTATGTTTTTTTTTCAAAATTCAAGATAAATTCCCATGATGCAATTCAAATGCACTGGTAAATCCTTCACCATTCAAACCAATATATTTAGTTCCCTGCTATGTTTTTTTTTTCAAAATTCAAGATAAATTCCCATGATGCAATTCAAATGCACGAGTATTTGCCTTCGTTACAAAAGAAGAATTATGTAGACAGACCATGCAGTGATCAAACTATGAAAAAACAATAATAAAGCAATTTGAACTTCACTACCTATTAACAAACACAGAAACAGCAAAGGCAGCTGCTCAACTGATTTAGAAGAAAAAATGAAAAATAGTCCATGCTCTTAACCCATGAAAATAGTCCATAATTGTGCATCTTCAAATCTGACGTGTTATTGATTCGCATGGGGTACAATTAGCAATCCAGATATGCACTTATATTCATAAAAGAAAGCTGCAAACATATGACGTGTTTTTGATCAGCATGGGGTATAATTAGCAATCACGGTATCCAATTACATTCAAAAAAGAAAGCTGCAAACATGTGTTTCTTCTGTTAGAACTTAGAACTGTAATACCTGAAAAATAGTCGTTAACATTGGACACATCCAACTATTAAAAATAACAGCAACATATAAACCCCATCAAAAGTAGAAGGTTGAAGCTACCACTTGATATTACCATGGCTTTGCTTCTTGAATCATGTCTAAAACATGCAACTACAACATGGAAAACTATTTAGCCCATGTTTTCTTCTTACTATTTTTCCTTTCACTTGCCAGCTCTTATGGCTTTCAACTATATGCATTAGCTAGAACGGAACTTAATCAGAAGAACAATCAAATGCTCTCAAAAAAGAAGAAAGCACATTTCCAACACAAATAATATCAACTCCCATCCCAACTCACGCAGAATACAATAAATATAAGTACCAGCACAGATAAACAATCACGAAAAATAAAAAGCACATGAAGATCAGTGAACATACACATCTGCTTGAAAATATAACTCTCAATTACACAACTTCCCCAACTGCAACAACCTGCAAACATAGAAACAAAGTAAACAATCGTAAACATGCATTAAAATTGAAACGGAAACAAAAACTGGAAATGTCTATTGATATGTCCTAAACTAACTAATTCATCTTGTTTCACAAATACCTCAACTGATAAAGATCTGCTCATTATTCTTTCCATTGGCACCTGCAAATAAGATCAAAAACACATATGAAGCCTCTAGATGCATTGACTGACCTATTAAACAACCAAAATGTGAATGAGATTAAACCAAACCTTCGCAGTATGAGTGTGAAATGAGTGTTAAGTCTCAAATTCCTTGAATATGGCCTGAAAAAGACCATGCTGCGTTTTTCCCACATCAATGAAATATTCAGAAAAAAAAATCTTTACAATTAGTAAATGAGATCCAAATATCAGGAAAAAAATATTTGGAATATCTACCAATATGTATTCCACTATTCAATCTTCACTGAACATCAGCCCCCATTGATTGATAATAGAAAGTACTGAAATGAATCTCCACCAAAAAAATCCTGCATAAAGAAACTGAAAATTGATTGCTTCATTACTGCAATTCGAATTTGAAAATGTTATAATAACATATATAATTGCATTGCTGCTACTTTTTTGTAAATTCATATAATTTGTTGAAAGCCATGAATACTAATAACATATATTAACAGATTTCTGTTCTTTAGAACAACAAAACTCAGAATGCATTGTTATATAAGATCCACAATCATAACTACATTTGGAAAAAATATAAAATGAAAACCCTAGATGCAGGGACTATTTAAATAAACTAATTCATGTTTCTAATGAAACACTGGAATGCACCATGAATTATTAGGTACGTTGCGAAAGCCTGATCTCTACCTGAAGAATCTCTTTTGGCAATGTGTGGTTTGATTAGTTCCATCTTCAATCAAAAGTTCATCAAACCTATACCAAAGCAAACATAAGAAGGCTAACACAGAACAGAGCCCTAGGTATTATTTTAAATTTTAATATGTGTGATTTTGATCCTAGAAAAACATCAGAACAAAGCAACACAGGCTTATAAAAGATCACAAACTGATGAAATTGTTATCATAAACACTGAAAGTAATTATCAAAACCAGAACATCCTGATTTCACCGTTGTGCCTTGTGCAAGACATGCAGTCTTCTGTGGTTTTAGCAAATAAGAATACAAACCCTTTTGATTTGTCTTCCATGAAACATAGTTTAACAGTCTACCTTGCAAGAAACATAGTTTAAAACTATAAATCATAGATAGCAATGAGTCAAAAACGATGGAGACAGGTTAGGTTAAGAGATTGAATACACTTGGGATTGAGAGGAAAGTGAATGCCTTTAAAAGAGCAGTAATAGGTTGTATTGTACCTTGATGAATAAGCTTCTTGAATGCAGAAGTAGTACATAATAACGAACCTCAGCTTACTGATGTTGCAATCTTGCAGCCTGGATCTTTAGAGCAACTGTAAAACTCATTGATCAGTAAAGAGTAGAAAACTGATGACTGTATAACAGAAAAAAGAAGAGAGATCATCAGGAATCATCTTACCCTCAATCGATCTTCTTCCCCCTCACATCGGAAAGACGGAAACCCAGAATCATTTGTCTTCTACATGCTACCAACGAAACCCCAAATCAGGTGGATAAGAGATCCAAAATTTGGCCGAAAACTGGAAAGAGTTGAGATGCACCTAGAAAATACACCTGGAAAAGGAGGAATGGAGATAACTTCTGGGCCTGGAGAGAACAAACTGACCACAAATGGAAATTTTTAAGTAACAAAAACCCAGAATTGAAAATTAGAGGAGAAAACCCGGAAATAAATCCACTGTCAACTCAATCTCTCTCTGTTACCTTTAAATTTCTATTTTTTTTTTGTAAGTTATAGATTTATAAAAAAAATTTAGATTTATAAAAAAAATTTAGATTTATTAGATTAATATAGATTTTAAAACTTAAATTTTTTAACATTTTTAAAAATAAATGATAAATTTACATGGATTCTCGTAGAATTAAACAAACATTTTAGGATTCATCACTTATTACATAAACATGTAACATAAGTGGATAAAAAAATTAATAACATAAAAATTCTTAATGTAAACTCTAAATGTTTACCACACATTCAGAGACATATTATGGAGAGTGAATAAAAGATTCTTATTCATAAGATATCATTTTAAAATTCATAGACCCGTGTCAAAACACGGTAAAATAAAACATGTTTATTTGTACTTAAGTTGTATGTGACGACTAAAGATAATGATTATATTTATCTATATCTCTACTGCAATAAAGCAAAGTTCAAAATTCTAACAAAAGTGTTGATAGTCTATATTACACATATTAAGTAGATTGAAAGAGTTGAATACATGTTAACAAATCAAAAACAAGACAAAAAATTATGTAGAATATATAAGACGCGTACAAAAACCAAGTGAATGAATATTGTAGTAAAAATAACAAGATCAAAAAATATCTATAAAAAAAGAAAGAATGGTAGTGACAAGGGGAGAGGAAGAGAGTTGAATACATGTCATAATAGAGTATGAAGCAAAAAATAAGACAAACAATTTGTGTATAATATATAAGACACATACAAAAACCAAGTGAATGAGTATTGTAGTAAAAAAGATCTAAAATCATGTATAAAAAAATGATAGTGGCAAGGGGAGGGGGAGGGATGGAGAGAGAAATGAATAAAATAAAATAAAATAATAAAAGATAAAACTTGTAAATCTACAGAAATCTTATGTCTAGAGGATTGGATTGTTCACTTCACAATTTACACTTGACAATCCGTGCAAATCCACAATTTAACAAATCTTTAACAATTTGTGTGTTTATTGAATAACTTCATACTTTCGTGGATTTAAAATTTTTAATTAAAAATCTTAATTGAATGCCCACACACTTTTATGAATTTTAAATCTTCTATTATAAATTTCAATTGAATACCCTTAAACTTTTAAAATCCATAAAAATCTTTAAAACATCATGAAAATCTAACTACAGTACATCCCCAAATCTCAACGGAGAGTAAAGGAAATAAAACCCAGCAACTTAATGTAACTGAATTGAAAAAGAGCAGAATAGATCAGGCTCTGCCTTTCCATTCTTTTAGCTTCTGTATCTCGACCTCCATGTCTTCACTCAACGTGATGCCAAAATTTTATTGGTGGCACATGTTTGCACCATGAAAAGCAGGCACATGGGATTAATTGCCCCTTAGCTACAGTGCCAAAACAAACTGTAAAATGTTAGAGTAAATGTATCCATATCTACCTATAACTAGCACACAAGTTTTTAGGGAGCCTTTCTAATGAGCACTTTTAAGTTCAGAACTTTTGAATTAATTGTTTATTAGACCAACTTTTTTTTAAATTTTGACATCTTAACCGTTGAAGTAGATCAATCATACAAAATTTCAGCCAAATTCGTGATTGTTAAGAACTAGTTGTAGATCAAATCAATGGACGAACCAAATCTGTCAAACATGAACCGTTCAAGTTCATAATTGGTAAATCACACTTATGAATGCTTTAACGATTTTCAATTCAGTTGAAAATTTACAGAAATGATCTAATCATAAATATTTATAAAATGAACGGTTAATATGTGGATATAAAATTAAAAAGCGGGATAAACCAAAAAGTCCTCAACTTAGAGATCCTCACTAAAAAGACTCCCAAGTTTTTATCTTATCAGATTTGAGTGTTATAACTGGTATCCCTGACCTTGCTTATGGTCAAGGATGACTTATAATTGGTCTTACAGGCCAGGCTTGGCTTTATTTCTTCCGGACCTCGGACTCTATTTGGAGTTAACAACTTACAATAGACTTTTACATGCCAAGCTCTTCAAAAGCTTACATTCTTACAACAATAGCGTTGGCATCACCGGAGGTGTCTAGTTTGTGATATATTTCCGTCTATATATGTGATGTTGAAAGTAGAGTCTATCTTGATCAAGCTATGTTAAGCTCTTCAAAGTTCAAACCATGCATAGACCACAAAAATTATACAGTGTATAGTTAGTTGTTTGTTACAAAATAATCTGCTTGTTAAACTTTCAAGTCAAACTTAAGGGTGGGTTTGGTGCTGCTGGGCTTATAAGATATAAGCTGACTTTTAGCTTATAAGCAGAAGGTGGGTGTTTGCAGCTTCTCCTTTTTCCCTCAAAACACTTTATACTTTTTTAAAAAGTAGCTTATTTTTGGACTTACCAAACACCAAAACCTTTGGTGTTTAAAAGCAAAGGAGCTTATAAGCTCTCCCAAACCCAACCTTAAATCTCTTTCACTTGTTGTCAAGGATATAAGATGATATATTTGAACTGACCATGTACTTTGTTGTCTATGCTTGAACTGACTATGATCAAATCCATTTCTTCAACTCATGACATGGTGTTTATCTATAGTATTATTGATAGAACCAGGGTAAAAGTCTTTGATTTCTTTTGATCGATCTAGTAAAGATAATCTCGAGTTAGACAAGTCACTTTAGACATAAAGAAACCAATCACTACTAAATCACCCTACCACATTTCCCATGCCAAATAATACTTATAATTTTCTCTAATCATCTCATGTACACAAACCCAACTACCACTAATTATCGATCATTTGTTTTTAGTAGCAATTATCTAGCGCTGCAATGAAAATAAGTTGGTGATGCAAGAAGGTTAGTAAATGAGAAATGCAATTGAGGTGATGAAGTAATTAAGCAGTACGTATGTGCAGGGCGGATCCATGTTTAGACCAGCTTATGCATCAACCCAACCAAAGTTCAAAGATCTCATGGTTTAATTTTAGAAGCTTGTACCTAGATAATTGGTTGCAGAAATATTCAAAAAATGGCAAAAATATTCATAAAAGGGGGAGAAAATAGGAAGAGAACTCATTCTTCTCGATAAAAGTAGAATGTTTTTAAGAGATTATGGCTAACTGTCTCAAATAACGTGGTTAATTAGGACAATTAAATATAATTATTGGGTCAGTAAATATAAATTGTTATTGAATAGAGAAAAAAAGAATAGTATAAATCTAAAAGGGAATAATATAAAATAGTCATATATTCTCATCTCGAATTATAAACAATAGTGTGATAAGCTCATTATCTTTATATTTCAATAGAATTAGTTTTATTGAAGAAAAAAAATTAGTTGTATTTTTCACAATGTGTAATTGATAAGGATAAAAAAGTGATATCTACGTATTTGTAATTCAGATTTTAAAGATTAAACTACACATAAGGTAACATAGATGTATTATGGTATTTTATAGAGTATTTAATTGTTTTGTAGGTTCCTAATATATATTATTTTTCTACATACTAAATTTTGCCCAATCTAAAAAAAATTCTGGATCCGCCTCCTGAATAGTTTACATATAGTTCCATGCAGTAGTTGCTAGCTAAGCTAATTAAGTTAGGTGCCATGGTATATATCCTCCAAATCTCCAATTATCAGCATGCTCTATTCTTTAACAGTAAATGTACATGAACATTAATCATCACAAAGAGTCCATACTCCATAGATTTCGATCATGGCCGTTTTGAAAAGATAATTTTCACTTACAGTTGTGAAACCACAAGCTTATGCATGTGCCAGTTAATCTGAACAATGGTACGTACGATCACATTAATTTCTCACTTCAGTCAGCACAAGAAAGATGGAGGCCGGGCAGGAAGCAGTGAGAAGCTTCGATGTGGAACATGGTGCAAGCTAGCAAAGAATCGAAGATATAATGCTGAAACAAAACAAACAAACAAGAATATCTGAGGATGCCAATGATGAGTGGATTCATCTTCGTTACTTCTCTTCGTTGTTCTTCAAGATAGGTGAAGTGGTTCTCCACATTGATACCAATGCAAGCAAAGAAACCAGTGAATTGATCACCAAACAGACCCTTTAGCTCCTATTTGAGATTGAAAACCGAGGAACAGAATTTAAGGAAGGAGGATATATTAAAAGGAGTCCGAAATTAAGGAATCTAATATATATACCTTTAAGCATGTAGTTTGCCAACTGAGACATTTAGTATTTTAGGTAGGTGACTAGGTGCCATACCCAATTTCATGGATCACCTCACTCTTAGAATAGTCATGATGACAACAAAGGCATTGGGAAAAGACTAGCATTGCGAATTTCAGTTGCATATTTTAGTATTATGGCGATATGTACATTTAGTTTTATGGTGATATGCATATAGTCTTTTCTTGTTGTTTTAGAATATCTTTTCCGATTTCAAGTATTTCTCTTCCAACTTCAGAATTTATGGCTGGCAAGTTGCTTGTATAATTTTATGACGATATGGAAGAGTCGTAATAAATTATGTTTTAACCAAGAAATAAAATATCATATATCGAGGATATATCGACAGTCTAAAATGTGGATATATCGACAGATATATCGAGGAAATATCGATTGAGTCAAATTTTTGACAGAAATGATGGTAACTAATAGAAATAAATGAAAATTTTTAATGAAACTTTCTGAGGTTGTTATATGATCAATTATCAACCTTGTATGAAAAGAAAATATTGATCAAACATTATGACATATGAATTTATTATATTATGATATGAATTATTACGTGTTAAGTGCTGATAATTATTAAAATATAATTTAATACTTTATTTTTATGGCTAATGCTCAAAGAGAAGCTAGACCATCACGTCTTTTTTACATTATGCTACATTACTAACATATCATTAATCACAAAGTTAACTACACAAATACTTCAGAACCACATAGAAAACCTATGATGTTCGAAATTTACACTATATTTCTCATCTCCATATGCAAAGTCATGTGGGTATTATGAAAAGTAATCATTAAATGATTGCTCTCTCATAAAATTCTGCATGTATTGACTTACATGCCAACAATATGAGTTAAGGGACAGTCTTTGAGGATTTTGGAGCTCATAGTATGAACCATGCATTGCTCGACTTTCTCCATTGCTATCATCATTGATTTGTTTGTGATTGTGAATTAAGTTGTCACTTGTTGGAAAACCTTAAGGCATGACATATGAATGATAAGGCATTGCAAAAAAAATTGAAAGTTATTGATTTTTTTTAGAATTATTGAAATTTTCAGAAATTTCGCTGAAACATCGGGAATATCACCGATAAATCGGAAATATCGATAAAAATCAGGAAATTTTAGGAGATTTAGTGGTATAATTGAGGATTTTTCAGGTGAGTCAAAAAACCAAAATATCGTCGATATTATCGATTTTACATTGCTTGGTTTTAACAACAAACCTTATTCTCTTATGCGGGTTTTCCACTCCATTAAATCTTGGATTCGGTTCATAGCTCCCCATCTGCCTGATCATTCTAATGGTATTTTAGATGCTCAATTATTGATAGGGTTAGGGTTCAATCAGTTTTTAGAATACTACCCATACAACGGTTGGTATTTTGAAATCCCCCAATTACTCCATGGGTTAAGATTAATACATATGGTCTAGCTAAAGGTAATCTTGGGTCTGCTGCCTATGGAAGTGTTTATCGAGATGCAAGTGGGAATTATATGGGAGGTTTTTGCCAAGGCTTGGCTATCAAAGTTCCTTTTTTACTGAGCTAATGAAAATCATCATTGGCATTGAGTTTGTTTTTCATGTTGGTTGGCATTATCTTTGGTTAGAGAGTGACACTATAAGTACTAGGTATCGTCTCTTCTTCTTTTCTTCCTCCGTGGCCATTACGAATAGCTTGGTCAATATGAGTTATATTCGGTTAATGCATTTCTGTTGCTCTCACATTCTTAGAGAGGTAAATTCAGTTGCAGATAGCTTGACAAACTTGGGTCTGGTTTCAAACTTGCTGGTTTGGCATCAACTCCTCTCACTCTGATTACTCAATATCTAAATATGGATGGACTTGGTTTCCTTTACCTTCGTACTCATTGATGTTGATGGTCTTTATTATTATTGTTTGGATGGAGTTGCACAAAGATTTCTTGCTAGCTTGTTATTTCCAGTGCAGTGAAACAGATGTTGCTGAGTTGAGATGGGTGGTGTACAAATGCTGAGATTGAATGCTTTTATCTTGTTTCAATACTTTTATTTCGTAAGCTTCTTGCTCTTTCTATTATTTTTTCAATAAATGGTTTTGGCATAGTCCGTCTTTCTATTGTATATATTCTTTTTTCAATAAATTTCAAGTAATGACGATGAGTTAGTCCTTATCTCGTTTATCCAAAAAAAAAGAGTAGTCACTGAGGTTTTTTCTATCTTTGTATTACAACATTACAAGAGATCGAGGAAAGTAATAACATGAACTCCATTAACAATCAAATGATAACTGAACGTTGTATCTTTCGTTACATGCAAACCAAAAGTTCTCAGACACCAGAACCATGTTACAGGATCACCCGTTTGTATAAGATTACAAGCCCTAGCCTATATATATGAATATCATGATAAAGTCATTGGTAGGCTACAGGATTGTATAAACAGATAGCATCTTCATGTATGCTATTAATGGCCTGAGCTCCAAGTGCTATATATGAATACCAAAGAAGATAAAATACACAGACTTAACCAACAATGTATATCAAACCTACACTCATGTAATTTCGGATAGTAAACTACCTTTATTTAAACTCCGCATTTGTGTTAGGGAGAAATTGCTTTAACCAGAAGAGGTGATTCATGACACTCTGAGTCTGATGCAAAACATAAGGCCGAGGGGATCATCTTCCGTTTGTGTGAGAGACGCCATTCATCAATGGATCCCATTTGTTGAGGATCCAAGTCTGGAGGAATTCCCTTGTTAACAATGTCAAGAATCCTCTCAGTCCTACTAAAAATGTGAACTGCGTGCCTCACAGTTGCTTCCCTCTCTTCAATTTTGCTGTTGAAACACTTCATTGCTATAACAGTCTGTGAATTAGTGAGACAAGCACCAACAATATCAGAGATCATCACCACTAGTGTTTCAAATAATTTGTCGTCGCATGTCTGGTTCAACAGAAGAGTCTGACTTATCCTATGCATGGAGTTAGCAGCCAATTCTTTGACAGACCATTTTGAAGGACTCACATCCATTACACACCCAAATTTATCTCTACGCTTTCTCTTTGATTCTTCAAATCTAGACTTTGCAGTTTCAGCAAGTTCTTTGAGTACGTCTCTGGGGCCCTTTCCTAGTAGAGACAGGCTTTTGAGATCTACATCTAGCCATGTGTGATAGATATCGACTCGAAGCCACACAATGTTTGCTGCCTTCCTGCTGTTTGTGGAGTCACTTCTATGATCCAAGTGATCCTCCATGGCATTTATGTATGTTAATCCTTGATTTATGCTATTTACCAACAAATCTATTGAGCAAATGTTGTTACTTGAGAGTGCAAGAGCAATACTTGTTAATGTCACAATAGGAAGTGCCCAACTGTTTGGTGGTTCTTCAGAGTCCAAGGAGGGAACTTGGTCACTGTCAAATTCAGCTACTCCTTTGAAACTTTGCGAGAATGTGGATTTCTCTAAGAGCTTGAGGAGATATTTGGGCTCTTCTTTCCTTCCCTTTTGAAGCCAATATTCAGTAGCATCACAATTTGCTCTCATCATGAACTCAACCAATGCCTTTTCACCTTCAAGAAAAAGAACATAACAACTCAAGTCTGGCCTTCGATTCTGCTCAAATTGTGGCCCGGTGTTACGGTCAGACATCTTGATCTTCCACTCTTTGAAAATGTCACAACATAGATATAGTCGGCTCACAAATAAAATGGAAATGAATCGAATAGCCTTACTCCCCAAGACAATCCCTTTCTGCATTGTAATACAAATGTCCACAAGCATGTTTCTGGCTTCATGAGCAAGTTTCCTGTAGTGCCTACTTTCGATTCTTATGGTTAATGGTTGCTTTTTCAACTCCAACAGCCCCTGAATCCAGTACTTCTCAATCTCAAATTCCTTTTTTACGGTTATGCTTCCTCTTTTTGGGCACTTGAAGTTTATGGCCATGAACCATCTGAATGCGGGAGCAATAGTACCAACTCCAACTGCAACAGCTTGTGTGAAAAGTATCAAAGTTGTAGTGAGCCTGTAGTCAGATTCTCCTCTGCAAAACTTAAACGATGAAGTCATAACAAAAGTACGAAGCATGGCTTCAGCCAAAACCATGGTGCTGAGAAGACAGAAAGCTCCAGAAGCAGTGCATATCACTGAGCGGCCCATCACGAATTGGGGACTTGAAGTATGAGCCATTACCCAATGTTTAGTCAATGCCTCTCTAAGTTTCTCGGCCTCCAATATTTGGTTTGCACACTCTTTCAAAGCCAACTGACGCCTCTTATTGTACTTCTTTTCTAGGTAATTCTTTGTGGTTGGAACAGCTATAGAAGAGAAAATCAGCATGATGAGTAGAACAAACATGATAAACATAATTGCAACATGCTCGTTCCAGAATACAAAGATCGCACCAGTAGCTAGTTGGATGCATATATTAACAATAAGGGTGATGACTAGAATCCCTAAAGCAATCACATTCATAAACATTTCTTCATTCTCCATGGCTCCAAGGGAAGGCATCGAGTTGGACATTGCCGTGCAGATGAGGACTGAACTGCTGAGTTTTGCAAGCTGATCATGCTTGTTGGGCATGGGAGTGTTGAGATCAACTGATAGTTTGATAGCCACTCCTAGCAAGGTGAGAGTAGTAGCATTAATGGAGAAAAATTTGGAAGGAAACCAGAGTTTATGGTGTCGAAAACCGAGTACTACATCTGCAGCCATTGCAATTAGGCAGGCAAAGGATGCTGCTGCTACATACAAGCCAATCCAAGGCATTGGTGCACTGAACTTCTCCTCATGAAGGTTTCCGTTTCCATCACATCCGCCCATGATTCTTGATGGTTTACTTTGGAATGTTTTTGGATTAAGAAGTTCTTGTGAGCTTGTTTATCACTTAACAATGCTTTTAACAAAATGTTGATATTTGTATTGGAAGTTTATTGTTGATAGCAGCCTGAGCAGGTTAACTATTTTGTTCGTACTGATGAGATCAAGTGGAGTAGTTTAAGACTTGTTTTAGAATTAGCCTGTCAATGTCCTCTTATTATCATAATAAGATTTTTTGTGAATCTTTCATACGTACTTTGGTAATCTATTGGTTGAAAGAAGGAATTGATTGGTTTTGAGACCCATATGTCGGCTTCATCTCAATATTTACGACATCATAGTAATCCAGGCCTTGAAAACCATATCTGATGGCTCGCATTCTCTCTTATTTGTCGTATGAAAACTTTCTGTTGAGTCTAATGACAAGCCGCCCATGAGAACACCATAAATCTTTCAGTTATTCGTGTGACGAGTGAGATGATGAGAGAAATATATGAGACCGAATAGTTTGAGAGTGATCAAATTTGCATGCATCTTTTTGTGATGATTTCCTGACTTATGTTTAGAAATGGGTAGATCATGTCTCCAAATAAAGTTACATCCATTTTCAAAATCATTTGAGCCTATGTGATTGTGTTTTTACAGGAACGGTAGAATATTATGTAAATATTTACTTTTTTTATAGGTGTAAGTTATATTTTTCTCATTAGCATTATTATTGTATATTTATATAAACCCTTCTATTTAGAGAAAAATAATACATTGAAACATACCAAACCATATCAAATTAATCATTCTTTTCTACTTTGCATCAAACAAGTCATGTTTGATCATTTGAATTTACACCCTAAACACCACAAATTGTTGCGTACCAAAAACCATAAATAACCACAAATACACGAATTCCTAAATCCTGAATATCAAATCTCAGCAAATATAATTTTTCGCATGACATATCAATTTAACTACCACACCATCATCCCACCATACCACAAACCAAATTCATATGATATCCATATGATATCTCAAAATGTCCGCTCTATGGATATTTAGTTCAAAGCAAGCAACAGTGTTATGATGCAATTTGGTACTCAGATTGGCAGGATATCACTAAAATACCTCGAAAGAATCAAACAAAAGTTGACATAGCTAACATAGAGGAAGCGCATCCATCTAATGCTCTGCTACTGTAGCGCAGTCAGGTATGAATGGTATTGGTAAGTTTACTTTGAATATTTCTTGGATTATTGACAGCGGGGCATCAGATCACATGACTTATGACCCTAGTCTCTTGAAAAAATTAAACTCATCCTCTCAAAAAATTGTTTTAACCACTGATGGTAATCCAACTCCGGTTACTGGAGAAGACTATGTTGTCCTATCAAACAAATTAACCCTTGATTATGTATTAGTTGTCCCTTCTTTGTCATACAATCTTCTGTCAGTTGGTCAAATCATTCAAGCATTATTATGTATTGTCCCCTTCGATCCATCTTTTTATGTATTTCAAAACATTCTCACTCGACGGATTCTAGGTTATGGTGTAAGAAAGGGGAAATTGTACTACATGGATCTTAAAGAGACTGGAGATAAACACAAGTATTTTTTAGGTGAAGCTAATTAGGTCAATGGATTTGAGAGTGTAAAGAAAGATGTGTGGCTTTAAACTTTAATTATCTGAAAAAACTACAACCACAAATATTTTTAGGTGTTAACCATTCAGATTTTTGTTGTGACACAAGTGAACTGGCCAAGAGACACCATATTTCATATACATCAAGCCTGAATAAAAACCTTATTCCATTCATGAAGATTCATTTCGATGTTTGGGGACCTGCAGAAATTCTTTCTCATGGTAGGGCTCGATATTTTGTAACGTGTATTGATGATTGTACTCGTATGACTTGAGTGTCTCTACTAATGAACAAGACCGGTGTCTATTCTCGGTTCACATAATTTCACAAGATGGTGTCTACAAAATATCAACAGGCTATTCAATTTTTCTAGTTTGATAATGGTGGTGAGTATGTTAATGATCGTATGCAAGCGTTTATGCAATCTCATAGAATTCAACATCAAACTTTAAATTCTTATACTCCTCAACAAAATGGATTGGCAGAACGAAAAAATTGACAATTGTTGGAAGTTGTTCGTGCCTCTTTATTCAGCATGAATGTACCTCTTAAATATTGGAGAGAAGTTTTGACGTCTGCTGCTCATATAATTAATCATACTTCCGGATGAATATTAGGCATGTTGGTGAGGTCGGTAATGTGACTTCCTGATGTCGGATCGGTGACTTCTGAGTATCGTTACGTAGCTTGTATGATAGGCTTCATGATATATGTCGTGGTCGAGTTTTGTTATTGCTTGTGGGCCCACATAAATAGTGTTACTTATGTTGGGGGTGTAGTCACACTAGTGGCTACCCTAACATCCAAAATTCAATCAAAACTCAATTTCAATTATACAGAGGAGTAGAACTCAACAAATTGACCAATCTTCATACCTGAGTTGAGTTTCCAACTGGGCTCGATCTCTTTTGAAGATGATTTAGGAGTTTTGTAAAGGAGAGAAAGATGATTAGTTTGGTTATGGGGATTCAGTAAGTTTGGTCATGGCCCAGATTGGAAACTCAATCGGAGACGACGACGACGTCATGCGGTGGACGCTGGCGCTGGAGGTGAGGTCGAGAGGAGAGAGAGTTAGGCTCGGTTGACCTCGAGTCAGCCCAACACTCCCCCCATAAATAGGGTGCATAAACGGCTACGATTTAAAGAAGGTTTGATCTAATGGCTCAGATCAAGAATGGTAGAAATTATTTACCGAAATAGTAAAATTAAAAATATGATTGGTTATTAAAAATTATCACAAACTTTGAAAATCCGTAAAAAATAGCTCGATGCTCAGAAAAATATTTCAGACACACCAGTGAACTGTGTCGATGCGTACTTCGACATTGGGACTTCAAAAGGGGAATTCAAGAATTCAAGAAAAACTCAAAAATTAACTTAGACATTAACTTACTAAGTTACCGAACGCGGAAAAAAACCTCAATAACCACAATCAACTTGGTAAAAGAGTAATTTTGGGTACGAGGCGTTACATAATCTAATTCAAAACAATGACATGAACATAAAAACATATATTAGAGATATATATTGGTCATTTTATTAAGGGTTTTATTAATTTGTTATAAACTAGCATTTACTCGTGCATACTTGTACGGTGTTACAAAATCATCTAAAATTAAAGAGCAGTAATTTAAGTGGAATTGCAGTTTTTAATATTGTATTCCCACTATCTATCCACATTAATCTTAATTTCATAATTTTTTTGCTATATATTTTTTGTTTTTTTTGTATACTTTTTATAGTAATAAAACTAATAAATCTTAATTCTATTGACTTTTCTAACTTTAAAAAGTTAATACAGACATAACATATTTTAGTGAATTTCTTCCACCGCTAGTTTTATATATAGTAGAGATAGGCTCGTCACTGACTCCTAGTCGTATCAATAGATCATACACTTGTACTAGAATCATACTAAGTCTACAATAGGTCAATTCTGTCCATTTGCTTAACGTTGCGTCTCTCATGGCGTTCGTTATACAATTTGGAGCCATGCATGGTCGCATCACCAACCAACTAGGTTTAATTTTATATATCTCTAAGAAAATCGCAGCATTTGATTTGATTACGTCGACCCAAGTCTCACGTTCTGAAATATATGGCAAACCAGAAGCCACCACTGCCGAAATGAGCTGGAGTTTGCTAAAACATCACCTTCGAGTCTTCGACCGTCAAAATCTCACCCAACCAGCCAGGCCGGACTTGCCGCGCCTTCCATAGTGACCGTTATAGCAGTTGACAGTAGTGAAACGCAAAGCGAGGGAAAGAGCGTAGGGCACAAAAATACCAAAACGGCAGCGTTTTTCGATCCTCATCCGAAGTTCTTGGGCTCCCAAAATAAGACTTACAGATGGGCAATGCGAGGTTGGTGGATTTGATATATCTATATCTATGTAGTGTAGGGGAGTTGGATGCTGCGGAATTCTCTCACTCCAACCTCAACGCCGACGGAGAGAGAGAGAGAGAGAGAGGTGGGTTGGTTTCTTTCTCTCTCCTCCGTCTCTTTTGCCGCCAGAGGGAGGAGTTCTGTGGTGAGGCTGGTCGGAGGTGAAAACGACGTCGTCCGGGAAGTGATTCTTCCACTGCTTCAATTAGGGGTACGTGATCATTTTCTGATAAATGACCGTGGGTGTTTGTAATTTTTCGATATTGTATTATCAAGTTGTGCGTAGAAACGAAAGTGATCATGCATATTGATTGAGGGCGGCTGATTATTTTGATCAACTTGTGAAGTTAAATAATTATTTTTCTTCTTTCTGGCACTATTTAGATCCGAAACATTGAAAAGCGTATTGGGCCTTTCTGAGACTTGAATTATATCAGTGCTTGGTGCTTGGTGCTTGGAGGTATTATATATTCTGGAGATTGAATTGCTTTAGGGTTTAGGAGCGATATATCTTATTGTGTTATTGCATGTTCATATTGTTGCTTTTTAGAAAAATAGATGATCTGATTTCTGGAATGGCCAGTTTCATGTTTTTTAAATTTCGAAACCCCGATGATTCGAATTTCGATCCAAGTGGTAATTTTGTTGTCCCTTTTGTCTACGATTTTATTATTTGTGTTGCAAATTAGATGGCATTTTCCCCTTGTTTTTGCTTTTTCTGCGTTCTTTCATAATTCTTGGGGTTTACTATTCAACCTGATCAGGCAATTGGGAGTTCTTGATCGAAACTTTCTAGCTTTGTTTCTCAATTCTCATAACCCTTTTCCTTTGGTTAAAATTCTACCAGCTAGGAGTCGGGATTGTTTCTCATAAGGGCGTTCCCTTATCTACTAGTGTATTATCTATGCGGTGCTTCTAATCCTTTTATTGAGATATAAATATGCACATTAATCAACAGTTTAGACATAATTTATCTATATATGCCTTATGTATGATGATTCAAATTGTAAATTGTTTCTTGTTGATCATAACCTTCCACTTAGAACTGATTCTGATAGTTAGTATACTTCTGCAGAAGTACACTAAACAAGTAGAATTGATGTGTGAGGCGGACAAGATACACATAAGATCAGCCCCAGTTGTCAAGAAAGGTTCTCCGATGATTCCTCCATGGCCTGGTCCAGTCAAAAACAGTTTGAATAAAGGGTTCTCATCAAATGCATCAACACTGAGGGGGTGCAACGGCGTATGCAAGGCAACAACAAATTTATGGGAGCGGCTGTTTGACGAAGGCTATAGAGCAGATGTTGCTATTCATACGGATGATGGTGGAATCGTCTATGCACATGCTAACCTTCTTGTAAGTTTAACATTGATTAGATACGATCAGTGCTCTTGTCTATAGTTTGTTTCAGTTCTTGAGCCTTAGTTTATTGATCATACATGAATTTCTAGTATTGACTAAAATGTTCAGGGAAATCATAACTTGTACTGAATGGAAAACATGAGACATGTTGGGATCACTTACTCAAATTGACATTCTTCTACTCGATCCACAATGCCTTACGTACAATCTTCATCGATCATTCAAATAATGCCTTTAGTCCATTATTCCTAACATTATTAGACGGCAATATTTTGTTGGTTTCTTATTTTTTCAGTGTTTTCAATCAAAAAGATGGTATAGTACTATAATGCAAACTGATATAAAATAGGAGCTATCCCTAACTGACTAACTGTGTGAGTAATTTGCTTCCCAGATTGGTAAATGATTTCATGGTCACAATATATTTGGATGCTATTTTGACAGGGAACGGCTTCTCCTGTAATGAAAGGCCTGTTAAAGCAACCAAAAGTGTCTCGTCGTCTTAAAACAATCTCTATCCAAGGATTTCCATATGACGCAGTTAGAGTGTTCATTCGTTTTTTGTACACTTCCTGGTAACATGTTCTTCCCTAAGAACTGCCTTTTCTACTTAACCGTGATTTTTGGAATGAATTTGATTCGTCAGAATTGATGTATAAGTCGAATTCATACGTGAACCTAGAAGATTAACATGAAGAGACAACAGTGATTGTTAATCCTTTACAATTTCTGAATGCTAATTGTAATGAATGTGAAAGATGGAATTCTTTTCTGTTGAATGTTTACTTACATGAATATTACTATTCCAAAGTTTACGCACATTGCTGAAGTACTTGGATTGTTCCTGGTGTTTCTGTTTAGCTATGAAGAAAAAGAAATGGAGGAGTTTGTTGTAGCCTTGTTGGTGCTTTCACATCTCTATGCCGTTTCTCCTTTGAAGAAAGAGTGTGAACAGAAGCTGGAAGATGGCTTGCTTACCACAGAGAATGTAGTTGATATTTTTCAACTTGCATTACTGTGTGACGCCCCTCGACTTAGCCTCATTTGTCACCGTATGATCTTGAAGAACTTCAAAGCTGTTTCTGTCACTGAAGGATGGAAAGTTATGAAGCTGAGTCACCCAGCACTAGAAAAGGAACTCTTGGAATCTGCCATTGAAGAAGATAAGGTAAGCGCCATCCATTTGGTTGCGTCTTCTTTTATGTTCATGTACCCCATTTTCATAATATAATATTTATCTTTGAACTTATTTACAGAGGATCAGAAAGAGAAATGAGAGAAAAATATATCTGCTATTATATGATGCGATGGAGGCTCTTGTGCACATATACAGAGATGGTTGTCAAACAATTGGACCTTGCCATAAGGACCTTAAAGAGAACAAGGATCCTTGTAAGTATATAGCCTGTAAGGGACTGGAATTGCTTGTCCGCCATTTTGCTGGTTGTAAATTGAGAGTCCCTGGTGGTTGTATACATTGCAAGAGAATGTGGCAGCTGTTGGAGTTACACTCCCGCCTTTGTGCTGATTCCCAAGTCTGTATGGTTCCTTTGTGCAGGTGCGCCTCTTACACTGCCTTTTCTTCCTCTTTCATTTTTTTCGCATCGTCTATCTTGCTATGTTTTTTTCAAGACTTCATGCTATGTTGTATCCAAGCTTCTGTACTTGTAACTAACTGGTAATAATTTCAATATTGCAGGAACTTTAAAGAGAAAATTAGGAAACAGAGTAAGAAAGACGAGATTAGATGGAAGATGTTGGTGAAGAAGATTTTGAGAACAAAGAAAATCGCAGGAGCGACAGCTGTTCTTAACATCGGCAGATGTGAGCGCTTTGTTGCAATGACGTCTTGTTCTATGGAACCTGATTCCATTGTACATTCGTTGTGATCAAAGAAGAGTTTATGTTGTACCTTCTCAATCTGTGATGAATAAGAAGCAGAATCACTTCCTGTTTATGATGTTTGATTTCAAAACATTTGATAAGGTATTAGTAAGAACTTCATCTGGTACTTGGGCCTAGTTATCACCAAGTATCCATTGTCTTATGAAAAACATTGACAGTAAGAAAGCCATGGAACTTGGTTATGGGTTAATGTGTTATTGTGAGATTGGAAACACACGTTGCTTTAGAGTTTGTTAATATTTCAATTATGTGCATATATAGAGGCCTCAGAAATATTATTATTTGCAAGTCTAAGGGGGTGTATTGTATATGGATTTGTATGGAATTGGTAGATTTTTTTTAAAAGTCCACACTCTTTAAATAGTTCACAGATTTCTACTGATTTCTGAAAATCATTGACTTTTACTACAGACTTTCTATAAATTTATGAAAATCTACAGACATTATATGAACAACTTCTACATATTTCTCAATACTAGCAAGATAAAAAAACGTTAAATAATGAAGAACGTTCAAATATAATTAACAGAACTGAAAGATACATGTGTCAAAAATGTGAAAAAAATAAAAACAATAATTTATCATCATTAACATGAAAAGAATAAGTCCCTAAAATAATGATATGATCATTCTTCTCCTTCATGATCACTTTCTTTATTGTCATTGTTTACATTGTTGACATTGGCTTGAGCTTATGCCCACATCTGATTAGCAATACTCATTCTTCATTGATTAGCAATACTCACATCTGTATTGTTTCTTAAACCATTTTACTCAGCTTTGCCTCTACTGTTGTTTTGCTTATTACACCATTAATATCATGGAACCCAAGCTTAGTGCCTTCAACCATAAGTTGGAGCAAAACATTGCTCTCTTCCGCTGTCTAAGTTTTATAATCCTTTGTTTACCATTTCTTTATGAATCTCTCATCTATATATTGTTAAACTATAACTAATCATATATATAACCTTAAAGGTAATAAAAAAACATGTTATATATATGTATCAGCCAACCCAGAAAAAAGAAAAAAATATGAACAGAAAAAATTGAGTTAGAAGGTTCCTCAATTAAAGGAAGAGTTTGGAACAATAGATGAGGTTGCTGATGCACATAGTTTTTGTATGGACGTAGATGTTATGTCATTTTGTGAAGGTTCCTCAATTACAATAAAAATTAGCTATTCTTCAGCAGTAGCTATCGAGAAACTATCTAGTATCTATCAGTTAGCTATCATGAAACTATCCGGTAGATATCAGTTAACTGTGCAGTAACTATCAGATATTAGAATATGAGATCTACTCAAGGCATTAAAGGCAATAAATAATCATTTAGTCTGCAAAATCTACTGTCCAGAGTACAAAAATATAAATAAGGCCATCAAAAACTATGTGCATTAATTACGATCAAAAAACAGCTATTCATGTGCAGTAACTATCGAGAAACTATCCAGTAGTTATCAGTTAGATATCAGGAAACTATCCAGACAAAAGTTACATAAATTGAAGAGTTAACAGATAATATTTAGGTTATCGAGTATCAAGAGTTAGCAGATAATATTTAAGTTATCAAGCGTTCCAACCATCACAATTGAAAGACAAAAAAAAGTAAACATTCAACAAACATTGAGAAGAATAGGAGAATATGTTGAGAACACAAAATATTATTAAAAACAAAGAAAACAATGAATAAGAAAAGATTATGTACGGGATTAACCTATTCACATGTAAATACTTTTCCAAACCTTTGCTTAAGTGGGAGGAAAAATATGGGAGTTTCGTGCGTGTAATTTACACTAAAAAATCTATAATTATCCATGAGTTACTAGTTTCATAAGTATGAATGATATTTTGAATATATCTAAACTTCTATTCATTTTAAAAAGTCTCTATTGAATACCTCTAAACTTTAGTGGAATTCATAATGATTTTTTTTAAATCTAGTTATATACACCGAGAATTTTATGAACTATTAAAACTCTGTATTGAATACACCCAGACTTTCAGATTTCATAGACTTCTTTAAAATTATCATTAATTTCATATACAATACACCTTCCTAAACATCTTTGAACAATAAGAACCACACTTGTGAACATGGATTATTTTAGCTCTCTTTTGTCTAGAGTTTGGTTCCTTTTAGATTAAATCAAGGGTTTAAGATTTTGTTAGATGTTTGAAGGAGGTGAATTGCAGCCACGGTTTACATTTACTGATGACTAGTATCATAAAATATTTGTTTGAACTTTGAAGTTATTATGTGTGATAACATGTAATATACCACGTTTAGAGCATGGATAAATGATGCAGGAGTCACACATCTTTGTTAAATGATAGTAACAAGAAATACTTGCCAAGTCACCAGAATTTATTTTGATGGTTCTGTATTCGGTAAGAGCTTGTATGACCATAACAAAACATTTTTGAACTATATAGGACGAGATGTTGGGGGAAACTAAAATTTTTGGCTTTAATTTTTTAATTGGCTGAGTTTATAGCTCCAATTTAGGCATTCGAGTAGCGTAATTAGTGATGTTGGAGGAGGCTACGGAAAATCTGTGTGTTTACCCATCAAAAGAAAAACCTGTGTGTAGCTAGGTATCTATTAGTAATAACAAGCTAAAATAGGTAGCTAGCTAGGTCATGATTGGTCACTACCCCCTTTTTCTTTTTCCTTTTTTGAATGACAGGATTGTAGTAGTAGAAGAGTTTCTGCTCTACAGCTCGGTTCCGGTGTTTAGTGATGTTTCGTTAGTTTACTGAGGCCGGCTCTTCGCTTGAGATATTTGTCTTCCTTACTAAATGCCCTTTTCCTTTTCATTTCCTTTATATTTGGTTCTGACGTCCTTAGGCGCCTTATGGTCAGATGGTTGTTTCTCTGGCATGACTGTAGAAGATCAATTGGTTAGGGATTGTGAGATTGGACATATGGGGATTATTTGTGGTGCTAGTGACATGAGATACTGGTTGTTTCATATGGTAGTTGTTTCGATGGCCTCCGCTAGCAACGGTCTTGTCGGTGTCGTTAATGACATACTGGTTGTAGTTGTAGTTGTAGCTGTCTGGATTAGTGTATTTGGCTTGAATTTGTTGGGCCTCTAGGGGAAATTTCTCTTTTGTTCTGTTTCGTTGTAATTGTAACCTAACTATGAGTTTGTGAGAGAGTTTCTAATGAAGACCTTATAATGAGGGCCAAATGAGGACTTTCAAATGAACGGTTGGATCAAATGCACATGGGAATTAGAAACTATCAATTAAAAATGAAAACCTTGATCTAACCGTTCATTTGAAAGTCCTTATAAGGTTCTCATTAGAAGCTCTTCCATGAGTTTGTATTGGAACTCTTAATCCCACCCTTTTGGATTCATCACTTGGTTGAACAAAAAGGAGGACCCGAGTTTGTACGTTTCCTTTCTTTGGTGATGCCAAAACAGCTCACAAAAGGGCCGAGTTCAATGACCTCTATCTTAACGGATCCAATGACGTTTTCACTGCAATCTAGCTATACACCTAGTAAGTAATGAGTAGTAACTATGTGTGACTGAAGAATTTATGCAATAGTAACAAGGTTATAATGTCGCTCCATATATACAAAATTAACGAATGCAGAGCTACAAATTCCAAATATTTTTCCATTAATGGCGGATTTCTGCTGCTTTCCCAAAGAATGTATAGCATGATTGTTTGATTTTAGTCTTTGTTAGCTTTCCCTAAAGTAGTTCATCAACAAGGTTGTCCCTAAAGTTCGAATAATATCTGATTATTTTGACAACTTGTCTCTCCCGCCATACCAATATTGAAGTGGGACATAGAGAAGAAAGCAAAGAAGATGCTGAAGAATAGGAATAGCCACTTATTTCTTTATAATTATCAAATAAATGCACAACCCAACCACGACATCATATTGAAACCACCATCAAAACATTCCTGCTCCCTTCAAAATGAGTGGGACTTCAATCTGGGACCTAAATGAAGAAACCTATCCTAACTATATATGGGGCATGTCTGTTGGAGCAGAAACCCCCCAAAAAAAAGTAAAACCTAAAATATTTTGACTGTAAAATCTTCTTCTTTGATGATGCCCTCCCCATAACATTATGTTTCATCTTTTCTGGACTATGCATTCTCATACAAAATCTGTTGCTTTTCCGGGAGCATTACCTGATTAACTGATCGGAGATCTCTTGGTGTGGAGTGGGATTTCTGATTTCATTGGAAAGACTTTCAAAAGCTGCTGTGTTCTTCTACTCCTTTGACATGTTTGTAACAAAAGAAATGAATATACTGGTGGTGCTGATTCGGTTGGATGTGTCGGTGATGCCTGTGGTAGTTTCATCTAGTTTAGTTGTCCTCCTAAAGGTTTCTGGGCTTCATATACACATAGTTTCAAAGAGAAAAGCTGTCGTCGTCCGAGGTGTCATCTTGTCTCAAGTGATACTTGGAGAGAACTGGTAGAGGAGCAGTTGCAGCTATCCGGAATGATCTAGCAGAACCCACGAGTGTTCTGTCCTGCATATTCCCGACTTCCTTGCACACATGGTCCAATACTTTTAGAAAATCTCTTACGATCATGAAGATTCTGAAAGGATGAGCTTCCTCCTTTGTTGTATCCCCATGAAAATATTCAGTAACCTCTTTCACCAGAAATAATGCCTTTTTCTCATCATCCTTGATCTGACAAATTTCCTCCCCAGCCTCCTTCAGAAAGAGCTTCATCGAGTTGAGGAATTTTCCATCCGCATCTGCCTTGTCATACTGCAATACCAGTCTGACCTTCTCAAGCCCCATTGCGAGCTTTGACACGTAGCTACTTAGGACATCTGAGTCCATTCCTGCTGCTTTTGTGACGTTTCCGAGGTCTTTGCTCAATCCTGCAACCATTTTCAATCCTTGCTTTTTGAAATCACCATCCTTTGATTTGATGTCCTCCTTTGTTTCAGAACCTGGACTTTCAGATCTTATAATCTCTTGAACCACAAAGTGGAGCAGTGTGGTCTTTCCATCTGTTCCCTTTATGTCAACCAGTTTTAAGAGCGTATCAAGTTTGAAAGCTTTAGCATCCCCACGGTTTGTCCCAACATTCATCCGGTTTCCAGTCCTAAGAACAGCTTCAAGGAGTTTTAGGAATAATCGACTGTTCTTCAGTTCATCACTTGCTTCCTGAATAATGATGAGATTCAGATCTTGGTATGATTTTTTATGTTTTATTCATAGAAGCATGATAATAAAGAAACAAAAGTTGTAAATATAAGACAATATACCTCGAGCGTCTGAAAAGACTTCGTTAGGTATTTCACTTCTGTATCAAAGTTAGCTCTGTAAAGCATTGCCTCAACTCTCTTAAAAGCAAATGGGATATCAAGTACTGCCTTCAAAAACCGTTCAGCGGACCCTAATTTTGTGATGTCACCCTTGTACTCTCGAAGTTTAATTTCTTCTTCCTTTGTTGGTGCCATCTTAACCAGAGTCTCTAAAAGCTCGGCACCCAAGCCTTCTGGGTTACCTGTTACGTCAAAACACAAAATGCAAATGATATTAGAATTTTTATTTTATTTTTTTGTTGGAATATCATACAATTCAGACCACAGCGGTTCTTTTGATTCATGTAAAGATGACATATGGATGTAGATTTTCTCTGCACATATTGTGAGCTCTCACAAACATGAATGTTTTGATTGCAATAGTAGGTCATACAACTTAAACTGGTGCTTATCATATTTCACATGTCAATTAAATTACTATACCTAGCATGTTTAACCAAACCAACAGGCATCCATGGGCTAAAAGACACTTCAAGTGTATAACTGGTAAGAGTAAAGACTAATGTAAACCTCGGTTGCAGCCATTGTTGCTTTTGCAGTTCAAAGATAGGATAAAACTTCAACGTAGTTCCAATAGTGCAAACAGTAAATTTCTAGAGAGTTTACATCCCACAAGGCAATGCATGCTTGTTAACAACGATCTTACATGTAAACATGAACCTACTTTTAGCTTCTAATTGAAATCTTGAAGACACCCTATGATGGTCACAACCAGAGGATGCAAGGGATTGAAAAAAATTATGCCAAAATTTTCAAAGATAGAAAAAGAACTAGCAGCACATGACCTATCATGATGAACGATTACAGGCAGTACCTGGAAACCATAATCAATGATCCCTATTAATCGATGTGTCCACAGGGATCACCTTTTTCCTGTTTTTCAATCTAGTTTATAGGGTGTTGCTTTGTTTCTCACATGCTTATATTTCAAAACTGACACAATGAATGTGTGTGAAATCATACTGTTAAATATATATACACTTACCTTCCAAGCAACAATGATGACTTGTTGATTAACCCCTCAACACTCATTCTATTTTTGACATCCTCTATTATCCTTTTCTTTCCCAACAGTGGCTTAAGGCATAATGTGAATACTAAAAGCATTCATGATAGAAAAGAAGCCACAACAGGGCGCCTATTAGTGCAACTTTTAAGTAAACTGAGCAAAATGTAAGCTGCATTTGATCAACAAAGGTAGAAAAGAAGAAACTACTTACCGTCCCAAAGAGCCTCAACAACCTCATCTCTACCTACGTTGAGTGCTCTCAACAATATCGCTATGTTCTGGGACTTCTTTGGGTCCAACACCCGCTCCACAGGAGGCAAAACTGATGTTCTAGTAGCAGTACTAGGCTCGTTCGGAACTGTATTTGCCGGGTTGCAGCCGAATAGAGTCTCCATCATGTCTTCGTTTAATCTGCAAACAAATTAGACATCCCCACGATCATGATCATGCAAATCATAGCTAAAACACACACGAAGCAACAATCTACTCACTGGAATGAGCTTGATTTCAGCTGGTCCCAAACCGTAGCTCTATCAGATGTTGCTCTAACTTTGTCCCAGTGCAGAGGCTTCAACTTCGGCTTTGCTCCTCCAGAATCATCCTTCTCCAAACTCCCTGCAGAGCCTAAACCTTTCTCAGCTCTCTGAAGAGGTTTGGTTTTACTCGTCTCGTTCTCCAACGAGCCGTATGGGGTTGATGTGGGTGAGGAGGACGGCTTTGATGGGGTCGGCTTATGATCAACAATTGTTTCTGACTCGTCCAAAATTCTTCGTGGCGGTGGCGGTGGAGGTGGAACCGGGGCTCTAGATACTTGGTGGGTCCGGTTGGCTAGTGACTGGAGCAGACTAATATTTGGCCGCGGTGGCGGGGCTGAGAATTTTGGCTTTTTATGAGAATGTGAAACGGATTGGTTATAGTCCTGAATTGGCGGGGGCGGAGGAGGCGGCGGGGGAGACGGAGCAGCACGATTAGAGACTGAGAGTCGAGATTTCGGTGAAGTTCGTTTTGATTGAGGAACCGAATTAGTAGCACTCGGAGACTGAGACTGATTGCTTCCATTACTGACCGTAGTACAGAGACTGCTCTGCTTCGGCGTGTAATAGCCGTCTTCGTAGCTGATCGCCGATAGCTGCGGCGAGTGAAACGCCGTCTCCTGGCTCTCCTCGTCGTCGGATGACGTCATCGGCGACGGCGAATCGAGGTTCTGAGGCGGCGGCGGCTTCGCTAGAGGCGGCAGCGGCTGCAATTCGGGACTCGGCCGGTACCGATCCGATCTCTTGATCGACTCGAGTTTCCGGTACGGCGACCGGTTCACTTCCGGCGTCGCTCCGCTCATGACGTCAGTGCTGGTCGAGGTGCGGCTCGGCTCGACGGTGCCGATATAGAGAAAACTCGACGGCGCCGCTCTGGAATCGTCGGCGAACCGCTGCGAGCTGCTCCCTCCGCCATTGACGAGCTTCTGAGTCTCCGACGGGTGCTTGACTCGGTGGCGGTAAAGGAAAAACGCGAGAGCGGACAGCATTCCGAGAGTGACGATTCCAACGGAGACGGCCACCGCAACTTTCTTCGTCGACTTCGTCGGCAGCGGCGCTTGCGGCAGAGGCACGGAGCTGTTCTGAGCCACCGCCGGCTGAGGCTGGTTCTGCTCCGGAGTCGTAGGTCCTGTCGGTAGCTCATGGAAGAATGGCTGGTCAGGGGTTTCCGGCGGAGGAGGAGCCGGAGGCGGCGGTGATAGAAGCTCCGGTGGAGGAGATGAGCTATCCGGAAAAAGCGGTTGGTGGAGAATTCTACGGTTGCTTTTATTCTCAGAAGAAGCGGAATGGACTAGAGTGATTGATAGTAAAATGCAATAGCAGAAGAATTGAGCTCTCATGTTGAACCTGCGATGCTAATAATGGCTTGGTGCGGTTGTCTTCTTCAGCCAATTCTTCATCTGGTTTTGTTCTTCTCTGGCTTTTGGGAAAATGGAAGAGAGAGAAAGCGGGGAAGCTTATTTTGGCTGGAAGGAGATCTGGGGATGCGCTGCGATTGCCCAAGTAGATGCTTACCTAATACCAAAAAAAGAGTAGATGCTGACCTCAGCAGTAGAAGAAGAGTAGTAGCCGCATTTGTATTTTGTTCTTTATTTTTTCTACTACGCATTCTCTTTTCGATTTTTTATTATTTTATCAAAAAAGTCATTCAATTTAAATCAAAACAAACAGTGTAACGATTACTTAACCCGGTTGGATATTTAGAAAGTATCGTCTTGTATAATCATAAGTTTTATTAGATAAAATATAAATTATAAGTTTTATTAGATAAAATATAAGTCATAAGTATATACTAGACAAAACATAAGTTAAAAAATTTCAAGTAAACTCCCCTTGTTTCAATTAAGCTCAATTATTTACAAGTGAATTAAGTTTCGAAGAAAAATATCATGATTCTACGAAACAATAGCTACTGTATCAAAACTCAGTCTAAATTAAGGGCCCAAGCCTAAACTTATTAGCCAAAGCCCAACCAAGTAAAGCCCTAGCTGATTCAAGCCAAACACATTCAAGCCCAAAATCTGGAGAAGCCATGAAAGAACCCCTAGTAGCCTTAATCTCTTCTATTCTGTCATTGTCTTCAGATAGCAGCGTCGCTGACGTAACCTGTGCCGGAAACACCACACCATCAGCAACCTCAGCCACAGTATCACCACCCTTCTCATCAACGCAAAGAATGTGAACACTAGATGCTGACCTTTTCTCTTTCGTGGAGGCCGACGTAGAGGCAGAGGGCAGGGGCATAGGTAGAGGAGGGAAGGCAAGGCATTCCACTTTAATGTTTCCACTTCTCGCCAACTCCGTACTGTCTGCCGTTGGATCCTGGGTCGTACCTGCCTTTTACTGCTTTTTAATTATTGTTTAATTAGTCCCCAAGCTACTTCTTGAGATCCTCTACGAGTGCGAACACTGGACCATTTTCTGGTGGTCCATGGAGAAACCGTACGTGTAATCGTTATGGAATATTTCGCCTCCCTCTTGTTTGGTATGGGTGGATGGGTTAACCTGAAGTCGACTGAGATGACACTAGATAGATGAAATAAGATTAACTTGGAAAGTGAAACTTACAGATCTTTAACTACAATTTACATACTTTTTTTTGTTTGAGGTGAAAATGAGAAATTCTTGTTGATCGAAAGATGGTTCATAGACTATCTAACATATAACTAACACTACATCTAAACTATGACTAAGAATTGAAGAAAAAAACATAGATGGTTCATAGACTATCTAACATATAACTAACACTACATCTAAACTTTGACTAAGAATTGAAGAAAAAAACAAGCCTAAAAAACTACGGTCCAAAAAGTAGACATTACACACTAGAAAGAGAATCAACTTTCCCACTCTTAACCAACCTTTCAATGCATCACGAGTCAGGCCTAAAATCCAGCTGTGTACTTTTCATCGTTAAAGAAACATAAAAGAATCAGTTAAAGTTTGGAAGGGATCTTTCCTAGTTACACTACAAGAACTACTCCCCAAAGGCCCAAAACAAAGCCCAAATGAAATAGGCCCACCTAGAGCTTTGCTTACACTCATTCTTTGGGTCGTCTTTCAGCTCAACTAATCACCATATTGTTGGTCCAGCAACTAGGCCCAATCTGCCATCAATCCACCCTAGAGTTTTAGGGTTTCCAGCCGTCATGCCTCCATCGCCAGACCTTGCCCCAGCTCCGACCACCATGGCATCCTTCAGATCCACTTCGAAGCCTGAAATATCAACCCCGACCTCCGACCAACACAAATTATCACTACCACATGGCCAAGCCACTAGCAGATCCAAAAATTTAAAAAGTGAGTATATAAACCGTTAGACAAATATACTCTCGATGTTAACGGTTTATAATTGTAGGTTTTACGACTGTGAGTTAAGTGAGAGACAGACTTAAAAGTGAGTGAGTTAAGTGATATTTTTGAAATGTGAGTGAGTAAAATTATTAATGGAATTAAAATTAGTGACTATTTGTGATATTTTACCAAACTTTTAACCATAAAATTGTCTAAAATGTACATATCATGAAGAATTTTAAGAGAGACACTTTTAAGATTTTAGAATAAAAAAAGGATTGAATAAATTTATAAAAGTGTGCAGATTATAATTGACAGCGTATAAATTTCTCCTAGTTTAATGATATTTTGTTCATAATTTCATCCACACCCCAAAACCAACATGTCAACGCCTTCAATATATCATCGGATCTTGTTCTACAACATACATCAAAACACAAGTCGGTGGTCGGGAACACTGCCAAGCTCATCTTGAGAACACCGGTCCAACCTATTCCACCAGGTGTTACCCAGGCTTTATTTGAATCCCGCCTAGCAGAAAAAACCAAGGCGTCAACAATGCCAAAGGAACCGCCTAAGCCATCGTCGTCACTAAACAAGAGTTTTGTTAGTGTGCGCTATTACCAAGTGAGATTGTTGATGTAGTAAACTTTCATGTATTACCAAAAAAACAGTTCTTTCATGTGTAAACTTCACTCTGTAATAAATTTTATTAATGTTTACCCCGAAATAGCAAGATTTAATGATTTCTTATAACAAATTACCTCTATTTAACTTGTTAATATTGCAAGTGGTCAATCCTAATATACGTTACACTTATTCTAAGAGAGACGTCTTTTTTGATGATAATTTTGTAGGACACAGCTATAAGGGCTAAGTTAACGTTTTGTTCTTTGTGCTTTTCCTTAATTGGTTTCCTTTTCTCATAGATTGATCCACCGACCCTCCCTCCCTACGTGTCCCTTTTTTTGTGGGGGGACATGCACACGTCCAAGGGCATAATGCTCTCTATCTAGCTTTTCCTTGCTTCTTTTTCAAAGAGAATTTTATTTTATTTTTTTGTAAAGAAAATTTTATTTATAGGTCTCCTATTAATACTATCCTCCTCGTCGTATGTGTATGTGGCATGGTTAAATAAAATACTTCTTTGTGTAAGCTGTGTCAATGCTCCAAGTGTCCAAATCTCCACGTGGCTAAAGGCTGTCAATTTGTTCCTTTAGATCACAGTTAGATCCGTTTGAGCTTTGCTTTTATGTTACACTCCGTTACATCTTTGTCAGTATCGTAAAATACGATCGTGTTTAAACGGTCGTATTATCTAAAAAAATTATGATTAATTATCGTTAAATTTAAATTTAATAATAAAAAATAAAATAATTTAAAATTAAAATAACATTTTTTATTGTTAGATATAAATTTAAGGATGATTTATCATTATTTTTTTTAACAAGAAGCGTGAAAAGACTTTAAAACCTAGATTATATCTGTAGAGCCTAGTGTAGATTGACTTGGAACATGGTGTTATCAGAATCTAGAACAATCATTACCATGTCTGCATGGGCTAAACCGTTAAGATTAATGTAATCAACCCAATTAACTAGTAAGAACTTTGGTATGCATATGGCTTGTCTGGAACAAGAAGCCACCCCTGCATATCATCGAATAAAACATATTCTTCTATGATTCATCAATTATTTTACTCAAAGTTGCATGTAATGTTAATAAACTTAATTTGATACCATCGATCAGCTACTGCAAATCGCATAAAACGTCACCATGATCTGCATAAGCATTTATGTTCTCCTTTGTGTTTTTGCAGCATCTCGAGAACTCTAGGCATTGGATATGTTCTATATATCCCTAAGCCTATAAGAATTTTATTAAGCAGATCGTTTCCGTTGATAATGTTAATTAGCTTTGTATTATAAGTTCATACACGTACAGTTCCACAACCTATACGATAGACTTATTAGGATCTGGAACTCAGTCCAGGTTTTTTAGAATTAATATTTCTTGTTTGAATTGCAATTGCAATTTGGCCTCTCATTTGCATTATCGAAAGAAAAAATAAACAATATACTTCAATAATGAGAAAATATTAAGTTTTAGGGTTTTACCGAAAATCAACAAGATATTTTTTGTTTTGTTTTGTTTTGTAAGAACAAGCTTCTTTGTGGTTGTTTTTAAGTTTTGATTAATAAAATATATTATAGAATATATAAGGAAAACGTAGACCCGAATCCTATATTACAATAACCATATACAGAAAACATTTTGAAATAATACCAAGATTTTATAAAATTTATGTATTCTATCCGGCACTAATTAATAAAGAATGCACAAATTGTTGTTCTATTCATTTTAACGACGTCATAGTCAAGATATAACTCCATACAAAAGAGCATCACTCTAAATAATACAACTTTAACTTTATTAAATATCATTTGACCGTCTAGGAATCTAACTGATAAAACATTACCGATTGTCGAATAAAAATGTAAATGTAAAATTTATAACTAAATGGTTGTATAATTTGCCATTCAGCTACTTTTTCTCATAAAAAACATACTTTAGAGAAAGATAAAAGACCCCACGATACAAGGATTTTGCTCACATAATGGAAACTGTTGTGAATTTAGAATAGGACCAAAGAACAGTTCTCAAGTCATATATTATGTTGAAAAAAAGAAGAAAAAAACGAAAAAGAGAACAAATACACAACTTAAGTGGCTCCATTTAGTCTCTATGAGACAATATTGACCGACAGATGCAGTGGTTGGATGAATCATCTATCTTAATAACGATATTTGGTTATATTAAAATTTGCTAATTACTTTGTAGTATATCATAGTAGCTCTAGTGGCCACCTTTTAAATCATTGAAAAGGTTCACCACTAGCGAGTAGCAAGTGCCTAATGTGACATGTAGTTGTGACAGCAAAGACCAAGCAATACAATGGGACAGTGAATAATCCAAATCAATTAGTAGTTATGGAGAGCCAAGCGATTCATAAATCTTGCTGTGTGATTTCTTGGCTTCTTAGGGTCCATGCTATCATTGGAAGCAAAATTGATCGAGCTTGTAATGCCTTCACTCGCAAACTATTGCGGCATATAGTCAAGGAGATATAATTAGAATAGTAGACCTAGTACAGAAAAAGGGGTTTTAAGACAGTATCATTTGTGTGGTTGTTGGATCACAATATTGGGCAAGGAACCATATTCTTACGATTACGATTGGTCATTTGAACTTATATTGCACTACCATATATGAACCATATTCTTACGATTACGATTGGTCATTTGAACTCATGAGTTGAACATATTTTGTTTGTTTTTTTGAGTGGTTTGTGCCGATTTGAGGATCCATACTTCCAAGAATAAAAACCAAGCTCACAAGGCATGGTTGTAGATAAATCGCGATCTTGGGTTACTAGGGTTGGAGATAGAGGTTCTAATCTCATAAACCAAGTCAAGGATCTAGCTTTGCTTCATGTCCGTGTAATCAGATCGAGTATAAAGTGAATGGCGGCAGAGAAATGGAGTCAGAATTAGTATTCCCACTAATAATAATACTCAAAACATGAACAATAATCATGTACGAAATGTCTAAACACACACGCCAAGTATGTCCCGATACTATCTTTTCTTTTGATTAGGCACACATACACATTATTACAGTATGTTGGGATGGATTGGTTCTCAAACCACTAGAATACTCATGTTGTATGGTACACAAGACTGAGTTTTGACAAATTTGTCGGCCATATAATTCAAATATGAAAGTTAATCATCTAAAATTATCAATTAACAACAATTAACAGTAACAATCACTTCTATTGTTAAATTTTAAAGACGTTTTTGTGATTTCACATAAAAACCTAACTAACTTATTAGTTTGACTTTTTTTTTCTCTCTCAAAGACCCCTTAAGTCTCTTCTCACCCCAACACAACCCTTAACCGTCCCCTGAAACCGGTTGCCCTTCCCTTGGAATGTCGTTGAAGATCCTTCTACATCTTTGGCATGGTGCTACAATATGCCAACGATCTGGCGCTCGGTGAAATCTTCCATAAGTTCCATGGTCACCTGCTTTTGTACCAAACACGAACTACACTCAACTTGAGAACCAAATTCCTTGGTGAGAAATTTTCACTTGATGGGCTTCTGTTTTCAGTTTTTTGCTGCTAGAGATTCTAAAATGAGTGCTCCAATGCGAAATCAGCTTTGCAATAAATGGCTAGATAGATCGGCTATGTAATATTATGGGTTGAAGATGATGTGATTGTGAAATAGAAAAAGGATGGTGTTGTGTTTGAATTGATACGACTTGTGATTGAATAATTCCTTGAGACTGGTCGAGGTTGTGGAGCCTAATTATAGGTAGAGATAATTCTAGAATTGATGCTACTGAATTAGGAGCCTATGAGTTATGATTAGGGTTGGAAAAGAGGCTATGTGTAATGTTTTTTAGTTACTGGATTCGCAGCAAAAAAAAATTTGGTTCATACCCAGCAGTAATTGTTTTTTTTCTCAATAACATCCGCGTTTGCTATACTATACCACCGAAAGTAGTCTAGAGCTTGCCTATTGCAACATGCATAATGCCTTTTCACAAACACATTTGGTTATCATTTTGGCAAGTAGCTAGCTAGCTATATCAGCTGGTCTCCAACACTTCATATAATTTTGGTTAAAGTCGGTTGATGAGTCTGATCATGCACGGGAGCATCTGTTATGGACTGCAGTCCATATGCACACCACTGCGGCCTAAACCGTATTGATACAATTCCGTCCCTGCAACAAGGTTTTTAGCCTGTGTAAGTCCTTCGATACAGATAACGAGCTCAGATCGGAAAGCAATAAAACACAACTAAACCAAAATAACCAATTTTTGTCTAGTGCGCATATGGACTGCAATCCATAATAGAATTTTCGATCATGCACTTCTATGACTTCATCATACACCACATGCGTCTCGTCCTATTTTTCCTCTAGTCATACCGACATACCCATTTACCGAAATGTCTCTCCACACTATTGTTTACGCCCCCTACAAAGCCAAAGATGATTATGTTATTAACTTGTTAACATCTTCAAAATTTTGTCAATGATAGGGCATCGTTACATCAGCTGATTTGCTTGATCATCTCCATATGTTTCAACCAACAATAATTTTAGTGGCGGAAAAAAACTATGAATATAGTAACATTTACCTGGTCAACTACTGACTAAGAGATTTATAGTAAATCATCTTTGGATCTAAATATAAAGGTGGAGAATAAAACAGCTTAATTTTTAAATAATACTCTCCACCCTTAGATTTAGATCTAAGGATAATTGACCATGAATTTCTTGATCAGCAGTGAACATCACTGACTATGAATAAATACTAAACTATAACCGTTCAGATTTCGGCTTTATTGTAAGTGATCGGTTGAGACCAAACTTATCGGCGTCCATTGTTATTCAGACCAATAGGCCCAATCATGCTTGTAATCATGAATGCGTTGGGAAATACCCTGGTGTGAGCTTGGACCCGTTCAAGTGGATCTTTAGGGTTGGAGGCCGTTTCTGCAGGGCTAGTATGGCCCATCCATCTTCACTTGGTTCCCTTCCTTTGGTTTCATATTTCAACCAGGAAAGAGGATATGGATTCTCCATTTTCGAGGATATATGTTCCACATCCCATTCATATTTCCAGGACTAGGTTGCCACAATTATTCATTGCTAGTTTACTTTGATCAATGACCGAACTTTGCTTCTTCATTTCAGTACAACAACGAATTACAGGATATATCTTAAACCACCACACTAGATTAGCAATGTCATGTTGCTATAATGATCCCTTCATGAAATCATTGAAATGCATCAACCCAAAAGTTACTAGCAGTAGTAAATGGTAAACGGTCAATCCTTGTTTTGCTTGATCAACAAGTAGAAGCAAAGGAGACAAAATCTTTGCCAGTTGTGAATCTCCATTCCTTCATTACCTTGGCCCCCAAGGAGGCTGCTCAACTTTTTTCAGAAGGGTACCCCAGAACCCAGAAACCCCAGTCCTTTTTGCCCCTTACTATCTTTGTGCCCCCACTGAACCTGTGAGGCTGTGCCCCTCTCATTGTTGACTCCTTGACTCTTCCTAATACGACTGCGTTTCACACAAGTTTCTCCTCTGCCCATGTGACCGTTGTATGCACAATCCTTGTTGGTTTTTGGGTTCTGGGCTTTGGCCAAATTGTCATTGTTGTCCTTCACACTTCCCACACCAGCTTTGGTTCTTCTCTCCAAGCGACCCAAGAAAAGAGCAAGGACAATTGCCCCTCATTGTCATTTCGATTTCTTGCTCTCCCTGTGATTCCTACTTCCCTAGACTAAACTCTCTAGGATACTCTGCAATGCTTGACTGCTTTTTCCAATTTTCTCTCTTTATTTTTTTGGTCGAAATTTTCTCTTTCATTTTTCTTTTCTTCTTTTTCTTTTTTCTTTTCTTCTTTTTGCCTTCACTATCAAAGACACCATTTTCTTTCACTCTCAGTCTCACTAGTCACTACAGAAAACAGAGAAAGAGAGAGGCATAGAGCAGAGCAATGTTGAAGATGGTGTGGCTTATCTTCTTCCAGCTTATGTTTCTGGATCTTTCTGGTAAATAAGCTTCAACCCACTTTGAACTAACGTTCCATTTTTGCAATGTCACTATTATTTTGAACTATTGTTCCGTCTTCACATTTATGCAATGTTACTGTTATGTTCTGTGTATTCTTGTTTTCCTTTTGATTTTCTATAATGGAGGCCTTATTTTGGTTTTTGCTTCTCTAATCTCTACAGGTGCAACGCAAGAACCTGCTCAAGTCCTAACTCTCTTTGACACATCGCATGAAGTGCTTCAAGGTTCAAGTCTTCCCATAGCTGTTTCTGTGAGAGAGCTCAGTGAGGTATCAACCAGTGTGTTAATGGCTGAAACATGGCTCAGAACACATGTTCTGGCTCACTACCCTTCAATTCCCATCACCACCATTCTTGTGGGTGACACCATTCTCTGCTCTGAACATCACAACAATCTGAGCTTGGTGTTATTAGCCTTCAAGAACATTCATCACTCTCTCACAAGATGGGGTCTTGAGAAAGACATCAAAGTCTCAACCGTTTTCTCTTCTGGTTGTTTGGGCAAGAGCTCTGAGAGGTTTGTGAGGCCTATTCTAGACTTTCTCCAGGCCACAAACTCAACCTACTCTGTGAACCCACCTCCAAAGGTCTCACCTTTCTCTGATGAAACCCTTCAACTGGTGTCCTATCACTCAGAAACCCATAAAAAGCTTGGATTTTTGGGGCTCAGAAACATCAATGTGATTGTCAAAGAGGCAAAACCAAGAACCAGAAAGCTCTCTTCGATTGACCCATTTCCAGTTAAACCAAACCCACAACCCATAACTTCAGACCCCCCACTCCACTCTTCTGTTGGCTTCTCTGTTCCTGCCAATGTTGCCAAAAACCCTCAACCCCCACAAGCCCAACTAGCCTCACCAGCACCATCTCAAACAGCCTCACCTCCAATCCCTGAAACAGCTTCACCACCAGTGGAAATGTCTTTTACTGATGCCCCTGAAATCTCTCCTGTTTACCATCAAGCCACTCCTCCCCCTTCTGCTTACGAGTTGCCACCGTGTAATCCAAAAGCCCCGGCTCCTAGTATCGTAATTGTGCATAAGCTGTGGTGTGTGGCTAAGCCTAATGTTCCGGCAGAGACATTGCAGGAGTCAGTGGACTATGCTTGTGGAGCTGGTGGTGCTGATTGCCAGGAGATTATGCCAAGTGGAAACTGCTACTACCCTGAGTCTGTTGTAGCTCATGCTTCTTATGCTTTCAACAGCTACTGGCAGAAGAACAAGAGGAATGGAGGCACTTGCAGCTTTGGTGGCACTGCTATGCTGATTAACAGTGACCCAAGTAAGTCTTCTTTCCATTTTCATTTTTGGGGTTGGAGATAGAACCTTGTTTTCTGAAACATGAAGTATGATGATTCCTTCTATGCCAATTTCTGAGCATGGTCCATTTTGATGATTGGGTTTGCTGCGTTTGCACTGAAAATTTTAATATACGATTCATTGCTGTGTAACAATGTAAAATGAATATGACCCTTAACTCAGTTCCATTTTGAACATTGGGTCTTCCAATTTTAGAAAAGAGATCGTTAACTCAGTTTCTGAAAGTTTTGAAATTCATTGTTTCTGTGAGTTGAGAATTAAGTTGAGTGAGATCTCTCACCTCAATCCCTTTCTCAACCGAGCTTATAGCCTCCATTTGATTTTCACTTAAGACCAAAGCTGCGTTTTTCTATGATTTTCAGCAATTTGTTAGTTGTTTTAAATTTCTCTACGAATTGTTTTGAAGCTTCCGCTGATTCTTTTTTATATATCCTGTATTCCTGTTAGCTTTTGTTGCTTATAAGAATGCTCAGTTGATGGTTTTCCTTTGCAAATCGCAATTTTGCTTATATGATGATGTTTCTATTGCAGGTTATGAACTCTGCCGTTTTATTATCACCTAATACATCAAGATCAGTAGCTGAGGCTAATCATCTATTCGTATAGGATAGATTGAATTAGGGAAAATCCGATTCTAAGACTGGTCTGTAATTTTGGAACCCTTGAGATTTGGCACTAGTTTACTAGTCTGCATTTGAACATATTGATCTAATTCTAAGTAGTTATATTATCTCAATGTGGTATCTGTGCTAAATGGACAAGTACTCTTTTGACTTGTAATCCTTTGTGATATCTTTGCTATGATTAGAGGGATTAGTAGCATATATGGGATCTTACTTATTTTGTAGATACTAGTAATATACCACCCTGTTCACTCGGAAAGATGTGTGTAGCTCATCAACTGCTGAAATTGTAGGTTGAAGAAGCACAAAAATAAGCTTAAAAAGAAATGGAGATGCAGGGGATCGAACCCTGTACGTCTCTCATGCAAAGCGAGCGCTGATTACTGTTCAATTTGTTAATTAAAAAACGGTTTAGCAACGTCAAGGCGGTCAAGCCGTCGATGTCGTATAAAACTAGTTTGATAAGAGTGCCATTTTTGTGCGAAATTTTATGCGAGGTGTCAATTGAAGTAGATGACACATCCTCTCATCATCGAATTCCACTAGTAAGTTTTTACGTTCCCATTTTTGGAAACTCCTTTCCATTTACAAGACTCTTTCTTCATCGCATGGATGGCCACATACGTCACTTTGGAATCATGATATGCATTACTTGACTCGTGTGTTTTGTTCTTGCTTAAAGAAGTTTATGTACTGATATTAGGGGTGGGCGTTTTGCACTAAAAATACGGTTATCGAGTCGAATCGCATAGAAAAACACGATTCAGTAACCGTATCGAATTAAAATGGTATAGTTTTATGGTCATACTGCACCGAACCACATAAAAGGAGTTCGGTTGCAGTTTGAGGTTATAATTCAACCGATTTAAACCGAACCGCACCAAATTATATGTTTCTTATTTTTTTTTAATTTTTCATTGATGGAATTTGATTTGTAGTATATAAAAAATCATTTATGTTCAAGTTTGTAGTTGCAAGTTGTTGTGTTTGCATGATAGTTGATATGTGTTGATTTATTAAATTATCAAATATGATATTTTGTTAGTTAATTGATATTTTGATGACATTTGTAGACTTGTATGGACTCTAAATGCATTCAAAATTTATTCATGCCTTATAGGAATTGTTGGGTAAAGATTTGGACATCCCTTACATGTTAAAATAAATAAATCGGTTCACACCGAATCCGAACCGTACCAAAAAATTATGTAACCGAATTATTCAAAAACCAAAAAAACGGTTTGATTACGGTTTGAAATATTGTAAAACCAAAAAAATGGTTCGGTTACGGTTTGAGCGTCAAACCGATCCGAACTGAACCGCACACACCCTAATAGATACCAAATAGATTAACAACTAAATTGAATATAGCAGTAGACTAATCACGTATTAGGTCATTTCGAATCTATGGTGTAAAATACACTTTTATACCCTATATTTCTGCAATGGGTGTGTCTATTGCCACCAAACAAATCATTTTGGTCACCCCACATGTTCGTGGTATATTAGAATATCAAATTACTATGATGTAAAATTACAATACGGGCAATAAATTGTTACAAATTACAAATTTGTTTTTTGGTTTTTTTGTCTTTATATATTTTGTTTTAGATGAACATCTACTTCATAAACCTTAACCCTTAATTTATTATATTCGATTGTTAAAGTTTAAACACGCTATCATTCAACCTGGAGATAAGGTAAACTATTTGTATTTTTTTCTGCTCTTATTTTTTGTTGTTGGTGTTTCGTTTATTCTTTTACTTATTATTTCTCATGTCAATTTTATATGCAAATTTCTATGCCTAATTGGTCACTTATATTCGATTTTTTTTCATTGGTGTCAGAACTTTTACCAAGTAACGGTCATTTAAAGGATTTAAATCAAGTGTAGCACAGTTAAGCATGTAAATCAATTACACACTAACTGAAAACCAATTAAACATTCAAACATTTAGTTTGCAAATCTGAATTTGAAAAAAAATATATGTAGTAGAAAGAGAATGTATAGATGAATAAAGTATAATTTAAAAAAGAATATTTTTCTTACTGTAAATGAGTGAAAAAAGTAAATTTATAATTAAAAATTTATAAATAAAATTTAAAGAGAATAGGTATCAGTAAACGCCCCTTCCACAATCCATCCTTTGTTGAAAACTAATTTGCCTAATCTCGACCTAGTCTGCAATATTTTTCTTTATATACGAAAGTGAAGTTACAGAACAAAATATCTGACGTTTCAAGTTTACATTGTTAAAAAGCATGTTCTAGTAGCCGATCATGAAAATCACCCTTACGAATAATTTGGAAAAGATAAAAAAGATTTTTATCATTATCTTTAACTTTGGAAAGAGTGCAACAAAGGAAACCCTCCATATATAAACGAAAATAGAGAGAAACTGTTTGCAGACCACCGCCTCGGACAAGTAGAGAGAACCCCAGAAGCCCAATTTCCCTTAACCGTACGGCCGAGTCGGTTTCTCACCTTCTCCGGCCTATGGTTTAACATTCTTTTGTCAAATTTGTTTATATTCTCTTCACCTTTGCCCGCTGTACGATTCTTCTTTGTTTGATTCTAGTTTGCCTATACTTTTATTAAGATTTTCGGTTCTTGTTACTCTTTGGTAATCCTAGTATCAATTTGAGTTTTCATTTCTTTAGAGGGTTTTAAACCTATGTTGCATTTCAGATATTGGGCTTTCTTTAGGCACTTCTGAATTTAATGTTATAGCTGTGAATCTTCTTTATACTGTATTTGTATTTGGAAATCTGAGGTTTGGGTGGGTCTTAGTTTACATTTTGCTTGTACATACTCTTAAAGCTAGATTCATAAATAATTGTGAAAAGTATAACAAAGAATTAATTCAAAATATTGCACTACAAGCTCTTCGTTTTGGTTTCAAGATAAGTAACATATTCTTCTGTGTTGCAGAGTTTTGCTACCTATGTCATAGTGTCTTCGCTTCTAGCTACCTCAATCTTGTATGCAGGGTTTGCCATGCACCGCCATGTCTGTAGTGACTGTGGTCCTGAAATACTAACCAGAAAGTGGGCTTTTATCGTGTTTGTTGTAGCAGAGGCAATGACCCTGATTTTGTCTATTTTTTTCTCTCTTTCTTGCCGTTCTTGGCTGGAGGAACGAAAAGAGGAATGGAGCTTCAAGAAAGTCACAGAAGCTGGCTATGTTGTATTACTCGGTTACCATGTTGGTCCTGATTGCAACTATGTGTTGCATGGTATGACACCTCTGACAGTGTTTCAAATGGTAGCATTTTGGTGTTTCTCTTGCTTTGCTATTACGTTGACATGAGATTCTATTCCAAACTGTGCATATCAATGGCAAAGTGTGCAGAGATTAGAAGCTGGATGTGTACTGCAGAAATTTACAATATATGAATCAAGCAGTTGAAACATAGACTACATTTATCTTTTTGCATTACTGGTAGATATATTGTAGTGGCTTGAAATCTGAGTGTGATATCTTCACCTTTGTAAGCAAATTAACCAGCACCTAAACTCCACCTGTTAATCCTTCTTACTATTCTGCAATATCATCAATTTACAAGGTCATGATCTATATATTTTAGATTATGCTGCTTTCAGATGAAGGAATCCTGCTCTGATGGCAACTTCATCTACTTCAGTTTATATTGATACCTTCATACATCTGGTTGCCAAACTTATTAAGTTATAACTCTTGGAAAAGCGTGGCCGACTCTCCATCTTGAAAGAATGAAAGCTTGGGAGTATGTTGTACCTCTGGGGTAACACAATTGCCACAAATGACTTCTAAGTTATCCTTTACTGGAATCGTGAAATGGTAACAGAAGCTGGCCGTGACTGCCCTGCTTCCTCTATAGATGATGCGAATTATTGTCTTCACAGTTTGTAATCCATTCGTTGCTTTACTGTCGTCTTCAAATGACGTTTAATAGCAGGAAATTGCAGGGTAAGAAACTTCATGTATTACAGAAATCTTGACACGAACATGACACTCTTGAGATGCATTATGGATCCTCTGTTAGCAAAGGAACCACCAACAGAAACTTGTCCTAACGATCAACTTAAGACGTCATGACGCTCAAGGTGGCACCAAACATTTTGTTTCCTATACAGCCAGCTTGAAGTGAGCTAGTTAACTGCTTCCTGTAGTACAAGAGTGCCAAAACACTAAGAGCATCTTCAATCCTTGTTTAAAACCTATAATATATTTAGGATTTGTAAAATCTTATCTCTAACCCGTTAGCAAAGTTGAGTTAAAATAAGATTTACTTAAAATGTGTTCTATTTTGTCTCAATCAAATAGAACCTAAACCTATAATTTATGAGGATGAGTAGGTGTATGTGTCATATTTTATTAATATAATGATATAATATGATTAAACAATTGAGTTTTACTCCATGGATAATTAAATAATAATATAAAATAATCAAATAGGTTTGGGTTTTGTTTTCATGGGTTGAAGATGCAAAACCTATATGAATAATTATAGGTTTGGATGACCTAAAATTTGAATATAGGTTTAAATTTTAGACCAATTATTGAAGATGCCCTACCAATACGTTTTGTTACGCAGGATTAACATGGACTGACTAACTTACGTAAGGAAATAACACTAGCCCTACGTTTGGGTAACATCATGATTCATTTAAATGAGGTTACGTAACCCTTGTGTCATTCCCTCACCTGCTTACACAGATCCCTCAAAATTCACGGGTTTGTGTAAGCCCTGTCTTATAAACGTTGAAAACTCAACAAAACTTTCTTCTCCTCGCGACAACAGCTCGACCTCTTCAATCTCGGTCTCTTGCAATGGTTGCTTGATTTTTTTAAGAATATATATTTTTTCCAATTTGGTGTTGGGTTAGTGCTCTGTTTAAAATGGCATGGCACACTATAGTTTAAGACATGACGTGACTTTTTCATTTTGCCTTAAGACTTCTCTTGAAAGACTTTTGTCGCAAAAGGCGTTAGCTCGCCTTTGAGCATGCTTTTTTTTTCTCTTTGAGGCGTTCAAAGGTGTCGCGATGCGCTACTCTTTGTATGTGTGAATTTTTTTGTACCTTAAAACTACGTCGTTTTAGATAAAATCCAAAGAGAAAAAATAACATTGTTTTGACTTTTTTCATTTCATTCATGAGCAACTTCTCTCATCTTCTCTTTCAGATCATGAGTGAATGATTTTATGTTGTTTTGTGTTTGTTATTAAGAATCTAAGACATTATCTTTATGATGTAGCTCTTTAAATTTTAATTTTAAATATTTTTAATGATTTTATTTATATAATTTATTTATTTTTATTTAAAAAATGGAGATTTAGAATACATGAAAAGCTTTGTCTTTTTCGTCTCAAGGTTTTTGTGAGGCATGACTCCGACAAAATACCTCGTCTCACGCTTTCGTTATTTTAAACATTAGGTTAGTCTGACATGGTTGAATTGTGAATTTGTGAACAATTTTCTTTGGTTGGTGTTTGGTTTGGACATCTTGGTTGAAAGAATAGCTCGATCTGGGAATGATTTATGGAATGGGTTTAGAAATGGTCTTGGTAGTTTAGAATGGTTTGGAAGACATCTGATATGAAGCGCATCTGGGTTTATTCTTTTTGGTGTTATGGTGTTTTTTGTTGTATAAATTGTAACTCTTCCTTCTTCTGTTGTTGTTATCAGTCCAAACACCAAAAGAGCACCAAACATGGGTAAGCTCTTATCTAAAATAAGCTAGGTTTGAGTAGAGAGGAACTATATTAGAAAATAAGTCTGGGTAAGGTAGTCCCTGCAACAAACACACTGTAAAAGGACTCACGATACCAAGAGGTCAAAACAACTCCGATTTTTAGGAGAACCAGAACTTCTCAACGCAGAAATCGTAGGAGACCTAATGAGTTGTGAAGATGTTAAAGCGTCATTGGACTAACAAGATACTTGTACTATCAAACAAACTCAAACAAACAACACACAGAAATGCAGAGGACGAGAAGCAAAGTGTATGACACATTAAAATGGTACAAAGAAGTAGCCAATATTGAGTTGGCTGTGGCAATGCTGCAACACAAAGACTGCACACTCTAAAAGGATCCTTAAGGTTTGACAAGAGCCGATCATTTTTAGTGCGAAATTTTATGCGATGTGTCAATTGAAGTAGATGGACACATCTTCTCATCATCGAATTCCACTAGTTTGTACGTTCCCATTTTTGGATAATCATTTTCATTTGCAAGACTCTTTCTTCTTCGTATGGTTGGTCACATACATCACTTTGGAATGAAGATATGCTTTATTGACTCATGTGTTTTGTAACTTTGTTCTTACTTAACGAGGCTTATGTATTGATACCAAGTAGATTAACAACTAAATTGAATATAGAAGTAGACTGATCACGTATTAGGTCATTTCGAATCTATGGCCTAAAATCCGCTCTTTAGACTATGTTTCTACAATGGGTGCGTCTATTGCCACATCACAAACAAATTTGGTCATCCCACCTGTCCATGATATATTGACATATCTTTTTTTAGGAAAAATAATTTCATTAAACAAGAATACAATATTACAATCATGAGAGATAACGTTGGAAGAAATAAATTTCTCTCACTCCTTTTTACCTATCCGAAACACCAGCGATTACAGTGGATAAGAACCGAAACGGGTTCAACTGTAACCTAACCTAAACCAGAAGCCTCAATACATTTCACAGTCAACCTCAAGAAGAAACAACTATTTCAAACACTATATGTCAAAACTGCCAGTATATATGCACATGTAATCTTCCAATTACATTGACAACAAGAACTAACCGACATTAAGATAGTCCATGATCAAGACACCATAAACCATGTCTCTCCCAACAACATGACTAACACTACTCTACCAGAACCTCAAGCCCTAACCTAAAAAAATAGGGACGCTCCGATGTAAAATTACAGTAAAAACAATAAAAACGTAGCAAAACAAAACTCTACTATGTGATCTTGAAAATCACCTTTTGAATAATTGACGCTTTGGAAAGAATGGACAAAGGAAACCCACCCTATATAACGAAAACAAATAGAGAGAAACTGTTAGCAGACAACCGACTCGGAGACGTAGAGAAAGGTAAAAAGGAACCCAGAAAACACCTGAACCGTACGGCCGAGTCTCATCAACTCTCTTCGGTTTTTACAGCTTTCCTATAGGCTCTCACCTTCTCCGGTCTATGGTTTTGCTGCTATCTAAAGATCGTAAACCCAAGAGTGATCCCCAAATATGGAGTCTGCTGCAAAAAAAGGCAATGAAGACAAGAAGATGGCAACCACGGTTTATGTTTAACCCTCTTTTGTCAAATTTGTTTATAATCTATTCATCCTTTGCCTGCTGTATTATTCTAGTTTGCCTATATTAAACTTTCGGTTGTTGTTACTCTGGTAATCCTAGTATCAATCTTAGAGTTTTCATTTCTTGACTGGGTTTTAAATCAATATGTTGCATTTTCAGATATTGGGTAGTTACGGTATTCCTTTTTGGATAGAAAATTTGAGGGTGGTTGCAATTTTTATAGACTTGATCTCGCAACTACTGATGATTTATTTTTATTCACTCTCAAGTATGATCTGCTGATTAAGTTTGCATTACTTAATTTCTGTTTGTTATCTCATTCATAGTAACCTGTGCTATGTGCCCTATTCTAGTTTGGTTGAAGGAGTTCCTATGTTTCTTAGACACTACTGAAATTTCTGTCATAGCTGTGAATCTTCTTTCTACTGTATTTGTATTTGTATTTGGGAAGAGGTTTGGGTGGGTCTTTGTTTATATTGTGCTTGTACATACTCTTAAAGCTGAATTCATAAATGATTGTGAAAAGTCGAAGTATAACAAAGAATGCAAAATATTGCACTACAAGCTCTTCGATTTGGTTTCAAGATAAATAACAATAATTTATCTATGTTCCAGAATTTTGCTACCTATGTCAGTGTCTTCGCTTCTAGCTACCTCAGTCATGTATGCAGGTTTTGCCATGCACTGCCATGTACAGAGTGACTATGGTCCTGAAATACCATCCAGAAAGGGGGCTTTTATCGTGTTTTTTGTAGCAGAGGCAATGACCCTGAGTTTGTCGATTTTTTCTCTCTTTCTTGCCGTTCTTTGCTGGAGGAACGGAAAGAGGAATGGAGCTTCAAGAAAGTCACTGAAGCTGGCTATGTTGTATTACTCGGTTACCATGTTGGTCCTGATTGGAATGCAGCTTGTCTCCATCTCAAGCAACTATGTGTTACATGGTATGAAACTTCTGACAGTGTTTCAAAACATTGCGTTCATCGGTACAATTGAACGCTTGCTGATTCAGAGTCTGACACTGATGGAGATTTAGAAGATGAGTATGAAGATGAGGCAGACTATCATCTTAGTCGAATGTACAAAGCGTCATAAATTATGATAAAGAGGAAGACTAAACATAAGATTTTTGTTTACTACAGTGTAAACCTCATAAGAGGAAACATCACTGCTAGATTTTTTCAAGTAGTCCACACTTTGTAAACCAATTCACAATGAATGATTGAATACAGATATCAAGCAGTGATCTATCACTTTACTAGTTACAATACTAGCTCGATTTCAATCAAAACCTTCAACCAATTCACTAACAAACCAAGACAATGGACTTAATCATGCCTTCTAACATTCCACAAGCACTGATTCAAATCAAACATAGGATGAAGAACACAGTGAGGGATATAACCTGACAACTCTAAGTGCTGGTGTATTTTTGCAAATTGTTGTAGCATATCAAATACAGGAACTTTGCACCACAAAACACACCCCCTTCAAGGATTTTGAAGACATATATATAGAGGTAAGGGAGACGTTCTTCTCAAGAAAACTTCTCCACAAAATCGACCCAGAATCTGCATAAAAGATATTGACTAGAAAGAAAATCCTTTTGTTAGTCAAACAAATATCGATATCATTTAGATATGATTTTGCAATCTTAACATATTCTTAGTTATCTTGTCAACAAATCATAACAACAATACATATAAGAAGATATAGCCTATATTGATTAAAATGATATATGGTTTTACTGCAAAGTTACTGCACTAAAACAGTTCAAGTTTCTAGCTTTCCTAGTTGAACTACGAAACCTTTAAGCTGACCTCAATTCCTTTCGAAACATTTTCCTAGTTGACAAATATGTATGCCATATACTTACAAACTCCCCCTTTGGCATACATATTCAACTTTGGCTGTTGACTCTCCCCTTTTCAATGACCTGCAAGATTCATCATGATATGTAGCCAAAAACCCAGATGAGATATCAGAAGCACCTCTCATAGTATGAGATATAGATAATATCACAGATCTAACCATATGTCCTTGAGACAATATAAGAACAATTACAGCAAAGGATCATCATCATCTCCTCAGGTTATTGTTCAAGACTTAACAACAGAATTTTTAAAGATAATAATCCAGTGGTTGTGCACTTCCAAACTAAATAATCCAATGTCATTTTGCGACATTTACTTTCGAAGAAAAATTACAGTTACAGACAGAACCGGACCAAAATGATAGTAAGCAAAAATCTCAACTGAACTAGCCGGGCTGGTTTTTCAGGTTTCTAGTCTTTTTTGCCCACGGCCTGCTTATAGTTATTGCATAAAGTACCTTATATTTCACAGACCAGAGGTAATTTAATCTATTCATACTCAGTGGAACCACATAACAACGGTACTAAAAACTTAATTTGAAAAGATGCCAGTAACTCAGTATCAAACCAATATTAGTCTCATACAAAATCTATTCATACTCAGTGGAACCACATAACAACGGTACTAAAAACTTAATTTGAAAAGATGCCAGTAACTCAGTATCAAACCAATATTAGTCTCATACAAAATTTGAAAATTAACTCTCACAACTAGGAGTTTGAACAAGAATCGGTGAACATTGAATGATAATGAGGCTCCAATGCAGCATTGTCTACTCAACAAATTTGTTACCTTCATGATATATATATTTCCATAAACTATTTGCCTTGAGTAGTAAAAGGGAGGTACAATGTGTCAAATTATATTTACAGGACATTCAATAATGTGAAGAACTGAGAACAACACTTCGAAACCATCAGTTTTCTTCTTGGCTAGTAACAGTGACTAATGCAGTAGAATTTTTGGTATCATTGTCAGTTGAAAATTTTCCGTGGCCTTGCTTCTGCCAAAATTCATGAAGTTCTTGAATCTAAAAGAGGCACAAATATTAGACAAAGCAACAAGTAGAAACCAAGAAAAACAAATACATTTAAATAACAGTCCATGGACTGTATGTAAAGCCAAGCCAACTTTGATGGGTACACATCATATGCAATCAATTCCTATAAAAACAAAGCTCGATTTTAGTCAAACTGATCATACATGTTCTTACCAATAAGTAAGTCCTGGCTCATCAAATGTTTGATATATCTATATACTATTGCTGCCCCTTTTAGATATGTGAGCAAGCTCAACATCAGATGGATTTCCTCTAAAAACAAATGCAATAACTTCCTATCCAAGCTGCAGGCTGAGTACCCTAAGTATATGCCTATGCTGTAAAAGGTTGTAACATTCATATATCGATTTATGGAACACGGCCATGGGTTCTCAGAAATAAGAAACGGGAACACCAAATGAGCACCAAAAAACAGATATTAGTGATTGGTCCAAACCTTGAGGATTCAAGTAAGCAAAGGATAAAGCACATGTAGAATTAAGAAAGAGATATACTTTTTTTACTTTACCATGCTCTGACATAATAGCGTAATACTTGCGCATCATCATTTCTTCTTCTCCCTGCACATTGTACATCCAGAATTCTTAGTACCAACATTACTTACCATCTAGAAACCACTCAACCAGCAGACCATTATAATTCCTATTGCGTAGAAATCATTCCTATCCTGTGCATTTTAAAGTCATGAATATAATTGTGATACAAATTAAGAGACCAACCCGAAGCTTAGACAATTCTTGTATCACTGATTCAGAAGTGTTCGTGAGGAGCTCATTCTGCGTCTCCAAGTGCCTGCACACACCAATAACAGATAACAAAACAAAACATAAAAATCCAAATCTAAATAACAAAAATGAATTGCATGTACAGAAATTGACTAAAGAAACTTACTTCAATATCTCTCCCAGCTTTCCAGGATCCATTGCACTTAATAATCTGCAACATCAATCAATTGGTAATGCGAGCTTAGGACCAAGATTCCTAGTATTAAACCAAACATCAAGAGTAAAGAATATTACTATAGAATCATACATGCTAACCTTCACAGTTTAATCAACTCTTAACAAACATTAACGCAAATTTTAAGCACTAATGAATCATGGGCATCACAACATATCTCAAATTCAAGCCCAAACAGAGAAAAAAAATACAATTCTAAATAGCAACAGAATCAAATTAAACATTCCCCGTATAACAACAGATTTGCAAGTTCAAAAGAAACTGCGGAACTCGTTGTTCGAACCACAGACTCATAATCAAGAGCAGTTTGTCACATAAATCAGGATTTGAGAGTTCCGAAAACCTAAGAATATAAAATTGACGAGAGAACCCTTACCTGCAGATGTAAGTCCACCGGCCGCCAAAGATTGAAACAAAGCAGAATCAAATAAGAAGGACAAAGAATACGATTTGGTGCGAGAATGAGAAGACGTTTGAGAGAGTAACATTCAGGGCTTACGAAAATTCTGGGTTTCTCAGATTTTGGGAAGAAAAACGTCGGCTTTGGTTTTTGGAAATCTATTTATACTTTTTGGACCATGTAAAAATACCCAAAAAGGAAATACACTGGGCCGTTGGACAACATGGGACTATGAGCCCGAGCCCAATATCTACTAAGCCCAACAACCCTAATTTTCATTTTTTTGATAAGGTAAACAACTCAAATAGTGGCTCTGAAGTTATTGTTGCTCATGGTAGAAGTTAGTCATGGGTTTCTTAGAGAATAGGCTATTGTAGTTAAATTTGATGTCTGTCAGTTTTGATTCAATAAAGTATTTTTAATAAAAAAACTCAAATATTACAACTGCATTAGTCAAACTCATGACCTCCTACTTACTAAAGGGGAGAATGTGTCACTAAAATCAAATGGTACTGAGCTATTTTTCATTTCTTGTGTTAAAAGAAATGAAATAAAGATATCTATATATAGTAGCTGAAAAGTTCAACCAACTTTTTTTGGAATAAAAGGCTAGGTGTAGTACTACTGGTGTAGCTGCCCTCAAGCCTATTAATGAAACTGTTGGATGCTGTATACAAGAGGATTGAGTCTATACCTCTAATTACAAAAACCTAAAATAATATCAGAAATCCCTACAATAACCATGTACTCAGACATGCACCAATTAACAAAGAGTGTTTTAATGGCTACTCCATTTGTTTTTATATTGTGGTGACATAATGGAAAGATCACTTGACATGCAACCAGATTACATATCTTGATGTCTAATAAATCAGCTCTCCAACTATGTTGTTGCCGAAATATATATTCAACGACATTCAATTTTACCCTACCACTAGGAGCCAACGATCATTTGACGAAACAAAAAACTCGTTGCCTACCTAGAGTATACAAGACACTTAGAATGCACCCACATACACATAGCATGACTAGTCCTACACAATTTTTGTAGGAACTTATTACACGCAAAAAGTGTGATACAACTGAAAAATAAATAACACCTATTAAAAACATAAAACGAAGGCTGGGTCCAAGTGTTGAGCCCAACTCAAAACCCTGATAAGGAGATCACAACCATGTAAGGCCCAGCCCAACTCCCACAAAGGTTGCCGACTGCTACCGTTTGGGTTAGGGTTTTTCTCTATACCCATTTCTAAGTATTTAGATTATCTATTTACGACTTCAAAAAAATAATCTATTTACAATAATTCTTTTTTAGGAGTCTAAGCATGTACCTTTGTTCCATGGTCTAATTCGGCTCACGTACTTTTTTCTTTTGTTTTGAATTAAGTGATGTGCAAGATTCGTAATGAATGATGCTTGCATGTCAAGTCTTTAACTTGCTTAAGGTAGTAAGGGAGGGCATGTATCCGTGGCATTCTGGTCTCACTATTAATGAAGTCGCCTATTGGCACCCTTTGTAAAAAAATGGATTTCAAAGAATTAATTTTTCTCTATTCCATCTAGCACATCATATGGATTACAAGTTTATAACTATGATGAATTTATATTTAAATACAATCATGTAACAATTAATATATTAATAAGGTTAGCTATCAACATATGGAACTAATGATGTTATCTTGAAAATTTCATAAAAGATAAATTTGTCTAAGGATGAACACCATTTTGTAACTCTTAATGGTAAGTTTATTTGTTTGAATCATATAGTTTTCTTCAATATCTCAATCATCATTTTATGTCTCTTTTATGTTAACGACAAACAAATCACCATCATCAACAATCATAATTACCAAATCACATACCAATTTTCGATGAAGGAATTGGATCAAATGAATTACACGTGCATACCTAAAAAAGTTAGGTTGCACGTGAGGGGGAGTGTTGGAGATGAAAGATTTCACATCAGAAAAAGTCAAATAAAAAAACACTTATAAGTGGATTGATCATATTCAATTTTGCAAACGTTTTTTTAGTTAAAATTAAGTTGGGACAGTATCGGTACAATGATGATTCACAGATCACGTTTGTCCTAGTTTAAGTTGAATTATATTTTATTTGTCACTTTTCTTATATAGTATCTAGCTATTACTCTCTAATATTTCTAACATTCTTCTCAAAGTATTACAAATCTTGGGCTATAATTTTATTCATAGAACGAATGAGACCAATGTGATATGTCATGATAACAGACTTCATATATAGCTAAGGCCTAACGGCATGTATGGATATCACATATTTCTGGTGAATTCCATTGAACAGTACTCATGGAGTCAAGGTTTCTGCTTACAATCAAGCAGACACACCATACTGACCTAATGCCAAGAAAGGCACAAAATGGGGATGGAGAAAGATTCCAGATTCAACTTTTTAGGGCATCCGTTGTCAAGCAACTTCATATGCATCAGCTTTTCGTTTTCTAAGTTGCATATTGAATGTTGTCTAATCTTGACAGATGTGATTTATGACCTACCTAGGAATAAAGTTCAAACTTAGGAAGGCTTCATGGAACCGCATTATAATATTGAAAAATCAAACTTTGATAAAGTTTCCAGCTTCAAAAACTCAGATCACTGAGTAGCTCTCTCAGTATCATATTCATATGTATCTCTGTTGAAGAATGGCAGGAGGATTTTCCAGTTCAATCTAAGCCGACTATCATAATTAGTCCATGTTCCTCAGTTCATCTTTCACAGTACTTTAAGCAGATAGATATAATTAAGTTTCCGATCGATGCCATTAACGCTAATTGATATGAGAATCTCTAGCATGTGCCCGGCCATAATTACCTGAGTTTTCATAAAGCTTCTCTACATTATGTTGTCTGTAAACTAATTTATTGCCTCTCATGAGTTGTAGATTCAGTTTCATCTTTGCTTTAACCAAAGTCTTGATTTAGTTGCATTAGTTTGGAAGGGAACTAGCGTAAAGCTGTGTTTGGTTCGGGAATTCGGGTTTTTGATTGGAAAAGAAAAGCAAAACTAAAGTGAAATGGAAAATAAAGGGTGCTATTTTTCGCTACTTAATGCGTGGCAGTATTATTTTCATCCGCAAATTGTAAGTAGTAAGTACCTTAAACCTCTCATCCCCAAAACATTTTAGTTTATGTACATCATAATCATGACTCATGCTTCGTCCAAAAGTGCTAAATGAAGTTTGAATCTTTAACTCAGATCATAGGCACATAGCCCTTCCTTAAATTGATCAACTCTTCCAAGTTCGGACGTGAGATGAGGCCGACGAAGCAGCCGCCTCAGGACCAAAATTTTTGGAGGGTAACAAAAACTGGTAGTTGCTGTGAGCAGCAGGGAGATTCTCCATAGAATGAAAGCTTATGACTGGGTTCTAGATCATTGAATGAAATACAGAGAGACATGATTGGGGATGTTTGGGTTTTGGGTTTTCAGAATCAAAAACAAAGGAGAGATATGATTGGGTTAGGAAGAAATGAGTAGGGAG